>CM035818.1:29907317-30646035 GCA_020458035.1 Magallana ariakensis
GGAAGGTTAAGGTACGTGTACTAACATTTTGACCGTCTCTAAAAACTTCCACAGGTTTGAAATAGCGAAGTATAGAATCAAACTGTAAAAAAGGTTCACGAACAATTGCAACATATTTCGTATCCTTTGGCAAAATTTCATCAAAAGCAGTTCTGTTGTATATAACATGAAAGCACAACATATCGAAATGTTTGTCTTTGGGAGGATGGATGATATTATATCCGGGAACTGCAGTGTCCGTATAACTGATTACGTTACTGTAACCGGATCTCTTGTTTGGTACAACAAACGTCAAATTCCGGTCTATTCCGTACCGCAGAAACACGTTTTGCACAGTTGAACTTCCGGTTTTATGAACTTTGAGAAAAACGATGTGATGAGCTTGTTTTTGATTGTTCGGTATACCAGCAACATGTAATGCCCTGGGTCTTTTTTTGGTATTTGAATCGTATTTCCAAAATACTTTAATGTTGTTATTCCATACTAGCAATGTAACAATCATCAGGCTTGCGAAAAATATGTACCTGAAAAAAAAAAGAATCCACATAGCTCTTGTTAAAAATAATTGCTTCTATTTGTTTGAGAATACTTCTTAAGCATCTTCTAAAATATTTTTTAAAATTTATTTTTAAAAACATTATTTTAATTCCTAATCGTAATTTCAAACAAAGTCAGTAAGCTCTCTCTATAAATAGCGACTTACGCGTTACCAACGAAATTACGTCCCAACGAACAATTCAATTTTGGTTTTCCACGAACATTAAACCTTTGCGAATTAAAATCATTCCTCAGCACCGTAGATAAAAAAATCACTGACAGAAAAATATGCAGACGTTATATATATACTGCACATTTTATTTATCAGTAGTGTCCTTCCTAATGTAATTTATTTTAACAAAAATAAAATATACAGCATATATGACTACTTCTGGTATATTTCATTTGTTAAAATACTTTGTATTAAAAATGAGAGTAGCTACAAAGGATCGAATTTCTTTTGATTAAAGGTCTACCTTTTCATACTGGCTCGTAGTCTATTCACTCTAAATGATATTCCTGACTATCGCCCGTGAAGGTGCTGTGAACAGCTTTATATATATTGCCCGATTTCGACTAGCCAGGCTAAAATCGGCGGCTTTAATTGATAATAAAATAAGACATCTGGTACAGACTTAGATAAATGAAGATTTTTGTAAGATTATGTACTCTTGAACCAATCAATTAGAATTTCTTATTCAGCGTCAGTTTTAAATGCTAAACAAAAAGTATAACCTCAAAGATATTCTCATAAACTTTCACAATATATTTTAGTAATTCAATGTTTTGTCCTTCTAGAAAAATAGCAAATAGATTTTAAAATACTAAGAAGTTGCCTTTAAGTTAAATACTAGCAGATCAAGGTGTCATCAACGCAGAATAATTAGCCAATTTCTATAAACTTCCTTGACCCCCCTTCCACTCAGGTATATTAAAACTTTAAGGAATGCTTATAATCAAAGCAATACATTCTGACATGCTAGAGTTGGATTGACTTCAATTTTTCTATAGTCAACTTTCCTTACTTATGTAGCAATATACCTTCATTACCTGCATATGGTGTTTTTGTCTCTCAGTTAATTCGATACGCAAGAGCATGCTCTTCGTGTGAACAGTTTCGAAGGCGATGCAAGCTACTGACAAACAAGTTGATAAAACAGGACTATCAACAGTCTCGTTTGAAGTCATCTTTAATTTTCGTAAGTTCTATGGTCGATACAACGACCTTGTCAGCAAATACAATCTTCCACAGGGTCGCATGCTGACTGACATTTTCATACCAATTGTTAGACCATAACTAATCACCTTAATGTCTACGGACTTTTCCGTTTTTTCCCGATTACGACAAAGAGCACACGGCGAGTGTGACCGGTCAGCAGAGGATGCTCACTCCTCCTAGGCACCTGATCCTACCTCTATCTTTTTGGAGGTCCGTGTTGCTCTGCTTTGAATTTGTAATTCGTTTTATGGATTTTTGAGATGGTTGACGTTTTGTTATTGTCATTTTTCATTGTCAATTTCTAAATGAATTCTCATTTTTTTTCAAAGAAATATTGGAGAAAATACCTCGTTCCAAAAGCAAAATTTATTTATTGATTATTATGACACTTTGAAAGAATTACATTTGATAAATTTTTGATGATTTACTTTTAACATTTTTTCGTCATAATTATTGAGCTGTGTTTTTCAACATTACTAGAATTGTAAATACATGATTTGCTTGCATGACGAGCGTACGTAGTATTCAAATACATTCTTTTGTGTTAAATATTTCCTCAATTTATAACCATTGTAATTTATTTCCTCAATCAATATCCATTGTAATTCTAATTTCTTTTTAAATGTGCTTTGTTAATGTTCGAATGGGGTAAACGTGCTAAACGGAACATCGTCCTTTCAGTTGTCCATAAAAAATAAACGACTGAGTATTTCTGTCCAAATTGATTATATAAACCATCGTCATTGTGCAAAATCCTTTTATATTGCAGCATGGAAATGTATAAACGTAATGACATATATAATAATTAGGGACGTCAATTTTACTCGGTTGGCTTCATCGATTAATCGGAGGCTTTAGTCGAGCGATAGTCGAGTACTCGATGATTTATTTGAAGCAGTGAGTCCTTTTTAAATCAAATAATGCTACCGCCACATACATCTTATCTTCAACTAAAGAATATTTTAAAAACTTATATTTACATCTACCGAGTATGATTCCCTCTATTTCTTACGGAAACTTTAGTTAATTTATAGCTCTATAGAAACTAACAGGACTGATATCGACACACCCCGTTTATCGATTGGTCAAAACCTACAGCGACTGAAATTGACAGGACTGAAATCTACACGCCCCGTTTATCGATTGTTCAAAACCTACAGCGACCTAAGAAAAATCACGGACTGCACGAAATTATCATGATGATGTTAGACTCAAATTCCCATAGGAGACGATTTGGCTGGTTCTTTTATCTAACGAACTGATGTACATTAACAGTAATTTAATTAATTTAAATTAATTTTTACAATCAATTTATTAATTTGTTAAAAGAAAGATGTAAATAAAAACAATTAAATGCTTTCTTTGATGATTCATGCGGGTTATGAAGGTAGCGATCATTGCAAAAAAAATTATATATTTTTTATGCAGTGTCGCCACCTTCATATCCAACATCATCTTCGCTAGCCAGGGGTTTCCGATCCACTCTGCTCCTCTACAGAGTGATCGGAAACCCTTGGCTAGCGAAGATGATCCAACATGGATCACCAAAGAAAGCATTTTATTGTTTAAATGATAACATATACTAAATGCATTTGATTTAAAATGAATTGAAAAGTATTTATATGAACATCCGTTAGAAAATGTCCTGGCTTTTCCTTTTTTTATTGTGACGATTACATATAATTGAGCTCCGTATCATCTTAGGCTAATCAAATGTGACCTGTTCACGGTAAGTCATTGTCCGTGCCTAATCAACAATCAAAGATTAATGATTATAAAAACAAACGCCTAGAGATAATCATTGATATGATTAAATTTTTGATTATACAAACATCTTTTCCATATAATAACTTATTAAAAGAAACACAAATTATCTCGAGTACATGTCTGCTTAAGTAAATCAAAAGAGATCAATTATTAGCCTGTTCAAAAATACACCAGGGGCATCGATGGAAAAGAACGTAACTTACGGATCAAACATGTCGAGCATAGAAAACTGATATCTACATTCGTAGAACAGAAACTGTCGCGTTAAGAAAAAATAAGTAATATTCTTAAAATATATTCACTTTATTGCGAGTATCGACTAAGAAAATTTTAGTCGATGATCGGTGTGACCGAGCGAAAGTCGAGTACTCGTTGACATCCCTAATAATAATATATATTGATTGTCAACAAAGACTTTTAAGGCATACATATGTTGCATATACAATAAATAAATCTTCTGATCTGGAAAATATTGATTATTCCACAAAAGAATACCATTTCTATGATGCTATTGATACCATCTTGATACTAATTCACATGCTTCTGTCAGCATAACGGCTACACCTCTATCAATTGTTAAGCTGGTATCAATTAGCATTTTCCCCCTTTCATCTGCAACTTCTCAATGCTAATTGCTACACACCTCTATTTCAACTTGAAAAAATCGAAATTTATTGGGTCTCTATATTATTTCAATCGTTCCGCTGTTTACTTGGGTAGCAGTTATATCAATTTAACTAGTTCACACCGTACAACCGATTTGAATCATTTCATTCAAGTGCCGTGTGATACATTCAAAATTGTTTGTTTACCTGGACAGCAGATGTTCACTGAGTAAAGAAATGTTCTTTATTGTCAATCTTAAACAAATATGAATCTCATAATTGGTTAAAAGTAAAGTTATATAGTTGCGCTTTTATCATAAATCTAGTTTTTTAAAAAGCATTGTAACATGAAGAATTTTGAGCCATTTTCTGATGCAATTGTGGGAGAAAAATACAAACTTTGAGGTTTGGACACCTTACAAACTAAAAAGACGTGTGCTATTGAAATAATACAATACTGTAAAAATAGCCTATTATCTAAGCTTTGATTTGATATTTGCAGAAGTTTCTATAATTCATTCCTGTAGCTGCTATTTTAATTTTAGCAACACATCCTCGTAGAAATATGATACATTCAAAGTATGTTTCTAAACCAGTAATGATCCACTCATGTGCTGTGTTTGTGCAGTTAAATTCAGCCAAAATGACAGTTTATTGCATAAAATGATACATTTTAATTGGAATAGAAAGTATTTGAAAAATAAATAGACAACAACATTATATTTAGATAAAAACTAATGAAAGATTATTTAATAATTGTTTATTCCTTTTATTGCCTGTTAATAAACGTTCTTGAATGAATTTAGAAAGTAAACAGGTAGATCTATGACTACTGGAAAGCGTGGACGGCAGAAAGGCACCGAAAAAAGTGGACAAAAAAAATCTGGTTTTTAAATTTTAGAAGGTTAGTTTTAATGCAAGGTTCTTAGTAAACTGGTCAGTCGCACAATAATGGATAAGTTGGTAGGGTACACTTCCATGTTGTGACGTACTATTCATCGAAATAAACAATAAAGTTAAGTAAGGTTTTATGAATAGTTTCTTTCACACAGTCCTGTCACCAAACAGCGTAGCGCAGTGGGTTAGAGGATTCACTACAAATCTGTATATCCCTCTAGTAATTTTAATATATTTACCTTTCCGAACAAATTTTAAACGTATTTTTTGGTTAAACATAGTAAAATTTGCAAATTTTAAACCCATGAAAGTATTTTAATTATAATGTACTCCAATCCACATTAATATCGACAGATGTCCATACCACCTTAAGTTGACTGTCATCGGGGGGCCCAGAAACAGGCCTAGGTACTTTTGGCTGTTTATTTTATCTAGCTGTAGATGAAGTTTAAAAGAGGGCATTTATGTGTTTGATTTTTAAATTTCAGTACCTACCCTTTCGAAAGGAATGTTGTACAGTAGAATACTTTTAATAATAAAAAATATAACATTTGACATGGCTTTTTAAACTTAAACTTGCTTTTCTTGTACAAATACAAATATTGTATGACTTCCTAGCTTAATTACCTTTCCCGTGCAAATGCTTAGATCCCCAATAATTATTCAATATGATTAAAATCAGATCCTCGATCCGGTCCTTCTTTTTCCGTACACGTGTAGCGACAATAGAAAAACAAGGAGCGGATCGAGGATCTGATTTTATTCAGATTGAATAATTATGAATCCTTAGTAAATATGTACATGAGAAGGTACTAGTTTTTCCAGACATTGATTTTTTATCTGCATTATTCAAATCAACATAAAACAATTGTCCAATTTGCCACAAACTTTTTATATTTACTTACACAAAATTCGGATATGGAATTAAGGTAGATTCTACCTTAATTCCATATCCAAATTTTGTGTAAGTAAATCACTTTAAATTTGTGTAAGTAAAATAAGTAAATTGTGTAAGTAAAACACATCATCACAAAATGGCTGACCTTTGATCGAAACGATATTTCGTTTTATTAAAGTTTCGGGCTTGTGATCCGTACACCCCGAGTTCAAATCTCGCAGGGGCATTTGTTGTTACTTTTATACTTATTTGAATTTTTTAGACATTCATTTTTTATCCCCAAACTGCAAATTTTTTGCTTATTTGACATATGTACAGTTTATTTATCATTATTTCTTTCATAATCAAATAATTCGCTGTTACTTTGAGTGACTTTTTCCAGGTGTGTTATTCCACCTTAATTAAAAATCAATTGAACAAGTACATAATACACCCGTTCATTGTACTCGGTACGTTTATAGCTTCCTAAACTAAAGAAAGAATAAATACATTTATCAGGTTATTGTGAAATATTTATGTCGTGTTTAATTGTATAATATTTACATCCACCAAGTATGATTCCCTCTGTTTCTTACGGAAATTGATTGTACACTCATATATGTAGTTCTGTAAAAACTGACTGGAATGAAATCATCGATTGGTCGAAACCTTCAGCATCACTAACTGCACGAGATAATCATGCTAATGTCTGATTCAAATTCTTATAGAAGACATTTGGTTGTTTCTCTTCTCTTACGCACCGATGAACAATATTCTAGTTAATTTTACTTACTTTTTACGATCAATTTATTAATTTGTTAAAAGAAAGATATAAATAATAACAATATAATGCTTTCTTAATGATTCATGCAGGTTATGAAGGTAGCGACCATTGCAGAAAAAAAATACATAATCACTAACGCGGGTTATGTATTTTATTCTGCAATGTCGCCACCTTCATGTCCCCCATGAATCACCAAAGAAAGCATTTTATTGTTTAGATATAAACTTTTCGTTCAATTAATACGGTGATTAAGGGTGTATGAAACGTTTTATTTCTTTTTGAAATCATATATTATTTTGTACAATTCGTCAAATACACCGAAAATCAATATTTATCTCTGTAAAACAGAACTATTTAATTAAACATTTAGTCGGTACAACTTTTGAATGTATCATCATACAACTTTTGAATGGATCATTGTAGCAAGGACAACGGACGTTGAACGTATTATTTTCTCCGAGGTGTGTTGTTAAAATTGAAATAGCAGCTACAGGAATGAGTTATAGAATTTTTTGCACATATCAAATCAAAGCTTAGATAATATGCTATTTTTTCTGATATTGTATTATTTAAATAGCACACGCCGTTTTTGTTTGTCCAAACTTAAAAGTTCGCCTCAGTCGTCATTCACATCACATGTACCAATACTCCGACCGAGTGTATAACCTGTCTTTATCACATGTTTATCTCAATATACGGTGGATATCACTCATGGGATAAATTTTTTGATATTCCACTGTGTGTTCTTACGCCACATGACGTCATAATTAAACATTACGTAGGTTAAGGCGGTTGACTGACGTAGAATGAAAAAGTAAATAATTAGTTCATTTCAGGGGTGTTGAGATGTAAATGTGAAACATATAATATTGTTTCATTTATTTGTCATGAATTCATAAAAAATTGTTTGAAAATGAAATGTTTGTTAAACTTCAAGGAACTTCTTTTCTTGCTTAAAGCTGTTGACATCTTATAGTTAATATGTTGTGTTGCTCACAATTACAATTTTTACAGAAAATATATGAGATTAACAAAATACGTGGTGAAACATGTGATAAAAAGAATCTCTCATGATTTTCGATGATATATGATTTTTATCCAACTCGTTGTGTGTTTTCTATCACCTCGCCAAGGCTCGGGGATAGAAAACACACAACGAGTTGGATAAAAATCATATACCATCGCAAATAATGAGATCCTGTATTTATATTTAAGACGTCCATTGGGGTCAATTGTCTGATAGTGCACTTCTTTATTTGTTGTCCCACACAAAAATAGTTAAATATTTCATTTTCTATTTTTTGTTTCTGTGTATTGCAATAAAAACAATAATTTAAAACTTAAGTTTTTTTTGTTCATGTTAAAAAATGTATTTTATGAAAATAAAAAAAGTAAAGGAACGACATGGGTTTATCTAAGTCTTCTGAGAAATTTTTCCTCGCGAAAAAAATCACGAATTGTTTTGTTGTAAAATAAAATTGCGTTAATTCAAAAAAATGTTGAGTGGTAAATAATTTATTCTAAAACAAAGCAATTATTATAATTTGTATTAAGGAATTCTTTGCCTTTTCATGAATATTGATGAATTAATTAAGAGCGAAAGCAACTTTATTGCGCATATGATTGTTATTTTTTGCTAAATTACATATCCGCACGATTGTGAATATGCTTAAAAGTTTAATATAATCATGTGATTTACGTGTAATACGTTTGTCATTTCCGAAACCCTTCCTCTAGTGAACTTTCAAATTAATATTTGGCTTGATCAAAATATACAAAATACCAAGTGGTTAAAAGTAAAAGTAAAAAATGTTCTTATTGATCAATTGAACCAAAATTGACGAAATTGGCAATCAGTATCCCAATCATCTGCTAAAACTTTAAATTACAGGCTATACAAGGAAAAACTAAAATTTGAAAATTATTTAGATTCGTTAACAAAAAAAAGGATGCAATCATATTTTGTAGATTTCAAACTTGTTATCAGCACATCTGTATTCAAAATATATTTCTTTATGTTAGGTACCCTTTACACAATTGCGTTAAAATATATATAGTTTCATTTATAAACAACAGATACAACAAATGCTTAGAAATGCTTAGAATATCGAAGTTTATGTAGTACGTACAAATATTTTACTTTAATTCACATTAACATCGACAGATGTCCCACACTACCTTTAACTTGTTCAACCGAGATAAAGGTGGCGATAATCACAGCAATCTGTTATAAAGCTGGCGATAATCACAACAAACTGTTATAAAGCTGGCGATAATCACAGCAATCTGTTATAAAGGTGGCGATAATGACAGCAGTCTGTAATAAAGCTGGCGATAATCACAGCAATCTGTTATAAAGCTGGCGATAATCACAGCAATCTGTTATAGAGGTGGCGATAATCACAGCAATTTGTTATAAAGCTGGCGATAATCACAGCAATCTGTTACAGTCAAAGAAAGAATATAAAACCCATGCTGCTAATCTGAAGCGACAGTACAATGACAATGAACTTTATGTACGGTATGCACAAATTACAATATAATAGATAAAAATCATTGGTATAGGCATGATGAAGGGATAACAGATAATTGGTTCAAGTTAACAAAGAGAGCCTGCTCTCTCAAATAAACTATCTAATAGTTTACAAATATTGGTTAGTTGGTTTATGTTTGTCATATAAGTGTTTAAAATTTTACAACATTTGGATTTGTTATGAAATATTTTGGTAAATATATAACCCTTGAATTGGATATATATACATCAGTACATTTCAAAAGATAGTGAAATCCATCCCCAATTTCATTGCAAGCACTTAATTTACAAATTCTGTTTTCTCTAGGAATATTAAACAATCTACCTGTCTCAGTTGGTAATTCAGCATTACTCGTTCTAAAATTACAATATTTCTTACATAGTTTTGTTGGCAAAATCAATAAATATTTTTCAAAATCCAGTGATTTTTTAAAAACCCTTTTATTCAAATTTTTTAAAGAATTTTGAACCTCGCTATACCATGATTGCTTACATTGGTCTAATAAAATATTGTGTACTTTAGATTTTAACCAGGGTATGTTTATTGTGTTTTCATACCATATATATGTTAATCCACAATGATGAACATGTAAGATTTTCTTAATAGCTTCGCCTCATGGGTTATTAAAATTCTTTAGTACATTAAAAAGTTTTGCTGACAATTTTGAGTTCTGGAAATTAAGTAATTTACCCTAGAAGGAAACCCTTTTTTCTTTGACATTAATTGTTCCCCATGTACTATAAAGTTTGGTATTGAGGCTCTCAAGTTCAAGTATTATGTTTACAAAATTTTAATTGTAATTTCTCAAGGAGATTAGTGTTATGAAAACCCCAAACATCGCATCCATATAATAATATTGGTTTGATGATTTTATCGAACATGTCTATTTTACAGTCAACTGCTAAATTATGGATTCTGCACTTCCCAATAACACCGTACATTGCTTTTGTAGCTTTGTCAAACAGTTCTTTAACATTAAGATTAAAAGAATTGCCTTACAAAATATAAAAACCTAGGTATTTAAAGTTGTTAACTATTTCTAATGAGGAACGGTCGATTAATATCATTATTAAGATCAACATCAGCTAACATATTGAGTTCATCAAGAAAAATTACATATGATTGTTATTTGATTTGACTTTTCTTCTTCATCATAATTCTTGTTACAACATTCCTTATAAAATGTAAAAAGGTAAAAAAAATTGCATTACCTCTTTTCTTATATGTATTTGTATTTTAAAAAATTCTCCAGTATTCTCTAGGATTGTTTGTTCTTAAACTAAAAAGTTTTTTTTTTCATTTCTACTTTATGCGGTACATTCGCATTTTTCAACCTTTTTTTATTTTTATAAAATTTTTCTTTTTCATACAAGTCAGTTTAAAAAATATCTCCACCCAATTTGTTGCACAACCTTTTCGCCTTTCTATAATTCTTTGGAGCATTCTTACAGTCACTAGTAATCCATGGTTTCTTATATTTAAAATTGAATGTTTCACCTGTATTCGTAAAAACTGACATTTTTGGCACTTTCAACCGGTACATCACTAATCTTTTCAACAATAGTATCGATAAATTCTACTGATATGTTTTAAAGTATAGTGTTTCTTAGTTCATTTTTCTAATGATTTTACAGTACCTTCTTTATCGTCTACAGAATGATGATACAATTCGATTTTTTTAGGATTCCATTTTTTAGCCATTTCTTGTGTTTGCTTTTGTTGATATATGAATTCGGTAATATGTTGCTTTTTAAGTGCCAATAATATCTCTATAGGATTTTGAACATCCGATAAAAATCAAGAAAAAGGTAATATTCTAACATTATGTACATATCTTAAAAGTCAGTGTTTGAAATACACTAATCTAAAACATTTGATTGCTTACATGTAAACTCGCCATTTTGGTCACCTTTGAATCTACCATTAAAGGGGCATGGTCACGATTTTGATCAAAAATTATTTTCACAATTTTAATGTTTACAGTGCTTCAGTAAGGCATTTTTAATAGGCAACCAAAATTTGAGCGTCATTCGTTGAGTTATAAGCGAGTTACAGAGCTTACAATTCTTTGCTATGTAAACAAAGCTTTTGTTTACATTTTAAACGTTTAAATGAAAACTCCAGTTTTAGACCGAAAATGAATATGGTAAACGTTATTAACCATTTATTTATGCTTAAAATGAATAAGAAGGTTAAAAAACCAGCTTGAAAAAGAACTTTTACCGGTATATTGAACTAATGTAAACAAAAACAGGGCACGAGCCTTGTTTACGTGACAAAGAATTGTGAGCCCTGTATCTTGCTTATAACTTCACTACTGACTCTCAAATTTCATTTTGGTCATTGGAAATGCATTCCTAAAGCATTGTAAATAATAAAATAATAAACATAGAATTTGACCAAAATCGTGACCATGCCCCTTTAAGTATTACTAGATGATATCCCGCGCAAGCGCGGGAATTAACACTTTACACATTTATGACACTGCTAAAATGTTGAACCATATTTTTTTTCATTTTCGTATATACTGTGTCCAATTTTTTTCTTAATTGTTTTCTTATCCTATTCTTCATATCTTTAGGTCAAATTTCACTACAATTTTTATCACTGTCTTGATGAAAATTTCTGATAAAAGACTGATTTGAAAAAAAAACCCCAGCACAATTTAACTTCATACATTTTTTATTCATATAGACTTAGAAATAATGTCTAAGGTTTACTACCAATCTGTCGTGGTATAAAAAAAGTGTGAAATTTAGAAAACGCTAGTATATGCATATTAATTTTTAAACCAAAGTTGTCATATCCAAATTATTTGCCCGATGGCTAACTTGTACTACACTTTCCTCCATGGTGTAAATTAGTCAAACCGCTTTCCTGGGCACCCCGTTGTGTAAAATAAATTCTTTTTATCAAAACTAAAATCGCATCAAATTGTTCCATTTTATTTATTAACTTGTTTGTATTAACCAAAGATCGATGTTCCGTCCAAGGTATGAATATCTGCCCGTGATACGTGATGAACCCCTCCTACACTTTTCGCCATGACGTTAATTAGTTAAACCGCGTTCTTGGTTACCCCCTTCTGGAAAATTCTATTCCATATCAAAACTAAAATCGCGCATTCAAGAAACGAATTGCCATATTTTATTTATTCAGCATTTGTCAAATCTTAACTTCTATGTATAATCCAAGTAAGTTCCTAATAAATATACTCACTGTTCACATAATCATTTGATATTATTTCATTGCAAGGATATATTTAAAAGCTAACTCCCATTGACTTGGATCCGCCAAAGCGTGTCCACCACCTTACTCTCATTTTTGCTATTTCGAGCTGGTTTATCGAAAATGAAAGTAGGTTTTTAATTAAGCTTACAGTAATTACTTATCAGGTAAAATTCAATTATAGCTTACGGACATCAACTCACACGTGTTGAAATACCAAAGGTATAAGCAGTTACTCTGGTGCAGGCGTTTCGTAGTTTATTGGCAAACTGTCTTAATTTATAAGTATAGATAATGTTACAATGTTTACAAACATCAATAAGTTTTTTCCATAGCTATCTTTAGATTTCCTTTCTATAGAAAAACCATATTTTTCAATTGCTTCTAAGTCTATTTCATCAACAGCCCAATTAAAATTACTATTATTCTCAGGAATTTTACAAAGTTAAGAATCATCAACATCAATAAAATCTCTCAATGTAGACACTCTACTATTAAAGTCACCTAGAAAACATATACAATTATTTTCTTTGGTTAACTTAAAAAATTTATTCTCAATCTCGTTAAAAATTTCAACTGATCAACTGATTTAAGTCTAGAGATTGATGGCGGTATATAAACTGTTCCCATCAAAATGTGTTTGTTAATACAAATTTTTTTACCTTCAATTCTGATCCATAATATATTGTCACTTTCGTTATTAATAATGCTACAGAACTTGGATAAATAATCTAATATAGACTACAATACCACCAGACTTCCGAAATGACAGCTTTGATCTATGTTTATAGAACACACTGAAGTTTGGAATATCAATAATATCAGCTTTATCTGTTTTTCTCTCTGTGAGGCAGATTATGTCATACTTATTAACAACATCAACAAACTCATGATTTCGGAGCTTAGACGCTAGAACCCAAACATTAATGGTAATAATTATTACTGAAGCAAAGATATTATCAAAATCAAAAATATCCCTTCGGTTCCCTGTGGTTGTATTGTGCTGACTGACTTCCGGTTTCATGTACGCATCCCATTTGATTCTCAGTTGGTCACGTGGTACCTGAAGGGTATACATGTATAAGCTGAGAAAATCGGTAGGATTGGAGAGTCTGTGTTTGACGGCCGAAGCATCAACACGTAGAAGCCAGAACAGAAACAGGTTGGTAAGATTAACCTGTCTATGGTCTTACGTGCCTAAAATAAGTTTCTAGACTATAGGTGTATATTTGAATAAATTAATATTCAGATTGGCTTGTTGACTACAGTCCCGGAACGGCGCGTGCGCTCCTGTCTCCGAGCAGCGCATACGCAATTGTCAATTAAAGTGCTTGCGCCGCAGAGAACCGGGGAATAATACTTGTACATATTTCAAATTAAAATCTGTGATGGAGGAAATTGTTTATTTAATCCACTCTTTGATTTGCTCAGGCAGAGCAGCCGAATCCCATATCGAACTCATAAACGTTACATTACTTAAGAAGTGTCCGAAGATGTGAGAGAGTTACAGTCGGTGGTTTACATTTACGGTCAGTTGCTAAACGGTTTTCATGTCGGTTGGCGCTGCGCGTCGCGGGTTGGCGTGGTCCATGTGCGGTTCAGGGCCAGTGCGCTGGATCGACGCTGGATTGTGGATCGACGAAAGGGATTTTATGTCCCGTTAACGAAAAGTTTGTCTGCAACTACATGCGTACCGAGAGAAACATGCTTAACCAAATTCGTAGACACAATCCCAAGTTATTTTATCAATATTTCCAAAGAAAGCAATTTCGTAGTTCGGATGTCGACCCAATTACATTTTTTAACCACTTCAAGGAGTTATCATTTAATCGAAACGAGACGACGACGACGGAAAAAGTAAGGAACGATAATTCGGCTGTGTTTGATGAACTTGATCAGGAAATAACACAGACTGAGATTAGAGACTGCAATATCTAATCTTAAAGGAGACTAAAGGCATGGAGGAACAGACTTACTGATTATTGAATATTTTATTGAATTTAAGCAAAACCTCCTCCTTATTACACAAAATTTGTGTAATAAATAACAGGCTAATAAATTTGGCTAATGTAAACAATGTTATAAATAATCACAGACGATCAATTCCGGTTTCGGCCCAACATAGGTACTGCAGAAGCTATTTTTGCTTGTCTTTAATTATTAGTATGTCTCTACGCAAGAAAAAAAATAATATTATTATTGTTGTTTCATTGACTTCAAAAAAGCATTCGACACTGTAGAGCGTTTAAAACTTTGGCAAAAACTTGGAATGAATATGGTATCAGAGGAAAGTTATTAAATGTTATACGTTCAATGTATAATAATATGAAATCCTTATTAAGACACAAAGAATGTGTATTATGACACCAACAAGTTTATGTAAATTATCTAGAAATGGACTTCATTAAGAAATAGTAATGTCCCTTTGCAAGTACAAAAATCAAATCTTTTTAGTTAATGTATGCTGATGACATGGCGTGTTTTGCCGAATCTGTGTATGAACTTCAACTAAGTTAAATGTTACACACATGATAAGATTTTGCTTCAAAATGGGATTTAACCATTAATACAGATAAAACTAAAATGGTTGTATTCAGAAATGGAGGTAAAATTGATGAAAACGAAAGATGGCATATACTAACTGACCAAATAGAGGCTGTAGATAAATGTATGTATCTTGGTGTTTTATTGAACTATAATAAAAATATAATGTAACACAAAAACAATTAGCCAGTCAAGGCAGAAAAGCAATGTTCTGTCTAAGATCTAAGGTTAGTCAATTGAATTTAATGTAGAAAATATGTTCTCTCTTTTGACACTTATGATATAAGTAGCATTTTTAATTACGGATGTGAAGTTTGAGGAAACCACAGTGCATGCGACAATGAGAAAATACATTTAGAATTTAAAAAAAAATGTTTCTGTGTTAGAAAAAATACAAATATGTCTTTGGTGTATTTTGAAACCGGCAGGTTGTCGTTGAAGATTGTACGCTATTTTCGGATTTTTAAGTTTTGGTTTAAGTTATTAAAGCGTAGAATTTGTGTCATTAGGTCATGCTATAACAAAATGTTAGAAGAGTGTGAAAAAAAAAATGAAAATGTATCAAACTGGGTGTCAAATATCAAGGACATATTGTTTGAAATTGGTTTAGGCTACATCTGGACTGACCAAGACAAAATTTGTTATAAAAGCCATTTTTTACTTATAAAGCAAGGAATAATTGACACTTGTGCAAAATTTTGTTGCAGATATAAATAGTTCATTTAGACATATGTTATATAATCACATTATTGACCATTTTCACTACAATATTATTTGGTGAAGCATATTCCTTGTATTTACAAAAAACAAATATCAAGATGTCATCACATAATTCATCCACAGAAAGTGGACGCCATAGAAATATTTTGCGAAATAACAGAATATGTGAATTTAGTAAATCCAAAATTGAGGATGAATATCACTTTGTTTTATTATGCCAACGCTCTCAGCAATTACGAGTCAAATATATCAAAAAGTACTATTGGAAAAAGCCATCAATGTATAAATTTATGCAGCTATTATGTGTAAATAATGTTAAAGAACTCTGTAACTTTGGGAAATTCTTGCATCATGCCTTCAAACTACTTTATGATTGGTATAATATTCCACGATTGTTGTAATTAAATCGATGTGTTGTACATTCTCCAAATATATTATTACTGTACTACATATTCATTATTGCTATTACCAGATTCTTACTATAAATCCCCGCACTGAGCTGCATATATTTTGTTAAAAACATTTCATATGTAATAAGATCTATGTCTTACGCAATAAAGAAAGTTAAAAGTTGACAAACGCATACCATGGTCTTATCAGAGCATTATAATTTAGCCCTTCAGCTCATCAGGAAAGTAAAGCTATTTTCATCTAAAGTGTTGATGTAAAAGGAATTTTAAGCACTACCGATCGATGCAGAAAGAGAGTAGATAGGAAACAAAGGATGACTGCACTTAAGGACATGCGATATTTGCGAGAAAATAAACTTTTAAAAGAAGAATTTTTCTTTCAATTGCAGAAATGGTTCACATCTAAACTGCAACTTTACGTAATTGCGTTACATAAAAGTATGTTGTTATCAAGTACAAATTTGTTTTCATAGGCGAGGGTCATCACGATTTCTTGAATCTCCATACGATAATGAGGACGCCCACTTTTATACTGACTTCGTACATAGTCAGCGCATGTTTGTCTATTGTTCTCCGTTTAACAGTAGTTGTATATTTGCATTATCAAAGTTATGTCAGAAGGATATTAATAGACAATCATGCGCTCATGGTTTAAAGGAGAAAAAACTGCTTTTTCTTACTTTCGCTTTCCCTGTTGTAACCAAGGGTTGATGCATGTTGAATATTATAATTCACCACGTGATTTCTCACCTCATACAAAATTCTATCACGTGACGTGTAATTAAGGTAGCGTATTATGTGCAAACTAGGACAATGTTTTCGAACACGTTAAGTTTTCAAGCATTGATTTAAAGTCTTCTGTACTTACATGGGCGTGGTCTAATTGTTAAAACCATAGTAAATAATATACTTGTACCATATAGAATAGATAGGGTTATGATGAAAGAGTGATCACATAAACTTTTATACATGATATTGTTATTCATGCTAGTCTAATTTTAGTACCATTCTGATAATATCAGCTCCACCTCTCATGCATATTAATATCGATCTAATGTTTGATCAAGGGCAGACAAGCAAAAATTCTCTTTCTTTCGAAAGTTGTAAGGAGAAAAACATAGAATGAGCTTATTGTATTACAGTCTAAAATCTTAAGTCATGTTGGAAATAGACTAGACTCTTTAAAAAATTAACAAAAGTGATATTGGGCTAAGAAATAAACGCAACAGAAGCGAGCGAAAAGGGCCCAAAACCCGGCGCTAAGTGCAGTCATCCTTTGTCACCATGTCTAACTATGCACCTTTACAGCCTCTTTGGGTAATAATACACGAATTTAACTTATATAATTTATTATATCAAAATCATCTTTGATAACAATATTCATGGTAGAATAAGTATAAAACAAGTTTTTCTTTACAAATACAATGAACACAAAATGGCAGATTAATGCAAATTAATGTCCTTTATAACATTTGCTACGAGTTTTTTTTCCTTTAATTGCACTATCTGAATAATACATATATCTACATGATTATTTATAAATTTAAAAAAAGATAGATTTATAGATTTATACATTTCACAATTTCACATGTCCAATCAATTTCAAATCCGAGTTCGAGCTCTCTCTCTCTCTCTCTCTCTCTCTCTCAGTTTTCATTTACTTCACTTATATGTTACAATCTGAAATCCTCCATAAACAACAGATAACATTTCAAAACCATTTAACCACACATCAAACGAATGGCACTCTTGATCGCTCACTCCAGCGGTCAGTCCGTTTTTATATTCCTTCACTGCACAAGTCCCTATAGTAATCTATTAACGAAGTTGAACAGATCTATGCATTAAATTACATATATATATATACAATAGTCACGCTCTTATTGTATTGCTTAAGTGTATAATTCATAATTAATTGTACTTATCCACAGGTAGGAGATCTAGATACTCAGGTTTAAGCTGAGATCGAAAATTGAAACATCTACACAAGATTAGCCGCTTTTGCCATGGTATGAAATAAACTGTTGTCATCTTTAAGCAATTCATCGGGACTATCAAATTCTTTAATCTTGCCTTTATCCAGTACCATAATTCTATAAAAAGAAAAAGAAAAGGCATTTCATAAAAACAATGTATATATAATTTTATATCATTGAGTTTTAAAAAACCCAACAACAATTAGATAGTTCTCAGAGCAATTGCAATACGATAAAGAAAACAGTTCGACTACATACAAATACAGAAGTTTGGCGTTGTACTGTATCTGAATTTAGTACCCCTATATTTTTACGTCGTGTTCATGATATAGGAACTAGATGTCAGTTACCTAGAGTAGTCTAACACAGTGTTCAGTCTGTGGGCTATAGTGAGGATAGTACAATCACAGAATTCCCGCCGTATTGTGTTCTGTATCAAGTTGTCTGTTTTCAGATCCACGGCGGCTGTAGCTTCATCTAGGACCAATATCTTAGACTTCCTCAAAAGTGCGCGCGCAAGGCATATTAGCTGTCTCTGTCCAACACTGTTAAACATACACACAGTCATCTTTAATATAGTTGTTTTTTATTAAGTTTTTAAAAAAATCCGGAATATATCAGATTTCTCTGAAATATTTGTATACACGTGTATAACGAACCTGAGATTTTCCCCTCTCTCTGAACACTCGAAAAGAAGACCACCTTCGAGAGATTCCACATATTGTTTCAGATGGGCGTGGTCCAAAGCCTCCCACAGCTCCTTGTCAGAGAAAGAGTTGAACGGGTCCAGATTCATTCGTAATGTACCAGAGAACAACACAGGATCCTACAAACAAACATCAAATATTTACATTTTTCAATGTCTTTGTCTTTGATAACACAATTAATCAATTATGTAATGTACAGTCAAATAAATTATTTTATTGGTGCAATTGCTGAAAATCATATAAATATAAGTAATAAGGAATCATTCTTTAAATATTATGAGGTGATAATTTCCTAATACTCAAAGAATGATTCCTTATATTCCTTAATTAAATTAAGCATACAAAACTCGTAGAAATGGTGTCTATAAATTTACTACGAGTTGCTTTTACACACACACACACACACACACACACACACACACACACACATATATATATATATATATATATTGGTTTTCTACATTAAAGTTTTCATTCCTCATCAAAGCGGTGATTAACCTGGGGAATAATCGTGAGTCGAGAACGGAGGTCGTGTAACCCAATGGTTGATATGTCGACGTCATCGATGGTTATACTACCGCCGGCCTTTTCAAGAATCCGAAATAATGCCATGGTTAAAGACGATTTTCCTGCCCCTGTTCGTCCAACTATTCCTATCTGAAAAGCGACACGCAATACAAATAACTTTTTCTATGTTATGCCAAACCCGATTTTTATTAAAGATATATTAAGCTCGAGTACGCGTCAATGAACGAAAATATTAAGTACATGTAAAATTAAAAATAAAAATGTTAATATTAATAGGCTCCAAGTTTACCTTCTCTCCGGGTGCAATATCACAGTGGATTCCTTTTAGAACCAAGTCCAAATTATTACGGTACCTCAAACTGAAATTTGAAAACCTCACGTGACCTCGTTGTGGCCAATTGGGAGCAGGTTCTGTTTCTTTGATTCTCCAATCAGCTTCAGGTTCAAGTTTAATGTATTCTTGAATTCTTTCAACAGTTATAATGTTTGTGTCCATCTCGGCAAAGGCAAAAACAATCCATCTTAATGTCTCTGTTACCTGAAACAAATTGCTTAGAATTTATAAACAATACAAATTGCGGATAATGATACGTGTTTTCAAAAAAGATTACATAAACGATTAATGATTTGATATTTTAGTCTCAATATCACCTCCATTAGATATAAAAGTTGCTTACATTGCCAACATATGTCATGATTAAGGCTACCATTCCGCTCGATAATACGTCTCGACGATAGCAAGCCAACACGCAAGCAAAGAATACTAACAAATTCCCCAAAAATCCTAGACGAATACTCAGCCACCTGCAAAATACAGGGAATAATCATGATACTGGATGATCTTCAAATTAACAAACAGATCTTCCTTAAATCTTTAGATTTGATAATTTATCAATAAACTATTATTCAGTAAAGAAAGAATTAATCCATATACATGACCATATTGCAGCAAAAGATTTGAATATTTTGTTACATCATTATAAAAGATCTTTTTTCAAGGGGGATTTATATGCTTTAGTAGTTTTAAAACAAAATTGCCATAATGCAACCCTCTTACTGATATTCTCCCAATTTTACAAACCTGTAACAGGAATGCGTGGTCAATTCCGCCCTGTGATATGCGTCTCGTCGACGGTCACTCTCTTTGGCAAACATAGATGTTTTGTTGAACGCTCGAATGGTCGTGGCCCCCTGTATGGATTCACTGAAGAAAGAATATTGGGGGGATCGGAGCGCTTTGTTCATTTTTCTGCACTGACATGCAGCGTTACTAAATAGTCTCTGTGAAGAAAGAAAAACAACAGTTGTAAATCTTATTTTTATATATCAATTCCTGCTTATATCATCGAAACCAACTGAATTTTACATGTAGTCGGCGTCTTGTTTTTCATCATTTGGAAAATTTCGTGAATTGTTCTCATACTTTGCGATTTGTTCCAAAAATTTCAAGTAAACGATACTAGACGTAAATAATTATTCCTTTGAGTGCCCTAATCAAATATATAATATATCTTCAGTCTTTTTAATGATTCATAATGAAAATATACGCCATTTCTATTGTCAAGTTACATGTATGCTGTATTGCTGCATACCTGTATCAAAAAATAAATGATGAACAGCGGCACCAAAAAGTACATCATTGTTGGCATTCCAGACGTAATGACAACAACAGTGAAAACGATCCGGGGGAAGTTTTGCATAAAACTCTTGGTAACCCACGGAAGAGAATTTTCCAAACAGTCCATGTCTTTAGAGAACCTGTTCACCATTCTGCCTACAGGTGTGTTCTCAAAGAAACTGAAAGGCGCCCTCATCACGCCCGCCAATGTCTTCTGGTGAATCTTTTTGGCTGACGTCACAATGATGAATATCGAAGAGAGTTCACAGAGTACGTTTAAAAGAGCTGCAAAAAAGCAAGAACATCATCGTGGTCAGACAAAACAGTCTACCTGGTAAATTGAGTGTGCAAGCCCTGCATACGGAACAAGAACGGACTACTTACTGTCTATCAGACCGATCAGTCCAAATCCTCTAATTTTGTGTCCTTGTGAGATGATGACTTGGGCGCTTGAATTAAGGTCTGTTTCCTTGTTTGAGATATCGGCGTCCCATTCACTGAACCAGTAATGTTTGTAAAATTCGGCAGCGTTTACTGCCAGACACGCCACAAACATGACTAGAAGGACTGGCCCAACCATTGTAAGGTAGGAACCATAGGCAGACCATTTTGCCTACAAAATCCATCTCTTGTTTTATCAAATTTTAACAGAAAAAAGAGCAACGGGTAATATATCGAATTGTTTGAAGAAAAAACACTTCATTGTTTATCCTTTGGCTCACCTGATCCAGACCAATAGTTTCTTCTTTAATGAATTTAGAATCTTTGCATATTTCCTCGTGCTCGATGTTTTCTTCAATGTTTCGTAGATTTCTCATGGGTTAAACTGGCATGCACCCCATGTTAAAAATGAAATAGAAAACAAATCCAATGTCTACCAGTAATGCGATGCAGAAAAAGAGTCATGCGTGTATTGTATAATGCGTGTATACTAACCTTATTTCTAAGGAGACCTCTTTTTCCTATCACTTGGTCAAATAGATGTCTGCCTACGCGTGCGTCTACTGCACTTAGAGGATCGTCCAATAAGTAGATGTCAGCATCATCATACACAGCACGCGCCAAACTGACTCTCTGCTTCTGTCCTCCACTTAGGTTAATACCCTGTTACACAAAATTACCAAAGCACAATTTATCATTGAGACTCTTCTACAAGTAATTCCAAATGGTATTCAAGTAAAGAATTTATTTTTACTGAATTACGCTGCATTGGAAAGCAAAGGTTTAACTCTTAATTCTAAAATGAGTCACTAAAAATAATCTAAAATAGGCGCGGGTACAAATATATGTCATACCTTTTCTCCTATTTCGGTTTCGTCTCCTTTAGGAAGAATATCAAGATCAGCTTGTAAAGCACATGCTTCAATTGCTTTGTTGTAGTTCTTTACATTCATTTTTCTTCCAAATAAAATATTTTCTCTCAGGGTATTATTTTGAATCCAGGCTTCCTGCGTCACAAATGCTACAGAACCTTTGACATCAACAGTTCCAGAGATTTTCTCCATTTCTCCAATAGCGGCTGACATGAGTGAAGATTTCCCGGCTCCAACTGCGCCAATCACTGCCACCAGCTCACCGTCAGCGACATCAACATCGATGCTGTCGAATCAAGTAAAACATCAATACTGCCAATTCAAGTAGAAATACTAATACTATCCAATCAATTAAGTAGAAATATCAATACTATCAAATCAAGTTAAAATATCAATACTGTCAAATCAAGTAAAACATCAATACTATCATATCAAGTTAAAATATCGATACTGTCAACTCAAGATTAAATATCAATACCGTCGAACCAATTAAAAATATTGATACTATCAACCCAAGTCTTTCAAATCAAGTAAAAATTATCGATACTGTCAAATCAAGTAAAAAAGATCGTTACTGTCAAATATACCTCAATCACGAAAGTCATTTAAGACAGAAATGCCTGAGCAGAGTTGTATTTAACGCTTATTTTCTTAGATATTATTAGCATCATATTAGCGTGTAAGATTTTGTTTACTTTTTTAAAGTAGGACTTTTATCTTTGCTCCAAGTAAAGGATGCCGCTTTCATTGTTATGGCGTTCTCCTCATCGCTGTCGTGTTGAATGGCTGACTCATCAATTTCTTCACGATTTAAAAATGTTTCAATCCGTTTTAACGATACTGATACCTGTGAATACAATGCAATAAGGTTGAATTAATTTATTAAGAAAACTTAAAATCGCATTTCTTTAAAAGTTACGCAACTTCTTCATTAATAACAGTATGTAAAGACAAAATAATAATTATACTAAAATTCTACTCTTCAAAAAATTGAAGAATTGGCAACTGTTATTTAGAAAACTTTAAAATCGCATTTCTTTAAAAGTTACACAACTTCTTTATTAATAACAGTATGTTAAGACAAAATAATAATTATACTAAAGTTCTGCTCTTCAAAAAATTGAAGAATTGGCAACTGTTATTTAGAATTCAAGCATTAAGGTAAAGAGATGCAACAAACTCACCTCAATTAGAGATCTAATGGCTATTGGCATATAAAGAAATTGATTACGGAAAACTGCAATCATGGACATTATAAAATAGATTTTCCTTGTTGTTAATATATTTCTCTCATCCCACCATAAGTACGCCACAAAGATTGAAAAGGTGAACTGCAAAGTTAAATTATTTAGACACACTTGAAGGAGAAATTTCATGTAGGCAGTTTGAAAAAATACAACTCAATTAGTCCTAAATGTAAAATTTTAAATATACATTTATTACCATAAACTCAGCCATTTGCCAACAGAACATATTCAGTATATCAAGATATCTGTTCTTTGTCTTCTCGTGGATTTCCTGAGATCTTATGGACCCAACTTTGTCTCCAAATGAGTTTTCCCATGCATACAGTTTTAAAACCTGCAATGAACAAAATCAGAAAATGTTAAGTAACATTGATCATGAATGAGAGAGAGAGAGAGAGAGAGAGAGAGAGAGAGAGAGAGAGAGACTTGCCTTGCCTTCATTCCATTGAAGACTTCATTCAGAACCTTCATTCTTTTATCTGTTATATTTTTTCCTTCTTTCTGTAAAGCACAATACAGTTGTATAAACGTAATGTTAAGGTATTGCACTCGTCACATTTTGAGTTCATTGCGCACATGATCATTATATTTAAAATGAATATGATTTTATTTACTTATTCATCAAAGAAAGATTATTATTTCAAAATGACACAAAATTCATAAAGAAAAGTGATCTGAATTCAATAAACAAACAGATTTTTGGGGGAACTATATTTTCGTGCAGAAGGTTTCTTTTTTAAAAGACGAAAATGATAGAAGCAAGCAATTTTATGAATTTTCAATATACTTTTCTTTTTAGTACACTTTATTCATTACACATATTTTTAACATTTGATAGGTTTGTTACATATTCTATAGGTTCTGCGTGACATGTACAAAATTTAATCTTGAGAATGTAATAGACTTTTACCATAAAATCATGCAAGTCTGAAATTTTTTGAGACAAATTTTGCAAGATTTTCCATTTGCAGCACTGTATCTAAAATTTGACACCACTGACACCCATATTTTATTATGTCAAAATAATACTGAACACATATCTAGTTATACTGAATTACTGAATAAAATTCTTGATATTCAAAAAGATTTTATTTCAAATCAAATTGTAACTTTCAAAGAAATTGTCTTTTTATGTGCAAAAAGGTCACGAAAACATTTATGCAGCTTCATACTTTTTTTTTTTTTCGCAATCTTTCTATTCAGTCTGATCATTGTGCATAATTGAAAACAATTTTTGATGAAATAATTCTGTTTGGTTAAAAATACTGACAAGAAACGCTAATCAAGCTGAAATTGTATTTAAGGTGCAAAAGGGTCAAATTTAATGGGCTAGAATTCAGAGGGATGGATGAAAACTGAACCCCCATTTTCCTTGTATTTTTTAAGTATGTTTTGTCTACAGCTAGATTTCAATGATATATACTTCTCAAGAAATTCTTGATACAACAACGTTGAGGAGTGGGATACCTTAAGGAATGAGGAATCATTCTTTGAGTTTTAAGACTAAGAGCTGATAATTTCGGTCGTGGCGTGATCAAATTCAATAAAGCCCGAATGACTTTATGATAGATTTGATCATGCCCCGACCGAAATTATCACCTCATAATATTCAAAGAATGATTCCTTATTACTTATATTAATATACTTTTCAGCAACCGTACAAATAAATATTAGAATTTTAATCATGCAAACCCCGCTTGCGCCCCAACAATACGTCATTTGAATTTACTGGACTGAACAGTACAAAACCGATTCGTGATGTCATCACATACAAAGACACTGAAAATTGTAAATATTGATATTTAACTTACATTGATTTTGTGTTGATATTTAGCTATGACGGCAATTAATGGAACGAATATTACAAGGAGAAAGAATGCAACTAAAGCAGCTGATCCCAGCTCCTGATACAGGAAGTACATAGCTACGCATGCCTGGACAGGC
Organism: Magallana ariakensis; assembly: GCA_020458035.1. Taxonomy (NCBI): domain Eukaryota; kingdom Metazoa; phylum Mollusca; class Bivalvia; order Ostreida; family Ostreidae; genus Magallana; species Magallana ariakensis. The sequence continues at coordinate 29,932,773 of CM035818.1, forward strand.
CCAAGCCACAGAAAATGCAACTCAAAGATGGATCTGTGATTTATTTTCGTGGCGTCATCTGCCAGTAGATTAACCATTTCGCCAACAGTGCACTCCTGTTTGGATTTATTGGAAAGTTTTATCATCTACAAAGAAATGTTTTTTTAGTATATCCTTTCAAGTGCGAGAAAATTCAGCGAGAGAACCAAACGTCCTTGAAGCAGGGAATATTTCCCGCCGCGAACCAGACTATATATTTAAGCCTTCATTTGCTTTAGACATAACATTGATATAAACACAACATTTTTTTTATGAAAACCAATTTTATTACTACATGTATATTCAATTGTGAAATTACGTCGTCGCAAAAAGGATGGTTTACAATATAGTTAAAAAAAATCAAAACTTTCTTCCAGATATAGTGTTTGCTGCTGAATACGTACTTTTCTATATATGGCTCCACAAACAGAAGTTCTGATTTTGAGTGCAAGCGTGTGACTCACGTTATCTGACATCGTATCTTGCAAAGTATGTACGACACCAACCAGGAAGTAAGCAGAGGCAAACAGGATTCCATGCCAGAGATAGCCATCTCCGTCCTCAGCAAAGTCAATCAAACGTCTAAAAATGTTATTGACATGATATGATTTTCTGAAGTTCGCCGGTTAAAACACATCTTCAAATCACCGTTATTCAAATGAAATAATGAATAATGATTAATATATTTTACATGCACATGTACGTTTATCAAATATCACTAGAATCTGACCTGAATATCAAGGGACCAATAAATCCCAGAAGGTAACCCGGTACGGTTAATAGAAAGTGGAGAAAAATCTCGTAGCAGTGGACATTCAGGATAACTCTGGAAAGGCAAGCTTTTATCCCATCTCTACAAATATTTTGGCTGGAATCTGTTTGTCTGATCATATATGGAATTTTCTGTAGTAACATATTGTTGATTTAATCACATATGCGAAGATGAAAAAAGAAAACAGATTTCAGAATACTCACCTTTTCTGGTGATTAGCATCATCACGCCAAGCTTTTTCAAAAATGGGAACAGCTGATTCTGATTTCAAATCAGCAGGTAGTTTTACCAAATCCTTTGCTTCTAAGCGTCTCTTGTAAGCATTTATTACGATCCTGAACAAGAACAACAGAGCTTCTAATTTTATAGATGTATTTGAAAAAAATGATATTTCTTTCTCTCCATATTTTATTGGTTTATAATTATAGTTAGTTTACTTTTGTTTTGTTGTTTTGGTTTGTTTGGTTAGTTTCGGTGAGTTTTTGTTTGTTTGATCGTTTGTTTTGGATTGGTTTGTGTTGTTGTTTTGTTTTGTTGGTTTTTTTTACCTTGTATACCAAGAGAAAGTAAGCATTGACACAATGGCGCTGTTTTCCAGACACGATTCCTGTAACGATATATCATCTACTGTATAGTATCATGACGGTACAGTATTTCAGTGATTGAAAAGAAAAATTATTTTTCTTCTCAACTTTCATTAATTTTTAAATCAGATTCACGATATTACCTTTGTTTTGCAACCATCATCCTCTGGGAATTTATCAACGAAAAATCCAACGAGTACAAGCTCAGCCAAGGATAAAGCGAATTGTAAGGACAGAGGGAAAACACTGGCAGTAATGCTCATTTCCCCCTGTATGGTTATACAAAAAAAATTTTATTCAACTACATTTTGTATTGCATGATAGCGAATAGTCAAAATATCAATGTATTTTAAAATGATATTTTTAAAAAATACTAGAATTCCTTACAGATAAGAAAAATATTGTTTGACCGAATTTGATAAACTTTGATGGAAAAAGTCTCTTGAAGTGTTGAACTCAACCATACCTGTACATACGATCCTCTGATCAGAGACTGGAGGTGTAGACCGAAACAGACTGTGGACAGGAGCCAGTAAATCAGTAAAAACCAAGAGGATCGTGTTCGATGCTCCCGCTCTTTTAACATGACGTGATTAGCCATCATCTTAAACACACAAAATCGTGATTAGCCATCATCTAAAACACACAGAATCATAGTTACAGTGAGTGAATGACGTCATCATGCACATTCTATAGTATTGCAGGACGAAGTTACTGAGATTCTGAAGTCCAAATGTACAGCGTAACCTACTAACCATAGTAATTCCCGTCAAAGTGGGAGATATGAGTTCCGGTGTAACCAGCGACTCCGCCAGGGAATTCACAAACACGGTATAAATACATTCTAGAAACGCGAGAAGAGATAGACCCAAGCACAGCACCTAAAAGAAAGCGAATCGAACATAAGGTTGAATTAAAATGAAAGTAAAAAAAAAAAATAAATAAAAGCAATGATTGCATTTAAAATCACACACACTAATTTTTAGGTTTGTAAGTTAACATTATTTTATTTTTATTTTGGGGAGGATGCAATATCTCTAGGCTGAGGGAATGTGATTCCCTAAAATCAATAGAGAAACAGTAGAATCTATTCTTTATCAAACTGAATAATGACCAAAATACATGTACGTCTGTTCTAAATATATAATCCATCATCGACAAATTCAAACAAGCATATATCCAGTGTGGGTGTGTGTGTGTAATCTTTCATTTAGGACTTTCTCTCTAATAATTGTAATCTTGTATGCCCTTTGGGCCCAAAATTGGAAAATAAATTATCTACATATTTATCTAGTATATTTATATAGAATCTAGAATTACAATGCCTGTCATATCTTAAAAATAGAACTTACGCTGCTACTGTTTGATTAGGAACAAGAGATAATCAATATTCACTGCAAGGTAACAATAGTCGAACTCCGATATACATTTAGCACATTAAATACAATAATTGCATGCATATCACCTGTGACCAAAATATACACCCACTACGCATGTTATATACGTATATCAACATTGCTGTGATTGCTTAGGTGTTTAGTCTATATACAATCTTGACCAGTCTTGACCATGTATTAAAATGAATATTAGACATATGATTGATATTATACACAATTATGAATCAATGACTTTAAATATGTACATCTAATCTTGCTGAGAGAGAGAGAGAGAGAGAGAGAGAGAGAGAGAGAGAGAGAACGCTTACATATTTTGCAAGACTAATCCCTGAATGGTTCAATGGCTGAGAGTGTTCCTTAGACGGCAACATATACAATCTTAGAGGGGATAGAACCAACAGTAGGATACATGGCATCCAGCGGAGTATAGTCTTCTGGAAGCACGGGGTCAGATCCGGACTAGGAGTATTCCATGTAACATTGATGTCCTAAAAATCAACATCTCGCCATGCTCAAGAAAACTTTTGCAGTATCCGCAAGAATAACTCATTTTCTTACATAAAGAAAAGACAGATACTAGTAACTGTTATTGTTTTGAAATTGTTAGAATTTTTGTTTAATCTTTCTTTTTACTACTTTATCAGAAGGGATAAATTCATGACCGGGGTGGTCGTTTTAAAACTTACCCATAAAGGGTCTCCTGAGCACATCCATTCAATCTTACTGATGATGTGATCGTTCATTTTGTTCAATACACACAAATCAATAATTCAGTTATGAAATACCTGGTTTTCGGCTCAGTCTTTTTATCTATGGCATATAGTCTAATTTTAGCCGGACTGCGAAGCGGGAAACCCCGTCTGACGCATACATATGGTCTACGGAGATTTATTAAATGTCCAACTGGCCAAGAGGATTAAACAACCATTTTGAAATCTCTCAGTGGATCCAATGATCTCAGCGAAAGTTTTCAAGATCAGTCATTCTCTGTGTGATACAACTTCCCCCTTGAAAATAACGAATAGTCAGCAAATGTTAAACTGTCTAAGAGTATAAATAGCTCATGAGCGGATCTAGAGGGGGGGGGTCGGAGGGGTCCCGACCCCCATCCCCCCGGAAAATAAAAAAAATTTATTATATTTACATAGTTAAATTATCGCAAATATGCCTCGGACCCACCTGGCAAACAAAATCATTCTTCAGACCCCCCTGGAAAATTTTTCTGGATCCGCGCATGTAGCTAGGATTTGTTAGCACACTGTAATATCCTGTAATATTATATTTGGCCGGGTGTTTCTAAAATGCGAAAACGGAAAAAACCTGATTTCAATTTTTCCGATAGTTTATTTTGGTCGCGTGAGTTTTTACGTAATTTTCTTAATTACTTACGACACTGGACATACGGAGTCTCCATTCGATTTTATAGATCTGCACTACCCTAGTTATGCTCTTTGCAAAGATTTAAATCACACAATTACTGAAGAGACTAACAAAATACTAATTTTTATAATTACCTTTTAAAAATTCATTAAATTGCCTTAAATCTTAATTAGAATATCACAAAATTTAAATTTGCTTAACGTTTGGTAAAATATACTTCTGATGCCGTATTTCCATGCTAAAATTAGCACGTGACTTTGTAAAGTTTTTCTTAGAATCGAAGTCGAGGAGAGCTATAAATTAAGCTTCGTCTTCAATTAAAACGTACCTTATAATCATGCAAATAATGGTATTGTAGAACCGTTACGTTTAAGTAATGAAATGTAGTTATGGGGTAAATTAAATAACTGAACGATTTAAGTTGAGATAAAAACCAAAAAAACTATTGAAAACATTATTAGATATATTTTTAATGGTCAAATGCGGGATCAAGTTTATTTATATCTCAGAACTGCATATACTGACGATTTTTCATTGATTAATTTCGATGCTATGTCTGAGGTTAAAAATGATATAGTTTTAAAATTGTTGACTAAAGAAATAATCATTAGAGACATCGGAAACCCATGACTCCTGGATATATTTTGTGTAGGCTAAATAACAATCATACAAAACAAACGTTAAAGATATGAAACAATATCATATAAAATCCAAGATTGTGATAATTACCATTATTGTAGATAGAGATTAAAGCCCCAATCCCCGTAATAATAATTGTTATTATACTTTCCAGTTAAATATTGAAATCTGATTGGTTTAGACGCAGTTGATAATCCGTTCTATTACCCTCAGCGTTAGCAACACACTTGGCAACGGGTAGCACATCGAATTGTTACATGCGTGTATATTATGCGCGTACGGTTTGCCGTAGAATTCACGTCATTTCTATATAAAAGAAGTAAAACATTCTCTTAAATTAAGACATTCAGTATAATAAAATAAATAGTGCCTCTTTGGGAGGGCAACAGTTGAAATTGACACCCCTCGAAAAAAACATTGTCTTCGCGTCGGTTGACAATGGTTTTCTCAGGGTGTCAATTTCAACTGTTACCATCCAAAACAGGCACTATGTAGTGCTGTCCTGTACAAAGTTCGAATATAATTTCTATATGCCACATGTGTATATGCAATGTTCGGCTTTATAAATATTAACGAAAATCTTAGATACATATTCACATCGCTAAGATAGTATAATATGTAAACTTAAAAACATATAAGATATTCACGAAACCGGAAGAAATGGTAGCCATTTTGAATGCAAGTAACTATCATTATTTAAATCGTCTTCTGTTTTTTTTTAACCTTACCCTGTAAATAACAATCACATGCATGCCATTTCCCTCTTCTTGACGTATTGTTAGAATCACTATGTAAATTGAAAAAAAAATTAAGAAACCTGATATTGTTTTGATCATTCAACGTCGTGTCTGAAACCTTCATTTAAATGAATTTAATATTTTTCTATTGATCAACGTATCATTTAATATTTGTTAGTTTGATAAGATATTGGCGCTTCTGATTGATCGAAAAATTTCTTTGATATATATTAATAAAACTCATCGTTACCAAATTTGAACAGCAATGTTACAGTGAAAGTGTATAGGCCTATATGTCCGTTCTAATTATTCCTTGAATTAAAACAGCCAGCCTCGACGTAAATGTGATCGTTGATCGCAAGCAGACGAAATCGTGAGATGACGCTTAATTTTTTCTATTTAGTGAAGTAAATTTTGTGTATTGTTTATTTTTCAAGGTTTAACTTTACATTTTTTACATTTATAAAGATGTAATTTGTTTGCTGACAATTAAACATGTTGACACTCACTGTGTTTATTTTGGAAATTCCCGTTCTTTAAATAGTGTTAAATCAGAACAGTTGAGAAAAGTAGATCCGGCAAAATTGTTATTGATGCAGGTACACACATACATGATCGGTCATCAGAATAAGGATCGTAAAGCAAAACTATGAGTAGTGCATCAACTCCGAGCGGCAGATATACCATTTAAGTACCTCACTGGCTATCTAGTTACCACAACAGTTACAAAAGTCGCACATACATACTATTATTTGTCGACATATCAAATATTTTCGTCCACGATCGCGTCTCATGATTCATAAATGAAATAAGCGGTTTGGCATGGGTAGTCACATATTAGGTCAACGAACAGAGTACTATCATTTGTAATATTTTGACTTACAGTTAAATCATATCCAATTTTATAAAATAAATGACTTCTCTGGTTATTAAAAAGAATGGTTAAGATCACATAAGTAACATATTCTGTCCTCCACCGGTTCTTGTTTCCATCCTTAGGGGAAGTACACCACATCTAAACAATGCCCATGCGCTAATCTAGAGGGGCTTCGGGGGGGGGGGGGGGGGTCCCGGAAATTTATTAAATTTTCATAGTAAAATTATCGCCAATATGCCTCTGACCCCCCCCTTTCCGGCAAACACAATGATCCTTCGGACCCCCCCCCCCTAAAAAAATTTTCTGGATCCGCGCATGCTGCCACTTTTGATCTGATGGGTTTTGGGAGATCTAGCAAAACGATTCCTTGTTATTCTTAACTTGAGAGCTCCAGTTAGAACTATTGTTTTGCTGACGGACATAGAACTAGTCAATTCCCATACATATTGTTACTGCTATCGATTTTTTTCATTGACTTTTTTAGCTAAGAATTTTGTTTATATTTTTATATTGACATATGGAACAGCTGGATAAGAAAAGATGACATTTTACTTTAAATATTCATTAAGGCTAATAATACAAAAACTCTTTCGAGTACATGTTCATGGTGCTTTTGTCTACAATTTTCTATATAAATATCGTTAGCAAATGGCCAAAATGTCACTCTTTTCTACATTAATACTTGAAAAAAAATATTTACAAAACATGCATTTAAAGTTTTAATATTATGTCGAATTGAAAAAGTCTGTAGTAGGAATTTCTATCATCTATATTTCAAGAAAATAATGTAAAATGCGATACCGCAGCTGGGTGTTGTTACAGTACATGACCATTCATCTCCATTTTGGGTCATACTTGTTTTTAACAACCATATTGACTTCACAAGTGGAGACTGAAACCGACAAGTAACCGCTGTATTAGCAGGCAACTGAGCTGATAAAGGTTCTATCAGTTTACAGCCGTATGTTTTGGCTTGGGGGGGGGGTACGCTTTAGGGTACCCTAGACAAGGATCTGCCGGTTTTGCGCACTCGATAAGAAAGCAAGCCATATTGTGATACAGATCATCATTCCCATCCACCTTTTGACACATCAGTTCTAATTTGTAAAAGTCAATATATCAGGAAAACAAGCTTCTATATTCAGACTTGTCGGTGTAGTTGTCACCAAAGAGTATTTCTCTTTACTCCAAGGGAGCTTTTTAGTAGAAGGTATAATTTTTGCTAGCGTGGGAACGTTTCGTGTTGTTGCAAATGTTCTATCGACGAACCCATCTTTACTTATAATCTTAACAGGAAGTTGATTTTTTCTGGCTTTAAAAATACATTGTCAAACGCCTCAAGCTCCATTCCCCACATCTCCCCATTGTTTTCCGGGTATGGACTAAACTTTTTAGAAACATCTGAAAAATTGATGAGATAAGTCATCAGTGATTTATACGTTTCCTCTCTCTTATCAACTTTACCAAAAATAGTTAATATATATTTCCCATTTTAAGGCGGTCGAATAGAAATCGAATGTATACCAGATCTTTCCTGCCGCAGAAAAATAAATTCATTGAAAAACAGTCCAGTTTTAGTGTCATATAACTTAGACGTAGTACCGCAAAGACACTCGTCTTTGTCTTCTATTTCGATAAGAATCTCTTCATGACCCTCCACAATGCCCTCTTTGTGCATCAATGGAAATACATTCCACATCATTGCACTGTGTCATAATTTCAATGCCTTGTTGAAGGTCTCAAGTGAAATTGGGTTATCAAGAAGCTGCCATGAGTTGAAAAATCCTTCTTCCTTAGAATTCCATGGAAAATGGGCATAAATAAAGTGTTTTGGCTCTGTAAAAAAGTAAAAATGCTTAATTTTTTTTTTGAAATGAGTTGTTTTTGTCCAAAAACCCAGCACCCCAAATACACTCGACAAAACGCCAATGCCCGTCAATGCGAACTACGTTCCAGGCATGATCTGTTTTTCTCATTGGTGTAAATGGATCTTCTGGTGAATATCTGAATCCTTCTGAAAAACCAGAAAAAACTTTCACAAGCAGACCAGCAATCCTGCAACAATAATTAACAAAAATTAGGTAATTACATTTTTATTTAATTATTTAGCATGCAATTACCAAGTCGATTTATCAGCCAATATATATGAACTGCAGAAATATTAAAGCATCATTTCGTGTGTATCCAAAATATTACAGTTTTGACGACACGTAAATTTGTGGATAATTTAAACATTAAAATAACTTAGTTCTATGAATGTTTGATTTCAGTAATCGGTTCAACAACGAAACACCCGAAAATCGATGCTCAGTGAATAATGATAAAACTGCAATTATACTTGTCTTATTGTTTAAATTTGATGAGAAAAAATTAATAGGTTCTTTTTAGATCCAATCTAATTATAATTAGACGTTCAGAACGTCTAATTTTAATTTGATTGTTTATAGATAGTTTTTTTTTTTTGGTGTAGAAATTATATTTAAAAATATAACAATGATGAGTATTTAATCATTGGGGAAAAAAAGTTTGTGGAGCACTCAAACTTTATGTATAATTTGAATGCATTTCCTCCAAGGCATTCTTTAAACCATTTTTCATCAAATTTTGTGTAGCACGTGGGAACCAAAAGCAAATAGAGTTGCGTTCACACAAAATTCAGGCAAAAAATTCAAATACTTGCGTACATAATGCTTCGAACAAATTTGCGTATCCACTACAGCAGATGTTCCTCTATACTGGCCACTAAAGAAACCCTCTGTGTTATATCTACCAACAAAAACTAATCAAGTATCCAATAATTAAGTATAAAGATCGCCAAAACCAGCTTGTCAGATCCATATGAATAAGTTGATAACACTAACTTCCGGTAGTACACAAAAGAGAAGCCAAACTTTCTTTCCATTAAAATTCTCGGAAAATTAATACTTTATTATCTAGAATTAAATCTGTAAAATTTCAAAATATTAAAAAAATGTGACCTCACAATTTTTACACACATCGCATCTGAACTACTACTTGAATCTCCTTTCATTGGAGAGAGGTAAAAATTCATAAAAATCGATAAAATTCAGTAAGTAAAAATTAATTAGCCTAGTTCAAGCATAATATATTCACAGATAAAAATATCAATCTTATGTTATCTGCTATTCAAATAAAGATAACACGAGCTTTCTTCGAGTCAGAATTGGCTGCCTAAAAGCAACAACATGTTCTACAAACCTCACATCTTGTAATAATGTTTAACTTATTGACTTGAATAAACAAAATAACATTGATGATAGGAAAACAAATAATGTAAAAATAACAACCAAAAGTGCATGTTGATCTATTGCGGTGAAATCCTCCTTTTCTTCTAACAATATTTTCGTGGATACTTTCCAAACCATGCTAATTTCTCTGATATTGTCGGAAGTGTTGGAAAATTCTTCCAATTTGTGGTCTTTTTGTTTTGTCGTAGTTGCATTCTCCAGTATATCGGGACTATTTAGGTCTGTAGTCGGAAACTCTTTGGTAGACTCGTTATTTTCCTCATCTAAATACAATTACATGTATATAAGAAAATAGAATATATGAACATGAATAATTCATATCAAAAATGACATTTTAGAGATCATATGTATGCTTATCTTACCATGTTCGATATTTTTTTCAATCTCAGTGTCGGAGGCATTTTCTATTTTTGACACCAAATCCGATGTAACACTTGATGAATCATTCGGAATCACCTCCTTTTTAGCCGAGGGTTCTTCGTTATCTTGCGTTTCATTTCGAGTTGGGTCATCTTTATCTTTCTTCACTGATACAGTTTCAGACAGCACTTCTTGATCTCTATTAAGTTTTCTTGAGTCGTCAAAACTACTAATTAAATTTGTTTCACCAACTTCTTCTCTTTCTGTTGTAGTCTCATTTTCCAGTATTTCATGCCCACTTTTATTACTTTGATTAGAAGTCTGAGACTTTTCGATGTTATTTTGAAGATTTTTATCTAAAAAAAGATAAGAAAAAAACATGACATTAAAACTTCAGACTATTAATAAATCATTAAGATCATGCTTTTTTTTCTTTTCTGACCATGTTCAACGCTTCCCGTTCTTTCTCTGTCATAAGTTTGGAGGCCATCTTCTGTTTTGCCGCTAAATCTGATGAGATGTTATTAGAATTGTGTGGAACCACCTCATCTGTAGTTAGAGTTTCCTCGTCGTCTTCTTGCGATTTCTTTTGAATCCGGGTTTTGTCGTTCTGTCCGAAATTTCGTTCCGAGAATTTTTCTTTTGTTTTTGAGCGTTCTACGTTGGCCCTTTCAATGAATTCGTTGTTTTTGTATCGAATCTCTGTGGAATTTTCCTCAGGACTGGCTTTTACGGAAGCACAACATCCCATGTTTTGAGGTATAACCCTTTACCAGTCTGCTTGTTTTATGTATATTGTCCACTTTCTTTTTCCAACAACTGTTAAGACTTCTTACTTGGAACCGATTTATCAATTGATTTTTTAAGTTTTAATCCAGATACTGACGAAGCAAAATGGGCTTTCAAACATGACAGCACTGCCATTGACCCAATGACTAATTATTCGCCTAACTACTGATATAAATGACTGCAATTTGAAGTACATTAAACAGGCATATCAATGATTATCAGTCAGCGTTTCGGGTTTCGAACATACTTAATCATATTTCAAAATTGAAGTAAACTTTGCAAAACAAGCCACCAATCGGGAAAGTTTATGTAATTGATGCATATACATGTACCAATGCCTAACTTTAAAAAATATTCGTCATTTTTGCCAATGCAGACATTCACATCAGCATATTATATCTAATAATGATAAATTGTGAAAACAAGAATGCAAAATTTAAAAAAAAAACAACAAAAGTAAAATCTTATTAAATCATATTAAATATTGAATAACATATTCAACCTTGGAATAATAGCTAAATCATTTTAAACTGTCGAAGTTTAATTTGTGTGACAATTTAATTACACACGGTGCGTGGATGCATTCTTCTTTTATTAAAATACTTGAACGGTTAAAAAAAACAACGAATTTTTTTATCAATATAAAAAGATCGAACCGAAATGAAGAATTCAAAAGATAAAAGCTTTGATTGAATAAGACTGTTATTTCCCGACGATGATTAAATAAGCGGAAACAAAACGTTTATAAAAATACATATAAAAAAGAACTTAGTCTAGTGATCAGAGGTCGATGGAGCATGAGCATATTTTTACGACATAGAACTATTCCTCTGTTATGTTTTTGTATGTATTGGCATGGTATTATGACTATGTTACATAATTTATATGTTCTTGGTCAAAAGAGTTTTTAAAAAACCATATTAATGTCATCTTCGCTAGCCAAGAGTTTCTGATCCGCACCGCTCCTTATTGGGGAGCAGTACGTATCAGAGAAGATGTATTAATGTCTTTAACATATTAGTAATTTTGTATAGGACGAAAAGTTCATGAAAGCCAGAAACAAATAAGTGACCAAATTTATCACAAACAAAAACCAAAACCAACTAGTACGAACATCATAGCTTTGTGTTCATTTATTTTTAATTCTTTACATTCAAACTGAAGGACAGTTACGATTAAACTGTTGGCGTATACAATCATAAAACCATGAAATAAATCAGGTCTTTGAAATGGCCTTGATGTTGAGAGACAAGATTTCACGTAACTTGTTTTATCACTGCAATAGAGAAAACAGTTATTTTATTACAGATACTAGTGTATACAAATTTGGTTCTATTTCGCTTAGTTTTTGCTCTTCTTTAAAATATTTGTTGAAATTTACTAAAGCTACTTAATTACTTTTGCAAGTATCCTCAATACATAATATTATTCTTTAACCTTATAAAAAATAGTTATGATTATAAATTCTAACATGTGTTATTCATATTAATCAATTAATTTTTTTATAAAACAAATTGAAGATACTTAGTTAAAATCCCTTCATTTCTCCTTCGTAGTTATGTACATGTATTAAAACTATGAAAAACGCCCCTTCGCCTAATCTCAGAACAGTCCTTCGTTATGGTTGTCTTGCAATTCAGCCCAAAGATCAGTCGTTTGTCATGTTTCATATGGGAATAACTATGTTTCCTCATTTCAATTTTACAACTCGCTTATCTTTTTAAGGTCGTCCGTTTCCAACGGAAAACCTTTTTGTTTTCGTACTGTTTCTTCTTCTTCTTCTTCTTCTTCTTCTTCTTATTTTTCTTCTTCTTTTTCTTATTATTTTTCTTTTCCACAAATTTTGTGATTTCTCAAAAACTACTCGACCGATTTCCACAATTTTTTTTCACAGATGATTGCACTTGATATGAACTTCATACAAGTTTGATAATTTTCTTGTCGTCACTTCCGGTAACGATTTATCGGCCATTTTGTACATTTTACGACCTATTTTGTGCACACAAAAACTCAAAACTATCAGAGATATTTTTTTTTGTTCACAAGATTTCTCAAAGACGGCATGACAAGTTTTCTTGAAATTTTCAGGAATGATAGAAAATAATAATATCTGCATTCGATTATTTCATTTTCATTTCCTCTTGTCCGTTTCCTGTCCCGCGACAAAAAGCTTGTGACATTGAGATCTCAAAAATGATTAAGGACTTGAGCATTCATACTTTGTAGGATGATAGACCTATAGTTATAGATGTCTTCAAACTATTTTGTTTTGTTCGTCATAACTTCCAGTCGTCACCGGAAGCACATTAAAAAACTATTTTTTACGCATTTAATTTATTTTCACATTGAATTGAAATATAAGTATAATGCCTTACATATTTCATCTATTAGATGTTAAAAAAACAACAAAATTCTACTTCCTGTGAGATATCTCTAATATCTCAGATAGCCTTTTTTAAACCAATGTTTTACTCGCGAGATCTCAGAAAGTGCAAGTTATTAATATACGAAACATATTGATGATAGACAATTCATAGAAAATGCGTTTAACCGCTTTCATTTTGTCAATCGTCACTTCCGGTCCTCACTTGAAGGGTTGAAACAAATCAAGTTGTTTGAAAGTTTTAACTGTTTTTGTTCGAAAATTTTAGAAAAATTGATAAATAATAAAGTACAGTTATCCAGTGTTAAAGAAATCCAAACTTTTATTTTCACTTAGCACTTTTGTTTGTTTGTTTTCTGTCCCAAGAAAAAAAAACCTTGACTCCACGTGATCTAAAAAACGGTGACGACTTGAACAACCAAACTTTGTGGGATGATTGTCCTTTGTATGTGTCTGAGTTAACATTATTTTCTGTGATTTGTCGTCACTTCCGACCGTCACCGGAAGCACCTAATTATTTTTTTCCTTATTTTACTTATTTTAAATAGAATGAATATATCAGTTTAAGATCTTATATATGTTAACTAAACAATGATAAAAGCAAACATATTCTACCTCCGGTGAGATATATCAAATATCTTGGGTAGCTTTCCTTTTTACAAATTTGATACCCGCGAGATTTTAGTCACTGTAAATGATTGATACACAAATCTTTTATTAATAATAGACAATTGATTGAACATGTGTTTAACGGGTTTTCTTTTGTTAACCGTCACTCCCGTTATTCACCGAAAGGGTTCAAACAATTCATGTTTTTAACAAGTTTAACAGGCTTTCTTGGGCGTTTCATCTAGCCTGATAAACAGTGACTTACACTAGGCAATTGTACAAGACATACTAGCTTTTATTTCCATTTATCACTACCGTTCGTCCGTTTCCGGTCCCGAGACAAAGAAACTTAGTTTCAACAATATTTCAGATTTGGCAGAGAGTATCGATATTTCATCGTATCATATATAACAAATCGGGCGGAAGACCTACTAGTTACTCATAACAAGATCTAGTTACTTTTACTTTCGCTTTTCTATATTACTTTACCTTAACAAAATTTAATTCCAGCTATTTATCACACTAGTGTGTTTGTGTTTATTCTAGTTATCAGTATTTAAATACGTTTTCTTCGATTTTTTAAAGAAATTCGCCAGGTTCCTGAGAGAACTCAACGAGCATTTCAGCGCATCAACATAGAGGTTCCCGATGATAATAATGATCAAAAGTGGAATACACAATCCAATCAAATACACCTGCTTGATGAAATGAGGGATGTATCACAACGTAAAGATACAAGATTCAGATTTCGCAATAATTAATTGAAAGGATCCGAAAGCCACTTAGCGGACATGACATACGGATATCCCAATTTTAACTGCAACAAGCAACCAAAGTTTGGGCCTTATTTTAGAACCAAAATTATGAAGAACTGTACCGCAATTCGGTGAAGGTGTGCTGTAAGTTCAAATATCAATCTGAGTCGAATCTCGACCGAGGTTCGTGTACAAGAGAGGTAAGACCAACGCTAACGTATGGATTGCTAGTATATTACCAAAAAATGTTTTTAGATAAAGGTTGATGATATACAGACCTTTCCTCTACCCAGTCCTCGCCCCTTGGCACCGGGTGGTCTTACTCCTTGTCCGTCCCCTCATTTTGCCTGGGAAATAACGAAAATAAATCATCTTAATATGAAAATAGTGATCAAAAAGGTGTTTTTAAATTTCAATAATTTAAAGGGACCTAGACACGATTCGAGATGAACATTTTATTTTTATTTTTAATATATAAAGGTTAACTTGTGTATTTTGAATGAATAACCAAAATTCGAATGATAGAAGTCACGTTACAAGCGAGATCCAGAGGAAAGAAGTCGTTTGTATGTAAACAAAGCTGGAGTCTTTAATTTGTTAACAAAGATGTAAAGTAAAGTAATTACCATTCTTTGACAAAATAACTGGTGGCAAACACGATAAACTGGTTCAATGTGTTCATCAATAATTTTTTTTAACAACAAAAAGCAACATTAGATTAAAACTTTTACCAATATAACACATATGTAAACAATAACAGGACTCGAGTTTTGTTTACAAAACAAAGAATTCCAACCTCTTCAACTAGTTTGTAACTTGGTATTTGACTTTCAAATTTTGACAAAGCATTAAAACACCCATATTGACCCTTCTAGACATTAAAAATGGAGAGAAAAAAACAAATTATAAATAATTTGTGCTCAAATCGTGTCCAAGTCCCTATAATTTACAGTCAATCATAAAACAGATAGAATTTCAATATGGTCATTCTGGGTACATTTAGTTTACATGTTGACACATTGCCATTACCTTTTCGGCACCTTGAGTTTTCTTACGACACCTTCATTTGAAATAAAAAAAAATATTTTTTTTGTTCTATTATTGATTCAAACTTAATGTACACATCGTTTCACAATAGGAGGATTAGCAGCGCTTTCCTTATAAACTACAACATGTACGATATTTTACGAAAGAAAGCACTATCAGTATAAAACATTTCGAAGGCCTCGATAAATGAAATTTAAAAAAAAATACATGCTGTATATCTTAATTACGGCATTTTAATGACATTCTTGAAAAATTCATTGAGGAAATTACTCACAGCTTGCAACATACAATTCCTGCCACCCCCAACGCAATGATGCCACAGATGACTCCAACAATAGCTCCAGATCCAGCCCCAGAGGACCGCTCATTTTCTTTCTCCTTCACTAACCGTATGACGACACGACCCGCACTGGTTTCGGTCTTGTTACCCGAACCTGGGAAACATTTTGGTATTTTAAAAAAAAGTAAACATAAGTAGAAGAAACCTCGCATGTACTAAAGCCTATAAAACCAGTGTACACGGTATGCACTGCTTGGAATACTAAAATTATAAGTAAAGTTATTGTACATTTAGTTACTTGTACAATAGTACTCGTGCAAAGCAAATCATATTGATTTTACATAGCATGTTTTATCTCTACGTCATGCATTATACAGGTGTGTAGATAACATAAATAACTTAAAAGAATAAAACGATGAAAATTAGGTGAGAAGTGTTTTATAGAAGATTTACCTGTAAGGTTCTGTAATCTGCATTTCTTGCTGCCAGATGAAAATATGGTGTCCCTTAATTTATACCATCCTCTGATCATTATGAATTTCTTTCTGGACAAATTCGGGGCATCTACCAACGCCTGACACTGGAATGCTCCCTTCAGTGTTTCGCATAACTTCAGTGGTATCTTTATTGAAAATAATGTCTTTTTTCCTTCTAAATCTTTAAAAAGAACGTACTGTTGATACCAAGAACACTATTTCAAAAAAAATGTTCAGTCTTTATACAAGCACATTTAATACAAGCACATATTTTCGTTGGGTTAAAATTTCGTTGTTTGTTTACCAGATACAATTTCATTGGCATTTAATTTCATTATATTGTAGTTCCTAGATATGTATCGCATATTAACTCTTTATTTGTTAATACTTAGGTTAAAAATTCGTCATGGATTTAATCTCGTTGTTTGTTACTGCCATCCAAAATAACGAAATAAGATCCTCAACGAATATTTCTGCTTCTACAGTAGTTGAAAATAAATTTATTATATATTT
The DNA here is from genome assembly GCA_020458035.1 of Magallana ariakensis. Taxonomy (NCBI): domain Eukaryota; kingdom Metazoa; phylum Mollusca; class Bivalvia; order Ostreida; family Ostreidae; genus Magallana; species Magallana ariakensis. The sequence goes on from CM035818.1 coordinate 29,949,658, forward strand.
GGTATTTTGCACAATTACAGTTACCCTAATTTGTACCTTAAAAATAGATGATTTAATAGCTAACGCAATATGCACTGACATATTTAAAGAAATTATCAGACAACCTTATCTTTTAACAAAAATTACGTGATATTCAACAAAGACGCATTAAAACTAAGGACAGATCTCCAACATTTTCAGGGATCGTGTAGTATAATAGCCATCATATTATTTTTATTTCAGTTTTTATTGATATTGTTTAGACTTAATGAATTAATCATAAATATCAAGTACAAATATAATTAACATTGATAAAGTGTACGTCACAAAATGAATATTCAAGAGAAACTATATCCATTCAGAATTGTCTGCCAACAGTGATTACGATTGACCAGCTTTGGATTACATTTTTCATGGCTTACCAGTGCCTGAATTCCACCTCCAGGCCCTCCCTTCGTGTTTATCCAGCAGCGTGCGCAGCTCTGGAAACATCCGGACTCTGTAGGGATCCGCCCATTCTATCTTTAAATTTTTCATCACCAATCCAACAAGCATTATTCGTGCATTGGGCCACTGCTCGTCGGGCTGGTAAAAGATATAGAATGCCTTAACGGCTCTCACGGGTTGTTTTATTTTCCTGATATCAACTTTACATTTTAGAACCATATATTTCATGCCCTTATCCTCGATGAACTTTGCGTCTATTTTTGTGTATCCACCTAGTAAAATAATTTCAAAATCTCAGTATAGTACGATAGTATGAAGTTTGTTGATATATTGACACCCACAGTTGGTTGCTATTTACTCTTTATTTTTGATATTTTTTTTAGCTCACCTGAGCTGAAAGCTTAAGTAAGCTTTTCTGGTCACATTGTGTCTGTCGTCCGTCTGTCCGTCTATCTGTAAACTTTTCACATTTTTAACATCTCCTCCAGAACCACTGGGCCAATTTCAACCAAACTTGGCACAAATCACCCTTAGGCAAACAGGATTCAAAGTTGTGAAAATTAGGGAAATCCCTTTTTTTTCAAGGGAGATAATTAGGAATTATTGAAAAAAATTGAGAAATTCTCAGAAATCTTCTCATCCTCAAGAACCATTTGTGCAGAAAAGCTGAAACTTATGTGCAAGCATTATCAGGTAGTGTAAAATCAGAGTTGTGAAAATTATGACCCGCTGGGGTAGGGTGGGGACACAATGGGAGTCGAATTTTAACATAGGAATATATATCGAAAAATCTTTAAAAATCTTCTCAGAAACTAATCAGCAGGAAAGCCGACACTTACATGTATGTGGAAGAATCCTTATGTAGTGTAGATTCAAAGTTGAGAAAATCTTGACCCCTGAAGGTAGGATGGGGCCACAATGGGGGAAGTCGACTTTTTACATAGGAATACATGTATATAGAGTAAATCTTTAAAAAATCTTCTCAGAAACTAATCAGCCAGGAAAGCTGAAAGAGGTATAGCGCCTTTTCCCATTATTTCGCCTACATCTGTGTTTAGACGGAAAGTACCTGTTACTTAAAATAGCTTCAGGTACATAGCCGTCGCACTATGATTTTCGAAACCTGGATAGTAATAAAATACTGGTTTTGTAATGGTTTCTGCAACAACTGATATGTCATAAATTCAGGAAACTCTGTGAATAATGTTAGTTGATATTCTGAACCGTGATAAGTTAAAAAAAATGCAATAGATCTAATATAAGTGTAAATATACATGTAGTACGCGCAGTGTGTTAATGAAGAGATCTGTTTATAGTGGGTGTGCTCATACTCAGACTGAATTAAACAAGATAATTTAAAAAAAACATAGAAGACTAGATATATGTTACTTAATCTCTCTCTCTTGTTTTCATGTTTCAAGTAAGTGAAAAAAATATTTACTACTTGGTGGATTCGATCCAGCGACCACAAAATCAAAAAGACCTCCGCGTTACCATTAGGTCACGCATTTAACATTTTCTATAAATGTATTTTCATTATATATGGCTATATAGATGTTTGTATTCGACCCCCTTTGTAGCCCTACCCTACCCCTGGGGGTCATGATTTTCACAACTTTGAATAAACACTACCTGAGGATACTTCCACACAAGTTTCATCTTTCCTGACTGATTACTTTCTGAGATGATTTTTAAAGATTTACATTATATATTCCTATGTAAAAATTCGACCGCCCCATTTGACCCCATCCTTCCCCGGGGGTCCAGATTTTCTCAACTTTGAGTTTACACTACCTAAGGAGTGTAACCACATTAGTGTCAGCTTTCCTAGACTAGATATATGTTACTTAATCTCTCTCTCTTGTTTTCATGTTTCAAGTAAGTGAAAAAAATATTTACTACTTGGTGGATTCGATCCAGCGACCACAAAATCAAAAAGACCTCCGCGTTACCATTAGGTCACGCATTTAACATTTTCTATAAATGTATTTTCATTATATATGGCTATATAGATGTTTGTATTAGAAAAGACACTAATTGAAATATTTATCTAATTTTCAGTACGAAGACCACGTTAAACCAAAACTAATTCAATGTAAACGTGAACTACAATACCTGTAGAACATAATTTTAATCGGATTTCTTTGGTTTAGAGTGGTTCAAATAGTCAAACATCCAATTTTTTTTATCGTATACTAACTACTTTCCTATATATCCCTAACAAAACCGAAATATTTTAATGATGTCGTGAAAAATAATTAAGACTCTTCCAGCATGGTAATTGTGTTATTTGCGTTTCTTTGAACATATTTAAACTAAATATTGTATAATATTGAAAATGTCTGATGTTTGTAAAAGTGCTATATTTTAGGCCAAATCGTATATTAAGTGCGTTATACCTCTTTGTGTTGAAGTAATAATCAGGTAATAAGAATTTACAGTTGTAAACATTATGACCCACGGGCTAGGGAGGGCCACAATGGGGGGGGGGGAGGGGTCAAATTTTTACATATATAATCTTTAAAAATCGTCTTCTCAGAAACTAATCAGCCAGGAAAGCTGACACTAATGTGGTTACACTCCTTAGGTAGTGTAAACTCAAAGTTGAGAAAATCTGGACCCCCGGGGTAGGATGGGGTCAAATGGGGCGGTCGAATTTTTACATAGGAATATATAATGTAAATCTTTAAAAATCATCTCAGAAAGTAATCAGTCAGGAAAGATGAAACTTGTGTGGAAGTATCCTCAGGTAGTGTTTATTCAAAGTTGTGAAAATCATGACCCCCAGGGGTAGGGTAGGGCTACAAAGGGGGTCGAATTTTTACATTGGAATATATAGAGAAAAATCTTTAAAAATCTTCTTCTCAGAAACTAATCAGCCAGGAAAGCTGAAACTTGTGTGGAAGCATCCTCAGGTAGGGTAGATTCAAGTTTGTACAAATCATATTTCCCGGTGGTAGGATGGGGTCACAATATGGGGGGGGGGGTAAAACTTCTAAAAAATTTCTTCTAAAAAACCATTTGCCTAGAAAAGCTGTAGCTTTATTTAGTGAAAGCAACTTCAGATAATGTAGATTCAAATTCGTTCAAATCAAAATCTTGAGGAGTAAGGTGGCGCCACACTAGGGATCTAATTTTACAAAGGAATATTTTAATTATTCACAAAAACTGAAATGTTATGATATATGGTTTTACCTACATGCAAGAATTTTGAAATATTGCTGATTCTTTAAAATTGTTAAGACTTTGGCCCCTGGACGATTCCTGGGCCTCACAAGGGGTGCAGAGTTTCATGTAGGTTTATATCCCATATATAAGCAGTCGTTTGGATCTGTTGGAGAACTGCAATGCTCAACATGTGATATAATTATAAAATCATCAGGTTTGAAAAGGAACTTGATCATAAACATAAGAATATTCAGGGTAAAAAATGTATTTTTATTTATACAGGATCTACATGTATTATACTACATTGTCCAGATAGTTTGTATTATGACTCCAATAAGCTAAAATTTATCATACCTATTGTTCCTCTGATGAGCGATGTGGCCCAAGGGCCTATTGTTGGTTATTTTGGGGGGAAGGGGTTGAGGGGGAAGGGCTGCTGTTGTTCTAAGTTTATATTTTTAATTTGTATCATAATTGTGTTTCTTTTGAATATATAAATGTCCGCAAATGAAAATAAACTCTGAATTAATTTAATAATCAACAATCACTAGGCCTAAAGAAAATAACATAAGTAATATATCTGATACCATTTGATCGTCTTGTGTTGGTCCAAACAAATCTAACAATATTAATACTATTCAAAATCCAATATACACTTTTGTCGGCTGTAAGTATGTTTATAACAAATCGTCATTTTATAAACATTTCATTTTTTTATGCAGTAAAAACTACAGATTTCCTCGATTTTGGCATGAATTGGACGTGAACAGAATCACGACACGTAGTCTAAGGCGAGTTCAACAAAGCGAGCGCTCGCGATCGCTCGGCAAAATTTGTGTTCCTGGTATAGGAAGCGCTCGCTTTACTGAACTCGCCCCTGGTTTCATCTCTTCATGTTTCATTAAGGAGTCACCTTTTTCAATCATTTATTTCTACATAATATCAATACTCAGTATGCTTGCACAGTTTTAACCCCCCCCCCCCCAATTGATTCTCATCCTTTTTCAGGTCTGAGGCGATAACTATAATTTACATTAAATTAATATACTTTTCTGTAAATAAAAGCATTTCTTTTAAGAGATACGCTTAAAAGAAGAAGAATTTTTGAAGTATATTTTTAAATTATCTCCCTATCAAGACAGCAAGATGAATTGACTATTCACATTGCTATAACCTACCCTGTGCTGGCCAATTCATCGGTTCATCCTTTTCTAAATCTGAAAAGACAAAACAAGGACAATATTCTTTATTCAACATAACACAGTTTTAATCATATTGCAAACATCCAATCTACCATTTTTTTTACGTTGATGCAAACAGATACATTTCCTTTAGTTTGCCTTTTCTGTACATGTGTTGATATTATCGTATGCATTATCATACCTGGCAAGAGAAAGGCATGTCTCATGCGAGCCTTGTAAAGAACGGGTAAGAATCCCTGTAAAAGAATTTGGAGAATCTGACTATTGTTCAAGTAAATTAAAACGCATTTTTCAATAAAATTTTACATAACAACTTTATTAATATGTTGTAAGTAATATTTATAACAGTCCAAAGGGTCGCGTTTCGTTATTTACAGGTATAAGAAACCTTAGTAACTCATTTCGTTATAAAGGTAGCGAGCATTACAGAAAAAATACACATGTAATTTTGTCCGTGTGTGAATTTCTTCAAATGCATAATAAATTATAAGTGTTGGAAAACTTCATTGGAGAATACAAATGAGTTTGTGATTCGGTTAAGTTTGTGGTTGTAGCATTTTTTTTTCATATTATTGTCATTTTGATGTAAACTTCTCATTAAGTGAAGTAATATTTGGCTATACAAGAGAAAAAAAATGATATTGTTAATATATTGTAATTATTAACAAAGCAATATTTTTTTTTAAAAATCAAGGAAAAATTCTGATCTGCATATTAGCGAATCAATGAAATCAATATTGGCATATTATTTGATAGAGAAAAAGTTGTTTGCAATAAAATTGAGATGTGATGATTTTATTACTAGGTGGAAAATACTTAGATCTTATTGCAAACATACATGTTTCATTCTTTTTAATCATCTACATATGCTTACTTGTTATAATGGGCATAACACATATCTATATCAACATGTATATTGATGCAAAGAAATTAAAACATTTATATAACCCCTTAGTAAATGTACATTTAGAATGAGTGAGAGAGTGAAAGTTCGTGTTCTGTCTTTTTGGTGTGTTCGTCTTCATATATAGAACAATTGTATTTGTAATAATAGAACATCGGGGGAAAAAAGGGAAAAAAGAGGTTGTGGTTGTATCTCTTGAATACTTGGAGGAATAAATCACAGTGGATGCATTTATACTTGTATCGTGTCAAAGATTTTACTTCTATTTATTTTCTTCTAAATTTTAGCGCGATTTTGATTAAAATACTTTCTCAGGGGTGTATCGAATAACCGAAATTCGCGGTAATCACCGAAATCCTCCAAAAATCTAGCAAAATCTAACAAATGTAGGCATTTACTTTAAATCATTTTTCATATTTAGAAAGAATACAATTATATTCATAATTTGTAGTGATTTGAATACTTTTCAAGCATTTTTAAACATATTAATCGTAATTTCTGATCATAAGCGGAGAAAATCGACAGCCATTACTAGGATTTAAAATAAAGAGACTCCCGCGCCCGATCATTATTGTACCTGTAGAATAGCGAAATCGACAAATAATATGTTTTACGGTGCGACCGTTGGGGCGAGCGCAGCATGTGATCAAACCATGAATTATGATAAATCAATAAAAATGAAATTGACAACGTAAATAAATTTGATTGCAAAATAAAATAAAACATACCTATTTTTTCAGTAAATTTCCATTATCTATAGTTTATAAGATTTCATATGTTATAAGATTTGTTATTTATTTATTTATAGCCTAAGTAGAACAATAGTTTAATCTCAGATACAATGTTTTTGAATAATAAAGATTTTAATATAAATTGTAAGAATTGGCTATTCTTATTTATATGTTTATACGTTAAATAATTGGCGCGTTACATTTTTGGCACAACGTTGCACGTGTTGTTATGACTATGACGTTGTTAACGTTATTACTTGTTTATTTGTATATTGAAACGTAACTGCTGTTTACTGGTGTCTACAGAGATCAAATTTTGGTAAGAAATTATAATTATTTACTGATGTATATTGTTTGTTTAGATTATTAATCTATAGTACGTAAGCTATTTTATTGAACAACAATTACATCTGTGAACCTTTATTTTTTATTTAAATACTTAAAAAGCAGTATTGATTGCTATATTTGTTGCGTACATATAAATGTGTGTGTGAGTGATTTGTAAAATTGTTTTTGTATTTGATTCTTTCAGAGAATCGTCATGATACATCATATGAATAAAACCAAGTGAAACGACGCATACTCTTGAATTCGATCACAGACAGCAGATTTATTATATAAATGTTCATTGCACTGTATCTCCTCTTTTAAGTCAGTTCATCCCCTTTTTTGCAGTCGACATTTTTTCTTTTTAATTATTAATTTTTTTTTATTTACGCTTAAAAATATTTGCTTATCATATTAAAGTAAGATGGAGTTGCCCCCCCCCCCCACTTGGGATTGGGAGCATGAGATAAATGGAAATGAAAATAAAGAAACCATTGATCGAACTGCTAAAGAGCTGAAGTATTAGAATTTTCAGAATTTTGAGAATTAACTTTTTTTATCTTTTTGCTTGTAAAGATTTTTTGGATGAGGCTGTCATCCACCCCCCACCCCCTTTTAAAAAAACCGATGTTACGTGTATGTTCCCGGAAATTACCGTAATTATAATGAATACAATAAATGTACAATAAATGTGAGCAGTCATCCAAATGAGTGCAAGTTACAACTGTTTCCTATATCTGAAGAAATGTCCTCATTCTTTAGCTTTGCAAGATTTTTAAAGGATTTTGGTAATTTCAGCAGATTTACAATAACTTTAGTTAGCGTAATTTCCCCTTATTGTGACGTCAAATTTCACGTTTAAGTGTCGTCTGACTCTTTAGAACTCCCCTGAGAAATAAAAATAAGCGAAGTATACTGTTTTATTTACTTAAAAAGCATGATGTTCTTAAAATTACACATCTTATATGCTTTATGATCTTAAGTCAAACTCAAGATTTAAGACAGTTTCATAATCCCGAAGCCTGATCCTCCACTTACCCAAGTTTGTTGTCTGAAACTAAGATTTAGTACCGGATCAGCCGTAAGAAAAGGAATTCATGCTATTTAAAAAAAAAGGAAAGTATATTGTTCATTTACATTCGGGGTCTGCCCAGTAGCCCGAAGGTTCATTAGTCCGAAGGCCCACTAGTCCGAAGGTTCATTAGTCCGAAATTCGATGTAATAAATGTGTTGTGAAGTTTAAAGTAACTAAAAGGGCCATGTTTGATAAATCATTTTTCTCCTTAACAGGTTCTTGGAGGTTAAGAACACATAATACTACGAAAATAGAGTACTATAATCTCAATTGTTATCTCTCTAAAGATCTGCCAAATTTTTTTCGTATACCAGTATGTATAATAACTTTTTTTCTGGTATACAGATTTCTGACTCTTCAAGTTGAATTGTTCTCATGAACGTAATTTCCGTAACAGGAATGATACGTTTTCGAAGTATTAGGAATAAAAAGTTACATAATTGCTTATAAATCATATGACTTAAGAATAAGACTGATACAATTTGCGGATAACACAAAGATGGAGTCAACGAAAGGGCATCTCCTATTTTGAAATAAAGTTTAAAAAATTATCTAACATTTTCTCTCTCTCTCTCTCTCTCTCTCAAAAGAAAATAAGAAACTTTTGTACGTTTAATTTATTATCTATTTGTAAGATTTCAAATATTCTGATGTGTTGAAGAGTTGCAATAAAAAATAATTAAGAATAACATCTTGGAGTTAGAATAATAATATTTTGAGTATGAGTAAATTTTTGCATAAAACATCAACTTATCAAATAGAAATTATGTTTTATTGAATACAAATTGTATGTTTAGGAATAAGAAAAGCAAAGATTTTGAATAGAAATAACAAAAATGTTAAATGATGGAACGTTTAACACGCCTTAGTACCTAACCTAAAATGCGAAACAAAATCATATTGAAACAAAACCTAATGTACTTTTTCAATGAATTTGTGTCTGCCACTTGGTGTGAACGTTTATTTATATCCCACAAAACAAGGGAGTAGGGGGTTGTAGTGCAGTGTAAGTTGCAATTGTCAATCCGTAAGAATAAAAACTAAGAAGGAGTCAGAATTTGTTTATTCAAAAGTTCGTTGTTAAATTTATAATTTATGATAACCGGAAATACACAAACAGAATGACACACAGACGAACAAACGGACAAAGCTAAATGTATATTCCCCATTTAGAGTAAAAGTAAAAAAAAAACAATAAGGAAACAAAACGAATTCTAAAGAATCTGCATGAACTCAAGTCTAATAAATAAATAACTAAAAAAAATTTTAAAAAGTGAAGAAAAAAAAAATTAAAAAAAATGTACAAATGTTTAGAATGGAAAATATACATTGTATTTTAGAAGTAACGTGGAAGTTTGTTTATCCTAAAGTAGAAAATACAGATTTGATATGGGGGTTAAACGTAATTTTACATGTATTTTAAGATTCTTAAATTTTGGTATTAAAATTTAATTAATTTAATAATACCTGGTTAAAATTGAATCATTTTAGCTACTTTTTGCATTTGGTTAGGACGAATTCTTACGTTAAAAATTGCTGCATGGAAATAATTCCGAAAAGAGTTCTCAAACTAATCACATGGGATGCTTTTAAACTAATAAACCTTCGGACTCGGAGGGCTTGAATTTGATTATATTTAGGAAACGCTTTTGTTAGGTTCAAGTGTTAGTTAATCTCATTTACTCGTTTATCTAAGTTCATGATAGTAAAAACGTCAAATGTCATAGGGTTTCAGATAATTGAATTTCCTCACCTGTCATCTTTATTCTGCTAGAATCACTTACGGGTGTTAAATAGTTCAAAGGGATTAATTAGCTAGGTAATTTACTTAGGGATTAACTCAGGTGTCATGGTCTGAACTCTTATTCATTGATCGTTTTACACATGTTACATAATTTTTGTTTTATATACTGTTGAAATTCTTTTGTACATTAGTCGAAATCGGACAGCCGTCCCGATATCACCGATCTGTATCAAAATTTCTGTCAGATCCTTAACAGCGAGCGCAGCTCGCCGGCGCGCAGCGCCGGCGCGAAGCGAGCTCTAACGGCAAGGCGTGTGTGAATAGAAAATTCGGACCAGTTGCACATTCATTCAACGGATTTTTTTGGCGTCAGTAAATCGGACCAGTAATGCATTGTTTTAATCGTCCCAGTAGTTCCCTGTAATCATGGCAATTTTTATCACTTCACACTCTCACGAGAATCAGCAAGACAATAAAAACAATAACGATGTATACGACATACAGTCAGTTACCTCTAAAGTTCACCTCAGTACACTCTCAATCAAAAAAAAAAAAAAAAAAACAATCGAGTGACGTCACAAAGGTTTGCACATTGATCCGATAGATTTTTTCGGCGTCAGTAAATTTGGACCCACAATTCATAGTACCAATGGTTTCCAAGTCCTCACGTGCTCGCGAGAATCAAAGTAAAACTTTTGAGAAGCATAGAAGATAGTAAATAAAACAGTATACTTCGCTTACTTTTATTTCTATGGGGAGTTTTAAAGAGTCAGACGACACTTAAACATGAACTTTGACGTCACAATAAGGGGAAATTACTCTAACTGAAGTTATTGTAAATCTGCTGAAATTACCAAAATCCTCTCAAAATCTTGCAAAGCTTAAGAATGAGGACATTTCTTCAGATATAGGAAACAGTTGTAACTTGCACTCATTTGGATGAATGCTCACATTTATTTTATTCACTATAATTACGGTAATTTTCAGGAACGTACACGTAGCATCGGGGTTTTTTAAAAGGGGGGTGGGTGGTGGATGACAGCGTCATCCAAAAAATCTTTACAAGCGAAAAGAAAAAAAGATAATTCTCAAATTTCTGAAAATTCTTATCCTTCAGCTCTTTAGCAGTTCAATGGTTTCTTTATTTTCACTTCCATTTATTACATGCTCCCAATACCAAGTGTGTGTGTGGGGGGGGGGGGGGGCAACTCCATGTTCCTTTAATATGATAAGCAAATATTTTTTAAGCGTAAATTAAAAAAAAAACAATTAATAAGAAAAAATGTCGACTGCAATAAAGGGGATGAACTGACGTTACAATTACTTTAAAAGAGGAGATACAGTGCAATGAACATTTATATTAAAATCTTTATTATTCAACAACATATATATATATATACTAGCGGAAAAAAGAAACTGTGCATTATTTATTATGTGAAAAAACATTTAAAAATTACAATGAACAAATTTTATTTTTTGTAATACTGTTAACACATGTTTTCGTAACAACATCTCATAACACATTAATGTCAACGTCGAATAACGTCAATTTCAGCACACTCGAAAGTCACTGTTATTTGAAATTGAATTAACAAAATTAATAACGCGTGTGACCACCATTTGCGTTCACGCATGCTTGACAGCGACGCCTCATTGATGCTACTAAAGTGTTCCGAAATGCTTGAGGGGTGTTGTTCCAGATGTTGGTTAAAGCCTGGCCTAAATCAGCCAATGTCACTGGCTGATTTGGTAACCGCGTAAACGTCTTTCAATTTCATCCCAGACGTGCTCGATCAACGACAAATCGGGGGAAACAGCTGGTCAAGGCATGACATCGACATTCTGTTGAACAAACAAGTCCCTGACTACACGTGCAACGTGTGGCCTTGCGTTGTCTTGCTGCAGAGTGATGTGATTTTGATGTCTCTGTATGAAGGGTATCACATGACGCTGAATTTCATCTCGATAGCGTACGCCGGTGAGATTTCCATTGACAATTTGTAGAGGGGTCCTTCCACGTGCTGATATTCCACCCCACACCATAACTCTACCTCCACCAAATTGTCGACGTTGCACAACACAAACGTCCTGGTAACGCTCCCCAACTCGATGATACACACTACAACGGCCGTCACTGCTATCCAAATGAAATTTGGATTCATCAGTGAACAGAATATTGGCCCAGTCCTGTATTCTGAATCGCAGATGTCGTGTGCACCACGCTAGTCTGGCGATACAATGACGTTGAAGCAGTACTGGGCGCACCGCTGGACGTCTTGGTCTGATGTTTTGCTCGCGCAGACGATTACGCACAGTTCTCGGACTAATTGATCGGAGCCCTGGAATGCTACAGGCAGTCAAACTTGCTGTCTGGAAACGATTTCTCAGATGCAGTAGTCTAATGTGGTTGTCCTGTTGACATGACGTCACACGAGGTCGCCCAGAGCGCGGTCGGTCCTGGGTGTTGCCAGATTGTTGAAAACGTCTCCATAATGACTGGATGGTGTTCCGATGAACTCCAAAGTGTCTTGCTACAGTACGTTGTGCCATTCCAGCTTGCAGCAACAGCACGATTACGTTGGTTTTCGTTAACTATTTGCAATTTCCCTCTAGTTCCCCATACAATGCGTCGATATAATTTTTTAGAGTGACTACGGTATTACCTCCAGTTATCCCCCTTAACTACAACTCTTCAGTTTTTCTCTCGACGCCATTTTAGACATGCGGTTTTCCTCATACAGTGCAAATAAATTTTGATTTTGCGTTTTTGGATGTATTTATCGGATCTAGAAGATGGATAATGAGTTTAAAGATTGTTCTAAATGTTCCGGTAAGATGAACGTACTAGACGATGACGTTTTTTGTTATAAACATCGTCTATGTAACGAGGCTTTCCCATGCGACACGTGTATTTCGTGGTCCAAAGAACGGCGGGACAAAGTAACGAAAATGATCGGGAAAAGTCTACAGAAGACGATTAAAATTAACAATAAAGTGCCTCAATCCGTCTGTGGAGACGGTATGGCAGTCCAGGACACAAGTCCGTCTGTGGAGGCGGCAGTCCGTGGGTCGAGTAACATTGAAGAATTCCATGTCGGGAATTTCAACAATGGTGGTTCAGTCTCGGAGGTCGTAAATTTATCAGACATTATTCAAGACCAAGTAAGACAACATCTTGAATTATTGCTTAAGCGTAAGGATGCTGATATAAATTTTAATGATCAACATACAGTTTCTGCAAGCGAGATAAGGACGACCGGTAAAAATGAGAGCGCCAATTCCAAAATGGCGACCATAGACAGACCTCATTTCGACAAGTTTAAGGCTTACGATGAACAAATGTCGTCCTTTGAGTCAAGTGTGGCAGATGTTTTGTCTGTTAATGCACCAGACAATGAGTTTGAGGATATTGATTCAAATGCATCTATGTCAGGTATGTGTACTATTTCAGATGCGCCGGTAGAGGTGCCTTTTGGTGCACCTGATTTTTCTGATCCTCTGCAGTGGAACTGTTTTGTATCCAAGATGGCAAAAGTTCTCAATATTGATATTGAAACTGAGGATCCGTTGGAAAATGATAGGAAATCGTTCATTTCTTCATGATTGAAAGGAGACAAGAGTGACAAGAAAAAGTCTCTTGTTAAAATGCCCATTGAAGGTACACTTATTGACATGATCAAGACAGTTGAAAAAGAGGCTACATCTGGGCATTTGAAAAATAGGTCTGTACGTGGTAGAGATGACAAAGCATTTATGGTGAAAAAAGATGACTTTGATGCATTTTGTAATCCTCCCAAATTAGATGACAATATTGAGGAAGGGTTAGTGGTAGGTCAGAAAGGTACTTTTGGGAAATCAAGAGTTACTCTCTCGCCTTTTCATAAGGAGTTAGACAACGATTTTCGTCGAATTGACAATTCAGCAAGAGCCTTATTCAGAACCATTTCATATGGTACTGTGATAGCGGCATTTTTAGATGAGGCTGAATGCGAGGATGATAAAATTGAAGGACGCAAAGCTCTTATCAACTGTTTCAGAAGCATGGCAGATTTGACAGCAAGAGTAATGGCGAATTCAGTCCTGAGTAGAAGAAAAGTTTTTCTTAAAAACGTAGATTTCATCAGCAAAGCAACAGAGAAAAAATTGCTGAAACTCCCTATTTTTGGCAGCCAGTTGTTCAATGGACAGTACTTTGAATCTCTCCATACATCAGCAGAGAATTTACGAGATGCAAGAGAAACTCTAAACGTTTATAATACGTCAAAGGGGTTTAATAAGAATTTCAAGAGTAGAGATAATAGGAACTCTACTGAATTTGGAAGGAAGAGAAAAGCAGATTTAGCCGAGACTCATAAATCTGCAAAGGTCAGCAAATTAAATGACGCAGGTTATACTTTGACTGATCAGGGCAAAGATACTTTTCGTACTGGACAGGAAAGCAGAAGGTATCCTTTTTCCAGGAGAACCTTTGGGGGTCCAAAAGGGCTTCCACCTCCAAGGAAGTAAAGTATCCACGCAGTTACAGTCAGTCTGTAAATATGTTTCCCCAGGTAGGGGCACGTTTGTTAGCATTCCACAGGAAGTGGACTTGTATCACTCAGGATCAATGGGTATTAGAAACCCTAAGGGAAGGGTTAAAATTGGAGTTCATAATTCAACCCGTACTAAGGCTCAAAGAAACAAGTGTACCAAGGTATGGTATTCACGAGTCGGTTATTTTAACAGAAATAAACACGTTGTTAGGAAAAAGTGATATAGAACCTGTACCTGCCAATCAAGAGAACACAGGATTTTACAGCACCATTTTTGTGGTGCCAAAGAAACAAGGAGGGCTTCGGACAATCTTGAATTTAAAACCTTTAAATCAGTTAATAGTGCCTCGACATTTCAAAATGGAGACACTATGTTCAATTATGAAAGCATTTAAAAAGGGGGACTTCGCTATCTCTCTGGATCTGACAGATGCCTATTTTCATATTCCAATTCACACAGATTTCCAGAAATATCTACGATTCAGATTTCTAGGCCAGAGTTACCAGTTTCGAGCAATGCCGTTTGGACTTCGTTCAGCTCCAAGGGTCTTCACAAAAATATTGGCAGTTCTGGCAGCACACTTAAGGAAAATGGTAATCCGAGTTTTCATGTACCTAGACGATTGGTTGCTGGTCAGTGCAAACAAAACAACCCTTATAAGTCAGAAGAACTATGTTTTACAGCTGGTTCAATAACTGGGATTGTTAGTGAATTGGGAAAAGTCGTTTCTAGTGCCGTCCCAACACATAGAGTATCTGGGGGCACATTTCAATCTGGTAGAAGGCAATGCGACGCCCAAGGAAACCAGATTTCAGAGTATTCTAGACATTGTGCAGTCACTATTTGCAAGTCAATATATTCAAGCAATAGTGATTCTCAAATTATTGGGACTGATGGCTTCATGCATTTATTTGGTTCCGTGGGGAAGGTTACACATGCGCCCTATACAGTTATACCTACTAGCATTGTGGAGACCGAAGATTCACCCTCTTACTCATATGATTGTGATTCGTCCAATTTTGCTTCAGCACCTACAATGGTGGATGAATCGAGAAAATTTCTTCAAAGGAATGCCCTTACAGGACCCTCCAAGTCAACTAACATTGATAACAGATGCGTCAGAACTCGGTTGGGGAGCACATATAGAGAACTGGGAGACATCAGGGATATGGCCCCATCAATATCAGCAGAAACACATAAATTGGCTAGAACTGAAGGCTGTACAATTAGCTCTTCAAGAAGCTCTCTATTTGATAAAGGGAAAAGTGGTCCTTATACGATCAGACAACACAACAGTGATAAGTTATATCAACAAGCAAGGGGGGACACATTCACCAGAACTGTGTTATCTAACTTGGGAGTTGTTCCAGTGGTGCATTCAGTACAAAATCACAATACGTGCTGTTCACATTCCAGGGAAGAAGAATTTTCTTGCCGATGCACTTTCTCGGGGGAAAGTAGTACGAATGACGGAATGGTCACTCAACAACATTGTGGTAAATTTGTTGTTTCAACAAATGGGAACCCCATGCATAGACTTGTTTGCAACTGCAGAAAACAAGAAGTTACCAGTCTATTGTTCTCCGTTTCCGGACATGAATGCCTTTCAAGTAGATGCTTTAACAATCAGTTGGAAAGGGATGTATGCTTATGCATTTCCGCCCCAAATTCTTGTACCCAAAGTTCTGCAGAAGCTAAGGGAAGAGACAAGTGTCGTACTTCTCATTGCTCCACTGTGGCCCAGACAGTCTTGGTACCCTCAGATATAAGATCTTCTGATCGATATACCAGTCAAGTTACCACTGTGGCCAGATCTTCTGTCTCAAAATCGCAATCGGGTTTTTCATCAAAATCTAGAGACTGTCAATCTTGTAGCATGGAAACTGTCAAATTGCGACACAAGTAAAAAGGATTTTCTAAAGAAATTGCAGAAATTATGGCAAATGCCAGAAAGACTTCTACACAGACAGTTTATGATGCAAGACTCAGAATATATAACAGCTGGTGTAAAGAACAGGGTGTCAACCCCATTACAACATCTATACCAGAATTAGCAGAATTTTTTATGTACCTCTTCAATGTAAGAAAGTGCAAACCTCAAACAATAGCTGGATATAAGTCAGCAATTGCACTTATCCATCAGAATGGAAACAGTATTGGTAAAAATTCAGAGTTATCGTCATTGTTGAAAGGTCTGTTTAATAAATACCCAAATTGGAATTTACCATTGGTTTTGTTATCTCTAACAAAACACCCATTTGAACCCCTAAGGTCAGCTGATCTAAAATTTTGACTCTGAAGACAGTTTTTCTGGTCGCCATTGCCTCGGCTTCCAGAGTGAGCGAGATTCATAGTCTTTCCTTAGATGATGGTCATTTTAGAATGGAGAGAAAAGGGATAAAAATGTTACCAAATATGGAAATTTTGGCAAAGACACAAACAATGAATAGGCCTTGGGAGCCTATCTATATTCCTGCTTTTGATTCATACGCCACAGACTCTGAAGATATGAAACTATGTCCTTGTCGTGCTTTGAAGATTTATATAAATCGAACTAAATCTATTCGAAAATCAAATAGATTATTTGTGACTTACCAACAAAGTAATCATAAGGAAGCATCTAAAGACTCTATTGCAAGATGGATAGTTAGTATGGTTCGTTTTGCGTATAAGAATGTGGAATTGGAGACATTAAAACTAGTAAGAGCACATGACACAAGACGATTGTCAACTTCATGGGCCTTGTTTTGTGGTGTATCAGCTGATGAGATTTTGCGAGCAGCACACTGGTCATCCGAAACTACATTCACATCGTTTTATCTGAAGGATGTGCCAGATCACCAGTCCATTTTTGCCAAGGCAGCAATTCTGGATTCATCCAAGAGAGGGAAGCAGAAATAGGTAATTATGTTACTTTTATCACTTGCTTTTTCCTCTCCCACCTCCAGGTTGGGCTGCAAATTCCTTTGCAAATAGTTAAGGAGGCAGGTAAGTGGAAATATTGAAATGAACTTGGATTTTTGGGGGTAAAATCCGTGTTCATGAAATATTTACACTTACCTGCCTCACCCGCCCACCTCCCCTCTCGATGAAATGATAATGATAATAAAATTAGTTGGTCGAGAAAAACTGAAGAGTTGTAGTTAAGGGGGATAACTGGAGGTAATACCGTAGTCACTCTAAAAAATTATATCGACGCATTGTATGGGGAACTAGAGGGAAATTGTAAATAGTTAAGGAGGCAGGTAAGTGTAAATATCTCATGAACACGGATTTTACCCCAAAAAATCCAAGGTTGCGGAAACGGTAGGAACTTTTGTTTCCTTTCCTCCCTGTTGAGAAACTGCTGTCTTCAACGGAATGTTGTCATCAAGGCGCTGCGTTGTGCAGTACTTGTCAAAGTCAGAAGAAGTGACTGTATTTTTCATCATCTGACGCTTTATAAGTCCGAATTGCACCTTTTCACTGGAATTTTTCATCAACATCTGCTAATGTGTTCAAAATGTACCCATCTTTTGGCAAAGACTGATGTGGGGTAGATGATTTTGTCCCCCATCAAACAACTAGACATATAAGATTTGAATTCTCGGCTCTGAGTTTCAGAATCATCAACTGAATTGATGTTCAGTTTTGTAGACACTTTTTAAACAAAATTTTCCAGTCTACCATGCATGAACCATTAGAGTCTGTGTCATGCGTATGTACTGAACCCGAGACAGAGTCACCAAACTCCGAACGATTGTCCTCGTGAACGTCAATAATATCATTAAGTGAATTGCTTAAGACTTGATCAGTTTCACCTCTGTGGCATACCAGATCATCCTCATCCGCTTCTCTGGAGCGATGATCATCTGACGATCGAAATTTATCGAACCTGTTACATGCCCTGTCTGAACGAACGTCGGACGTTATAGCACTAGTCGGTTGTTTACTCGAATCCTGAACCAACTCTTTAATTCTAGCGTCAATCAACTTTTTCATGCAATTCTTTTGATATTGTTGCCATTTGGCTTCGAAATTTTCTAACATAAAAGGCGGAAAATTACCTACTTGAGATGGGACTGAACCCTGCGCCAAGTCGCCGCCCATTTTGACTCGTTTCTGTCGGAGAGAGATTTTCTGATGCACTACGTTTCCCGCAGAGGAAACTTGACTATCAGAACGATTCAGATTGCCATTATTCCCCACAGAGGGAACCTCTGGGTTTTGCAATGTAGCTGATTTTCTTCCCGCTTCTGTTTTCTTTCGCTCAATCATCTTTCTGATTAACGTCCGTTTTTCCTCTGACCACTTACTGCAAACTTCGCATGGAGAAGCTTCGTTGTAAACTCTGAGTCGATAACACTCTGAGTGGTCATCCAAAACGGTTATTTTTCTTTTACATTTTACCCAAATTTTAAATGAATCTGACATTAAAAGACCGCAGGCTTAAACAATTTAATTGAAGAAAAAAACACGGCTTTTCTTCACAAATGCCCGAACAAAACTGAAACGGAAGCATGCTTGTGCATTATGGATAAACACTAGGTGATACATGTACCACAGGGGTGGTCTCAAAAGTTCAGGCATGATCGTAGGCAGCCTCGGGGAAAATGCAAAAGGTTTATGCAGGTAAGTATATATATTGGTTTTAACATGATAGTAATGCAAAGTAATGCCTTGTAATGCCAGCATTACAATAGATTTTGAAAAGTAATGCATTCCATTACCATTACTTGCAATGCTAAATTTGTGGCATTACACATTACTAGCATTACTTTGAAAACATTGTAATGCATTACCATTACATTTAGCATTACCCAAAGCCTGGTATATATAATAAAAAATAAACTGTGAAGTAGCAAAATGATGTTATATGTACATTATATAAAAAGTGCCTGTTTGGGAGGGTAACAGTTGAAATTGACACCCCGAGAAAACCATTGTCAACCGGCGCGAACCCTCCCAAACAGGCACTATTTATTTTATTATACTGAATGTCTTAATATTAGAGAAAATTGTACTGCTTTTATATAGAAATGACGTGAATTCTACGGCGAACCGTACGCGCATAATTTTGAACATAAAATTAAATATTAATATAAGAATTGAAGGCTTAAATGAGTGTAACGGCGCTTACCTGTTTCTCTTGTATATGAGTTGCATTGATAAAATGTAAATTGTAATGCAAAAGATCTCAAACATCCAGCACAGTTAGGCCAACATCTTCCACTCTAAGATCTCAAACATCCAGCACAGTTAGGCCAACATCTTCCACTCTTTGCTAACGTGTGGGGTTCCAGCACAAATAGCCCATGTTATAGATAAGTTATAGATAAGTTTAGAAATCTTTGGTTTTAAACTTTTTAATGTAACACCTGTG
The DNA here is from genome assembly GCA_020458035.1 of Magallana ariakensis. Lineage (NCBI taxonomy): Eukaryota > Metazoa > Mollusca > Bivalvia > Ostreida > Ostreidae > Magallana > Magallana ariakensis. Next base: position 29,969,130 of record CM035818.1, read on the forward strand.
TAACAACCGTTAATGATACAATGCCGCTTAATGATATAAATAGCATTAAGCGTTGCAATTGCAACGCTTAATGCTATAAATTCTTGCATTAACAGTTGACATGTCCAACTGTTAATGATAAATCGCCGCTTAATGATAGAATTGTATCATTAAGCGTCACAAATGCACTGCAACCTTAACGCTTAATGAAACAAGCAAATATCGACACCCTCAACCGCTAATGATTCAAACTTTATATCATTAAGCGTTGCAGTCGCACCCTTTAGTGATACAAAATTGTATACATGAATGAAATTAAATCTTTTCATTTTCTTCAATTCGCTCAACAATCATAATTTTAGTTTTTAATCAAAATTGTATATAGGAGTCCGGCACCCATAGTCACTAATTATATTCATATTGCATACAATGATACATATTGTTGTAATAAGAAGCAAGATAATATAAAGTTGTTGCTAAGGGCTACCGTTGCCATGGTACCGGAGACCAAAAATACAGAAATGGCAAATCCTATCAACTTTAAAGCAAAATAGGAAATTATTTCAGCTTATTTTCACATATTTTCGTATTTTTAAAATACTATAGAAGTTATGTTTGAACCAAACTCATAGATGTATTTCAAATATGCACGTCATGTAAAAATTTGAAACATACTTTTATGGAACAAGGTTAAAAAAAATGAAGTAACTTAGTTAATTCCTCTGAACAAATAAATTATTAATCAGAACAAATCCTAATTTGTCCGAACAAATAACTTCTTAGTATTTTTCCGAACAAATAAGATTAATTTTTTTTTCATCTGGCTCTTCCATGCCGAATACAATCATGTCATGGACAAAAAAAAAAATGAAGAACTAAGATAATAAAAGAGGCAATTTTTTTACTACCGAAAACTTTTTTAATGACCAAAATCAGATTAATTATTTCATTTTTAGTAACAGTTATATTTATTTAAAGTCTAACAAAATCTAATGATCTTCGCCTTGCAACGAGACGTCATCTGATTCTTTAGATCATGATCCTCTATAATAATTAATTTATTTCCTTTCCACATGGTAAAAAAAACAAACAAACAAAACCACTATATCTATTGAACACAAATTATTTAAAAAATGCAAGTAAAAATATTTATTGTGTACTACGTCATAAGCTTCAGATAGTGGAGGTAATACCTGCAACTTTGCTTCGCTTCGCGTCTCGTTTGATATGATGATACCGATCTTGCGACTCCAAATGATCATAGACGCAAGGACTTTATTTTGCGATTAACTTCCGATAAACTATTTCGCGACGACTAATATTCGCAACCAAGCCTTATTCAGAACCCGTGTTGTTATACATGTAACAACCACGTGAAAAGGAATGGTTCGTGGCGCAAAATACATATATTCGCGACTACGAGGCTTTCATGACCTCGCAAAAAATTTCTTGTCGGTTTACAGTATGTGCATCACCGGAAATATAAATATTTCGCTTTTTAATCGGTTATCATATACGCTGAATGCTTTATTCTATTTAACTAAAATAATAACGCAATTGAATGCTTAGTCACAGTTCAACCTTTAATTGAACAAATATTGAGCGGACTGAAAGCTGGACCAGTAAAAAGTGTGTTTATCACTTCTTTTTAACAAAATTTCAAAATTCCCTCTTTTATGTAATATAGTTATTTTATAGACCTAAAATACATTTACCGAATTTTGATCCACACTTGGAAAACAAAACGACATATGTAATGAAAAGAATCAGTAGTATGAATAATAAAGTGTTCTGATAGAAAAATATTTGTTTATCGTGTCATTAAATGACATCGTCCTAAAAAAATACAAGTGATTTTAAAATGAAAACATGCATGCCAGATAATACCTGCATAATTATACAACAGAAAAAATCGGTTATAGCGAAGTAACAGGGACCAGTGGATTCACATCGTTATAATCGTATAACGAATTCGTCTAGTGAATTCGCTATACACGTGTATATATTCTTCAAGATGACTATCATTTGTGGTTACTGAGGCATCAAGTAAAATATCTACTTTAGAAACCTTAAAGGGGCATGATCATGATTTTAGTCAAAATTTATTTTTCCGATTATACTGTTTACAATGCTTCAGTAAGGCATTTTTTTAATAGGCAGCGAAAATTTAAGCATCATTCGTTGAGTTATATGCAAAGTTACAGAGCTTACTTTCTTTGCTATGTAAACAAAGATTTGATTAAATTTTGAATGTTGAAGTGAAGATGCCAGTTTTAGGTCTTAAATGAATATGTTAAACGTTAGAAACTGTTTATTTATGCTTATCTCTACGACTGACCCTTAAATTTCATGTGATCATTAGAAATGCATTCCTAAAGAATTGTAAATAATGAAAACAGAAAAATAAAATTTCACCAAAATCGTGACCATGTCCCTTTAAATACACAAACGGTAATGACCCGCATTAGTGTACTATTTTATGGAATACTTGTTGCAAAGATCATTAATTCTAAAGCCAATGTGAACGCCAAAGAAAATATATTCATCTGTTATAATTAAACATTTATTAAAAAGAAATTGTTGAAGTATTTCTCCTCTCTAATAACTATATCCAATAATATATGTCCATTGCATGTACAGTGTATTTCCGTGCATTATCACCATTACATGCAAACAATAATGAAAATTTAGTTCACTTTTGTTTTGCGATTTCGAACGGCGTTCAAATACCGATTCATCATTGCGGTGTGTGTAGGGGGGGGGGGGGTGACAAAAACGCAATGATTTGATTGCACATTCTTAATATTTTTGTTTCGTATAATGTAGTTATTGCACGAAACTGAATTACCGTTTGATTTGTCTATCATGGTGTTCATACGTATAATGTTAAATACGCATGACAGAAATCCGAATTAAATCTTAAATGGGACTCAATTTTTTTAACTGTTGATGGCATGTGTACAGAACTTCATGTATTCTTACAAAATTTCCAAACATTGCCTACGTCGCACACATGTATATATGTACATGTATATGACAATTCATGATCGTCATATACAATGCCTATCTTCATCCATCAATTTCATTCATACATCGAACAATTATATTGTAAATTTTTAACCTACCGGTTGAAAACACGACAGAACTCTCAACAGACTTAAATTGTTTTACTTAACAAATTGTTTTACGAAAAACAAATAGTAAAATGGACATTCCACGCTTCACAAAAAACCGCGTAGTTACCCCCCCCCCCCAAACAAAATACCTTACTCTTTGTTTGAATTAAACTTTTATCCAGTTGTCATATTGTAAATTTTCAATTTTAACCCACCTATAGTAATTTCAAAATCTACAATATGAAACAAAAATATATGGTATTTTAAATGATATAGATTTTCGTAATAAGTTCGTGTAGAATAACGGATAGAACCTCAACCCTCCCTCCATCAAACCACCTGTGGCTGAAAACCTAAAACATAAATCTATAAATCTCGAACAACAGAAACACTTACATTGGCCTAATTGCCTACGTGGATGTAGAGCCCCCCCCCCCCCCCGAAAAAAACATGAAAATAAATAAATATAAAGATAAATAAATAAAAAATGACCAAACGATAACATTTACTACTTCTTCATAACACACGATCCATAAAATTAGTTCTTTAGTTTATAAGTTTGATCAAAAGGCTGCAATAGTTACGGTTTTGACCGTCTTAATTTATTAATTTAACGGTAAATTGAGAATTAAAAAAAAAAAGCATTATTTTTGCAAAGTTCATTCTTTTAATTTTGCAAGAAAATTCACATAAGTTATGGGAAAATTGTCATTCCATGGTATTTGCGCAAAATTAGCTGTAGCGTCTCTTTACTATAAATATTTTATCTCCAATTTTTTTGGAAACTCTTAAAAATATATTTGATCACTCTTTACAATCGAATCATACATTCTGTAAAAGAAAACGAGCGACAACTTTGCTTGCGAGATTGAAATCATATTATCTATCACAATAGGGGTTTTCAAGCAGGGACGAGAGTGAAACTTGTTCGCTGTTCGAGAGTTTGTATTGATTATTTTTACATAATAGTTAGAACGTATTGTGAATCATTGATCATAATCGTAACTATTATCGATCAAATATTTTTCTGTTTCGTAAAATATTTGTTTTTTGCACGAATAATCAAATACGTAATAGTCTCAAAGTTGTTTCAATCCTGTAGTATTTGGCATAACAAAGTCTTCCATACTCCAAACCTTCTTTACCTATACCTTAATATTTGAAAAAGAAATCATATATTTTTATTAGTTTCAGAAATAATGCCTCCGTCAAAATGAATTTTGAACTTTCAGTACTTTGATCTTATTCTAGTATGAACACAGTATGAATAAACAACTAATTCATTTATTACTATTCTTTATTTGCTCAAGATATGCATCTTATTGCTTTATTAACAACTTTCATTTTTATTATTTTATTATTTTGTATCATTAAAGGGTGCAACTGCAACGCTTAATGATATAAAGTTTGTATCATTAGCGGTTGAGGGTGTCGATATTTGCTTGTTTCATTAAGCGTTAAGGTTGCAGTGCATTTGTGACGCTTAATGATACAATTCTATCATTAAGCGGCGATTTATCATTAACAGTTGGACATGTCAACTGTTAATGCAAGAATTTATAGCATTGAGCGTTGCAATTGCAGCGCTTAATGCTATTTATATCATTAAGCGGCTTTGTATCATTAACGGTTGTTACACACCTGTACAAAAAACATAAAAAATATACATGTAAATCCTTCTGTTACACATACAGAGTTTTATTAATGCATAAATGCTTTCAAAAGTTGCTTTGCATTTTACTTGAGAAAGGCAATAACAGTTTATAAATGTAAAATGTAATTATTAATGCAAAGAATATTTTTATGATGCAGCATATGAACCAATAAAACTAATCTCACAAGCATAAAAATAACATTATACATAATAAAGCCAACCACAAAATGGATCCTAGCTAGCTACAACATGATAATTAGAATGAGTGTATCAACAGACATGACATCAACCTCTTCCTTATAAGCTTCTTAGTGACAGAGTGCTGTTAGAAAATACAAATACCGGTACAAATAAATACCACAATAATATAAACATGTACCATATACAGCATATCCCCCCCCCCGTTGTTGTGTCAACAATTACCATACCAGTATCAGTGACTCTCTGTAAGTAACAAACTCCTGTAACAACGACAACAGAAAACCTATCCATGCATGGTCAGTAACAAACTCATGTAATGACGACAACAGACAACCTATCCATGCATGGTCAGTAACAAACGATGACTCCTTCTGAAAGAATTAGCAACTTCCCTTTTCAGAGTAAAAGGTTTATTCTTTCAAGCTTTAAGACATATTCTTAACTTCCTTTAGTGTATACATATATTTTGATAGGACATTAGAAAGAATCAGCTCTTATTGAATATTCATATTGCACTGTTGCACTAGTAAAATGCAAACACAAGAGGGGGGTTGGGGGGCATAATTCAAACTTAAATACGTAAATCCGGCAGCCTTTCACGAGAATTTTTTCTACTAATATCGATATAATATAAATGATTTTTAAATAATATCTCCACACAAAAAAAAACCACTGGCAGAAAACATCTTTTAGGAAATGCACCGATACCATCAAAAATCATCAAAATACATGTAATTTCAATACCATTAATGACTAATTTTGTCAAATGTACACAAAGATGAAATTTTAAAAAACATGTATTTACAACATGCATGTAAATATTCACTTCAGCGACCTGCCAAATCACTGTACCTGCCATCTTATCAGACGAGTACATGCACTTTATTATACATGACAGTATTACTTTTTTTTATGGAATTGTTTTAACACAAACAATAACCACGTTTAAAATAGATAGTGTCCTGAACTCTTTTTTACTGCTACAAGATAGTTTACATGCTGTACATGTACTTGCATAATAATACACAGTGGCGTATCACAGTGTCTCGTAGGTTTCTCTCAGCAACATATAAAACTTCCACTAATCTGTCCGCGGCCATTATACATGTATCCTGAATAATCGCAAAGCTTTTAAATTTCAACATCTCCATCCTACTTGTATGTTTATCAAATACTACAACAAGAGTGTGCATGTACATGTATGTACATGTCAAGTTGAATTGAAATGCAAGGTTTTCATAGCTCCCACATACAAGAGATAGTATGGCGCTGGAGATTTTATTATCTATTCCAGCTATAATGACAGATGTCTGTTTAATTCACAGTTCACACTTTGCCCAGCATTTCTTGCAATTTTCTGAAAAATAAAATTTACAAAACATAAAGATACATGAATTGTTGTCTCTTTATAAGTTTATAATTAAGTTTAAAGGGGCAGGGTCATGATTTTGGTCAAATTCTATTTTTCTGTTTATATTATTTACGACCATGCCCCTTTAACTGCAAATGTTGATTTTAATACATGTAATTAAAATGACGGTCAATTCAAAATTAAAATCATTGATATATACAGTATTTCAAAGTATCCTTTTTGTTATTTTTCACCTCTATGGAACTCAAAATCTATTTTGCTATATCCATATGTTCCTTACATCCGAATTCATTATAACCGTAAAATTGTGCACAAGGATTTCTTAACGATTTTGCCTAGGACTCTTTAAAACCATATCTGAGAAATGATATCTATAGGCATACTGCTTTCACCTTGGATTACATGTAGCATAAGTAACATGAAATGGATTTACTATAACAGTTTCAGTAACAATGAGTTACTGTGTATGTTTGTGTGATTTAAGTGTACATATTTATCTGATACGTATGGTGTATACTACAAGTGATAAACATTTGCGTACTATATTAAACTGTGCAAGGTCACAATAACCACATAACATTGCATCTTCGATTAGCCTTAACAAAAATCAATTTGTGTCATTTTAGTGGCTGTCTTAAAAGCTCTAAATAAATCAATTCCTATAAGCTATGTAGAACAGTGACATCTATACAGTTGAACTTCGATATCTCGAACACTGATATTTCGAATACAATGTATATGTTGAAGTGATTTGTTAGCCCCAACCACTTATTTTTTAAGTATTTACCCTCAATCAATATCTCGAATACTTGGATATCTCTAAGTTTTAAAATAGTCCCATCCAGTTCATGATAACGAAGTTGGACTATAATTGTGTGATTTTATATTTGCGCTTTATTCTATTCTATAAAAAGGGGCTTATATTCACTCGGTAAGCCTGGCAAATATATACACCATTTCAACTACTTGGATAAGTAAATGTAAAATCACACAATATAGATATCTTCTATTTGTATATATACATGTAGACATACTTTGATATATATATACTTACAGACACATCAATCTGATCTGAAAGAATGGGGGCCGTTTATCTGCCTCCCATTCCCAGCACTTCTGCATCAGGCCATACACCTCTTCATGACAACCACTGGGTCTTTTGAGGCGTTCCCCTTTCTCCAAGTAATAGTAGGTTACCTTCCGAAGTTCCACATCTCCCACATCAAAGATCTTCGGTGTTTGGCCCTGACTGAAACACTCCCACAATACAACACCGAAGCTCCACACATCAGTCTTGGATGAATACTTTGTTTTATCAATGACCTCTGGAGCACACCTTCAAAATAAGAACAAATTTAAATTACTTCAATTATTCAAATGAGTTTAATGTGCATGTAGACATTAAAGCTGCATAAACACGACTTGTAAAAGGCATTGTTTGTCATGTTTCTCTTTACTTGCCCTTAGCTATTTCTTTAATCTTTATATATAAGCCTCTGACTTCTTTCCTTTTTAATCATTGTATAACATCATTATTTGAACTCGCAACCTGACGTACCACATCAGCGGTATGAAGTCCTGACCCTTCCTTGTGTAGTAATCTTTGTCTCCTGTCATCAGTTTGGAGAGACCGAAATCAGCAATCTTTGCCATGTATTCCTTGGTCAGCAGAATGTTTCTGGCTGCGAGGTCACAGTGAAGGACCTTGACTTCTGACAGGTACTCCATGCCCTGCAAATTTAGTGTTAAAGATTCCAGTCAAGTTATGAACTTTACAGCAGGTTTTCAAATGCCACAGGGTAAAGCTTCTGTTTTTCGTGTGACTTTCAGATTAGTAGATGAATCAGATACTTTAAACTATTTTGCTATCCTATTGGATTCTAAACTAGAAAACATTAAAATTTTAATGGATGAAAAGCATTTGCTTTGATTAACCTATATAACTTACTAGAAATTTTCCAGTTAGCATAGAACTTTAATTCATGCAAGCTTATTGGAAACCCCTTACCTACAGGCATTCTTTCATTCTAACCTGGGTCCAAAACAGAATTTTAAAAGAGATATGCTATGACCTTCACAATTGACAAAGAAACATGGTCCAAGGTCACTGCACACTCTTTACCCAAAAGACCTGTCTATTAAGTGAATGGAGCCAGGTAGGGCTAGGGGGAGAGAATATATGCTTTTAATTGACAAAATCTTTTTTTAAATGTGGTGATATGATCCTGACCCTAGACCTAAAATCTTTATTCAACCTTTGACCAAAGGCATTTTGTGGATAAAGTAAGAGGAAGATTAAGGATTAAGGGGAGGGAATATATTATCCGGACAAGGATTTTTCACATAATTACACTATGACCTGAACTCAAAATCTAGAAACTTGACACAAAGGCAGATAATATATGATCTGGACAAGGATTTTTTTCACACAATTCAGCCATGACCTTAACCTTAGATTTGGAAACATGGTCACTGCACACCCTTTACATAAAGGCACTCTGTGGGTATGAGCCAGATTGGGGTTTACTTGGGGTTTACTCTGGGTTTACTTTTTGAAAATTTGGGTCCACTCGGGGTTTATTTTGGGTTTACTTTGGGTTTACTTGGAAATTGCTTTTGAGGTCAACTGTACGCACTGAAGTGGAAGCAGACCTGTCTTTTATCTTACCACCCTACTGCCTGTAATTCCTGCCCCTTGTATATTCTGAATACACAGTTAGTGTCTGCTTTCTGGGGTATACTTCTGACCGGGTTTACTCTGTGTCCACTCTGGGTTAACTTCGGGTTTACTCTGGGTCCAATCTAGTAAACCCGGAGTAAACCCAGAGGAAACCCAGAAAGTAAACCCAAGGTTTAGTTGGGGTTTACTTTCTGTTTGGTTGGGTCTGATCGGTACTGAAAGAGTCAGATTGGACCAAGGGAAGAGAATATATTATCCTGACAAGGACTTTCAACATCATTCAGCTATGACCTTAGATTTAGAAACTTGGTTCAACGTTGGGCCACATAAAATCAATATTTTGATTCTCATCCTGATTTGCAAAAAATATGGGGGGATGAGTGGGTGGATTTTATTATAATTTTTTTTAATATCGGTTTCACTGTTAATTTTCTTGAAATAATAACTGCTCTTTGACTATTTTTTTTAATTGTTATTGTAATATGAGTACATAAACACATTAATTTTGTAATCTTTTAATACCATTTTATTTCCCAATAACTTTTAATGCATGTAGACATTAATTATTTTGTATCCTAATTATGATAACAAAAATGGCTGAAATCAAACAATAATCCATGTCAGGCAACCATTAAATTGTTCTGACCTTTTTGTACCAGTATACTGAGCACAATTTTTTTTTTTCAAAATAAAATAAAATACATTGGGGCGGACCACTTTCAGATGGGCAGACAGTGATGAGAATCTAAAAATTAATTTTATGTGGCCTTAGTGCACACCCTTAACCTAAATGTACTCTCTGGGTGAAATATGAGCTTGAATGTGCCAAAGAGTGAGAAAATATGTTCCAGACAAGTGATGTCGTACACACCATCTTAATAACTACAGGGCATCTATAGAGCAGGGCGCTCATTATAGGTAATACGGTTATTATTCTAATTGGGTTTTTTTATTTTAGGTAGACCCAGTGTTTAAGAAATTTGTGTCAAACCAAACATTTTTAAATTTGAATAGTTAAACAACTTATAAACTTAGTAAAGAGGCCAAAATATTTATACCTTTGCACGTTTTTTTTTCCTACAGTGAATTTCAGCTCACAAGGTCCAAAATTTCAACAGCCAAATTTAACACAATGAAGAAATAATCTCATCATTTATCAAATTATGCACCAAAATACATCATGTAAAGTTATAATTCAAGAAAATCAAATTTATAGTCATTAAATGAAAAGTCTTAATGATTTTCTACAGAAAATATACAAAAAATATTAAACTAAAATTTATTCCTTATACAACTTGCCAAAAAATTCACAAAATTTCATATTTCTGAAAATTTCTGAAAAATATATTATACAGTATAAAGTATAACTATAAAACGTAATTGTTTAAATGTTTATCATAAATAATAATCGGTAGCAATATTGGGAAAGTCCTTTGCTTCATACACTGATTATGTTACCTGCAGTTTGATATGTCATTTTAAAGCGGTAAGATCGACGTATCATTCGTATTGACATATCTTAAGATTTTTTTTTATTTTGGGCTAAAAATGATTAATTCGACTAATAGTGTACATCGACATTACAGTTCTCATTCAAACTGTATCATGATTATTAAAAATTTGGTCCTAGCTGGCACAACCATAGAAACAACTGCAGTAGACCCCCCTCCTTTCTGGCAAGTTATTTTTCACCAAGTTTTTTGACATATTTATGGTTTTCCTCTCCTTTTGAAAAATATGAGCAACATATTTGTACTAAAGCCACCGAACTATGCTTGTACAATACTTTAAATCAAATACGGGTCATCTTATAAATGATCATTAATGTGTCCAAAACTATAACTGGAAATTTATCACGCTGTGTAAAAAAAGAACCTGACACGAAATCCACTGGGTCTACCTTAAAAGAAAGAATGTCATGATATAGAGGCGAGGAAGAAATACCATGTTTATTAGTCTTTAGGAAAGGAAAATAATTAAGAGGCCTGATACCATTGACCTGTTTTGGGTAACTCTATTCCAGACAATTTACCTTGACTATATCTATCACTATGGCAATCAGTCTAGATTCTGGTACCCTGTTTCCACTGGTCCTCGTCTGGTCTAGGTAGTTCTTCAGCGATCCATTTTCAACATACTCCATAATCATCATTACATCTGTTTAAAATAAAATTCTAATGAGTACAAAACCATGTCTTTGTATATAACATATATATTAGAACCACTAGCTTTAAAAGACATAAAAAACTAAATACAAATAGACTAATAAGGATGACTTTTTGGCAAAAATGTTAAGTTGTTGGAAAATTATAAATCTCCCCATCAAACTCTTTCCTGTCCTTTCCAAAAATAATAACAAATAAAAATCACAACACGCATTTAGATAATTGAAATCTTTACCAGGTTTTTTGGTAAATCCATGTAACTTAACGATGTGAGGGTTATCTAGAGCTCCTAGGATATCCACTTCTTTGAACATCTCCTTCTCTATGATATCTCTCTGCATGGCTTGAAAGACTTTAACTGCAATGGGAATCTCTTTTCCTTTGAGAGTGTAAGTGCCTCGCTTTACAGATCCAAAATGTCCCTGCCAACAAAGAATAATACAAAAATTTTTAGATAAAGGAAACATGGAATAAAACAAAAATATAGGTACCGGATTTGAATTGTATTACTTATAGTACATAAATATTGTATGCTGGTGAGTTAACTAAATTCAATATTTTATCATTCAACCAGATAGTGTCTTACGGGTGAAAATTGTTTACACAAATTGTGACTTGGCCTTGACGGTCACCTGAGTACCATAACCCTTAGATTGACATGTCAGAGTCTCATGTTTGCACTTTAAGCTTAAGCTTAATTTTGAAGTCTAAACCCTAATCTGAGACTACTTTAACTCTTAACAAGCTTTTATTTTTTGATGTTTGAAAAACATACATTCATGTAAATGTGGGTGGGTTCAAGAGTCAGAGGAATCTCGGATTATCAATACCTAATTAGTTCCAGATGCCAAAAATTGTAAAATTGTGGTAATAACAGGCCTTTAATAGTTAATCTTTTATTTTATTCATAGTTTCATTAATGATGCACACAAAATGCATACTGCTTATTACTACAAGTATACAATGCACAGGATATCAAAGTAGATTTCCTAAAAATAGAACACATATTAATTCAATATTGCCAAGTGATAATTTTCCATGCAGTTTTCAAGATAAAGTTAAAATTGTTAATGGATGACACACAGCAATTACCGGGGTACCCTTAGTAACAAGAGGCCCATGGACCACTTTGCTCACCTGAGCAATAATGGCCATAATATAATCGGCTTTTAATATGGAGTAATATACAAAATATCTGGACAAAGTAGTAGAATAGATTGTGTATAAAAGATTTTCATATTTTTCTACAGACATTCTCAAGTAAAACATTGAACCCCTTTTTTAACAGAACGATTTTATTGTCACATTACATACTGGGAATTGCAGTTCTCAAGAATATCTTAAACAACTGTTTATATATATAATTATGTATATATACCTACACCAAACTTTAAACCTCTTGTGGGGTCCAAAAATTGTCCAGGGGCCCCAGTCTTAACAATTAAGAATCAACAATATGTCAAAATGTTTGAATATAAGTACAAAAACACAGTGCATATTGTGGCCCCACCCTACCCTCTGGGATCATGATTTGAACAAACATGACTCTACACTACCTATGGTTAACGTTGCTTTCACACACGTTACAGCTTTTCTGGTCGATTGGTTTTTGAAAAGAAGATTTTTAAAGATTTGTCTCTATATATTCCCATGTAAAAATTTGACCCCCCCCCCCCCATTGTGGCCTTTACCCTTCCTCCGGGTATCATGATATGAACAAACTTGAATCTACACTACCTACTAATGCTTTCACACAAGTTACAGCTATTCTGGCTGATTGGTTTTTGAGAAGAAGATTTTTAAAGATGTTATTCCTAATCATTCGTTTGTAAAAGTGTGACCCCACCTAACCCGGGATTCATGATTTGAACAAACTGTGTTATTTGGTTGATTATGGAAGTGACACTACCCCTTGCTTCCTTCAAAAGATAAATAGATAATTTGTAACTGATCTATTAATTCCAACAACTTGTTCAAACGGTAAATCAAACCAGTCTTTTTTTTAAATATTCTGTGATCAAGAAAACATAAAATACTTTTAAAAATTTTACAGTTAACAAAAAACACTTAATCAATTGATTAAGTGTTTTTTGTGTTAACACAAAAATAAGTTCCGTTTTGTTGAAATTGAAGTAAAGTAGCAGAAAATACCAAGGAAACCATGTTATACTATCTTTCGATGTTATAAATTTTATAGTTTGAGTTATCGAGATTCACACATGTAGATCATGATTTGTACATCTACCTGAGGATGCTTTCACACAAGTTACAGCTTTTCTGGCCATATGGGTTTGAGAAGATTTTAATAGATTTTTATCTATATTCCTATGTAAAAATTTGACCCCCAATTGTGGCCCCATCCTAACCCCAGGATCATGATTTGAACAAAATTGAATCCACCCTACTTCCGCACAAGTTCCAGCTTTTCTAGCAAAATGGTAATTGAGAAGATTTTTGAAAAATATAAACAAATTTTTAATAATTCAGAAATTATCTCCCCTTTCAAGAGGGTTTGACCCTTCATGTGAACAGACTTACCGTATTTTAGGGAATTTAGGTCGATCCTGTTTATAGGGCGAAGGAACCCGTTTTTAGCAAAAGTCTTTTATCTTATTTTACAGTTTAAACAAAAGGGAAATAAAATGCATTCCATAAATTTACACATCGTAAGAAAATGTCTGAAATTGCAACAACATTTTTTAAAATCAATTATTCAGTACGGCCGGATTAATAGTTAAGATCGTTTGTTTAAATCACTTCCCTGCCATGTGTACAAACTGCATGGTGTTAACCGGGGGATAGTAACCTAGCCTGGGGGCATAAATACGGTAGCACATGCAACCTTGTGTTTTTGTTGTTGGTTGAGTTTAAAACATGAATTAGTTCACCGGAGATTCATTTCACCCGCTTATGTTACCGCTATAAATGTTACTGTTCATCTATCGTCATTGGAATTATTCCTCAAGATTTTTTGATATATCCTACTGTATGGCTTAAGCAATGTGTACATAATCATGATAATTGTTCACACCTCTGTGTGACTTTTTACTGTGTATACAACACATGGGTCAAACTCTGATCTTATCGAAGCCTGCAGGCATGAGAAGCACGTGCCGAGAGTTCAACTGTGTATAAATAAAGTAGGCCCTACCCAGACTGATTTCAGAGACACCTGGTTTAGATTTCATCTCGAGTTTTATTTTGAATCTACAGAAAAATAAACTTGTACATGTATTCTATTTTAAAAACAAATCGTTTTTTTTTATTTCAACCTTATGATATTTTTCTCCCGTAATTACCCTTTGTACAGTTATTTTACTTTAACCGTGCGAAATCCATTTCCTGTTTATCGTAAGCACACGATCAAAATGCATGGCAGCATGTACGTATAATAAAGATCGAAAGATGATTCAGTCTGAACGATAGAAGTAAGAAATGTAAGAAGAAATAAATTTATTCACATTTAATTTGTTTTGATAAGTTACTACAAAATATGATAAAAATTCATACGATTTTTAAACAGAATCCAAGCGGTATTATAGTGAACTCTCATGATTTTATTGGAGGTTTGAATGAGTTTTTGCAAAATTTCACATCAAAATAAAAAAAAACATAAATAGGGCGAAGCGATGAATAGGGCGAGGTCCACGTCCCAGAGAAAAAAAGTATCGACCTAAATTCCAAAAAATACGGTAATTCCCCTTCATCCATATATGCTTTGTGCCACTGTTGGTTGAAATTGGCCATCGGTTTTGGAGAAGAAGATAAAAATGTGAAAAAATTACAACGATGACAAAAACGACTGACAACAGAAATTTTTTTATTAGAAAATCTCACTTAAATAAGCTTTTGGTTTAGGTGAGCTAAAAAAAACCAATCAATAAACATAATTTTAATTTTATTAAGTCAAAGGTAATTCATGGCGGTTAAGTTAGGCATACATGTATATAATTATTTACATTTTCCAGTGTCTTTGCCTGTGATAACACTATGTATCGATTTTGTACTATATAACCCATAACTTCAAATGAGGTATAATTGGGGCGCCAGCAGGGTTCGCTCATTTATATTTAAATATTTAATCGTACAATGGCTTAAACTTATATAAATATAAGTAATAAGGAATCATTCTTTGAATATTATCATAATGAGATGATAATTTCGGTCGGGCTTTATTGGATTTGATCACGCCCCGACCGAAATTATCACCTCATAATACTCAAAGAATGATCCCTTATTCCTTAAATAAAGTTAATTTAAAATGTGTGTTGTTTTTAATGTTGCAACTTTTACATATATTCTAAAATATCAAGTGTGGCATCATAATTTTTCAAATACCTCAGATTAATCAATGCTAACAGCTGCAAGACAAGGTAACCTAGCTTGTATACAATGTAAAGAATCATTTAGTTCTATCATTCCATAATCTCTACCTTTCCAATGATCTTTTCTTCCAGTCTGATGAGATTTGTATTGATCATGTACTTCAGATTATCCGAAGCGGGTAACTGGTTTGAGTTATTCTGATCATCTGATGGGGTTGGTGATGGTCTTTGGTCACGAAATATCGGTTCAAAAGGCGGTTCAACAGGTGGGGGGTCTGAAAGAAAGTCTTGCAAATTTAACCTTTGGTCTACTCTTTAAATACTTTATTCTAGAAAAGAAAGTCCACTACTGTGAAAATACAGTAAAACACGGTTACAGCGAACACGCTTATAAAGAATTGACGCTTACAGCGAAGTACTTCTCATTCCCCATGTCTTTATTACATGTTGTAAATAAGACGAATATAACAAATTACGCTTATAACGAAGTAAAATCGTCCGTCCCTGGCAATTCGTTATAAGTGTGTTTTATGTACTGTATCAACTTAAGTTGTCATACTACCGGTACTGCTTGTGGATTGAAAAATGAAAATTAAATTTAAGAAATTGAACAAGTCAACTCTCCAGCTTGAATTAGTATCTCTTAATTATGCTAAAAAATATAACCTCTTTGTTAAGTGTTTAATATATACTCTTATTAGTGTTCTGAATCAACAATGTTTGTTATGAATAAATTTTTATCTGCAAAGATTATTTCAGGTAAAAATTGCTACCTGGCACCCTTCGATCCTTTTCCACTGGTTCTGGGTAAATTTTTGCAAACTCCCTAGAAACAAAATAGAAACAAAATATTGATCATGAAAGTGCTATCATATTAAAGCAAGGTTTAAATACAGATGGCTACAGAACTGTAGCTCCACGGGACATTTGGGTTGACGGACAATGGAGTTACAGTTCCAAACTTCCAACAATACAAAAAAACTGTATAACCAGTATTTATTGCACTCAAAAAGGTTTTGCAGGATTTTAGACTAATTAACCTAATTTAGGAAAATATTCTGTAAAAATCCCCCAGGGTTACCAGTGCTTAAACCATATATTACTTGATCTCCACACATCCTCTAACCCAGTGACACATACTCAACTTAATGTCTTTAAATTTATACCTGCAACTCTGACAAGCCTCATTGAAATCTGGCCTTTCTTCTGGCTTGAATTTCCAGCACTTCTCCATGAATTGATAAACCAATTCTGGACAGTGGGTCGGTCTCTTGAGGCGTTTTCCCTCCATCAATTTTTGGAATCCCTCCTTGGAGAAATTGCTGCACAGAACTGGTGGCTTGGCGTGAGTAAAGACCTCCCACATTAGAATACCGTAGCTCCAAATGTCCCCCTTGGTCGTGAATTTTCGTTTGGCAATACTCTCCGGAGAACACCTTGATATGGTTCGAAGATCAATTGCTCATAAATATAATTGTATATTGTATTTCAAAAAGTTGCGAGAGAATACATTATTAAAAGTTAAATTATTCTGGTAATGAATAAGATTTGAACAAGTTCAGCCAAATATTAATTGCTTATAAGAAATGTTTGAATCCATTCTTCATTTCTCAACTCTTTCTTCTATGTATAGTCACAAATATCTTAACATTTATATCCTTAGTACATGTACATCTTAAGCAAGTTATACTGTGTATATTTACATAGTTCATATTATAAACTGACCACATCAAAGGGAGTTCTTTGCCAGTGGACCTTGTGTAATAGTCCTTATCTTTTTGCAAAATCTTTGCCAACCCAAAGTCTGTAATCTTGGCCACCAGTTTATCAGTCAACAGAACGTTTCTTCCGGCCAAATCACAATGGATGACTCTCATATTGGCTAGGTAGGCCATTCCCTGAAAGAAAAACCCCAACAAGATATCATAATACAAAATGATGTTCTCTCCACAAGTCCACAGGTCCACAGATGCCACATTGCAAATGTTACTATACAACCATGCAGTCATTTCTGCTTGAAAAATACATTGTAACCATGCTTGAATGAGCATACTTAGATTTCTTTATCTTGTTCCACATTATCATATCAAATCAATGCATCTTGATTTGTTTTGAATGAAAGCCATAGGTGGCGTTGAAGAAGTGCGAAAGTTTAAGCAATGGGAAAAAAGGCTTCAGTTTTGTTTCACTCAATAGTCCATCATTTCACACATTTCAAATGGTGGCCAGATTCAGCCACAATTCCTACCTGAGCCACGTCACTTATTATCTTCATCAATCTCCACACAGGAAGGTAGCTGCTCTGTTTCCTAAATTTTCTAAGGTACATGTTCAGGGCTCCTTTTTCAACAAACTCTAGGATCAACACTAAATAGATACATCATGCATTAAATTAATGAGGCCCACTTGTAGTGAAGGTCATTTTAAGACAGTTAAAGTACATGTATCTTCTACCTCTGGACATGAGTCTGTTGAATACCGTATATCCGGTACTTTTCGCGATGATCTAATTTTTGCTTTTTTCGCAATCTCTTTTAAATCGCAAAATATTGAATACGCAGAAATTATACTCTGTATTATTTTCTATTAGAAACATATAAAATAGCAAAACAAGAGGCCCATGGGCCACATCGCTCACCTGAGCAACAACAGGCATGATAAGATCAGCTAAATGGAGTCATAATACAAAATATCTGGACAATGTGGTAGAATACATGTTGATCCTGTATAAATAAAAATCTATTTTCCCCCTGGATATTCGTATGTTTATAATCAAGTCCCTTTTCTAACAGGATGATTTTATAGTCATAGCACATGTTGAGCATTGCAGTTCTAAAAAAGATCCTAAACAATTGTTTATATATATGATATAAACCTACATCAAACTCTGAACCCCTTGTGAGGCCCAAGAATCGTCCAGGGGCCAGAGTCTAAACAATTTTAAAGAATCAGCAAAATGTCAAAATGCTTGCAAATAAGTAAACCATATGTGATAACATTACAGTTTCTGTGAATAATTAAAATGTTTTCCTTTGTACAATTGGATCCCCAATGTGGCCCAACCCTACTCCTCAAGATTTTGATTTAAATGAATTTGAATCTACACTATCTGAAGTTGCTTCCAGTAAAGTTAAAGCTTTTCTAAGCAAATGATTTTTTAGAAGAAGATTTTTTCAAGATTTACTCTGTATATTCCTATGTAAAAAATTGACCCCCATTGTGGCCCCACCCTACCCCCAGGGGTCATGATTTTCACAACTTTGAATTTACACTACCTGAGGATGCTTCACATAAGTTTCAGCTTTCCTGGCTGTTTGGTTTCCGAGAAGAAGATTTTTAAAGATTTACTCCATATATTCCTATGTAAAAAATTGACCCCCATTGTGGCCTGACCCTACCCCTGGGGTCATGATTTTCACAACTTTGAATTTACACTACCTAAGGATGCTTCCACACAAGTTTCAGCTTTCCTGGCTGATTGGTTTCTGAGAAGAAGATTTTTAAAGATTTACTCTATATATTCCTATGTAAAAATTCGACTTCCCATTGTGGCCCCACCCTACCCCCGGGGATCATGATTTTAACAACTTTGAATCTACACTACCTGAGGATGCTTTCACACAAGTTTCAGCTTTCCTGGCTGATTGGTTTCTGAGAAGAAGTTTTTTGAAAATTTCACGAAATTTTTCAATAATTTCTAATTATCTCCACTTGCAAAAGGGCGTGGTCCTTAATTTTCACAACTTTGAATCCCCTTTGCCTAAGGATGCTTTGTGCGAAGTTTGGTTAAAATTGGCCCAGTGGTTTTTGAGAAGATGTTGAAAATGTGAAAAGTTTACGGACAGACGGACAGACAGACAGACGGACGACAGACAAAATGTGATCAGAAAAGCTCATTTGAGCTTTCAGCTCAGGTGAGCTAAAAATGACTGACACAAATTAAAAATGCTATGCATTTTCCCCATTTTCGCAAGTTTTGTGACACACGAAAAAAACCCCCTGATATACAGTATTCTGATGAATATTCACATGTACAGATAAATGTGATGTGCTTTTGAGTAAATTATGTAATTTTTTTTATAAAAGTAAGATTATAAGAAAAGTTGACAGTAAAACCTCCTTACTGATTAATAACATTTATTAACAACATAGTAAGGCCAAAATTAAAATTATTTATGTTTCCCTTAACGCAACCGACCCAATTAAATCCCGCCGACTGAATTATTTTTTTAACCACATTGAATAGAGATTTTTTTTTTTTTAAAGAAACTTAATTTTACCCAAATTCGTTTTTAGGAGACCCACATTTCTTCGTTTTACAATCATTTTGTTAGCCTTGATCATCAACATGGGCGGAATACTCGCTTTATGATCGGTAACTTCGCCAGAATTTTCTCCGAAAGAGAAGTTGAAGTCGCCTTGTATTCGAGTTCAAGATTGTGTAAATTAACCCAAAACGTTTCCATAGCCTCAGTTAACCACTGTTGTGATCATGTTAAAAATTTGCGATTGTCTTATCTTTTATGGGTTACAATATGAATACGGGTGCTGCAACATATAGCCTACTGTGCATTGAAAATTACAACTGATGTTTACTACTTTTAGTGTTGATATGTCAATTAGTTGGTATCTTGTAATTAGTTAATAACTTTGCCAAATTAATGCTAAATCTGCCTACAGTTATCTTAAAAATTAAAATGATCCTCTAAACAACGGTTGTAATTGGGTCAAATGGTTGGACTTATACCTCCAAAATACACAGAAGTACAGAGACTGATTTTATTTGTCATGTAGCTAACACCATGAACACAATTACAAAACATTTCATCTATAAATTGTATGAATACATCAAATTAATTGAATTTAATAGATTGGATAAGTGTTTTAAACTTTTAGAAGTTGTTTTAATTTTTATCGACTTGCTTAAATTCTAATCCAATTTTAATTAAGGTTGAATCTGTGTATATATTATATAATCATTTCTGTAGGTTATGATGTATCAAATAATGACAGTCTCCCTGATTTCTCAAACTTCTCCCCACTTTTCTGTTAGGGAGAAATTAGTCTCCCCAAAAATAGGTTGGTACCTGTTATATGAAAGACTCTTTATGTTGTGAAAAATTAAACAGTTCTCTTAAATTCATCATATTTCAAATAAACCGAAACAAAAGTTTGTTTTGGTAATTACTATAAATAAAGTGAAATTGGGTAAATTCACAAAAATCTTTATTATCTAAATATTGTTTTCTTCCCTGACATTATGTTTCAAATTTCGGTTAATATTTCTTTGTATATAGACACCTTTTTCCTTGTTAAAGAAGGATATTGTCTGCAAGTTTAGTGAGTTTGTGTAAACTTGATATTATAGTAACTAGAGTAATTAAATATGACTTATTAACAAACATTTACATTTATTACATTACGTTAAGTTTGTCAAATATTATTGTTTTAATATACTTTTAGACATTGTATAAACCAAATTTTGAAAAACTAATTGATACTTTAAAGTATGTACATTATCATTAAAATGATATTTAAATATAGATTAACATGTACATCAACATACAAATGATAATGAATCTATTCATGCACATCTTGTCATTGAAACAAACATGTTAAAATTTAAGATAAACAATATCAAATTGTGAATTCGATATTAAATTTGTTTTACATTCCATTAGTACAAGTATTACAATTTGTTTTACAACTGATCAAATTTTTTAAGTTTTGTAATTAATTAAAGAATTGATTGTTTTTCCATTTTTAATTTATAATGTAATTTTAATTATGCCCTGGCAGAAAAAAAAATTATTTACCTACCTACCTACCCAACTTCAAAATTTAGGGTCGGGTTAGGGGAAACAAAGATATTTTTAATGATGGCCTAAATGAATTCTATTTTAATAACAGAACCGCTCGGGCTAATAGTTGTATGGTTATTTTAGAATCGTTTACTAGGCATTGATTTTCTACGTACTATTGTCGCTGATTCCCAAAAACTTGACCACATTATCGTGCTCTAGTTTAGACATCAGCACAGCCTCTTCTTTGAATTCTTCACTGTCAATAACATTCTGGAAATCCCCCTTCAACTCTTTTGCTGCTATCTTCTGTGGATTTGATCGGTCATCTTGGCTGGCAAAAAGCATACCCTCTTTCACAACACCATAGTGCCCCTAAACATACAACAAAAATGGTGTGAAAAGTAGCTCTCAGTCTAAATAAATGCCAAATTCTATCACACAGAACTGAAATACCTTTATTCATTATTGAAATAGGTCAATATGTACATGTACTCAAATATTTTGATGATCAGATTTAATGATACATATTATATACTGTGGAATCATTAAATTTCGTAGGTGTCAATTTTCGTGGAGTGTGGTTTTTTTTGCTTATTCGTGGGGATGTAATTTCGTGGATGAGTCGGTTTTCAATTTCAGTAACAAAGATAACTCTTTCTAAATTTGTTTTCATTGAGGTTGTAAATTCGTGGGAGAGGGCTACCCACGAATACCACGAAAATTGAGCCACCACCATTTCTAATGATTCCACAGTTTTTATATAGATCAAATGACAATTATATTCTTGCGACAAAATTTTAAACATTTACCATAATTGCAATTATTTACATTCATTTGAAAACCTTTTCATTTCCACATATAATAAATAAATCCATATGATTTTAAAAAATTAATATTTTGATTTTAAATTTCTTACAGATCCTAGTTGCTTCTCCTGAATTTGCAGTCTGCGGGAGCTGATGATGTATTTAAAATCTAGCGGGAGTTCTGGCAGGGACCGATTATAGATCACTGAAGCTTTGTTACTCGAATTCTCCGTGTTCAGAGAGGCACGACTTGGAGTTGGCATGAAAGGCGCAGGAGGAATAAAAGGAGCATTCACTAGTGGTAGTGTAGGGGACAGTATGGGCCTTAGGGGCTGAGATTCTGTCATCAAAAATAAAATACTGACTGTATAGAGGCGTGCACAACAAACAGTGCATAGACAATCACAATCTAATAATGATTATTCAAATGAGAAGAGAACGGAACACTTCGAAATATTGACATTTTAAATACAGTACACCATATTTAAAATATTGTATAAAAATCTCAAGTGGTCATGAACTCAAAGTAATGGTTGACAATAAAAGTATTGTTTATTTTGAAAGAAGGTATTCATTCTTATAAAGGTCTAATGTTACATTTCAAAATAGAACTGAGCTTTGATAGGTCTAATAAAACCTCAATCAGAATTGTGCATTTGAGATATCTGACAGCCAATCAGTGAATAGCACCACAGACCCTGAGCCAATCAGTGAAAAGCACCACAGACCCTGAGCCAATCAGGGGATAGCACCACAGACCCTGAGCTAATCAGGGGATAGCACCACAGACCCTGAGCCAATCAGGGGATAGCACCCTTCCCCATCCCACAACTTGATACAGACCCTGGGTGCAGCTGATGAGGTCGGGCACAGTGTTTCCGTCCCTGCCCTGGTCCTGGATGTCATCCTCAAGCTCTCTCCTAATGGACGAGTAGCCATGGCCTCTCTGGGATGGTTCTAAGAATGGAGAAACAAAACTTCAACAATATTCTTGCTCCTTGCCTTAATTGTTTGTTAGTTAATAGACTTTTTTTTTATAAGAGTTGAACTAAAAACAGGCAGGGGAAAAAATAATTATTCTGACTGCCTCTTTCCATTTCTTTTTTAAAATTTTCAATCAATAATATTTCATGGCTTAAAAGTTCATTTCCTTCCTTCTTTATTGAGAAATTATAATAATTAGTATACAATAATTGAAAGGCTGCTTCGTCTGATTTTATATCAAATTTTATGCATGCTTTTCACAATGGTAGTAGTATGTGTATAAGAACAGACATTCAGGTATGATTGTATTACGACTTTGTCATTTTGCTATAAATAAAGAAAACAAGATTTCAAAAATGTTAAAGCAAATCAAAAATAAACGTGGACATTTTTTTCCCTAATATTTCTGAAGTTTGTTTTGTTTACAATCAATGAATAAATTGCAAGTTTATTAAACCAAACCAATCGGGGGACAAAACCAAATGTTTCCCTTTTCCCATGATGCAATTTCTTTGGGTTTTTTTGTGTACCCATACAGATATTATTTTCATTTACCGTAAATTTTATAACACACACTTTTTTTCAGCCAAAATCTGATCAAAAGTGGGGGCTGCGTGTTGTACATAATTCAAAATTTTTTCCCTATTTTTTCAGGCCGTGATTCTGGATACCGCAGGAGTATGACTGTCAATACAGCGTGTTATGCAAGTTGTAGGAGTGCATACTAAACTTACTGTGCCAGAAATACCTTAATTTTAGTTTTATTTCCATGTACATGTATTGAAATGTTTATCTCTCTCACCACTATTCCTTGCATCAAACAAATTATCGCCAGTGTATAAAATTCGCAATTACGTAAGCAGCCACCTGTTGACTCGGCGCATGGTCAATGTTTATTTAACAATTTCCAGTGTCAGAAGCATCACCTGTCTTGTGTTGGACTTCACAGGGTGTTTTCAAGTGTTTTGAAGATTAGCAATTATAATTATGATTTTATTTAACTTGATTACTTTGTGTCCAGTTATGCAGTTATACATAGACACTGTTAAAAATACATTAACCATTTTTACGACTTGATAATGACGATATACGACATACATTTCTTTACAATGTTTATTTAATAACAACAATCAAAGAGTTTTACTATTATTACCGGTAATTAAGAAATAAACAGCAGTTTAAAAAGTTCACTGGGATATGAAGTTGGTTGGTCACCTGATCAAATCCTGTGAAGCCCAAAGGGCTTCTCAGTAGATTTGATTGCTGTTTATTTCTTATACATGTATTAACGTTTGAAAAAGACAAATCGTTCAGAACTGTTAAAATTACCGAGATTTTATGTTTACAATAATCCAAGCGACAAGCGCTAAGCGCGTGCTATGATCATTGTGACGTCATGAAAAAGTTCACACAGAATTGAACGTATTTCGCAATTCTTTAGGTTCATACAAGAAAACATATTTGCAAAATAATGTAAAATATTTAATTAAATCATTTCTCTTAATGTTATTTTTTGTTTATATCAATCTGCAAACATTATTACTTTTAAGCACTAAACTCGGTTGGCGTTCTTCTCTACATACGTGGTGTTCTTCAACTTCTTCGCTGTCGTATAAGAAACTCTTTCTTTACGAAGTGTCAAATGATATTTGATACCGCCCATGTAAAACATACCGTCTTTTTTATGTAAAAATGTAAGAACGAAAAACAATAGATTTTTTAAAAATTTTCTTTTTCACATTGTACACTTTACATCAATTATAACTTGATCAAATAATTAATTGCACTTAGATTTCATTATGATAAAATTGGCTTGTGTGTTTTTTTGGGTGAGAGTTTGACTCTAATTAAATATCACTTGGGCCAGGTTCCGATCACAAAATTACAGTAATTGTGCTTGGTTTATAAAATTATCATCAAATACCAATTTGGGAAAATCATGGCCATCAATTTTCATCATCTGAGCTATGTTCTGATCTCAAAATTACAGAAATTTCGCTTGGATTATAAAATTATCATGAAACATCGATAGTTTTGGGGGAAAAGGCAGCTGTTGATTTTGACATTTTTTGGTGTGTATTATACATACCTGCTTTTTTACGCCATTTTATGGCCAACTTTGGAGGGTGTGTATCATACACGAATGCGTATTATACACGATACTTTACAGTACTTTGAATATTTCTATCTTTGAAAGGAGACCGATTCTCCTGGTGTAAATAGGTGAAAACTGTAACTTTCTAAGATAATTGGTTTGTATGGAAAATTATTTGACACTGTTATAGCAAAAAAATCAGACCAAGCAGCTTAAGAATTAATGTTGCCGAAATATTTGTGTCAACAGAGTATTTACAAACCAACAAGGAAGAACTCAAATGTATTTTACTACATTCTGAAATATGCACAGAAAGAAATAAAGAGAGAGAGACAGAGAGAGAGAGAGAGAGAGAGAGAGAGAGAGAGAGGGAGAATTTTTTGATTATATATAATTAGTGCCTGTTTGGGAGTGTAACAGTTGAAATTGACACACCAGGAAAACCATTGTCAGCAGAGGTTGACAATGGTTTTCGAGGTGTGTCAAATTCAACTGTTACCCTCCCAAACAGGCACTATTTATTTTTTATACTGAATGCCTCAATTTTTGAGAAGATTTTACTGTTTTCATATAGAAATGACTTGAATTCTACGGCGAACCGTACGCGCATAATTTACGCACATGTAACAATTAGTTATGTTTCCCGTTGCCAAGTGTGTTGCTAACACTGAGGTTATAGAACGGATTATCAACTGCAACTAAACCAATCAGATTTCAGTATTTAACATGAAAGTATAATAATATACAATGGATCATTTACATTAGTACAGTCAAAAATTACTAATTTATACAGGCCTAATATCATAAATAGATTGGTATCTTGAGAAAATTATTCTTTAAGACTAGTATACTGTTTGGAGGGTGATTTTGCCCCATGTTATATTAGCCCTTTCAAACTTGCTAATGGTTTCCCCCTGACATGAAATTGCCCAGGCACAGTTGTGTTAAAAGAAAAATAACTTGAGAATTAGAATTTGCCGAGTATTAAAATTGCTTTTTGAATAGTGCAAAGGGGCTAATATAAAACAGGGGCAAATACAGTCATTTCTAGCCCTCCTGAAATCAGTCCTAACTCACCATAGTCTGCGACCTGGGCTCTTAGGTCTCTAAGCAGCAGGTTAGGGGCAGGGCGGTCCTCCACCGGCTTCCAACAGAGGGACATCAAGTCCCAGACCTTCCTCTTCCATTCGGTTCTCTCAACCAAGGATGGGGGAGGATCAAGCCTTGTGTGGGCCGGTGTCTGGAGGATCTTGATATCAACAAAAAATATTGGGTATCTGTTCATTTATATTTCATTTTTTTTATTGTAATTATCCATCAAACTCTTTGACTTTTAAAAGCAAAAACTTCTAACATGTCAAAGGGGATAGATTTTGTCTCACTACAGCAACACAACTTGCTGTACAGTAAATAATCATATTTAAATCTGATAAGCTCCAAGAGAAAAAAAAGAGCATAGGATTATACAGCAAAACTTGTTTATAACGAACACGGATATAGCGAATTTAAGGCTATAACAATTTTTTTTTCAAGTCCCAACAAAGTCCTTATATAATCCTTTATAAAATTAAGAACACGGCTATAATGAATTTACGGTTATAATAAAGTAATTTTCAGATCCCCGCTGATGAAATTTTAACGTGTTTTATCATTCCTATAACGATTTTTTTTTCACTACGAAATTCATTTAAGATACGAGAAAATTCCTATATCAAATATATTTTTTCAACAGAATTTATTTAAAAATAGGTAAGAATTTAAAATTTGTCCTCTGTAGTGATGTAAATAGTTAATAAAGTGTTCACGGGCCTTCAAGGAATTTAGGAGTTTTGAGTTGTGTTCATTGTTCCTCTCGGTACACTGAGTCTAATTTGAGATATGTTCACTGTGATATATAAGGTTAGTTTTTACTTGATTATCGTCATTCTCAACATGTCCTCACCCTCTAGAAAAAGGAAAGCAATTACACTGAAGACAAAGTATGAAATTATACAAGAAGTTGAAAAGGATGGCCTTCCCAAAAAAGACGTCGCTGCAAAGTTTGAAGTCTTACCAAACATGTTGAGTACAATCTTGAAAAACAAAGATGACATAGTAAAAAATTACGTACAAAAGTTTGAAGAATTACCAGCTGAAGTGCTGCTTTATAGCGAATTCGCTATAAAAAAAAATTGTGAATTCGCTATAAATGTATAACGAATTACAGCTATAACGAAGTTTTTTCTGTGGTCCCCTGAAATTCGCTATAAACGAGTTTTGCTGTATGATAATATCAAGATGCACCATTTGTTCAAAATATGGTGGTCTGATAAGCTCACAATTAAAGTTTACAGTCACTGTGGTATAATATTGTTATTATTGTTCTTAACATTCACCCTAAAATTGGAGAACATGACATTGTACAATCTGAAACAATAGTTGAGCTATAAATCACAGGTGACCTAGCGAGCTTACAACGATTTGTTAAACTGAAAAAGGTTAATGATGCATAAGAATTAATTATGTTTGAATTAAATGTACTACCTGAAGGTTTGATAATTTTTTCAACTTTGTTGTTTCCACAGGTTTCTGTCCATTGGCAAACATTTCCCAGAGAGTTGTCCCAAAGGCAAACACATCGGACTGTGGGGTCATCTTGAAATTACATTTCCGGTAATCTGGGTACAATTCGGGTGCTAAAAATGGCAACCTGTAAAAAACAAGATATCTGTACGCCAATGCTCACTAGTAATACCCCTGCTCTGATGTGAATATGCAAAATAAGCAAAGACGTCATTTAACAGGAAGCTGACGTCCAATTGGTACGAAAATATATCCAACAATACGACATGCCTAAACAAATAATGTGTAAAAATTTCAAGCATCTGCGATAAATAGTTGCTGAGAAATCTTTGAAGAAAATTTTTTTTTAAATTTAGGCTCAAAATAAACAAAGTCGTCATTTAACAGGAAGTTGACGTCTGATTGGTACAAAAATATATCCCACGATATGGCATGCTGACACAAACAGTGTGTTAAAATTGCAAGCATCTGCGATTAATAGTTACTAAGAAATCTTTGACGAAAATGTTTGAAAATTTTGTCAAAAATAAACAGTCGTCATTTAACTGGAAGTTGACGTCCGATTGGTACAAAGTATATATCCTGATATGGCATGCTGACACAAATAGTGTGTTAATATTTCAAGCATCTGCGATAAATAGTTGCTGAGAAATCTCTGACGAAAATTTGTTTGAAAATTTAGGCTAAAAATAAACAATCGTCATTTAACAGGAAGTTGACATTCGATTGGTTCAAAAATATATCGTATGATATGGCATGCTGACACAAATAGTGTGTTAAAATTGCAAGCATCTGCAGTCTATAGGAGCTGGGAAATCTTTGAAGAAAATTTGTTTTAAAATTAAGACTAAAAATAATCAAAGTCGTCATTTAACAGGAAGTTGACGTCCAATTGGTACAAAAATATATCCCACGATTTGGCATGCCTTAACAAATAGTTAACTTTGTTAAAATTTCAAGCATATGCAAAAAATAGTTACTGAGATATCTTTGACGAAAATTTGTTTGAAAATTTAGACTAAAAATAATCAAAGTCGTCATTTAACAGGAAGTTGACGTCCGATTGGTACAAAAATATATCCCACGATATGGCATGCCTTAACAAATAGTTTGTTAAAATTTCAAGCATCTGCAAAAAATAGTTACTGAGATATCTTTGACGAAAATTTGTTTGAAAATTTAGGCTAAAAATAAACAAAGTTGTCATTTAACAGAAAGTTGACGTCCGATTGGTACAAAAATATATCCCACGATATGGCATGCCTTAACAAATAGTTTGTTAAAATTTCAAGCATCTGCAAAAAATAGTTACTGAGATATCTTTGACGAAAATTTGTTTGAAAATTTAGGCTAAAAATAAACAAAGTCGTCATTTAACAGGAAGTTGACGTCTGATTGGTACAAAAATATATCCCACAATATGGCATGCTGACACAAACAGTGTCTTAAAATTTCAAGCAACTACTTTGAATAGTTCCTGAGAAAAATGTGACAGAAAGTTTTGTTACGGACAGACAGACATACGGACAGACGTTAAGACACACAAGGGTAAAACATGTACCCCCTTCTACTTCAGAGCGGGGGTATAAAAATCCACATACTTTATTTTTTTATTAAAGATCGTAAGCATTCATTTGTATGTAAATTTAATTAATGCATCTAAACTGAACTAGTCTTGATGATGCAATAGCAGCCTGTGAGCACTGACCTGGATCTGTTCTGGGGAAGGTGGAGGTCCAAACTGTTCATAAGACTGACCATGCCCGGGTCCCCGATCTTGACTAGAATGTCATCAATCTCGTATCGAAAGACGAGCAAGTTCCGACAGCAGAGGTTTCCGTGCACCAACTGATGCTCATTCTACGAAAGTATTGCAAAAATAAGTTCCTTAAGTTAGAGAGCAAATGGGTAGGCATAGGAATACAGCAAATGACTTACTAAGACATAGTAAGAAATTTTCTAAAATAAGAACTTTCAATGTAGTGTTTATTTTAATTTTAAAGAATTTTGTAAAATAATATAATTTTTCATTCCTCGAAAAACAAAAGCTGTCAAAGATATCCAATAGGTCTTACATGTAATACAGTAAATTTCATGTCATTAATGATGTGATTTTGACCCTAATTGTCAAATGACCTCCAGTTAGACCAGGTTATGAAATACGGTCAAGGTTATTGAGCAACTATTGTGCAAAATACGTCGAGCTTTAGATGCTATTTTAAAAATTCATGGAGTGGACATTAAATTAAGACAAACATATACTGTGGAATCATTTTTATTCGTGGGGGTCAATGTTCTTGGGTAGCCAAAATTGTCCGTGTTCGTTGGGACGTAATTTCATTGATAGTGTAATTGGGATAATTTTAATAAATATTAAACAGTTGTAAATACGTTCGTGGGGATGTAAATTCATGGGCAAGTGTTCCCCACCAAAGCCACGAACATTGGTTCCCGATGAACAATGATGATTCAACAGTATCCTATGAGACTCGGACAAAAAGACAGAGGAATAGATTATTTACTTGTACTTTACCTACAAATTATTGTTTTGGGGAAATATTTGAATAAAGAACATTGAACTGCATAATATCATAAGGTTCTCATAAAAACATGTATCATCATAAGTCATTATTTTGGCTATGACTAGCAAATCCATGCAACGATCTTCCTAAATAATAGTAAGCTTTACCAGGTCCAGTACAATCACTAGATTTAGCTACGTAGTTTGATTTACCTACATAGCTTTATTTACCTACCTGAAGTAGGTTTATTTAGCTACTGAATCATACTTTTTTCTTAAATGGGCATTTGTACTAAAAGTCGCACTAGGGTGCAGCAATAATTTTCATCTTTGAACTGAAATGAAAATAATTCATAAACAAAAGTCCTGAAGTACTGACGGGAGTTGATTTTATTGATTATAATATTCATTTTAAAATCAATGATATGTAATTTCGCACGGCAAGTAGTTTCTTAATGGTATTTGAATAATTACGCACATTTTTTTCTAATATGAATTTGCTGGCTTTTTGACAAGGATTCTGAGCTTTGGACGGAAAACCCCATATGAATCATGTTGTGTAATATAAATTTAAAGATGGAATTAACCCATCAAACTTTATGATGCATTATGTATCAGTAATCGAAATACTTCTGAAAAAGTGTAATATCCAAGCAATTTTTTAACAAACATATAATAATAAAGCCTAGTCTACGCCAGTACTGGTTTTATCTTTAGATTGGGTAGTCTGCCCTTGATTACAAACGCTACCGCTGTAGAAATCAATGACAGTCTTACCTTATTGAACTCTGGCATAGTAATACATACGACTATAAAAATATCTGGATTGTTCTTATCATTTAAAATATAACTATTTTTAATGTATTCATAAATAAGTTTCCTTAAAAAACAATGCTTCTGAATATATTACATCGAATTTATCGATAATTTTCAAGTACTAAGTCTTGTCAGTGATTAAAATCAACTCCCAAAAAATCACTCTTAAAAATGTTGCTCTTTTTGCGCAAAAGTGGTCAAAGTTCTAAAAGTTTTGTGGCTATGTATAGCTCCTCATGTGTTACCAAACAGCTACTTCTTAAATGGTCAGAATAACAAAGAACAGTTCTGGTTAACATGATGATTGATTGGTAATAATTCAGCACAATGTGAAGTAATCACACTTATCCATGCCCCATCCCACACAAGGTGTCATACAGTTACTCAAACAATAGAAATACATAACTGCTCAAAAGCAGCATTGGTTTAATTATTTTTGCTCTGGGTTGCTTTTATAAAACTACACAGTACAAATATAGGTTTTACAGTTCCTTGCGACTTTTTGTCTGTTTTACATAAAACGCAAAATTGCATAAAGGTAGCTAAAAAAACCTACTTCAGGTAGGTAAATAAAGCTATGTAGGTAAATCAGGCTATGTATCTAAATCTAGTGATTGTACTGGACCTGTTAACTACAAAATGAATACCAGTATAATAACAAGTCTTGAACATTAGGAAGCATAAAAAAATTACCAAAAATAGCATTCCTTGCGCAACCTGACTGGCTGCGTTAAGAAGATGGAACGGTTTGATTATTTGGCTACTCTGTCTTGTCCTGAAGAATGAAGCCAATGAGCCAAACTGGGCCTTCTCCATCACCAGCATAGGCGGAGTGGAGAGAACCATTCCATGGACGCGCACAAAGAACTTAGGGTCCTCCATTCGAATCAACTGCTGAACAGCATGCTGAAAATGCTAGAAGTGGAGATAATATAGTTTAAAAGTATTAATTTTAGAAAAAAAGCTTCTTACAACATCAATTAATGTCAAGAAGAGCTTAATGGAAGTAATGAATACCAAAGAATATAATCAAAATAATTTATTCTTGGTATCAGATAGAACTAAACATCATTGAGATGGTGACCATCTCAAAGGGCCCTGCTTCAATAATGGAAAATAGGATAAAAGCATTTCAGAGGATTTTGCTTTGACATTGATCTTATGACTTAGAAATTTTCAGGCTGGCATAGAACTTTAAGTCAAGCTCATTACCCCTTACTGACAGACATTTTTGAGGTTTAATATGAGCAAGATTAAGTCAATGGGATATAATTTATGGTCTAAAACTGGATTTTAAAGAGATCTGCTATGACCTTCACATCTGACATGAAACATGGTTTAAGGTCACTACACACCCTTTACCCAAAAGCTCTGTTAATGTGAAGTATGTGTCAGATAGTGCTAATTGGAGAGTAAATATGCTCTGGGTGTTATGTGGTCTGATATGGCCTTGACCCTTGACCTAGAAAAGTCATTCAAGGTCACTGCACATCCTTTAACCAAAGGCA
This sequence comes from Magallana ariakensis, assembly GCA_020458035.1. NCBI lineage: Eukaryota > Metazoa > Mollusca > Bivalvia > Ostreida > Ostreidae > Magallana > Magallana ariakensis. The sequence goes on from CM035818.1 coordinate 30,001,718, forward strand.
CTCTGTGGGTAAAGTATGAGCCAGATTGGGCCAAGGGGAGAGAAGGTATGCCCCAGACAAGTGATCTCAGATAGACAGACAGACAGATGGAAGGAGGGATGGATGGATGAATGGATGGACAGACTGATCACCTTAGGTCGCCCGCAGAACAGGGCCCTAATACATTCAAAAAACAAATCTAATGCTCAAATAGTACATGTACAATTCCAAAAACACCAAGAGAAAAGCTGTCAATGTGAAAAGTATCAATAATCCACTTGTCGACCCCTGAAAAAAATTATTGATAAACACTATACCTATCCAGAGAAATGGGGTGTTCTATGTACAATATTATGCAAAAAATGACCAAGTTCAACAGCTGGTATTTTTTGCAAATATTATTATAAATCAAAATCCAAGGAAAATGCTAATCTCCAATATATGTACAATTTATCTGCAAAACAAAAACTTCCTATCTTGAAAATTGTTGGAGTTATCCAGAAAAAATGGGTACACTTTTGACAGCTGCCCAACATTTTCACCATTTCAACAACTGAATTTTTCCTATGGAAAACCTGGTTAAAAATTGAACTCAAATTTTAAAGAGACACCAACACCTGTATATTTCTAATGTCCGGCTGGATAAAAATTTCCTTGCCCCTATATTGAGCTTTAATTTACCAACATATGATATATCCTACCTCATAACAGTGAAACATTTGATCATTTGACATTTGACGTAAACGCTTGGCGGCATGAAGAGTTCCACTCTCTATGTCACATACAAAAACTTCAGTGAAGGTTCCCCGCTCTGGAAAACAAGTCTTAGATAAAAATGTTGTTTGTATAGTCAAAACTTGCATACAGAAAGTATATATGTGGGAATGAATTTGTAGTTCTTATATATATTTTAATTTAATTACTGTAAACATATTATATTTAGTGTGCACAGTATTTGGAAAAACTGATTTTTCAATGTGTTAGCCTGGATTTGAATGAGTGTTTTTCTAATTGTACCTAATATCATTATATGCATATGTGCATGGAATTTTGCGATGTATTTGATTTAGCAGAAGCTGCTTGCTGCCAAAAGCGCTAAATAGAATACACAGTTACATGTAATATGGTTACAGTAGGTTACAAGTCTTTTTTTTCAGTTCTGTCAACATAATTAGAACTAAAGGATCTCTAAGAAAAATAGTTTTTCTTTTAACTTAGGATGGTAAGGCATCATGTTTTCAGAAAATAATAAAATTACCTATTTATTTCTAAAATATATTTTAATTTGGGTAAATAGAATCACCTGTTTCCTATGCACCATAGGGAAGAGTGTCAATTTTGTGTACTAAAATCCTAGACTATATTCTACATATCAAATTTCCTTTTCCTGTTCCTCAAGTATATAAAACTTACATGTGAACACAAAAACAACAAAAATAAATAAAACCAAATATGATGCAAGTTAACTACCAGTAATATCACATATTTGAGCCAAGCACAAACAAGTTTGAACATAGTAGGCCTTTAACTGACTTAACATTCAGAGTTGTATACATGAAATCACATAGTTATTACTTTCTTAGATGGCAAGCATTGTTAATAAAGCTATCTTTATTTTAAAAAAAATGGAACTTAATGTCTGATCCACTTGAACTAAATGTCTGATCTACTAGGACATAATGCCTGATCTACTAGGACTTAATGTCTGATCTACTAGACATAATGTCTGATCTACTAGGCATATGTCTGATCTACTAAGACTTAATGTCTGATCTACTAGGACTTAATGTCTGATCTACTAGAACATAATTTCTGATCTACTAGGACTAAATGTCTGATCTACTAGACATAATGTCTGATCTACTAGGAATTGATGTCTGATCTACTAGGACTAAATGTCTGATCTACTAGACATAATGTCTGATCTACTAGGACTTAATGTATAATCTACTTGACTTAATGCATGACCTACTAGGATTCAATGCATGATCTACTAGGACCTAATGTATGATATACTTAATGCCTGATCTACAAGGACTTAATGTCTGACATACTAGGACTTAATGTCTGATCTACTAGGACTTAATGTCTTATCTGCTAGGACTTAATTATCTACTAGGACTTAATACCTGATCTACTAGGACATAATGTCTGATCTGCTAGGGCATAATGTCTGATCTACTAGGATTTAATTTCTGATCTACTAGGACATAATGCCTGATCTACTAGGACTTACTATCTGAACTAGGACTTAATGTCTGATCTACTAAGACTTAATGTCTGATCTACCAGGACTTAATGTCTGATCTACTAGACATAATGTCTGATCTACTAGGACTTAATGTCTGATCAACAAGGACTTAATGTCTGATCTACTAGACATAATGTCTGATCTACTAGGACTTAATGTCTGATCAACTAGACATAATGTCTGATCTACTAGGACTTAATGTCTGATCTACTAGGACTTGAGGAATTGATGCCTGATTTACTAGGACTTAATGTCTGATCTACTAGACATAATGTCTGATCTACTAAGAATGAATGTCTGGTCTTCTAGACATTATGTCTGATCAACTAGGACTTAATGTCTGATCTACTAGGACTTAATGTCTGATCTTCTAGACATAATGCCTGATCTACTTAATGTTAGGGCTGGGTATTGGGGGGAAAATTTTGTATTGCGATATATTGCGATATTTTAAAATGTATTGTGATATATATTGCAATATTTTTTTAATCAAAATTTGATTCTGATTTTAAAAATTTCTTTTAATGTTTATTGACTGTAATTGATAGATTTATATACATAATTCATTTGAAATATAATTGTATATAAAATAAAAAAAATAAAACATTGTTGGTATATATCAAACTGTTTAAATAAAAAAAAATATTGAAACATAGATGATTTTTTTCATTTAGCAAAACTAGTCCCAAGTAGTCAGTAAAATTTGACCAAAATAGTGACCATGCCCCTTTAATGTCTGATGTAATAGGTCTGAATGCCTGATCTACTAGGACTAAATGTATTATCTACAAGGACTTAATGTCCGATCCACTAGAAATGAATGCATTATCTACTAGAACTTAAAGCTGCTTGGTTATTACAGTATCAAATAATTTTCCATACAAACCAATCATCTTAGAAATGTATGGACTTTCTCCTATTTACACCAGCAGAATCAGTCTCCTTTCAAAGTTAGAAATATTCAAAGTAAATAAAAATAATTTCTTTTTGGGCAAACGAAAAAACAAACCAAAATGCATCATGGGAATGTTTAGAAAAGGGAACCGTTTTGTTTCGTCCCCCGAATGATTGGGTTTATTCACCCATCATATTATGCTCCATTGTAAACAAAGCAAACTTAAGAAATATTAACGAAAAAATGTACACAGGTTATTTTTAATTTTCCTGAACATTATGACCTTTATTTATAGCGATGTCAAAGTTGTAATACAACCATTCTGGTCTCGACATCAGGGGCGAATTTTAACATGAGGCGAAATAAAGCAATACCCTTTTATGTCGTTTGTTTTGTACATTTGTACATAATTTTTTTTATTGAAATTTGGTTTAATTGACCGGAAAAACTACTGCAATGTCCATTATTATACACATACTTAGCATAACCATCGTTGAAAAGCATACACAAAATTTGATATAAAATCGGACCAAGCAGCTTTAATGTATTATCTACTAGAAATCAATGCCTTTATCTACTACTAGGAATCGATGCCTTTTGTACATGTACTAGGACCTGATACCTATAAGTTCCTTGATCTTGATCTCTTCAGGAAGGATAATATAGGGTTTCTTTCTTTGATTGTTCATGGCTGCCTCCTCATCATCATCAGGGATGATCTCTTCCACAAAAAGTTTTCTCAATACATCCACAGGCTCTGTAAATATTGAAGCACAATTCAGATAACCTTAGCCAGAAACGAACAAATAAAATAAATGCAGCTGAAAGCACATTTGGAATTAGCTTTAAAAACCTGCATGGTTTGCACATAAAACCTTAGCCTAGGAATATCATTTATATTACAGACATTTTGAATTCACTGTGTCCTGACTTGCAGCTTAATTGAAATCATTTTCTGATTTCTTAAAGGCCCGTGAATGCCGAAGGGGTTCATAACAATTAATCTTGTCTTTTAAAAAGCTTCTTGTTTTGATGTGGCATATTTTCTGACTCTGAGCCACAAACTGTGGTAAGTACGTTAAGGTTTGATCAGATCTTTTATGACCAGGATTCCGTCCAGAATTCAAACTGCATGTGCACACAGGACGTTTCATGGTTCATCATGTAAATTACGGTTCAAATTGGATTGGACTGGATGTCTTGTAATATACTTTGCCTAAGTTTAACCATCAAGTTTCATATGTTTACTTTCACAGAGTTAATTGACATTGAAGAATGTCTTGGGGTTAGCCTTACTGAAGTTTGACCTTGACAGAATGTTTTGTGTTTACTTTCATAAAGTCAACATAAAAAAAAAAAAATAATTTCTTATATGGATAACCTTCCTGAAATTTGGAACTTTAGACAATGCTTTAAGTTTATACTTTTACAAAGTTGACCTCAAGAGCATTTCTTGCTTTTTAGCTTGCAGAGGTTTGTTCTTCAAAGAATGGTTTATGTTAACTTTAATTTCATGCATTTAAGTGACATTTGGTTAACTATCTAAAGGTTTGATCTTGACAGACAGTTTTTGGTAAGATGACCTTAAAATGTTTTCTCGTGACTTACCTTGCTGTGGTTTGACCTTGATAGGATTTTTTGGAAGCAGGTTCCTGGTTTCAGCCATATATTTTATGAGGCAGTTGATGTCTTTAAATTCCTCTTCATTCTCTCCTTCCAGACAATACATGTTTTCTTTTCTATCAATCAACCTCTTTCTGGTTTGTCCGCCATAACAAAACAAGATGGCCAGCTGATCAAAGACTTGCATGCTCTGCTTCAGTATATAATACTCATCCGAAAGATATTTAGTTTTCAACTTTCGTACAGCTGTGCTGGTACTAAAATGAAAATGTTAAATTGACAACTAGATTAGAATCATTATTCATGTATGTCTAATATATTTACATGCCAAATAACCAAAAAATAAACTAATTACTTAATGAAACAAAAAAGCCTATCTGTGTTTTGTTTTGACAGTTTTGATTATATAACCAGACATCTATTTACCCTATTGGATGTAGGACTAACAATATTCTGAATATCCGTCGACTGTCTTTTGAATTTAACCAATTATTGAATATTATTAAGAGCAGAGGTCCTGTTTGCCAACTTCTTGGCAGAACTTTAGTGCTTTTTGTGCTGCTATACCATACTATTTATTGTTTGTTGAGATTTTTAAAGATTGATATTAATATTTGAAAATAAAGTTATGTACTTTATTCTTTATTTCATTTGAAAGAGAAGATTGATTGATAAACACATTAGGATAAATAATAAATAGATAAAGAAACTGATAGATGAATTTCTAAGAGCTCAATAGTTTATACAAACCATTTACATGACAAAACGCAGCGAAATTTCCTTCTAGGAAAATGTTGTTGCACTTATAAAATCCCCCATGGAGATTTTCAAAAGTTGGCATGTATGTAATAATGAAAACTTCAATTTTAACATCCTTAATTTACCAGTATGTATGCTACCACAATAACTGTATATATAGAACACAATTGATTGTATAAAAAGAAAAACTGACTCGATTGGTCCATGGCATTTAAGTCCATTGATTTCCTGTAGTGATGGCAGATCCATCTGCTGGGAGAGGTTCATATAATAGTCAGTGATGAGGCGATAGTACCCATTGACCCCGGAGACAAACGACTCGGCCACTGTCTTACTGTCAAACCTCAACACCTGTTCAAAAAAAAAATCAAATATATGATTCAGATAAAGAAGATGGGGGAACAAGATAGTGCAAATGCTTATTTGGTTTAGTCGTAAAAAAAATACAATTTCAAAGAACTAGGTACAGTTTCAGTCATATTTTGCCCTGTTTAACAGTGATTTTTTAAAATATCACTTAAAATGGAAATGAAACATTTATTTACACAAAAATACCCATAAACTAAGAATCTATAAATAGTTACATGATTAGACTTTTCACAAGGGTAATTGTGACAGCATAAACAGTGCGTTTTCCCGTAATTTTCATAAAACTTAGCAAAAGATACCAATTCTTCAGTGGTTTTTTGAATAGAAAACTATGTCCGCAGCTGTCGCCCACGATGAAACTCACATTATAACTTTATCATGTGGTATCACATATTAATTTCGTTGTGGGCGATGGCTGCGGACACATTTTCCTCTTCAAAAACTACAAGAAAATGTGCCATTTTTCATCATTTTTTACTAAATCTTAGAAATATGCAAAAATGTTTAAGTGATAATTACTTTCTGAAAACACTGTAAAAGTGTATAATTTGGTATTTTTTATAAACACATATTCAATATGGTATATGTGTATTTTCGTGAGATTTAAACAACTTGAATTTTAGGGCAAATATTGAAATAAACTGCACCTTCTTCTTTAATTGTTTCCACATAAATATACTTGATAATAATTTAATACATGTACAAGTTTACAAAAGCACAATTTCTAACTTTATTCAGTTTTTGAATATTTAACATACGATAAGAAAAAAAATATTGCCTTAAATTTTGGTGGAATTGACCCCACAACCTAAAAACCCTAGCTCTATAAAGTTATCTAATGTCTGGTGCTCTAAACACTGAGCCATTTCAGTCAAAAAAACCTCCATTGTTAAATGCTGTATGTGACTTCAACCACAAATTTACGGACTTGTAGTATTTTTCTAAAACATTCAATTGTTGCGATACAAAATGACATTTTTAAAGTATAGTGGATCATCTCTCCACGCTTTCGTTGATTGAAATCGGTTTGAATTCCTTTAAACCTTACATATATATTAGACTATGACAAAAATATGGAGCTCAGACCCTCTCTATAAAAGAAAAAGGCATTGAAGTTCTAAAAATGACACTATTTGGGGGGTTTGACATGCATACGCCAGTTAAAATCAACATATTCCAAATATTTAACATTATTTAAGGGTTCTTAATCAATGTTATGGTAAATATATATACATTGTTTTCAATAATTTAGAAAGAAATTATGAGATTTGTTGGTACTTAATTTTATAGTATATTATATATCCTCATATAGGCAGTTTACATGCCTTATTCACCCATCTTCTTTAAAACAAAATAAATATCAATCATAATATAAAGTGAATTAATTTCACAAATTCAAACAATATGTTTGTTTGTTGGCAATATCTTATTTTACATACAAAATAATACAATTAAACTTCACAGCTAAGATGTTGAAGATCATTGATATTTAGTAGCCTAATGACTTATCATATTTGAGATATCAGGATATTATACCGGTATAAACCCCCGACCAGTGATTTCAAAATCTTGTATAAAAGGAAATAAGACAGTATAGAGGAAAATAACAACAGGTCTATGTACTATGTGCTTTAAACTTGTCACACAAGTATAATTATACCTGAGTGACTTTGGTGCCCTTTAATAATATTATTACAGGTAAAAATTAAAGTGAATTTTTAATTCGCAGCTTTTTAGAGACCGAGTTTATTTGTTAGCAACATATCGTTTTACCAGAGACATAAATAACAGAGATTGGCAACTCCGCCATTAGCGTGTTTTGTTGTTGAAAAATGGTACGGGACCAACCTTACTTTGAGAACTACATTTTAGTAAACAGAGATAATGATCTTAAACCAAAAGTATATGGTTTTAATGAAAAGTGTGCATAGGTTTTAGACATTTTTGAAACAAAAAATTGAAAAATAACATTAATATATAGAAAATATATTGGCCAGCTATAAAACATCGGTGAAATCTCGGACGACGGGTAGCCAACTGCCTCCTAAAACTCCTCTTTTAATATTGTTTATATGACATAAACTCATGAAAATATAATATTTTGAATGTTTTGGTAATAGGTTTTAGCTGTTTATATTTCGATATAATTGTTTATTAGAAAGATATACTGATTTAAACTGGGAACACTTTACAATAGGGACCGCGAGATTTCGCAAGATTTCGATCAGTTGCCAATCTCTGTTATTTATGTCTCTGGTTTTACATACAAAAACAAATAAAACTATGTAGCTTAACAATACCTGGATTTTAATATAGCATTGAATGATTTATTTTTGATGTCGTCTTTGTCAATAACTACCGTCAGGTACATGTACGTGAGCAGACAAATTGAATGACATGCGTTGGTGCATTATGATAATTTGTCTACTCAATAGACGGCAGTTATTGACATGACAACGTAAAAAAAAAATCATTGAAAGCTTAATATATTATTTAGTCATTCCCTTATTGATGAAATCAATTATTTTATTAAATAAATTGGTATAATTCAACCCCAAACCACCTCATTCTGACACACCGAGGTAAAAACAATACATTTGGTATTATAGCTTTATTCTAATCTATGTTCACAAATAATAGGCTAAGCCTTTTGATTCTTCAGAAGAATGACGTATTAATAAGTGTTGTTTTCTACTTATGTCCCCTCCCCCCGCCCTGGAAAATTTTTCTGGATGAAATAAATTCTTGCTTCATAACATATGAATTCAACTAGCAACCTGTACCATATAACAATCGGTCTTCAATGCAAAGTATATACCACAGTTTATAGATAAAGATGCCCTTCCCTAACTATGTCTTATCCGATTGGTCCCTTTCTGTTGTGATGATCATCACAATTCCGTTCACCATTCTATAGCTATACATGTATCAGTTATGCAGTACGTGCTTCTGAATACCGTATATTGACAAATAATCGTGATATTCGCGATTTATTGTTTTTCCGCAAAATTAAACCCATCGTAATATTAACACATTTTTTTAAAACACGCTAATGCCTATACTTTGATCAACTGGTTTTCTTGGAGCATGAAATTTAACCCATCGCGATTGGTACTTTTTGAGAAATCGTGAGATTTCAACACCGTGGAATTAAAATGACTTACAGTACTGTAGTACCGGTATACATCTGATATAGTTTTTACAGCAGGTGTGGTGTATGCATATCTATCGATCTGTTCAGTGTTTCCTTGTCTTTCTGAATAACTGAAATATCACTATACGTTCAGGCTCAACATGAGTTACAAACCATGCTCAGTCCTTGGCCATATAGTGTGACCTTTGAAATCTCAAACAGTAGGAAAATATACAATATTATTCTAGATGACAAGAATTGATCCTCAGCACCTCATAAATGAACAAATGAAAACACGAATTCATGCAATCATAACAGATAAGATGTTTAAATCTGTGTATGAATTAGAATTTTAACAAACAAAAAGTGGCACAATTTGGATAAAAACCATGATTTTTAGGTATTTGTTCCAGTTCATATTTCAGAGCAAATTTTACACGATTTCCACATACATGAATTTTTACATCATATTAAAAAGATGAACTTTTGAAAAATTACGGTGTTCAAAAGTAAATAAATCAAATTAAAAGGAGAAAAATAGAATTAAGCATTGGGCCAATTAACACAAAATATTAAGTTTTTCTTCCACTTCATAGCAACGAAAGCGCAGGGGAATGTAAATACTGCAGCGTACGTGGCATACATCATGAGCCAGCTAGAAGCCTCTCATTGAAACATGATGTCCTCAAGAACTATATATTTATTAACATGTATTCTCTATTAATGCATATTTCTTACCACAGACATCAAATAGCTTCAAATTCAAATTTTTTCAAATCCCACTGTAACTATTTTTAGTGGATGATGCATGAAACATACTTTTGGATGGATGAAATTTAGAGTAGCTTGATCTTCTTATTTCCGTTGTCATAATCAAAAAGTAAAACATCTATTTTGAGTCACTGTGCCACTTTAATGATCTGGTTTTCAGTATTCAATATAATGTTTTATAGAGCGAATAGAGTTTTGAAATATTGTCAAACAAATTAATTACACCATATGGAAGGTAGCATCCATGTTGTAAACATAAAAGAATAGTCCATCAACGGTAGCCAAGCTAGGGTCTGATTTGTTGATATACTGGCATCTCCCCTTGGTGAAGGACACATAATTATATAAAGTAAACACTTCATCTGACTGCAAGTTTAATAAGAGAGGACAGGAATTATTAATTATTAACAGTTGTTAAATGAAATAGACCAAGGCTAAACTTTATTGCATGAATTATGTAATAAGTACAAACCTATATAACTGCACTCAAATATATGCACATGAGTGTCCATTTTCAACTATTAAGAGCGATCATAAATAAATAAATCGTTCAGTGCATTTGCAGTCACGATTCTAAATGTAAAATAATCTTGAATGCAGGAGATTATTGAGTGCCAAAGGCACCTAACTGGTAATCTCATTAAAGCAATTAAAAATGAAAAAAAAACAGATTGTTTTTTTTAGTCTACCCAAGTTATTTTTTCTGTCACTTTAGGCAATTTTTCAAAATAATGAAATTTAACATACCTGTCAATTCAGTACAATTGAAATCAATAAAAAGGGAAAAATCCAAAACTTCTCATTGATACAATTCATCCGTTTTTACTCGATCACAGAGAAACTCACAGGAACGAAAACAAATATCTTACAGAGATTTGTAATGGGAAATGTTTACATCTTTTCTCCATTTGGAAATATTTAATTGAGACACCTGCACAATTTTTTAACGTCATCATCCAAGGAACTTTCATGTTGTTTGCAAATGCAAAATCCCCATACATGCATGTACACTTTTTTTTAGTCGTGTATTGAAACCTGACATAAGTTAGAGAGGGGGCATTTCAACATGGAAATCTTGGGATTTTTTCATACTATTAACGGTAAATGAACATCTTTTGAACCCTGAGGTACTTTATGAAATTTAAGAAAATGTGCTACATAAATATCTTGGGATAATATAGGACACTATTGCAGAATTAAACATTGCTTTGCATTTATAATAATCATTTCTGAATCCAATGACTTGTAAAATGCATAAAAAATCTGTTCAAAATTATTTTTAATACTTTTAAAATTGTACAATATTAACTGAAGAAAAAATCTGAAAATTCAATTAAATGGAGAAAGCTACACTATAAGGTGTTAAAGCTATTTATATATAAAAAGGATCAATTTAAGGTTGTCAGAAATCAATGTATATTATAAACTGCGAAGTTCGATTAGAAGAAGTCAGCCAGGGAACAATATACCCTTCAACGACATTAAATTGTGATAATTGACCAAGTTAAAAAAAATTTTATCAGTAGACATTTCTTTGCCTGATGTTGTCTGTTTAATATATCTTCCTGCAACTTTTTCCTACTGAAAGTTTTAATTGAATGGCTGCAAAATCAGGAAGCATTAATTGCATAAAGCTTTAAACTCAAGACTATTAAACATTTTTATTGCTCATACATGAGTTAAATTTTTTTTTTATTTAACAGGTGGTTTATCATTCAAATCAACATTCTCAGATAGCATCAAGAAGAAAATACAGTACATATAGAATATACATTTTCTGCGTTCTTGGGCTGGAAGGTACAGTTTTCTGTACCAATTAATATGTATCACAATATTTATGTCGTGATACAGTATGAATCACAATATTTACTTTAAATTGAAAATGCTTATTTCAATAAAAAATATATAATTTTTTCTTAAACTGCTTTAAAAGACAAAACTGTGCACCAGCCACTCCTCATGACAGGTGACCATGCATGCAATTAAAATGCACCGTAATCTTGGATTTGCATTTATGAAATTGTACGTTCTCTTTAAATAGTATTTTATATGTTAAAAAAAAAATTATTATGAAAGCTACAACTCTGCAGCTATTTGTAAATTGTTGTGATGCTTACATATAAAATTTCAACATTATTGAAAGTGACACCAAAAATTGTTGATGGAAAATGATAGTATTCACACAATGTTGTAATTCTTTTCTAGGAATAAAAAAAAATGTACCTGTACTATTTAACTTAGTAATTCTGACATTTGGAGAGGTTAAAAATACTCAAGTATTTCCTTTACAAGACAGTGGTCTTCTGAGCCTAACTGACAGATCACCATCCCAGCTAGAATACAATTATTACCCACTGGTTCTCAATGTTTGAAGTCAATGATAACTGTGGCCAAAATTTCAATAATCATTCAGCAATTTGACACCAAAACCATGTTCCTTTGTGATTTCCAAAGAAAGCCATTTTCCAAATTAAGAAATAACCGAGTTCAATGGTTTTATAAAGGAAATGACCCTGAATGGTTGTTTCTCTGAAACTCACCTTGAGTCCAATCATCAGTCTGCATGAACATAATGTTTGATATCATACAGTATTAAAAAAGAAGACATCTATTTCATGATCTTCAAATCTTTCTTGAGATACAATAATAATCTCATTGCCAATAGGTCATTATAGGGAACAAGACGCCCAAGGACCATATCACTCACCTGAGCAAAAATGCTCACCTGTGACGAACAGGTATTAAGTAGATGACTCAGGTGCTCAACATGAACAAAGGCAATCACCAGTACAATATTCAAGTGGGGGCAATGATCTAGCTGTTTACTTTTTCAAGGAAACTATATAATAACTTGTTGTATATATATATATATATATATATATATATATATATATATATATATATATATATACACTCAAACTTTCCAGTTACACAAATTATTTTACAAAAAAAAAACTGGTTTTATTAGATGGATAAATCTCACACAACTGCACAAGACTTGGAAATAGATGTCATTGTATACTGATTTAATTAACCAACTTGTGTGAAATTGGATTAAAAACTGACATTTAGGTAGGCACAAATTAAACAAGAGGCCCATGGGCCACATCGCTCACCTGAGCAACACTAGACATAATAAAATCAGCTAAATGCATATATAAACCTACATCAAACTTTGAACCTTTTATGTGGTCCAAGAATTATCCAGGCCCACAGTCTAACCAACTGAGAATCAACAAATGTCATTATGATTGCATATTAGTAATACTATATACTATATATTTTTGAGAATGATCAAATTTATTTCCTATGTAAAATTCCCCCCCCCCTTATAGTTTCATCTTTTTTAATTTGGTTTTTAAAGATTTTTCTCTATATATATTACACTACCTAAGGATGCTTTCACTCCAGTAACAGCTTTTCTGGCCAATTGATTTTCAAAAAGAAGTTATTTCTCTTTACATTCCTATGTTAAAATTCCCCCCTCCCCTCAATGGTGGCCCCACCAGACCCTCAGGGATTATGGCTTAAACAAACTAGGATCTACACTACCTAAGGATGCTTCCACACATGTTACAGCTTTTCTGGCCAATTGGTTTTTGAGAAGAAGATTTTTATTGTTCATTTCTCTATATATTCTTGGTAAAAATTTGACCCCCAATCGTGGCCGTACCGTACCCCCAGGGATCATGGTTTGTAAAAACTTGTATCTACACTACCTGAGGATGCTTCCACACAAGTAACAGCTTTTCAGGCCAATTGGTTTTGAGAAAAAGAGATTTAAAAAATTTTCTCTATATGTTCCTATGTAAAAATTAGACTCTCCATTGTGGCCCCATTGTACCCCAGAGAATCATGATTTGAACAAACTAGAATCTACACTACCTGAGGATGATTCCACACAAGTTACAGCTTTTCTGGCCAATTGGCTTTTGAGAAGAAGATTTTTAAAGAATTTTTTCTATATGTTCCTATGTAAAAATTTGACCCCAAATTGTGGCCACACCTCTGGGGATCGTTATTTGAACAAAATTGAATCTACCCTTCTTAAGGATGCTTCCATGCAAATTACAGCTCTTTTGGCCCATTGGTTTTTGAGAAGAAGATTTTTAAAAATTTCTCTATATATTCCTATGTAAAAATTTGACCCCCCATTGTGGCCCCACCCTACCCCAGGGGATCATGATTTGAACAAATTTGAAACTACACTACCTGTGGATTCTTCCATGTAAATTACAGCTCTTTTGGCCCATTGGTTTTTGAGAAGAAGATTTTTAAAGAAACCAATTGTTTTTAATAACTCTGAATTATCTACCTTTGAAAGAGGGCTTGGCCCTTCATTTTAACAAACTTGAATCCCCTTCACCTAAAGATGCTTTGTGCCAAGTTTGGTTGAAATTGGCCCAGTGGTTCTGGAGAAGAAGTCGAAAATGTAAAAAGTTTACAGACAGATAGACGCCGGACAAAAAGTGATCAAAAAAGCTCACTTGAGCTTTCAGCTCAGGTGAGCTAAAAACAAAATTGGACTTTTTCCATAAAGAGTGATCCCAAAGAAAATAAGATATGACGTCTGTAGAGCTTGCTCATGGAATGATGGGCTTACCTCTGGGCACCCATTGGATCTGTCCAAATGAACAATACATGATGAATTCGTCTGATCCGCATGATTAGGTGTTATATGTATAGCGCGAAAATCATCAATCGAAGAAAAGAACTCCTGGGTAGAAAGAAAAAAATAACAAACCAAATAACAAATCAATTCAACCACCATTTTGTTTATATTACTTAAAATTGTAGTTTGTAATAAATATTTTGGTGAAGTGTTATTTCCACAGGTCTTCGTACAGGTAATACATGTATTACATTTTAAGCGGACAATAAACGGTTAACATCAGTTGTTCTTACATTGTCAATAAACAGGCCTTTGTACTGGTTGTTGCTGTTGTCCTCGTGCTGCTGTACGTCCAGGGTGATGTGAACCGGTCGCAGACTTCCAGATACCTTCTTAGCCTCGTACCGCTCTACTCCGTAACGCTGCACCTCATTCAGAACATCCTGTTATTTCATAAATATGTACAGATAACTTACATTCCTGTTCAAAGTTTTATAACATAGTTTTCACTGTATCAAATAACGAGAAGAAGAGTATATTTTGAAATCAAAGTAATTATATGGACTGTATATAAAAAAAATGAATGAACAAATAGTCAAGAGCCACAGATCTAAAACTTGTTTTTTTCTAGTATGTTGCAATATGCACTAAAACTAAGTCAGATTAGACCAAAAAATTTTGAAATTAAGTCTTTGATGGATGCCTATATGTAACATATCAATGTTAATGTTTATCCACCTTTTGGAAAGCACAAGAAGTTGTGATTGATTTGTTCATTGTGTTCTTTTGTTGATAATATCAGAGATCTTGAGATAAAATTCTAACATATCTTTGGAAATGAGTAAGGTTCGACTTATATTACAATGCTTGAGAAGTGGCAAGAGAGAATAAATATCTTTAGTCCATAAAGAATTTCCAGAAGATTGTACTAATACATGTATATACTTTAACAGCCATAAATATCTGACTGGGTTTGACTTATTACAATGCTTGAGAAGTTGCAAGAGAGAATAAATATCTTAAGTCCATAAAGAATTTCCAGAAGATTCTACTAATACATGTACATGTATATACTTTAACAGCCATACAATATCTGACCTTGATATATCCCATCAATAGTTCCTCTACTTTAGTATTGCTGTGCTGAGCCAAGAATTCTTCTGTTTTTGTTTTCATATTTTTCCTCAGTTGGTAGCCTCTCCAGAGCCTCACAACAAGATGGGATGGCAGGAAAGCTTCAAGTTTCTGTTTGTCAAGGATATACTGACAGTCTTTATCCTCCATTTTACTTGCAATGACAATGCTGAGAACAGCATAACCTCTGGCTTTAGCCTCGTTCTTTATGTCCTGTTCATAGATATCACTCAGTCGACTTTTCACAAAATCATCTTTACACTGAAGGTAGAGATATTTCAAGATGTCGGCCCCAAGAGCAGGCAAGTTGTGCAGGAACTTTCTCCCAGGAACATAACGAATTCTCAGAAAGAAAATGTTTTTCCCACTAGCTGTGGGCGACTTCAAAATTTGCCTCTTCAACTCCTCAATGGTGATACAAGGGTTCACCCACAACATTTTGGGTACCTGTTTCTTGTCAATGGAAGCCAATCCAAAAAGCTGAACAGCTGCTGGTCCCATCTTTGGGAAATAGCGTTTTAACAGCTGAATACACAAGTCCTCTACGACTGTCGGGTTGTCTTTCGGGTCCACAATACACACTGTGCCATCATGCAGCTCTACCTGCAGGCATACCCCAGAAGTGGATTCGACAGACACGGGGGACAATATATTCTGGACCGGCTGACTGTCAAGATCTGCACTAGTATTGGGACAGGTTAGTCTCTCCTTTCTAGGGGAGGAAGAGGAGGAGGAGGAGGAGGTTGAGGGGCCATTGACTGTAGTGGAGGTCAAGTTGGTTACCTGTGTGTGGGTGGAGGACACAGAATCCGGGCCGGTCTCGGCCGAACTTCCCGGTACAAGTTCAATGTGGGAGTTTGCAGAGTTCGTATTTGCACTGGCATCACTGTTGATCAACTGAGTTTTAGACATATTTGACATCGTTGCACTCTGTTTTAAACTGCAATATTTCGGATCACTTTCATTTCCACAGTAAAGGGTTGTAATCTTCCATCTAAAATATGAAGAAAAAAATACTTCCTTTTACATATCATAATGGTATATAAGGAAGGAATAGATTGACAAGAAAATGTGATGATTTATTTAGCTACAACTACAACAATATTGGAGAGTGGCCAATTATTAAATATTAGAATATTAAAAAAAAAATGCATATCAATGCATTAATTTATTATTTCCATATGAAGTAGATTAGAATTTTAGCTTGAGAATCTTAAAATTACTATCTCCAGGTCAAGTCATATTAAATACAAAATCCAAACTAATACATAAAGCAAATATTAAGTTTAGCAATAGCGCAATAAATTAATGTCTAATTATAAGTAAATTATAGTATAAAATGAAAAATCAATAATTAAATGCCAGTCAGTTCAAACTATTTCATAGACACAGTATATATATTTTAGAATATTTGTCTATTTGTAATCACAGATATTGTACTTCAATAACTTTTAGTATTCAGTCAGTTCTATGAATGTATAATTAGCTGTAGAAATCAATGCAAAATGCATTTCTATTTTTTAACATGCATTAACAAAGGGATTTAAAAATCAGCCAAAATCAGGTTTTCCAACTCACATTATTCATGTACATTAAAGCTGGTCAATCTACTTCATATGCAAATGCACTGATGATGACTGGCGCAAAGGAACTGCAGAGTGCCTGAGATCAGAGAAACTACATGTGTACATATATTTTTTAGTCTAATTGCTGAAAAAAAATAACCAATACATGTATATTGCATAAACTGAAAATTAATGGACTTCGTGCAGCTCTGACAGGAAGATGTACAGCTTAATTAGATTTAAGGTTAAAAAAAAAGCTAAAACACTGTGACACTGTGACGGTAAATTTTGGTTTATTGCCATAGTCTATTATAAGAGTTTAGGTTTGCAATTAATGGGCTGACTCAATAAGGATTTTGCGCCGCTTAATTTGCACTATATGTAGAGATCTGCATTTTAATCAGATTATAGTTTTAACACTGTTTAAAGTTTTGAATGATTAATAGATGTTGGAATAGCAATAAATAAAAATCAATCCACTGCAATATTCATACTGAAACAAAACAGACGGAATATGGTCTATAATGGAAGGAGTCTGGTGATCTTTACTGACATAAAATAAAATCCATGGTAACAAAGTATTACCGGTATATTCCTTCAAAATCTAAGTATCATAAAAATAAAATGGTCTTAGAGCCTGACATACATATATATATTTGACACAATCTAGTAGAATCTGTAATTTGTGTATTTTTATTTTTTACAATTATAACAACGGTTTTTTCCAATTATAACTACGATACTATAATATGCATTTTTACTGGCCGCCAGATGACAGTCGATTACCAAGTGTCTATTTGAGTGTCAGTTGTCGAGTTGGAAGCAAGAAACAAAGCTCACATTACTTTGTTATGTAAACAAAGCTCTGGTCATGTTTTTGTTTACATTTTGAATTTTGAAAATAAAATTCCATGTTTTGACCTAAAATGAATGTGACAAATGCTATGAACTGTTTATTTTGTTCAAAACGGATTAGCAGAGAGAAAAATGTGCTTGAAAAATATCTTTTACTGGTATAATGAAAACAAAAACATGGCAAAAGTCTTGTTTACATAACAAAAAATCGTGAGCTCTGTATCATACATGTTAACTCTACCGATTTACGCGGAAGTCTACCGCTTTTTGGCTTTGTCTCCTGCCTACCGATTTTATTAAAAAATATACCGCTTTTCTTCAAAATACATTCCTTGTAGTGATAGATAGCCATTTTGGAAGCCATTGTGGTCAAAAAATCTCGTCAGGTTTGAAATTAGCGCGTGACTTTGAATCGGAGACACACAAACTCTTTATTAAGGCGCTTGAATGACAAGTTTTCAAGCATGTGTTTTACATTGAACGACGAAAGAAGCCACTTCCCGTGATTACATTAGTTACAAGACATGTCAATATTATCCTCGCAAATGAAAAAGAAGCTTTTCAATTCCACACGTGGTTTTAACGATGACTGAATATATCTTTTAACTTTGCCATAACAGTAAACTTCACTTGCATTTTATTGAATGCTGCATGATTTGTAATAAGCATGTAAATAGGCCTAAACATCGTTTTAATGTTGAAAAAGAATATACGATTTCCTACTAGTTCTTACTTCTCTTATATGTTAAATTTTGGCAACTTAACCTATTTTTCTGAACAAAGGCAATTGTTAAAGTCTCTGCACTCAAATATTATTTCCTAAAAAAAAAAATAAACTTACCGGTAATCAATATATGGTAAATGCATGCAAACATTTTTATTGCTTGTGTTGATACTATAATATTTCAAAAGTCTTTTATATTTTAGTTGATATCATTAATTACTAATCAAAAACCCTTACTACATATGTAGTACTTTTGTGCTTTCAAATATACGCGAAAACGTCCGCGCGTGCGATGCTACCGCTTTTCGGTTCAAAATCTACCTATTTTTCATCACTGGAGGTTAACATGTATGTCTGTATCTTGACTGACACTCAAATTCTGGTTGATCATTAGTTATTCATTACTAATTAAAAGCATTGTGAACAATAAAAATAAAAATGTGAGGGAATTGTGACCCAAGTGATACCCCTTTGAAAAAAGGCCTGCATTGTACAGTAAGTTAAAAATATACATACGAGTACCCTTTCAGTAAAAACGAATTTCCTCTATAGTATCATGAATTAAGTTACTGTAATAGATTTAACTGTTTTGTGGTGTTGTGTAAATTATACCATGGATTGGGTTCACGACCCCAGGTTTAACCACAAGAGACGAAGTCAAATGGAGCTACCCGGTTGTTCCATATGGGATAACTGCAATGTGTTGAAGTTATACTTAGGAAGGTCAATCAAAAAATATGAAGACAATTGGGCTGTCTATCATTATATTTTTCATAAAAGTCATAACTAACAGATTAAGTTATGCAAAAACACTTATTTTACATGTTTTATTGATATAAGAAGTTTAATTCCATTTGATAAAAAGGTTATTTTTGTTACCATATTTCAAAATCAACATGTTTTGTCACCAGGCGGTGCAGGGTATTGTTGAAAACATGACGTCAAGATGATGCAAGCACAGTATAGAAATATCCAATCGTTATATCACCCTTATCTATTGTGCTCTTCACCATACAATTAAAATCAGCACTATATCACTTGACATCTAATTTGTTCACATTTGTTCGAAAATCATATAGTTCGTTCCTCGAAGTTTTCTTATTTTTCGCATGTCTCTTCGTTTACAGTAAGGAAATCCATGAATGTCAGAAGACGTTTATTCTTTTGATGAAATATTTACAGATATTCTACTCTCTTTCATACTGTTTGATGTTCAAAATACATTTACCACAACCCCCACAGAATGTGTAAGTGTTAAACACAAATGTACAAATAATTTTTGACCTATTTTTCCACCATTGAGCATTTTCAGTTTTGATCGGCTTTTTCCCGAATTAAATCCATACTGTTTATACTTTTCGGTGCTCTGTGACTTTTAGCGACATCAACGTTTTAAGTCAATTTTAAAGACGACTATATGTCTTTAGTTACTGATATCTGTTCAACAAATCTATATATCCTGTCATTATTAGTTACATAGAACATCATGACAATTCTTAATTTTACGTTTCAAACATTATTTGGTTTTAAGCCCAATTTATGGAGATACATGTATTACTTTCAACATAATATGGTTTATTATTGACAGAACATGACCTCATTTTTGCAGGATTAGAATCTTATACTAATAAAATAATTCTTAGAAATAAAGGAATATATGAATTTTTTTTTTATTTCAAATAGTTTGAAACAATTGCTAAATTATGTTTACTTCATTTAGTAATTATATGACGTTAAACACAGGAGCAATAGAAGCATCATAGGTTAATTATAAAAAATGCAACAGTTCGTTTGACGCATGTGAATGATGTGATTTATTGTGCTTTGTTTCTAACGTTAGTAAATTACTTACCAGTGTAGATGTCAATTGTCACCCAGTGAACGGAAGGAAACGATGCAAGAATCACAATTTATCACCATGATCACGTGTTTAAAAGGCACAGCTACCTGTATTCAGTATTAATTTAACAGCACTGAACCATTGTTCCTGTCAAACTCACACTCGTTACTTTCTTTTTAATTTTTACTGGAAAATAGATATCTACCATAGCAAACTGAAAGTACATTTTTTCGCTATTTTTCGTATGCCGATCACGATGCATTTAATCTAAATGACACACAGGCGCATATTTCTTGTAATAAATATTCATCCTAAAGTATGTGGGTGAACTTTATAGTTTTATTACAGAAACGTACAAGTGCCTGTGGAACTACTGTACTGCCAATATCGATTGTCAAACAGTTAACATTTTTTTTAATTCAAATATAGAAGATTGAATTATGATGGACCCCCCCCCCCCACTTTCTTTAATAGAAAGAAATTTAAACGTTAACTAGACGCTCGTTGCGAGTAACAAGAGGTCTTCCGTTTGAGTGCACCATTAAATAGACTATAGGGATAGTTGTTCTTCTCTATCATTTCTTAACACTTCATCAAATTCCATTTAACCCTCTGTAAGAATTTCAATAGACATGTAATTATACTAAATACTTGAATAGTCAATATTATTGTGATTTTCGATAAAATTAAAGTGGAAATAAGAAAAATTTATCATTTCAAATATTAAATCATGAATCTTAACACAATTAAGGAAGAAAAATTATTCGGTACTCGGGGACTGAACCCGGGTCGCCTAGGCACAAGTCCAACACTCTAACGACTGAGTAATGTGAACTCTCGCTACAGGACTTTGGAGTCCCAAATTTCGCGAATGCGTGGTTTGACAACAAATGTCATAATCTGAAGTTTTAGAAACGTCTCTATCGAATAAAAACATAAAAAAATTTCACGTAAAAAAAATTGAAATATCAAAGTTTTTCATTTCCTTCCGATGACGACCGGAAGTGACGGCGGACGTTCGGTTATGCAAAGGACACTGCCGCTGACGACTCTCTACCATCCCTGAAAATTTCAAAGTTCTATTTTTGATATTTTTTGAAAAAAATTGTTAACAAAGCAAAATCATAAAATCTTATATATATCAAAACCGGAATTGACGACCAAAAACATGACGTGTAATTTTCTTTCAAATTTTGTCATGAGTAAGATGTGAAAATTTCATTAAAATCGACTGAAGCGTTTGCTTATTGGAATACACTTTATATTTAGTGTAGGAGTTACAGATTTATTAATTTTTAAATTAATAAATCCATAAATAAAAGTTATTAATTTATTGATAATTAAATTAATATAATTATGTAATCATTATTGTACAAGTAAATTGCAAACGTAATACTTAAGTATCTAATAAAATCTTTTATAAACTTAAAAAAATCCGGTCATGGTCAGTTGAATAGAACAGGCAGCTATCTTGACCATGACATAAATTGCCTAAGGGTTTAAATTACAGTAATTTAAGGTTCTGGCCAAACATATAATGTTTCTAGGTATTCAATTGGTTTTTAGTTTTGTCTTCTTTGATTTTATTGGTTGTTGAGATTTCCCTCCAAATTCTTGGAGCTGGGTCATCAGAGAGAGAGTAGAGGTTCCATTATATTGAGAACTGTATTTAACTGACTTTTGAAACATGACAGACTCTACCTCTTGGTAAGTTAATATTACTAATTCTAATAATTTTAATATAATAGTTTAACATTTCATTAACAGTGAATTCTATAATTTTGGCAAATTAAACAATAGCTAATCATGCACAGAAGAGTGAATGATTTTGTAAGATATAAACTTTTTAATAGATAAGAATAACATATGAATATGTTCACTGTTTTTATCCCTTTATATTGTGAACATAAGTGTAAGTTTATTAATGTAAACTTTATAATAATTTGTAGTTGACAGTCATAAGCCATACCAGCTATATAGTACATGTATATATACCATAGAGTATTGTACGAGCGCATTCCCTTAGAATGGTATGTTTAACCATATTTTGTGATTTAAAATGATATAGTGATGTCTTTATAGATATTATAAATGAATATGATAAATATAATTGTTAACCTATTTTAAGATATGAATGCATAATGTATTCATATATAAAGGAGGATTGATGTAAAGAGTTATTTCCCTTTATGGAAGGGAATTACCGCCAATATTCTATGTATCTTGCTTTTATTCTTATTATGCTTACTTCTTTATTCTTCATTACATTTACACTTGCACGTCACTTTATTGTTTTCATATTCATGCTTATTCAATTTCACTTTGATTCTTTTTTATCCTTCATTGTTTGCTTAATTCTATGTTGCAACATTCTCTTCTTAATCGTGTAAATTCTTTCTTCTATCTCTGTTACAAACGTGAATTCAAACACGCAAACCATAAAGCACTTTCAATAAAGACGAATACAAGTTGCATGAATTTAATGCTGCATTATGACGCCAGGCGGCAGTGTGCGCGCTACAATTGCTGCTCCCCGAAAAAAAAAAACAACGTAGCTAGCTAAATGTGGGATGTTTCGTACCATGACATTTCGCCCCAATGTTTATATGTTCAGATCAAGAAATGGGAGGGGAGGTTTATGTACTAAGGGATAATTTATAATTTTGTTTTCCGGGAGACAGTGGGGGGGGGGGGGGGGTAGGTCGAGTTCTATTTTCAGTAGGTTTACTATGTGAATTTTAAAAAGTTTGAATTTTTTTAAGGGTGGTGGGGTGACTGGACCCCCCTCCTAAAATAAAATAAAATTCTAAGTCTGCGCATCAGTTAGTTATATCTTACAGTTCTCATAATTAGCACCCGTATCATAATTATCATCATCGCAAGCTTGATATGGAAGTCGGTCAATTCAACTCTTCATTTAATCAAGACCAGTTGACAGGTAGACATGTATGAGGTTCATGTCTCTAAGTTACATGTATCATAGCTTAAACACTTTCAAATCTAAACATGGACATTCAGTTACATGCACATGATTTATATTAAAATAAACAAACCTACAAAAAGCGTGGCTGTGAATGATACATACACATTTTTATCACTTCGAAAATTTGTGTAAATAAGAAGCATACATTATGTATGTTTTGTATTTTGGAAGAAAAAAAAATATTTTATTTAGAACTTTATATAAGAATTTTTATTAAGATTTTGATTTAGATTTTAAACCAAAACGTATAACATCATCATCAGCATCGTCATCAACAACACCAACACCAATAACAACAATAATCGTTGTCTTCATTTTTATTTTAAAGTAGTAAAAATATCTACATGTATATCCAACATGCAGTAGTAAACTTAAATTGTTTTTTAACCCGCGGAAGCTTAAACAGTCATATCACATACCGTATTTTAATCATTTGCCTGGTTTGTTTTCGTTTACTCATTGTGTAATTAAGTCACTGATACTTTAGATTCGTTAATTTTTACCGCGTATACGTATATTTACTTCTGCGACTCCGCCGTTCTGTGCCGAATCGCAAGAATATAAAATCGCATGCACCAAACTTTGTTTTCATATCACAAGTTCAAAACTTTTAGAAAAAAAGTGAGATTTTAAAACCTGCAGTTTTAAGTTTTTTAACCCGGAATTTCACGCGGATATTAATTCATCGCATTTAATCAGGGATACACAATACTGTAGTCTAACGAAAGGTAAATAGTGATTCATGCAAGTGATAATTTTTACACGTACATGTACTAGAGTACAGGAAAAGCTACTACTAAGCATTTCGTACCCCATTCCTTTTATTGTTTTTCAAAAACATCTTTAATTTTGGTTTATATTTATTTCTATTTCATCTACATGTTCCACGGGTACCTCTGGACAGAACCGTGCATCACCCCACCTCTTTTCACCTCAAATGAAAATAAAGTCCTGTCGATAAGTACTTATGACATGTTCCTCTTCTAAAAATTAACCGTTCCAGCAAATAATTTGCAAATAATTTGTTACTGCATATATATACGGTACATTGCATTGCGGATCTAGAATAAGATCAAATCCACCCCCAATGGGAAATTCACACTTATTTAATCAACCAATAAAAAAGTTACTACAAAATTATCTCTCAGACCCCCCCCCCCCCCCTATGATTTTTTAAAAACCGAGCGGAGGCATTTAACATGTATACAAAAAAAAAAAAAAAAAAAACGTATCTTTTTGAGTCTACGTATATCGTGGCTTGTTAAAAGTTGACTATATTAACATGTATTTCATATTCCTATACTAAGCCCTTAATTTGAGATGTTTTCACTAACTTATTATTATTTATGCCATTTGTTAGTTTCGTTTTAATAAATCTTCGGGAGCAGCAATTGTAGCGCGCACACTGCCGCCTGGCGTCATAATGCAGCATTAAATTCATGCAACTTGTATTCGTCTTTATTGAAAGTGCTTTATGGTTTGCGTGTTTGAATTCACTTTTGTAACAGATATAGAAGAAAGAATTTACTCGAATAAGAAGAGAATATTGCAACATAGAAATAAGCAAACAATAAAGAATTAAAGAGAATTAAAGTGAAATTAATAAAGTGACATGCAAGTGTAAATGTAATGAAGAATAAAGAAGTAAGCATAATAAGAATAAAAGCAAGATACATAGAATTTTGGCGGTAATTCCCTTCCATATCCCTTTAGCGCAACTTACTCCTATTGTACTATTTTTAAGCCGTATATTTATATTGTTGTTATTTATTGTAGGGCTATTCATTTTTGTACTATTTATACCAATAAATTTGGAGATGCCCAGAACCCGAACAGGCGTTTGTTTGATTTCTTCAACATACAACAAATACCCCTGTTACATTGGCGCCCACGTTGGGACATCTCCGCGCCACAACCATCAAGATATCGGGACTACTATAGTCTGTCCCAAGTTATTGCTTCCATCTCTTTTTGATATTTTTAATTAAAATACACATACCTGTGAAAGAAATGCTGTTGAAATCGATAAAAGGGAAAATATCCAAGATATCTTCATTGACAAATTATCATTTTTCACTCATAAAAGTTCGCAGGAACGAAAACAAATTTCTTACGGAGATTTATAATGGGAAATGTTTACATCTTTTCTCCATTCGGAAGTTCTCGGGACACCTCGCACAATTTTTCAACGTTATCATCCGGGCGTAATAATGGCTGATGCAATGCTAAATCTCCGTAGACTTTCTATTTTGGGATGTGTATTGAAACCTGAAGCGGTAGAGGGGGCGTTTCAAAACAGATAATCTGGACATTTTTCATATTAGTGGATGAACGTAGTTTGAGCATAAAGGTATTTATGATTATCGAAATATCAAGCGAAAAGTGGTGGAAGCAAAAACTCGGGACAGAGTATAGAACACCTGTACAACGGAATCCGCAATCATGCATACTTCAGTCCATTATTCATCATCCTCGTGAACACCAGTGACCCGTTCATTCAAGTGTGAATTTGTGTTCAGTGATGTATATGCGTGTATTCTGTGTTGTCATGTGATATCTGTGTATACATATCAGCTGATCGGTGAGTGTTTGAAATGTTCATATTGAGCTCAGGTGCTTGCAAGTTTTTGTAAAAAAAAAAAAAAACAAACAAACAAACAAACAAAAATAACACTGTAACTCAATTTTAAAAAAAAATTACAATTGTCTAGAAATCGGTGTGCACAATATTTTTTTTTCAATTATATTAGCTTAGATTAGTTATTTGTCATCATTACATTTGGGTACCCGCTTAGTAGTTTACATGTGATATATTTATTTGCTGTATAATTTTATTGTGTGAGTAAGATTGGTAAGTAAGGTTTTCAAGCCGCACTGCTGAATTACCCGCCAACAAACATCCCTGGTTACTAACCATGTAGTTTTAAAAGTAAAATTAACAACTGATTCTTTTGACTGTGACAGTTAGACGAAAGTTTGTATTCTTCAGTTTGTTCCATATTCTGAGTTGGGTAGCTGAATTCTAATCAGTAACAGTTTCATAATATTGTGTATTCATAATTGGTGTTTAGTCAGTTTGTCAGTTATCTTGTATTAGTAACAGTTGTTTAATATAGTAAAAAAGTTGTTAAAAGTCAATATAACTTTAAAAAGGTAAATAATCTGCCTGTAAAACTTTAAACCTAGGTTAAATTCTGTCGGGTTCGGTTACGATATTTGCATCGCGATCGGTTTTGTTTTGCTATTGCGCAATCCGATCGAGCTCGAAGTTCGTAAAATTTATTTTGCAGGTTAACCGGAAGTCATTTTAGACAACGTGAATTACACAGGCACCTGCAATCTCTCACCAGAGGGCGTATTACGCTGTGCTAAGCTTGCGGAACGCCCTCTGGTGAGAGATTGAGGCACCTGACGTTATATATTTTTCTCATAATAAAAATAAATACCCTTTATCTAATAATACACAAGGTACCCATCCCCGCCATCTTGGATTTATTTCAAACTGTCACATCAGCTGGAATTTTGCATGAAAACTCATCGGTAAAATTATTTTGCGATCCTCTCCGTCTCCCGATCGGTCATTCAACATCTAAGCTTACAACCAATTCAACCAAAACGGTGCATTACACCTGTCATTAATAAAAACCACCTCTCAATCTGCATCTTCTGCCTTAGATATGCAACAAAAGGCTAAAGGGTGGACGGAAGTTGACATAAATTGCGTCATAATTTGGGTAATCCCTTCCAAATATAGCACTGATACGAATATTCAAAAGGCGTCAATTTTGAATTCGATCAACATACAAGTTAAAACTAAGAAAAGGGATACTATAAACAGTCAATTATAATTTTGATTACACAAAGTTTATATAAACATGTTTATAAATGCATAAATTTTGAAATATTGAAACAAACACACGGTGCAGGGAAATCTCATTTACATATAGGTGACAACTTCCGTCCACCCTTTAGACATTTATCGCATATCTAAGGCAGTAGATGCAGATTGAGGGGTGATTTTTATTAATGACAGGTGTAATGCACCGTTTTGGTTGAATTGGTTGTAACCTTAGATGTTGAATGACCGATCGGGAGACGGAGAGGATCGCAAAATAATTTTACCGATGAGTTTCAAGCAAAACTTCCAGCTGATGTGTCAGTTTGAAATAAATCCAAGATGGCGGGGATGGGTACCTTGTGTATTATTAGATATAGGGTATTTGTTTTTATTATAAGAAAAATATATAACGTCAGGTGCCTGTGGTGAATTAGTAAGGGTGCAAAACACAGTTTTATATGTAACGTTATAAGGACGTTTTCAGATGAGGGACAAGCAAAACTGACCCCTATAAAAATAAATTGTAAAAACTTGTTACATATATATCTATATATCGATAGAAAGATAAAATTGTGAATTTTTTAAATATTTAAGAATAATGCACATGTTACTTAATGCTAAAATTTATTTAGCACTCAAAACATGCGGAAAATAGGCAAAAGGATGCCTCTAAATGCAGTACACCCATGCATTTTAGGCTCCCCCTAAAAGCAGAATGCACCCAAATCAGCCATTTTAATTTCCGTACATTTTTAAGAGCGAGTCCTTAGGCATCGTTTTATAGTATTTTCAGGGTACATTCGCCAGCTTTTTAAAGAGCTATATTACCCGCTAAAAAATTCATGAAATTTTGCACGTGTAAAATCCGGATGTTTTTGGAGTTACCTCCCTTTATTTTAGAGTCTCACAAAATTAATTTTTAAAATTTTTCTACATACTTTTTTCATGTATTCGAAAGATAAACTACTATATTATGCAATTGAGAATTAAAAATAATAATTTTCATGTATACCGCATAAAAATAGCAGGAAAATCCCTACCCATCATGCTTTTTCCCAGAGAAAAAACCCTGGGGCCCGTTTCACTAAAAGGCGTACGCCCGGCGTAACCTTACGCCTGGCGTAAATCAGGACTTAAGTCAGTTATTTGGACTAAGGTCCGTTTCACTAAAAGGCGTAACTTTGCGACCGACTTAAGTTAAGCTAAAAATCTACGCCTTGCCATTGGTAGTCGTAACTTTTGGCGTAAGCACAAAATGATAGCTAATTCTGTTGCTGAGAATATCGGTGGTGACTGTAATGTTAATTTGTACAATTTGTCATGTTAATTTAATTAACTTCATATGAAATTAAGAAAATAGAGCGTTTTGATAGGTGATATCAATTCTCGTATAGAAACTTTCTTACCATGCTTTATACAAATTATTTATATTTGCACTTTCCGTATACATGTTAAAACGACATATTTAGACAAACAATCAATAGTTTTCATTCGATTATTTATATTCAATAGTTTGATTTACGTTTCATATTTTTTTACTAGATGGAGCAAATGAATAATGCAGAAAATATACATGTACGACGTACATGTAGTGCAAAGGTGTATTTGTATAAGAAATTAGTAGCATTTCATTTTTTCTCCCCAACTTCCTCGCAAAATATTAATTTAGATTTTATAGAAAGTCTTATTCAATATACTACATGTAAATATACATGTATGTGTACTTGGGCAGTTTATGTTGAGTTCACCATACATCGGACACACTAATCTTTACCTTGGCTCGTACAACTTGGTTAAATATTTACAAATAAACGTGCATGCACTTTTGTATAATTTCATTTATTCCTGAATTACAACTGATAAACTTTATTATCACCAAGAATTTGACTATAACATTGTCAAAAAATAGCAATATAGGCATCGTAAAATACGCCATCATTATAAACTTGTTACACACATTTCACACAAAAGTATAATTTGAATGTTCGGCATTTGAATGGACAAAGTAAACATGTACCCTCTCACTTTAATAATTCGAAAAAAATAATTTCTGAAATAGACTGCGATAAAAAAAAATAGCCATGGAATTTCATCAATTATTTTCTGGGTCATTTTTGCTCCACATAATACATCGACACAAATCTAAATGTCTAATTAATAAATATATTTATCCGAACCTCTGTTTTGGTGGATTTTTGCAAGAAATAAGAAAATTTCGTTATTTTAAAAATCTTATGTATGGTTGTTCGATGTTTCCTTAATATTGTCCGATCCATGGTTAAATAGCTCATTACTGCATTAATTCGCTTAGTTTCTATGTTTAAACAAATTCACTAATTTTCTTTAAATGATTAAGCTAGAGGAAAGCAGAAAAGTTAAAAAATATATATTTACACATGTATACTCGGGCGATAATTGACGCAATTCTAAGGGCGTCCGATGCATGGTGAAATCACCTTACTAGAGATATCGATAACAAAAATAGATCTGTTGAATTAATGATTTTTAACATATTCTATTGGCTTGGTGAAATATATTCTTCCAATAAAACAGCAAGTGTGATTGTGTCACTAAACAGGATTAATTTTCAACAACAATGTACTGAACATAAATTAATGTAACCAATGAGCGTAAATACTTTGCGTCTCTCTCTCTCTCTCTCTCTCTCTCTCTCTCTCTCTGTCTCTCATAACATCAATCACAACAACCACATAAATATAAATGACAAGTTATCTATCTATCTATCTATCTATCTATCTATCTATCTATCTATCTATCTATCTATCTATCTGTTTATCACCTGTATGCGCATGTACATAAGCTCGTTCCAAAGTACGTAAGTCTCGCCTTAACTTAGATAGAATGTTCTATCGTTAAAATGACAGATGTCCTACGGACCCGGTTTAACGATAGAATTCGTCCCATATACTCGCTTCGTAGCAAAAAAAAATATATATCGCGCTATATCTCGCCTAAATTTTCATATGATTGGTCTCAAATACCTACAATGTTGCTCTTTTATAATCCCATTTTACCTCGTAAACTGTTTTTGTAACGAAATCACTGCCACTTGTAACATCCCATTTGAAAATTCCCTGTTTACGGTCGCCATGTTTACGATAAAATCCGAGACATTCCGAGTACGATTTCCTACAAAATGGCAGGCAATTCAAACGTGTTTATTAACAAAATGCCTTAGTACGACTAATTAAATGGATATTTTGTGGATTAAACTACATATGCATGTTCAAAAAGGTTTGTAGTGTATAAAAATGTGTTTTTCCCCTGCAGATTATTTTTAACAGACTTAAAATCGACGCGAAGCTGATCCGCTTCGCGGCTGCTACATTGCAAGTATATGGGTCGAATTCTTACTGTGACCTGAGCGTAGCCTGGTCACGGTAAGATTATTCTTTCTAGCCTTAACTTAGTCCGATACTAGCATTTACGGCCAGGCGTACGCCTCTTAGTGAAACGCAGTTAACGCCGGACTAAATTTTGGCGTACGCCCCGAGGCCTAACTTAAGTTTAGTCGTATCTTACGCCTTTTAATGAAACGGGCCCCTGGATTTTATACGAAACTGTGTTTAGCTACCTTAGACTTCGTCTGCTGTGTACTATTTCAAATATTTTGCTTCTCGAACCCGACCCTTAAGGCTGTTCAAAATCAAAGTACTGAGAGTACTAAAGAACGGACTTATTTGATGTGTCTTGGACTTGTAAGTGTCTGACGCAAATAATATGTTTTACGGTGCGACCGTTGTGGCGAGCACAGCATAAATTGAATTGTAAATAGCAAGGGTATATGATAATTAAATAAAGCGTGGTTTACCAAATGGATATGGATGAATCAACGTGAATGAAAATAAAATAGTTCACGCTCTAGTATACATGTATAAACAGTTATGTTTTACGGTGTGGCGATCTGGGGCCGAGACCATTAACAACGATCACAATTAAAGTTCTATCAGATTCACCCAATCATTAGATTTCGTCCAAAAGCTGCATGCGTACTTTTAATGTATGTGAGTTTCATATTTTAGATGCAGACAACATAGCAATACCAGTAATTTATATAGAAACAAGAAGCACAAGGGCATCATTGCCCAGATGTGCAATTATTCTTAAGTCTGACCTAACTTTAAACCGAGTAACTAAACCAAAAATAGCTTTAAAAATCAGAATATCAATTACAATCCAAATCAATATTTTTCACATTCTTCTTTCCTAATCCCTGCAAGTCATGGTAAAAAAAAACACCTTAAAGAGCTTCGTACCAATCAAAAACATGTTATGTCAATCAGACTTATCTGCAAAATTTTCCGTACAGCTGCCAATTCCCCACCCCAAGGACCCCAAAAGGGGATACTTGTATGAATACAAAACTTAAAACTTCTTCATAATATTCACTATGTGATCAGCTTATTTCAATATCAGCTTCACTCTTCATTTATTAAGCATTGTTAAGAAACATTTCATTTTTTCTATGTAAATTTTGTTAAAAATAGACTCCTTTTGATGCAACCCCCCCTCCCAGTAGTGACCTCTCTCAAGGTCAAAAAAGTGTTAAAAAATAGATTGCTCTCACCAAATTGTATCAGTATACAAAGTTTGAAAAAAAACGATCTTAATCTTTCCATGAAGTTAAGGTAATTCATTGGCAAAATGAGGAAAAGTATCTGATAATTTTTTTTTTACAGTAAAAACGGTTTTAAAGGACGAGCAATTTAAAATTGAAATAAACGTAATTCATTACATATATATGATATGTTTATTAGGCATTTTTAAGATAACAGGAATAATACCAGTCTGACTTCGAAATGGGCATTAATTTGCTACAAACATGTTAAAGGGACTTGGACACGATTTGAGCTAAATTTTTTCAAAATTTATTTTTTCATTTTTAATGTCTAGAATGGTCAATATGGATGTTTTTAATGCTCTGTCAAAATTTTAAAGTCAAATATCGAGTTACAAGCGAATTCTTTGTTTTGTAAACAAAGCTCGAGTCCTGTTATTGTTTACATATGTCTTGAATTTGTAAAAGTTTCAATCTAATGTTGCATTTTGTTGTTGATAAACTTATTTATGAACACATTTAATAAGTTTAATATCTTGTTTCCACAAGTTATTTTGTCAAAGAAATGGTAATTTCTTTACTTTACATTATTTGTAAACAAATATAAGACTCGAGCTTTGTTTACATAACAACGACTTCTTTCCTCTGTATCTCGCTTGTAACACGACTTCTAACATTCAAATTTTGGTAAATCATTCAAAATACACCAGTAAACTATTTAATACATAAAAATCAAAAATAAAATTTTCATCTGAAATCGTGTCCAGGTCCCTTTAATTGTAAGTGTGCTTTACCGTACTAGATACCAGTCTTTATCTTTGTCTGTCTGTCTGTCAGTCTGCCTGTCCATTTGCCCATCTGAGTATCAACCACAATACTTTTATCTAAATCCATAACTGTTTAAAAAGCAAACCTTGGCATAAACATTATTCCTGAACTCTGTTTGTCTGTGTGCATGTGTGTGTGTGTGTGTGTGTGTGTGTGTGTAAAGACGGTCATGGTTATGTAGCTACTGTAACTACTTTGAGTTCAGCCCTTGTAAGCCAATGCTCGTATCTGGGGGGGGGGGTTCTGACCCTGGAAAATGAAAATTTATTAAATTTACATTGTAAAATTATCGCAAATATGCCTCGGACCCCCCTCGCAAACACATATATCGTTCGGACCCCCCCCCCCCCCTTGAATCCGCGCATGAAGCTCATGCGCCAACGATCATTGAAATCATAAAGGCATAAAGGTTCATTAAAAGTGAACATTTCAACATCGACGTTCAATTCTTTAAGATATATACATGTATATTCTATTACAAGATAATATGTAATATAGTTGAAAAAGGATGTATATTATAAACTGTAACATGTACATTTATTTTTTTATACTGTAACATATATTTTTCATTTATATTTTTTGGTGTCAAACTTTTAAAAATATCTACTCTTTACTTACTTATATATTAAGCATGTTTAGCAATGTTTACAAAATACGATTAACGAAAGCAGTAAAAAAAAAACCAAAACTTAAATACTTTATAAGAAAAACATAGACTTTTGTTGTGTTACATAATTACATAAATAAAGTGGGAGATAACTCTGTATGAGTTTTCTGTTATCTCCAGTTACAAACTTATAAACCCATGTTGTTTCATGTCCTTTACCTGTACATGTACTCGAGAACCGAGTTATAGAAGGTAACGTACTTCATTGTATTCATGAATGACAAATCCATTGTCATTTTGATTTTATTTGAAACATATTAATATTAACTTGATACCCATTATAAGGGTATGTACTATGTAGTCCCTAATGCGGAAGCTTGTAAATTTGAAAGTAGTAATTTGGTCTCCATTTTTCCATGGAAAGTGTCTACCGTCAACTGTAGACCTGTCCCCCGGTCGACAGTAGACTGTGTTATGGAAAGTGTCTACGTACTGTCTACTGAGGAACAGGTTGACAGTTGACAGTTTTCATTACAGATTGTCATACGTCGACCTGTCCCTCAGTCGACAATAGATTATGTTATGGTAAGTGTCAACTGTCAACCTGTACCTGTCCCCTGGTCGACATTAGATTATGTTATAGTGTCAACTGTCAACCTGTCCCTGATCGAAATTAGATTATATATATATATATATAGAGAGAGAGAGAGAGAGAGAGAGAGAGAGAGAGAGAGAGAGAGAGAGAGTTCAGGTGAATTTTGTCGTTTATGTTTGTGACAATAAAAACCACTGCTTTTAACAAAATGTATGAAACTATACAGCGAAGTGTTATTTCCTCCATCCTGTATTGTATTTTGTCGCTTAAGGTGGTTGGTTGGTCGTTGTCGTTTATATTGATCTCTTTGAAATGAAGAGCGCCGTACAAGGATTTTCTTTATTAAATACATATAATAGTTCATTGTCCTCAAAAATAAATATACTTAAATTTTAAGGTTGATCTGATAGTTAATTTGTGGACCATCAAGGCCCCTTAAACCAAATAGACATTGCGTCCTGATTTGGGGGTTAATAAAAATTGATCTTTATTTTATGTATTTATTTTGCAAGTTTTTTTTCCTGTGGATTCAACTTTTATGTCCATGGAAGTATGAAGTAGGCCTATACGAGGAAATGAAACTCAAAAGTGGAAAAACACGTGCCTGTGTCTAATACGCTTGTAAAGCAAGCAGGAAGTAAAAATGAGACAGTGTAACAAACAGACGACGTTATGGCGGATATTTACAGACATCTTTTGATTTTACTCGTTCATTTGATTGCACATGCCGAACAATTTGACCTGGTAGAAGAATTTTCTATCATACGTAAGTTAAACGTCAAATATCTCTTTTAAAGAATCGATTAATGAATAACCCATGAAATGTCGTTCCATTCATCAGGTAAAATGTTATATACTTGTTCATAGCTCTACACTATTTACTGTATACGCTTGGTCAGCCATGATTAATCATATATATTTTCAGACGACCTGAACTCTTGCAGCGGTTTAGGCGGGAACTGTATAAACGAGACCAACCAGTGTGAAGGTTCCTACGTCCCCGGGGTGTGTGGGAGCGACTCCGGTCTGAAATGCTGTTCCCCCAAGATAGACGGTATGTAGTTAACACTTCTAGATGTACATGTAAGTCGAGATAGACGGTCTGTATTTAACACTTCTCGTTTATGTGTATGTCAAGATAGACGGTCTAGCTGTATTTAACATTTCTTGTCTATGTATATGTCAGGATAGAGGGTCTATATTTAACGTTTCTTGACTATGTATATGTCAAGATAGACGGTCTGTATTTAACACTCTTGTCTAGGTGTACAATGTATATCAAATGTCCAGAAAGCGATGCATATTCATCATGATAAATTGGACCATTGATCACAGAGTTTATAATATACAATTATAGCCTTTTGATGAGGTCAATACATGGTTTTATAGACCTGATGAGAGTATATCGACCGAGGACGAAGTCAGAGGTTGATATACTCTCACCAGGTCTATAAAACCATTTATTGACCGAAATCAAAAGGCTATAACTGTTTTATTTTAATAATTTAATTTTGGTTGTAACGCGCTTTCTGGTTGGCTAAAAAATTTATTCTATATCGTAAAGAATGTTGCCTACGTCATAGTAAGACTAACGTCAAAACACGTATCAATCCGCCTCACGTTACGTTTGAATTTTGCACAATTTGATGTCATTTTAATGGTCAAATCACCGTTTTTATCTACAGTTAATAGCAAAAAATTAAATAATAAGCAATGAATTCAAATATTTATTAGTTTTATACGATATAAAATGGTTTGGAACAGATTACGCTTTTTTATTAACCGCTTCGCGGTTTATAAAGCGTAAACTGTCCCCAACCATTTTATATCGTATAAAACAAATAAATATTGAATTCATTCCTTAAGGTAAGGTTTGCGGCTTGCATTTTTTAGGAATTGTACCAAAGTTATATACCATTTTATTCACTATACTAAATACATTTTTATCATGAAATTCAAATGATTTTGCCGGACCCGTTTTATAACTACAAAAGGTCAAAGATCATGATTTCAAATTTTCATGTTGATGAAATGTAAGTAATTTCGTGAAAATATATACATTTTATATTTATACTATTATTGGGGTTATTTATGCTATAATGTTCAAAAATAATGTCACTATTTATATCATGATTTATTTTTTAAAATGTCTAATAAACTATTTAAAAAATGAATGAAATGCAAAAAAAGTCTTAATTTTGTGACTATTATTTTGTACACGAAAAGATCTTATTTGAAACCTTTACAAGTCCACCGAATTCAGGAAAAGTATCTTAGCATATGTGTAATCTGGTGTTTCTAAAACA
The DNA here is from genome assembly GCA_020458035.1 of Magallana ariakensis. Classification (NCBI taxonomy): domain Eukaryota; kingdom Metazoa; phylum Mollusca; class Bivalvia; order Ostreida; family Ostreidae; genus Magallana; species Magallana ariakensis. The sequence continues at coordinate 30,037,964 of CM035818.1, forward strand.
TTATTTAAAACTATATGATGCGGACTTCGTTTTTGTGGAAATTGATAAAATGCATGTGTTCTGTTGGTTTTTCAATGGAACTACAAAACCCCGGGAATAACAAAAACCTTACACCAATTATGACGTCATATAAATATTGACGTCATACCTGAAATAAAGGGTAGTTGGTGTTACGTCACAATGAAAATCTGTGAGTTATCTCACTGTAACCGCAAACCTTACCTTAAATAAATCAAAAATTAATTTTATTCATTCTCTTCAAGCGTACAATAGTAAAATATTTTGTACGTAATGTATAGGTGTTGATTTCGCTATTATGACGTCACAATGTCGCACGTGCCAAAACCAGAATTTTGTCGTAAAAATCTATTTTTAGTACAGTGACGTCAATAAGTTTTCTATTTTTAGTATAGTAAGGTCTATAATATAGCATTGAATCATGATTTTTTGAAGTATACACTCTCATAACTGCAGCGGTGTGTGCATACAAATTTTCATAACGCGCGTAAGCGCGTTATGAAAATTTGTATGCACACACCGCTGCAGTTATACACTCTCATTACGTGTTCCGAATAGGTGTGTATCAGTTCATTGAACTGACACACCTTTTTGCAGGGAATCAGTCAGTTTTGCAGGAAATCAGACTGCTTACGGCGATTTTCAGGGAAGCAGCGAAATATATCGAATTATTTTTATATACATGTAGTGAAAAATAAGTAGAGGTATAATAGCAGAATTTATAGCACGATTATGTGACAGCAATCGACCAATCATATGCTTGAAAAAAATACAATATTATAATAATAAGTTTTGTTTTTAGTGTCTTTTTAACAGACATGTGAATAAATATAATAAAGTTATGTATATTTTCAACTGAAATATCAATTCCTTACCGAATTTTTAATTGTGTTTTTTTTCAGGGGGGGGGGGGGTGGTTTCTTTGGGGGGTGGAGGGGGGTTAACATTTCACATATCACTTAAGAAAATTATGATCGCCCCTTTCCAAATGGCAAATACCTCCCCTGGCATACCGGTATGAGGTGCTTCAGAAACAAAAATGTTGAATAACATGTAAAGGTCTATCATAACTTTACAATATAAAAATATATGTTCGATTTTTTAACTAAACTTTAAACGTATGCATGTCTCACAATGACACATTGGTGCTGACATAATTAGTCGCTACATATATTTACAGTTCAGGACACTGGCGACTGCCAGGGCCTTCCAATTTTGTCAGGTGACACATGGGGTGCGGCCGAACCAAAGCTCATTAAGAATATGACACTTCCGGTTACGATGTTTTTTATCCATCACACGGCCACTCAGTCATGTGACAGCACGGAGTCGTGTGGAAAACTATTGAGAGCCATTCAACGATTCCATATGAACACCAGAGGTACATTTTGTATATTGAAAATTCATTTATAGTTATCTCTCTTGCGCCTAAGGCCTTTAGCTTTAATATTAATGTTGATATACATGTATTTGTTATATTCGCATGATTATTTCTTTATTTTATATACTTTTTACCAAAAAAGTACTATAAAACATAACTGAATTCAACCAGTTGTACAAATTTGATAATGACTAGTGGCCGGTCCAATATAAAAATTGTTGGACGGCTACGTCACAGCTACATGTATAAAACATTCAAACGGAATAATAGCCGAAATGCAAATAAGACATAAATGGCAGGTTGATTCTTGAAATTATCCTTGTATCTGTAACATGTATATCAAACAGTTGCTGATTGGGATATGGCCAACATATGGTATGATCGACCTTCAAACAGGAAATTTTCTGTCTTATCCTTCAGCAAATCAAGTTATCATCATTCCCCTGTCAAAAACTTTACTATGCAAACTAATAGGTTGGTTATATATATATATATATATATATATATATATATATATATATATATATATATATATATATATATATATATATATATATATATATGTAGATAAATAAAGCCTTGGTACAGCAAAAAATACTTAAATAAATTAAAAAAAACAGAATGCGACAGTCCGAATTAAATACATAAATACATAAATGTATTACAATTTATTTAATTCGGACTGTCGCATTCTGTTTTATTTATTTAAGTATATATATATATATATATATATATATATATATATATATAATTTATTTATTATATAGGCTGGAATGACATTGCGTACAGTTTTCTTATTGGCGGTGATGGTATGGTGTACGAGGGGCGTGGTTGGGATCGCGTGGGGTCCCATACATTAAATTATAACTCTGTGTCATTGGCCGTCTCCTTCATGGGGAACTTCAATAATACAATGCCAGCACCAGCAGCACTAGCGGCCGCTCACAAACTCCTGATGTGTGGCATGAAGAGAAAAGCCATCACTCCGTCATACAGTCTGTATGGTCATCAAGACGTCAGATACACAGAATGTCCTGGTTACACGTTATACAACGCAATCCGGAAATGGACTCACTACAATGTCACAACAGGTAAACCAATCGAGCACATTTGCGGGTGGGGGGTCGAAATTAAACTAAGTGAATACTGCATATATGGCCATGGTTAACACATTTTAAGACCAATTCATTTTTGACGAATAATTAATTTCATAAATAAAAGCTACGGTTAATAAGTACTCGGTTTTAATTCATTAGTGATTTGTCTTTTTTGCATGATATTTGAACAGAAATTAACTTAATTCACCAATACACCAATGTTCCTAAACATACAGTGTAAATAGAATTGTGGTTTAAGAATTTTGATACCACGTGATTACGAAAAATTGTTAAAGATAATGTAAAATGATATCACTTTTGAAGACAAAGACGGGCCTTGCTTGCAAAAGAAAGGGCTGTGTGGACCAGATTACCTCCCTTGTGATGGGGAGTATCAAACAGGTCTGTGTAATGGGAATCCTCAAAGAAAATGCTGTGTTCCGAAAACGGAAGTGCTCATCCCCAGACCCGGAATTAGAAATGGTAATCATAAATGATAATCACATTATAATTATAATGACATTCAATTTCCTTAAAAAAGTTATGTATCACTCAACAAACGCGGAAGGGTTACAATTTGTAGCTCTTCACTAAGTAAAAGAAATTTGTTTTCAGATTAGAACTTTTTAAGGAAAATAATTCAATTTACGTATAAATTTGCATGTACCGGCATTTCTTATGTACATACATCTCGAATAAAACATAACACTGACACTCCATTTTTTTCTATCATATTATTTCGTGCATTGAAATCCGATGCAAGTAGTCGCTCATCACAAAATTCCTTCACTTTCAAAATACATTAGTACACATTTTCATCTATCAAACCAATCCCCAAAACTTCACAAAGTTTTGTCTACCTGACAAGCACCTTTTAAAGACCACTAAAATTATGCATCATATATGCGTCCTTGCAACATTCTAATATGTTCAAAATCTTTAAAATGAATCATTTCATTCTCAAATTTAAAAAAATCGACATTCTCGTGTCGTCCGGAATCGTCAGAATGAATACTACTTGAACATACATACTACTCTACTCCTAATCACCTTCGAACCCCGCCTACCTCATGAATATTCATCATTACCACAAAAGAAAATATCTTTTATCTAAATCACTACGTTCAAATGAAAAAAAATATATTTCTTATATTCATTGAACTTCCATCTCGAATAAAAGATAACATTGACGCCCCATTTTACTTTATTTATTGTTTTGTGCATTGATGTCTGATATAGAAAGAAAGAAAGAAAGAAAGAAAGAAAGAAAGAAAGGTAGCTATAGGCCTATACGCAATGTTTACAATCCCAAATTTAATAAAACTAACAATCTTGATTCTAATTTGTCTTTGATATACCCATCCTACGCAGTTTCCGATGCCCACCTCATGTCTTTTAAACAATCTATCTTGTATACCGGAATTAGCACACACATAAGCACCGTTTGCTCTTAAACAATCTAAATCATTACGTTCAAACTAAAATAAAATATACATAAATTTGAAGGACATATTTTGATTGAGTATCGAAGGTAAAAATCTAAAATCAAAAAAAATTTTTTTACCACTTTTAATGTATATAATTGTTTCTAAAATGGACATTTTTGAATATTTTACGGGAAATGTAATGAGTTGAGTTTTAAGCGAAAAACAGTTTCGAATTCTTTGTGTTTTATGAAAAGCTCTCGAGTTTTATATGTTATATTGGCAAGATTTTCAATCATAGCTTGCTTTTTCTATTCAAAAACTGATATAACACATTGGCAGAATTTATCTTGTTTGCAATTGTCACGAGTCTTTTTGATTTCGATAATTTGTATGGTTAAATCTTTGTAAACCAAAACTTAACAACGAAATACATAAACATATATACGCTTTTTATCTAGCTTGGACTTGTCTTAATGCGTCAAAAGGTTTGTCAATCATTCAAAATGCAAATTTTAACCATTCAACACACCAAAAAATTTGTTAAAATAATCGCATCAGTCTAGGTCAGAGAGAGAGAGAGAGAGCGTCTTCAGGTGAATTTTGTCGTTTATGGCCGTTTTGTGACAATAAAAACCACTGCCTGAGAAAAAAGTACGTTTTATTATTAAATATATACTTTAAACATTAAATTGATTGTTTTCAGGAGGTAGTGACTGCTTTGGGAACATTATGCTTCTACACCCTACTGGAAGGAAATCTGGTGGTATATTCTATAATATTAACTGGATATCATTTTTTTACGTCAACGGTAAAACAATAGTGATTTTTTGGGGGAACATTAAAAGTTTGATTTAATATTTTCTAGGGGTAGCAGAATCCAGGCGGGAGCTTGACGCCCATTTAAATCTTGCAACAAAATACAAAGACTGTTTCATGCAGATTGGAGCTGAAATGTGTATGTCTTTTTGGTCTTTCTGAGCAACATTAAAAAATAAAAAATATCAACAACTAGTATCCCCTATAGTTCAAATAATTATTGTTTCTAACATCTCCCTAATGTGCCGATCGCTTTTTGACCAGCGTTTTCGACCTTCATAAATTTTAAAACAAAACAATATAAATTCACTTGCATCATGGATAGTAAAAATTAAAATTAAGATTATGCATTGATCAGGTATAATGTTTTTTGAAACGAGTTTCCTTTTCTACTTCTATCTATTGTTAACTTAGAGACCTACAATGGCTGCTCAGAAATTATTGAGACAACCCCAAAACTAGTACATCTAATGTATATTTTTCTATCTAAGTGACGGATTTTAGTGAACAAAAATTTTTAGTTGCATAAACATTGAACAAACCCGAACAAGTAATGCTTAAAAATATATGATATTTTGTTTACAATGGTGCAGTGTACATAAACATAAAACGTATTGTTGTATTGAGTACATTTACTATATAAATATTCAGCCAAATTCCTAGACCTACGCTTTCTTTTATAATTAAATCACCTACATCTGTGCAACATTAAAGCGATAATTTGACTATTCTTTAGGTTTACACCCAGCCGTTATAGCAGGCGTGGCAAGTCGTGAGTCTAACTTTGGCTTCTCCCTGACCCCTGATGGGTGGGGAGACAATCACAACGCTTACGGAATAATGCAGGTGGGTGACATACGAGGGGAATGGCGGGTCAGTTTTAAAATGTAATGTTAGGTCATGAAAAATTATACATTTACGTTGATTCATATGGGTATAACGGTTGCCCTGTTTGTAGAATAAATTTCGAGTATAATAGAGATTTTCGAAGATAGTCATAGTGAACATTATATTGTTAGAATTAAGATATGTTAGGAGGACAGTATGTTTCTTACGTGCATCCGATGAATGGAAGAGCCAAGAAGAAAAAAAACTTCATAACCTTTTAATCTATGATTCACATTTGGAAGTCGAACATACTTCCTTGCTTCGTGTATTAATCGATCAAGAAAATGTTCATGAAGAGTAAAAATCTTTCAAAGTCCTTTACTTTTAATTGCGTTTCTTAAGTAGTTTTTGTAAAGAAGTTCAAGAGTTTTTGATTATATTCATACGCAAGAAAATGGCTTCCAAACACTAAATCTAAAAAGGTTAAATAAAGACATTATAATACCTTTATATGACAATAACAGAGTCTAAACGTTTCTTCTTAAACAATACTCAGTGTATATAAAGAGAGAAACGTGAGATTTATAGAATGAAGTTATTATCATTATTTGCAGTGTGATGTCCGCAAGTGTCCAGTCTGTCGCTATGACTTGACGTGCACTCGGTACAAGTTCGACAGCTGTGACCACATTGGTATGATGACGCAATATGTCCTCATACCCGCCATCCGAGGTGTTGTCAGCAAGTTTCCAAACTGGTTACCTGAGCAACACATTCAAGGTACTTTGGACACAACATCATAAGTTTCTTCAGATATTACTATTTTTTAAAGATAATTACAGTTTTTAGTTTGTGATAAAGCAATCGTGTGGATAAGCTGTGTTATAGTTAAATGTTTTGGGTATACAACTAAACCGAATTAAAAGAGAAAAATATGTATCTGTTTTTGTCTAATGCCTTTCGGCCTTGTTAGCTCAATGGATTTTTTCCATAAGGATTCTGCAAGGCTAACATTATTTTTTTTCTTTCGGCTTAAGTGTTTTTATGGCAAAAAAAAATAATAATCAATGGCCATTTTCTTTTACAGGAGGTGTTGCTGCCTATAACTTTGGAATAGGAAATGTAAGGTCGTGGGAGAACCTTGACGTAGGAACTACGGGCGGGGACTACAGTAATGACGTCATTGCTCGTGCTCAGTGGCTGGTGATTGGTTATAACTGGTAGAGAGTATGACGTCAGATGATGCAATATATGATGCAGAATGGATAGATATTTGTGTGGGGGTGTTTTTGTTTGGGTTTTTTTTTCTTGTTTGAATGTTCATCTGCGGATTAAACTGCTTGTAATGTCGCTTTCCAAAAGATGCCGGTTCTCAGAAAATTGTTTTGTATATTTGTCCGTTACATGTTTTTAATTGAATCGGTGAAATACATATTTCACATCAAGAAGCAGATTTTTGTACAAACTGTTAAACCAAAAATCTTGTTCATACTAAAATTAATCATTATGTGTAGTATTATGTGACAAAGTGACTGCATGTGTCACACTTAATTAAGGATCCTTGCAGTGCTGAACTGAGGAAAAATGACGTTTCTGTATGAGAAAGGTTGTGACGGGAGTCGTTTAGTAAAAAGCTTAATTTTCATTATATTATTTACTGTAAATTTGTCATTAACATAAAGGCAGTCGGTAAGATATATATTTGTTACATGGTTTGTCGTCGACCGAATAAGATTCCGTGGTCATATAATATTATACGTGGTCAGTATCAACCTGAACGGAGGATAGGGAGCGATTAACAGAGCCAGGAGATGGTCCTGCTCCTGCCTCCTCTGTCTGTGTAGGAGTTTCCCCTTCATCCCTGTCCTAATGAGATTCTATGGAAGTTAGCATTTGTTAATCAATTATTGCATTTAATACAAGTCCCATTTTGATAAAGCTTTTAAAATACATGACTGTGGCTGTACATATTTTCTTATTTGAGTTTTTCATAGTTAAATTGAATATATAGTTTATGTATTTAACTGTGAATCTTTAATCAAAACAAAATCACCTCCATTATTGATTGGTATAATTATTATTCATATAAATATTTATAAACTTTGAAGTTTTTTTCATGTCCTCTTCCGTTGGTCTCTTCAGTTATATTTTCGCCGGCCGTCCCCTTTTCTTTTCAGTTTTATATGAAACCTTGGTTTGCAGAATATTATTTGCATTACCTATTATCAATTCGCTGCAGTATCTAAAAAACTGGAAAGAGAATGTATTTTATGAATACATGTATGTGTTTACATATATGGCCATTGTGCACAGATTTATGCATGGTAAATATTTACATTTGCTATATAGCAATGCTCCTGTGAACAATCATTCAGCATGACCTCTCTATAATATAATTATCTGTCTCAGAATCTAATGAAAAGATACTGTTGGTTATTTGCTTTACCCTGGAATTCTCAATGTCTTAACCTTTGTCATGCCTATCTTTAATTATAATGCACATCAATAACTGAAAGGTTGTTATAAGAAACACATTGTAGATTTATTAAGGTCTTCCGTTTCCAACGGAAGACCTTATAGTTTTCGTACAGTTTCTTATTATTATTATTATTTTTTTTTTTTTCCACAAATTTTGTGCAAGCATTTTCTCGAAAACTATTTGACCGATTTTGACCATTTTTTCACAGATGATTACAAGTGGTCTGAATTTATTTTGTTTTTAAAATTTCTGCCGTCGTCACTTCCGGTACCGATTTATTGCTAATTTTGTAAACTTTTACGACCCATTTTGTGAGCAGTTGATCTCGAAGACTATCAGAGATATGAATATAAAATTTTCAGGATAGGTAGTCCATAGTTTGAAGTTGTGCCTATTGTTTTCGTTTTACGCAAGTGGCGCCATTTCTTGGAGCTCGCTAGGGCTCGAAAATTGGGTACGAATTTCAAATCAAAATTTTCATACATTTTGATCTATATCTTTTTATCAGTTGATATTTTGTTAAGACATATATAACAAAAGTGGTAGAGAATCAAAAGTTCTTTCCAACAAAATCAAGAAAAAGGGGCTGGCCCCTTAAATTAGGGGCCAATAGACCCGTAAATTCTATTACAAATAACTTAAAAACGATCAAGATTTTGTAATGCATTATAGAAGCAAAGTTGTTGATCGTAACAATATCTATTTGAAAAACTCATTGCCACGCCCATTTATGACGTAATTAGGGATTTTTAGGGGCCAAAGTTCTCAAACTTTGACACAATATATCTAAAGAACGAGACATATTTTGTTAAGCGTTGTAGAAGAGAAAATGCTTGTATTGATAATTATAATCGATTCCAATATTGGAAAAACCAATGTCTGTCCCCATTAAGGATCTACAGGGCTGGCCCCTAATGTATTCAATCATTTGTATCTTAAAAATGAACAACAATTTGAGATGGGTGTAAGAACAAAAAAATGTTAGTATTTGAGAGATCTCTTGTATGAAATGAACAAAAAGGGGCTGGCCCCTTTAATTAGGGGTCAATAGACTCGTTAACTCTATTACAATTAATTTAAAAACAATCAAGATTTTGTTATGCATTATAGAAGCAAAGTTGTTGATCGTAACAATATCTATTTGAAAAACTCATTACCAAGCCCATTTATGACGTAATTAGGGATTTTTAGGGGCCAAAGTTCTCAAACTTTGACACAATATATCTAGAGAACGAGACATATTTTGTTAAGCATTGTAGAAGAGAAAATGCTTGTATTGATAATTATAATCGATTCCAATATTGGAAAAACCAATGTCTGTCTACATTAAGGATCTAGAGGGCTGGCCCCTAAAATATTCAATCGTTTGTATCTCATAAATGAACAACAATGTGAGATGGGTGTAAGAACAAAAAATGTTAGTATTTGTAAGATATTTCATATGAAATGAACAAAAAGGGGCTGGCCCCTTTAATTAAGGGCCAAGACCCACGTAAAGTCTATCACAAATAACTTAAAAACGATCAAGATTTTGTAATGCATTATAGAAGCAAAGTTGTTGATCGTAACAATATCTGTTTGAAAAAATCATTGCCATGCCCATTTATAACTTTGTTAGGGGCCAAAGTCCTTAACTTTTGATGGAATGTATTTAAAATAGGAGACATATTTTGTTAAGCATTGTATAAGAGAAATTGTCTGCATTGATGATTTTAATCGATTCCACTATTCAAAACACCAATATATGTCCCCATTTAGGATCTACAGGGGTGGCCCCTAAAATATTCAGTCATTTAAATCTTAAGATTTATCGATAAATCATCGTATCATTTTAAAAAATCAAACGGAAGACCTACTCGTTACTCGTAACGAGATCGTGTCTAGTCTTATAAAATGGTCATTCTCTATCTTAACAATGTGTCTAAAAGCACATCTATGCACCTACTGCGCTTCCCTGAGAAGTATATATAGTTTTCAGCTGGTTATGAAAACTTTCTACAAACATATTACTTGGTATTGACATTGTCATATTCTATTCCTTTCCTAAAACACAATTACCATGACGATTAAAGTAATTATCCATCAATTATTTCAAGAATCCAGGATTCGTAGTAAGATGTTTTGAGACCAATGAATCTTTATAATTATTGAAATCTGATTTTGCTTGCAGCATGGCACAAAGATAAGAGCTAGTATATTTCTATTTTCTGAGCATCAGTTCTAAAATGATTGTGGGTAGGTTTTTTTTTATCCAAGACCTTTGAATATGCCAGGCACAAATAAACTGATGAAGATCAGAACCAAAGACCGACTTTGCAGCATTCCACCCTGCATTTTCTTCATCTGTCATTATAACCTTGACCTTTGTTTCAGGGGAGAGAGCCTTAAGGTGGAATAACACATCGTCACAAAATGGCTGACCGCTGATCGAAACGACATTTCGTTTTATTAAAATAATTTTATCGACGGCAACATGTTACTTACTCCGTAGCCGGATGGAAAAGGTGTCGGCCTTGTAATCTCTATATCCCGAGTTCGAATCCCGAAGGGGCTTTTGTTGTTACTTTCTGAATTGATTTTTTTAGATATTTATTTTTTATCCCAAAACTGCAAAATCTTCAGTTACAGTAAAACACGGTTATAGCGAACATGCTTATAATGAATTAACTCTTACAGCGAATTGATTTTCATTCCACGTGGCTATATAACATGCTATAAACTTGACGGATATAATGAATTACGTTTAAAACGAAGTAAAATCGCCTGTCCCTGGCACTTCGTTATAAGCGTGTTTTACTGTATTTGACATATGTGCAGTTTATTTATCATTATATTTTTCATTATCAAACAATTTACTGTTAATTTGAGTACTTTTTCCACGTGTGTTTAAACTGGAATGAATTATATACACATGTGTTACATTAAAAGTTTAAAATTTATCAATTCAAACTTAACTATAACAGTTTTAAAACTGTTATAGTTAAGTTTGAATTGATAAATTTTAAACTTTATCAATTCAAACTTAACTATAACAGTTTTAAAACTGTTATAGTTAAGTTTGAATTGATAAATTTTAAACTTTTAATGTAACACATGTGTACATGAACATTTCAGTTTAGATTTTCATCACTGTCCGCTCCTCTAAATTTACAGCCAGGCAGTTGCTTTCAATTTTATAGAATATGTTAAGAAAAACATAAAGAAAAATGTCGGACACAGTACATAGAAAAATGACCAAAAACACAAAACCTGGTCCAACATAGTATGTTTTACGGTGCGACCGTTGTGACGAGCGCGGCAAGAATTACATATACCTTGCGTCATTGTCAACTTAGTGATATTTTGACAGTTATCAACTAACATCAAAGAATTTTTGAGGGAGACAGATAGAGAGAGAGAGGGGGGTGTTTATATAATATTTCTAAGTTAAATCTTTAAAAATACATAGACTTGCTTCCCCTAAAACCGTTCTTTACTTTTGGAAAAAATTGATCAGTCTGTAAAATGTCATCTTCGCTAGCCAAGGGTTTACGATCCTCTCTGCTCCTAGAGGAGCAGAGTTGATCGTAAACCCTTGGCTAGCGAAGATGGTAAAATGTAATTTGTGTTTAATTTGGTCAAAAGTGTAAAGTGTAAATTAATACAGTATTTTTGTACCTTGTTGTTATCTGACTTTTTTTTCCTGGATCATAATTTTTTTTACTGAAATTTGTTTATTTTGGCATACGTTGTATCCGTGCCCCCAGTGTGTAATTTCCCATTTTCAAATTTAATGGTTTGACAATGTTCAATATATGCAGAGATTTTTAAAATGTTTATTTGTCTTTTTATTCTTATTAATTACTGTTCATGCACGCAAAATTAGCTTACATGTAACTCTTGCTTGCATCTGTAATTCATTCATTGCGGTCAACATGGTCAAAGAGACAGGATGGAACTTAAAAAGCCCGATAAAGATTTACTTAATATAATGGACTTTGAGCCTTAAGGGAAAAAGACTACCAATTATTTTCCCATAGAACTCCATAAAAACATTATGACCTCTCAGTACTTTACTATAGTAGTGTCAGTCAAATCTTTTGTATCATTTGAAACTTCAATTTAAGACCTTTCAGGAAATGGCAAAAAAAAATATAGGTTCCCGTGGCCTTTATAGGTCAAATTTGCAGTTGTTTACAACTTACAGCGATCGGCAGTAAATGTCACTATACATAAAAAAATTACCCCCACTCCTACAATTTTTCCTAGTGTTGCTATATTCTTTAAAATATTCCCCCATTCCATCATTTATTTTAAAAAACTAACATTTTTACAATAAAATGAGAATTCTCACATACCTGAATTCAGCCAATCTTGTAACGCCTACCCATTCATTCCTTATTACAACCTATAACTTTTCTCTGATGTAAACATCCGGGGGTTTGGTACTCTCATTCCTATTAAGGTGACTCCAATGGCTGTCCTGTCTGGTTCTTTTTTTACACAGCGTGATAAATTTCCGGTTATAGTTTTGAGCACATCAATGATCATTTAAGATGAAATGTGTATTTGATTTAAAGTATTGTACAGGTATGGTTCAATGGTTTCAATACAAATATTTAGCTCATATTTTTCAAAAGGAGAGGAAAACCATAAATATATCCAAAAAAAAACTTGGTGGAAAATTACTTGCCGGAGAGGGAGGACGGGTACTACTGCACTTGTTTCAACAGTTTTACCAGCTAGAACCAAATTTTTTATATTTATAAATAAAAACAGTTTGATTGAGTATATACTTTTTGGTGACTGTTAGATTATGTCTGTTTGGTTCACTTCATTTTTTCCAATGTTTGCAACAAAAAAAATGTGTAATTTATCAAAAATTATGGGGGTATGATTAAGAGACTATCAAACAAAAACTAGCTGGTCAATTAAAGGGACTTAGACACGATTTGAGCTCAAAATTTTAAATTTTGGTTTTCCATTTTTAATGTTTAGAATGGTTAATATGGGTATTTTTAATGCTTTGCCAAAATTTGAAAGTCATGTATTGAGTTATAAGCAAGATAGAGAGTGAAATTCTTTGTTTTGTAAACAAAGCTCGAGCCTTGTTATTGTTTACATATGTGTTTTATTGGTATAAGTTTCAATCAAATGTTGCTTTCTTCTGTTGATAAAATTATTTATGAACACATTGAATCAGTTTACCTTTTTTGCCATGAGTCATTTTGTCAAAGAAATGGTAATTCCGTATTTTACATTATTTGTAAACAAATATAAGACTCGAGTCTTGTTTACATAACAATGAATTCTTACCTCTGTTTCTCTCTTATAACTTGACTACTAACATTCAAATTTTGGTCAATCATTCAAAATGAGCAAGTAAACCATTTTATACATAAAAAATAGAAAATAAAATTTTGATCTAAAATCGTGTCTAGGTCCCTCTAAGATAAACTTTATTTTTATTATGTATTTTGGTGCATAATTTGATAAATTATGAGATCATGCTTGATAGTGTTAAAATGTGGCTGTTGAATTTTTGGACCTTGTGAGCCGAAGCTCACTGGAAGAAAACAAACGTGCAAAGTATAAATATTTCGGCCTCTTTAGTAAGTTTATAAGTTGTGTCAATTGTTCAAATTAAAAAAAAGTTTGGTTTGACACATATTTTTAAAAGGCTGTGTCTACCTTAAAGCATCTTCAGCAATGCATAGGAAACAGATAACGAACAAAATATAAAAGATTACGTTGAACAGAAAACGGTATGGTTTCCGAGTTTTAATTTGGAGGTTTTGATTTTGATCTTGATTCCTTGCATATTTACTTCGGACGAACTTAACATGAACAATGCCACATTTGAAACAATTTTCAAATTGATTCGCGCAATTCCACCGAACACGAAGAAAAGTACGACATACATGTAGGCTGTCGATCGAAGGACCCTCAGGTGCACTACTAGTGAAGTTATCCCCGAAGTTTACCGCGGAGGAGGTGCTTGCGTCTCTTATTTAGAAAGATAATTATAGAAACAGAAAGTGATTTTATTAAACGTCCTTTATCATTTTATGCGAGAAAAACATGTCCGAATGTTGTGAAATGTTCTCAAAACCCCACGGTTTCCTGATCAGTTAGATTTATTGTCATATTGCATTGCGCTAGTGCAGTGGCTTTCCAGATGGATTATTGAATGATCGCTAAAATATTCCCATTTATATTACATGTATGTACTATATAGATTATAGAGGTAGCCTGTTTAAAAAAGAGAGAGAGATTCCTTAATGGGGCATGTTCACGATTTTGTTTATATTCTATTTTTCTGTTTTCATTATTTACAATGCTTTAGTAATGTATTTCTAATAATCAAATGAAATTTGAGTGTTATAAGTCGTTGAGTTATAAGCAAGATACAGGGCTCACATTTTTGTGTCATATAAACATGCAAGGCTTGTGCCCTGTTTTTGTTTATATAGGTTCAATATACCAGTTAAAAGACTTTTTCAAGCTGATTAATCTATTCATGTTAAGCATAAATAAACAGTTCCTAAACGTTTAACACATTCATTTCAGGTCTAAAACTGGAATTTTCACTTCAACATTCAAAACGTAAACAAAAGGTTTAATTTGTTTACATAGCAAAAAATTGTAACTCGCTTTATTACTCAACGAATGACACTCAAATTTTGATTGCCTATTAAAAATGCCTTACAGAAGCATTGTAAACATTAAAATCGAAAAATTAATTTTTTACCAAAATCGTGACCATATATGCCCCTTTAAATAATTAAGGAATAACTATTATCCCATGTAGGATAACTGCTATGCGTTGAGGTTTTACTGATTTATCCACAAGTCCTTTAACATAAGGGCAATGGAAGCATCATAGGTTAATTTAAATTTACATGTCTTTCTATTCTGGTAATCATTTAATTGCCATCGTAACTTCAAATATTAGGAGAAACAACCGGATTTTGAAACAAATGCCGGATGTGTGATAGGGCTTATAATTAAGGCTACAGAACTTACTGGGATATCGACCATATAAACTCAGTAATTTTAGAACTAGACGATGATTTTGCATGTTTCGTTATAAACACTGTAAGTTCTAGAACTTGACGCCCATTTTAAAGCATCGAGTCGGAGCGAGCGTCGGTTATAGCTAGATCGATCGGGCCGAGTACACAGGGTGTTGCATTGTGTATGTACCGTCAATACCTCAGGGAGAGAGAAAACATGTCCAGCGGGGGCAAATTGAAGGTGCTTCTTATTTTGGGCAGTATCAGGGAGGGACGCCAGGGGCTGAGGGTAGCTAAATTTATGAAGAGGAAACTGGAGGAGAGAAATTTTGATGTCAAGTTCTTCGGTTAGTCTTTTATGATTGTTACGTACACGCAAACAGGTACCAAGGTAAATATAGGAATTATTTCTGTATATTAGCGAATGTACACTTTACAGTCCGCTCAAATTACTTTTCTTTTTGTGCATATTCGGGATACCTTTGTGTTGAGAAAAAAAAACAAACGTGCCCATGTTGAATGTCCTCAAAATTGAACCTTAATATTTGTAAACAATCCACAGTTACTGTTCTTGTACCATGTGCAACGATCCCGGAAGTAAAAAAGAGAGAGAGAGAGAGAGAGAGAGAGGAGAGAGAGAATTTATTTTCCCTTATGGCGTGGGCGTAACCAAGCACCTGAAATTGAGGTATAAATTAATAAACCACAAATTAATAAGCCACACAAAAAAGGTGTCTAGGTGAAATACCCATTTCTGTAAAAATGCATGAAAAACGAAGAAAAAAAAGGTCACTCTAGCTATAGAAATAGTGAAGAATAGACAGGCCCGTAACTACGCCTAAAAATGCTATATAATGCACACGACGCATGCTTTAAAAATAACAGATAAGAATCTCGTTTCTTTTCTCTTGGATTCAAATATTAAATAAATTACATTTGTATATATTGATGAGTTACTCTTCTTTTTTTTATTTTCACCTTATTTCTTTACTCAAAAACGTATATATGAAAATATTAAAATAATAAAATTTAAAAATATTCATTTCGATTTTATTTTTTAAAAATCAGGTTTAAATTTGTTTACGCTGTTATATAGTGGCATCAGAGGCTGATTGACGTAGGGTGATTATTATTGAATTGATAAATCAGTTAGCCTATTTTATTTTTGTTAAATGTAAACGTAGCCCCAATACTAGTATTGTAAAATCATATTTTGCTTTTCAAATATATATGATATTTAAAATTTCTGTTTACAGATCCCGTGGAAATGAAGTTCCCATTAATAACCCAGCCAGTGCATTTTTATGGTCCCGAAAGGAAAGGAGCCCCGGCAATTTTGGTCGAAAACGAAAAGTTCGTGAAAGAGGCCGACGCTTACGTCATAGTGTCGGCGGAGTACAATCACAATGTGCCCCCGGGCCTGACCAATCTCCTGGACGCCTTTCCTTGCAGCGCCTACTCCTACAAGCCTAGTGGTCTCGTCTGTTATTCCATGGGTCAGTGTATTTATAATTAATAATATCCGTGTCAAAATCTTTAAAGCATTTTTGCACACAGACACCTGATGTTATAATTATGTTTTTCTTAATCAAAATATATATATCCCAACCTAATAATTAGGAAATATACATATATTTTTTTTATTATGAGAAAAATAAATAAATAATAAATCGGGTGACTGTGCTTTTGCAGTTAGCCGAACTAGTTCCACGAAGTAGATTAAAGGTATTAATAATTTGAGCAATAAATTTGTTTTTTTTTTATTTGGTAGAATTTTTTTCATAATGAAAGTAAGTACTTAGGAGAAATGTCAATCAAATAGAATGTTAATATGTTGAACACCAATTAGCTATGCAAAATATAATTCCATGGGATCGAAAACTAAGATTGATTGAACATGTTGAAAACTTCGACCTTTTTTTTTTTTTTTTTTCTTTAAAGAAAATTGGTTTTATAGAGGACCGATCTTTTCCCCCGGAATGCCTCTTGCACCCCTACAAAGAATGCAAATGCATATACACGTATTTATATCCTGATTTTACAACATATGCTACTGCATTTATATACAGGTCCATTCGGGGGGATGCGGGCAGCCATGGCTTTGCGCGCCATCACGGGAGAGCTAGGCTGTCTCAGTGTCTCCAATATTTTCGGAATCCCCACCGTGCAGAACGCGTTCGATGAAGAGGGGAACCCTAAAAACGACCACATGGAGTCGGGGGCCAAGAAGATGCTGGACCAACTAGAATGGATGGCTACAGCCATGAAGAATCACCGGGAGAAAGTGGGCGTGCCGAGCTAACAGTCCCGTGACTTAGTTTCTCTCACCATTATAGATTATCCATGACAGAGATCTGAATTTACATGCCATAGAGTAGTTTTATTAGTGTTAAAAATTTTTAAAGAAATAAACTACAGGAAAATGTAATTGAAGATTACATGCTTTTTGTAGTTGCAATAAAGTTATACTCAATATACATGTATGTTTTCTTCGTCTTCTTCCAGTATCGGTAATATGTACATGTAGGGGTTTAAATGTCTCATTGTGTTGAGCATTATCTTCTCTAAGATAGCCAGAACAGCATGGATAAGAGCCCCGCAAACTTTTTTTATGTTCTTGTATATAGTTAAAATATTTTAAAAGATTTAAGTTAAGATAATTATATTAATATACATGTATAATATAACATTAATATATGATTTGATATGGCATCACAAAATTCTTTCAATTCATAGCATTAATGAATGGTACTGCCATCTCTTAATTCTAAGAATTGTTGAACAAATATAAAAAAAATTAATTTACATGTGTTGAATCACACTTTATTTTGTAAAACTGTAAATTACATGCAATGTCAATTATGATTCATTTAGAAAAAAATTGTGAATCCTTATTAGGTTCTCTCTGCACACAGAAAATAACAACCACACTGAAATAGATAATGGAAAACAACACATTAATCCAATATATGATAATGTATGTAGTATAACGGGCTAGATTGCATACATATAAAATGATGTATGAATGCTTTGCATATGTAAACACAGTAAAACACGCTTATAACGAAGTGCCAGGGACGGGCGATTTTACTTCGTAATAAACGTAATTCGTTATAACCGTCAAGTTTACAGCATGTTATAAAGCCACGGGGAATGAAAATCACTTCACTGTAAGCGTCGATTCATTATAAGCGTGTTCACTATAACCGTGTTTTACTGTACTGTGGAATCATTAGAATTCATGGTGGCTCAATTTTCGTGGTATTCGTGGGTATAGTCCTCGCCACGAATTTACATCCTCAACGAAAACTAATTAAAGGTTTGGTTTACCTTCTGAAAATGAAAACTGACTCATCAACGAAATTACATCCCCATGAACAAGCTAAATACCCACAATCTACGAAAATTGCCCCCCACGAAATTAAATGATTCCACAGTATATCAGAAAATGAAGCAATATTAACAAACACATGTATTGATTACATGTATGGCATTGCCAACAACACATTTTCAACTATTTATCTAAACCTACAATTGATTGGGACCTTTTATGGCATTTGTTCAAATGTTATAAGTTTACTTCCTGTAAAACAGAAAACTATATCACTGGTACATGTTAACTAAGATAAATAACGACAATCAACCTCGTCTCACAATGAATGAAAACTCGTTGATCTCAAGTCATCTCATTCGATGAGTAGTAGTAAAGCAGGGGTCATCCAATCAACGGCACAGTCACAGTGGTTTTGCTGACTTGGGACTTTTTTCCTTCACTTTCTATTGCACGCTGACTGGTGTTTAAATATTTTGGCACTGTTTTTTTTTTTTAAATTAATGCTAGATCTCGGGCTCATTCCTTGGGTTTGATGAGCTCGTATTCCACACAGATCTCAAGACAGGAAGCAGCACACTTTTTGACTACTTCTCTTTTGGGGTCCTCCAAGATTGACAGGGCCATTAGGACTTCCAGCATCTGTCCCTCAATCACTTTCTCTGCCATTTCCTTGTCCACGGACAACATATTCCTCAGCACATAGCAGCCCCGGTGCTGGATTTCTACGTTTTCACTGACGACGGTGCTTAGTAAAATCTCTTGCCAAGGTTTTACCTGAAAAAATTATGCACATTTTTCTTAAATACATTCATGAATCTTCCAAATAAAATTTTTTTTTTTTTAAAAGCACGCAAAAATTAATCTTTAAAATTCTCACAACATTTAGACATAAAAAATTTAAAGAAAAAAAATTAGAGTGTCATGATTGATAGTATTACCTCTAAGACTTTCCTGCATATCTTCTCACTGTGTGTCAACATTGCCAGGGCACCTGTTGCGGCCCTCACAACCAATTCATCCTCATCCCCACAGTACAAAACTATCAGCTTCAGACGATCATTCTCAGCCTCGAATGTTTTTGCTACCTAAAAACAGCATGCAAAACCAAGTTGACAACTACCTATTGGCTAATCTCCATGTAAGAGGTATGCTTTGAATTTCATTCAAATTTAAATTTTTTTTAGATTTTCTTCAAAAAGGAGGTTCATATAAAAATAAAGTTTTTCAAAAGGAAGGTTTTAACGATAAAATATTCTGATCAAGAATTAAGATTTTTACTGCAGTGATTCATTAGTTTGACAGTGAAAGTAGAATGGCAGCAAAAGCTCGGCTGTGTACAGTATGAATACCGGTTTGAACCTTCCTCTAATTTACATTGCTTTTGGAGAGGGGGTTCAATATATTATGGCTGTGACATTTTGAACCCCCTCCAATTTTCAATTCCCATTGGAGAGGGGGTTCAAAATATTATGGCCGCGATATTTTGAACCCCCCTCTAATTTTCATTGCTATTGGAGAGGGGGTTCAAAATATTATGGCCACGATATATTTGAACCCCCAACCTATTTCCAATACCCTTTGGAGAGGGGGTTCAAAATATCACGGCCATAATATTTTGAACCCCCTCTCCAATGGGAATTTGAAATTGGAAGAGGGTTCAATATATCGCAGCCATAATATTTTGAACCCCCTCTCCAATAGCAATGAAAATAAGAGGGGGGTTCAAAATATCGCAGCCATAATATTTTGAACCCCCTCTCCAATGGGAATTGAAAATTGGAGGGGGTTCTAAATGTCACAGCCATAATATATTGAACCCCCTCTCCAAAAGCAATGTAAATTAGAGGAGGGTTCAAAATATAATATTTTGAACCCCCTCTCCAATAGCAAAGAAAATAAGAGGGGGGTTCAATATATCGCAGCCATAATATTTTGAACCCCCACTCCAATAGCATTAAAAATTGGAGGGGGGTTCAAAATATCGCAGCCATAATATTTTGAACCCCCTTTCCAATGAGAATTGGAAATAGGAGGGGGGTTCAAAATATCGCAGCCATAATATTTTGAACCCCCTCTCCAATGGGAATTTGAAAATTGGAGGGGGGTTCAAAATATCGCAGCCATAATATTTTGAACCCCCTCTCCAAAAGCAATGTAAATTAGAGGGGGGTTCAAAATATAGCGGCCATAATATTTTGAACCCCCTCTCCAATGGGAATTGGAAATAGGAGGGGGGTTCAAAATATCACAGCCATAATATTTTGAACCCCCTCTCCAATGGGAATTTGAAAATTGGAGGGGGGTTCAAAATATCGCGGCCATAATATTTTGAACCCCCTCTCCAAAAGCAATGTAAATTAGAGGGGGGTTCAAAATATAGCGGCCATAATATTTTGAACCCCCTCTCCAATGGGAATTGGAAATAGGAGAGGGGGGTTCAAAATATCGCAGCCATAATATATTGAACCCCCTCTCCCATAGCATTGAAAATTAGAGGGGGGTTCAAAATATCGCAGCCATAATATTTTGAACCCCCTCTCCAATAGCAATAAAATTTAGAGGGGGGTTTCAAAATATCGCAGACATAATATATTGAACCCGGGGTTCAATATTTTATAGGGGGGTTCAATATTTCGCAGCGATATATTGAACCCGGGTTCATAATATCGCATAATATATTGAACCCGGGTTCAATATTTCGCGGTATCAAAATATTATATGACACCGGTACACTACATTACACAGACTGACCTGTTCGTTCATCACCATGTTACACATGCACTCAGTGCCGGCCCTCCTCAACATCTCGTGATCCTCAGTCATGTAGTGCTCTATAGATGCCAGGCCTTTCTCTGCCACAATCTTCTTCCTGTAAACACATGTACAACTATCAGTAGTCATCACCTATCAGTTTTATAACAAACTATTATTTAAAACAATCTCAATTTGCTAAACTGAAGGCAACTTAACACTCACACACAGACCAAATGTACTTTTGTAACTATTTTTAGTCAAATTTACAATAATTTTATTTTTATTTTTTTTTAATTCCAGGAATAATGAGAAACGGTATGTAATTTGTCATTTTAATAGAAATCATTACTGAACTAGATTACCTGAGAGAGTCATTCAGAGATGCTAGGTTAGTGAGAGCAAGCAAGGCTTCAAAATTCTGCAAGGCTGTCCGGTCAACATGGAGGAGACTTATTAATGGCCGCACCACCTCGTAAATCTAAATTATTATACAAAAACTTCATACTTTATTTAAAACCAATTAATTACTTTAAATAATTGTCAGACTTCTCAATATTGCACAAAATACTATTTGCAACATTACCATTGGCTTCCTAAAATACTTTATTGAAATTTATTTGCACAATCTAATGTATAAACAAAGAGAGATGCAATTGTAGTTCTTTGGTCCATTTTCCCAATTCATAGAATTTGTTGCACTCACCCTTTGTCCAGGGAATGTGGTTTCTGGATTAGCAGTGATGGTGATTCTAGCCAGGGACCATGAGGCAAAGATCTTGCCGGCATCCGTGTTGTTTTTAGTAGACAAATCAACCAAGGACTGTCATTAGAAAGTAAAAGTTTATCAAGTTGTTGCCAACTTTTTTAATTTGTAATCTGAAGAAACATAAACTAATCTGATCCCTCATATTATAAAGAGGCTATTTTATTTTGGGTTCTTTTACCTTGGCTCCACCCTGTTGCACCACTATACCTCTCAGATCTTCTTCAGCTGTGATGGCACTAAAAACCCTGTAAGGACAAAAAGAGATTTAATGCACAGTAAGTGCATGGTCAGTTGTACAGTGTTATATGTATTGGATATGTGGTTAAGGTCACCTTTATGAACTCTGCATTCAAGCAAGAATAACATGTTAAACTAGAACTCTTTTTGTCTTCAACAAAGAGTAAGGGCTTTACAACATCTGATGTCTCCTCTTTTTTTTTTAATTTTAATTTCAAGAAAAACTGTATCCAACATATTTTCCAAAACTTTTTAATGCCCTGGTATAACAGATAACTTACAATAAAATGCAATGTCTAAAGAAAGATAACTCCAGAACTTTTTATGTATAGATACATGTATATATCTTTAAATTTCTCAAAAAATATTTTCAGAAATTCATATAAAAGAAAGTACTCATTTTCTGGACCCACAATTTGATATGTGTAGGGTATTTATGTTCAACATTCTTTGAGCAAAGCTTTCTAAATGAATTTTTAAACTTTAAAAAAGTTGTGATATTTAAGCCCTTAAAACCCCTACAAGTGATCAAAAAGTGGCACCATGCACCAGAGACCATATTAAACTTTCAAATTGTACTATTTATTCTAAACTATAAACTGAAAGGGTTTCAATTGGATATCAGATGAAAAATACAAAAGTTACAGCTAAAGACTGTATTTATCTTTAGTTTGAGGCTACTATTAATAAAATCTGAAGTACTGAACATTTTTTAATGAAACTTTAAATATAAGATAATTATGTCTATATCTCAACATTTTTCATGCTTCATTTTAAAAGTCTGACCGTAATTTTAATTCTTATTTTTTCATCCCCCCTTTTTTTTAAATTTGAAGTCATATATCTCGAAAACAATAAGATATGGAGAGAAGTTGTCACTTACAATTTTGTATATCAGAGCATGAAATAACTAATTCCAAACTGTCTTAGTTTATAATCAAAAAATTATATAGATACATGTAGAAGGGTTATTTTAATATTTTGTAATTTGCTTGTTTAAATCAAATGTATAAAAACCGGAAGTCCAAAAAGGGACATCCGAAGAGTGATACAATTCCTACAAAAATTAACCATTACATTTTGAATTTTTTCTTTCATTTTCAAAAAAATCCTTGACGAAACTTTGTTGAGAATAATAATAATAAAACAGAACAAAAACAATAGGTCTTTCCGACCTAAAGTCTTTTTGACTTTAATGAATTGAAATATTTTTCCACATGAATATGCTAGTCAAAAATATTTTAAATCTGTTACATGTACGGAGATAAGAGCAAGACTTCTTTAGTTTAATCAAAGCTATGTTGACTTTATATACATGCTTTATACCTGGATATCTGTTCCCTTGTATTGGGGCTGTCTGTAGTTGCTATGGCAACCAGGGCTGTTACAACACCAGCTTTGGCTAACTTATGAACCCTCTGTTTCACAGGCTCTGGTTTATCCTGCAATTGAAATAAATTCACATTACAAACTGAATATTCAACATTCGTTTTCTGTTTACCTCTATAGATTAAGTATTAAAATATCAAAAGTACTATCCAACAGGCAACAGGCATCAATTGACAGATGATACATGTTCTCATTGTTACCTCACCTTTTCGTGTTCCTCTGGTACATGTTGCTTGGAATATTTGGCGAGCTCGATCATCTCCGGCATGATGTCTGGTTTTTCGTAACTGTTGGTGAGGTTCACAAACACAGAAGCTGCCGGGTAAAGGATGTTTTTGTCTGCTTTCTGTTTGAAAAACAAATTCAAATTCGAATGAAAGAAAATTGAAAATTCTGTTTGGTTTTGAGTGTTGACAACAGTCACAACATTGACAATTTATTATAAATTGTGTTCAGCACACAAACAAGTGAAATCAAAACATTAAATTGTTGACATGTATGGTTTATACTTTTACTTTATCAAATAAATAGAAATGTAAACTATATGGGGACCAAACTTGCTTGAAATATTTTACCTAACTTGTATCCTAGAGACAATATGTCAATTTTTTTTTTTCAAGCCGAATAATTAAACTAACAATACATTCATTGAAACTTTATGCAGTTTAAAAACATTAACAGATATCAAATCAATGATCTTCTAAAAGCATACTTACTGCTACCACATCAATCAGTGACCTTAGAGCACTAGTGTCATTGATGAGTTCCTCCTTGACCTCTGCATCCAAGGTCAAATACGCCAGTCCCTCCGTACCCCAGCGCCGGAGGTCAACACTTTTGTTAGGGTCATTTAAAAATCTGTAAACCAAAAACACAAACTTGAATTTGTACATCAACAATGTAAAACAACAACCAACTCTTCATCAAATCTAGATCTTATGAATGTTTAGGAAATTTCTTCTATATACAGTACCATATAAAACACCGAAAGTTGTATCAAGTGTTTCAATTGAAATGTACACTATAAAATTGACCTACTTCCTACAGGCCTTGGCCAGGGCTAGCGTGGAGCCATCCTGCATCGGCCTGTGACTAGCATCAGATCCTCCGAAAGAACCCAGCTTACACAACCCCTGAAAAGTCAAAGTAAAAACATGAAAAACATTTTCCAATACTAATTAATCTAATAAATCAAGGACTGAAGGTAATAAATTAATAAACCTGTACATAATATGAACTGACATTTCTATGGTCTAAGAAAGTGAATTTAAAGAGACAGTACAGCTGAAAACACGTGTGAATAATTTCAGATTTACCCATTGTATCGTAAGGAAATAAGAAATAAGGTTGACTGTGACAGTTGAAGTACATAAAAACCCCTTTCACATACCTAATTAATGTAATTATGAGCTTCTGGAAATTCAAGAGTGGTACAAACCGGAATAATCTTATATCGTTTATTTGTACCACGTGGATTTTGATTGACAATAATTGACACGTGCTGAAAACTACAAGATCTTTGCCCGACTACGGTCATCTTGATATACGAGGTAAAAGGGACTCTATAAGTCGAACACATCAACACTTTCTTGCTAATATATTAATGGTTTACCAATTTCAGTTCATTTTAAAATGAACAGACATAAATATGTCAAATAACCCCTCAAGGGGCCTCACTTACAAAAATGAATTTAGGTTGTAGCAACTCCTATGATAAACACGCAAAATTCATGCTTACAAAATAATAATTGTGGTTATTTTAAAAACTTTGAACAATTATTACCTGGGAGAAGTAGAAAAGACATATTTCTATCAACGAACATGTCCAGGAGAATCTTCGCGAGCTCTGCTTGTGTTTTGGTTACAGTAAATATGCATGCCTAATAGTATAGAAGGATGAACCCCGTAACACGTTGCGATGTAAATATTTATGGGTTATTCGTAATTATTAATTTTAATGAAATAATTAGATTTATTTCATGGAGAAACTTGTAATTTTCTGAAAGTTTATACATTTATGAGTAGTACAAAAATACTGAACCCGATCTGATAATTTTTTCAAGTTGGTTTTTTAATAAGATGTCTCTTTAAAAACAAAAAGAACCAAAAAGAATATTCCTTTCTATTGCTATCATCAGAGGTCAGAGTTGTTGGTTTCCAACATAGTATAAAACCTATTCAACATTTTAGACCCTCAATACTAAATACTCAAACTATTAAAATTAACAAAAACATTTTTAAAAACTCTTACCGGTACATACAATGCATTCATGTTGTTCAAAGTTCATCAATTTGTAACAATTTACTGTAGTTACAATCAAACTGACCACAAAATGCATTTGGTAAAAGACGAAATGTTAAATCGCTACTGACCACCAGTGCGCGGACTTTGACCGTGTCTATTGACTCTTGGTACAGTTTCTTCAACACAGGAACAGCGTCGTTCAGCAGCCCAGCACACTTGTCTTTCTTGGAGGCGGAGTGAACAATGGCCTCCACTGCTAGTTGCTGAAAAAAATTATAGACAGTACTTTAACACTCTTCAGTATTTTATGTAATTTTGTCACAATAATCAACTTCTGTGATTGCAGTTAATGAAATGAAGGAAAACAAACTTGAAATGGACAGGTCGTGAGGTCTTGACCTTTGACATTGTGGCTGTACCTGATGCAGTGGGTTGTCACTGTTTGCCAAGGCCAGCATGATCTGTGTGACTCCATCAAAGCCCAGGATGATGTTTCCCACCTCATAGGGACCCTGTTTATAAAATAAAACATACATTAATAGCTGCCAACAAATCTCACACAAAATATGTTTTGAATCTGTACTCAACCATATTAACTACCGGTAATCATGAACTGTTACAATTAATTTCATAAAAACAAGTGTAATTTTCAGATCTCAATACCAGTTCTCAAAAAAAAATGATGACTGACAATTAAAGCACGCTTTTAAATTATCTATCTAGGATTTCTCACATCCCTGATTAGTGATTATACAAAATTGCAATGTAGCAAGCATAGTCACTGATAGTTTGACAGTAAATTTTTACTTCTTTGATCATCAATTTTAGCTACTATATGTAACAGCTAGTAGATGTACATGCATGTTCATAATGATATGATCATTCCTTGATCCAAAAAGCATAATAAGGCCACGGTACAGGTTTTAATCTGCAGTTCAAAGTTAACAAAAAGTCCTATTTGTACGTATTGAATGCTTTACCTGCAGCAGGGAAGAGATGCACTTAATGGCCTCTACTTTGGACTCGAACAAGGAATCCCCAAAAAGTTCCCTATATAAATAATCAAAATAAAAATAACTTTCACAGTTGACTGCCCTTAAATCGGAGAACAATCAAGTAGACAACAGGTATTAATACTGACTTAAAGAAGGCGCTGCACTGCTCCCGGAATATGTCCCTCTCTTTGTCGCTGGCTAGATCGTCATAGATCTTGGCAAGGGCCACTGAGGCATGGTATTTGGAGTTTTCTGTGATCTCGATGTTGCACGTCTCATGTTGAGGAATGGCGGAGGCAATGGTCAAGAGTCCTTCAATACCTGTGAGACATGATAAATGTTACTATCGGTAATGTATGTAAACAGACCTAACAATAAGTCATCACCAATCATCAATAATGTACTAGTGTAAACAAACTATTTTTTGTGACAACTTTATTTTGCAATTTATCTGAGATGAACTGTTTGCAGCGACTTATTTTGGCAACCAAGCCTTATCCACACCTGTTTTTTCATTTCAACTATATGGTTAATACTGGTCCACAGCGAGAAATATTTGCAACAATGAGGCTCTTGCGAACCTCGTGAAAATTTCTCGCACGTGAATAAAAGTTGGTTTACAGAATTTAATAACACAATATTTTATTAAAAAAACATCAAATTTTCTATTGAATTTCTAATTTTTTTCTAAATAGAAGTCCAGTTATCATGTAGGGCATATCAATTAAGAAAATTGTTTAGTAAAGGAATTTTTAATACATGTATTGCCTACCATCAGTATCTAGAAACTTTTTGGTCCACTGAACACCGTCGCTGCGTAGCATATTTTTGATGATGAGCTCCATAGCAGAGTCTCTCCCATTTCCAGACACTTTGCTACTCTGCAGCATCTTCACAAGGCTCTTGAATACGTTGTCAATAAACTCTGTCTGTTTTTCATCTGTAAACATGAGGAAAAATTGTTTAGAAATTGATACTAGGTGCAAGGTACCGGGTATATGTAATAATTTTGCATTATATTAAGTGTTACTCAATGAAAATGTGACACTTCAAATTTTGTATAACAAGCTGTTGCATATTTATATACCTGTATAATATATTGAAATCATATTGGAAATTTTTAAATCAAAACATTTTTAAACTTACATTGATTACATTTTTTTTTTTATGGTAAACC
The DNA here is from genome assembly GCA_020458035.1 of Magallana ariakensis. Lineage (NCBI taxonomy): Eukaryota > Metazoa > Mollusca > Bivalvia > Ostreida > Ostreidae > Magallana > Magallana ariakensis. Next base: position 30,065,902 of record CM035818.1, read on the forward strand.
ATTTTTTTAATAGGTATTACAAAGAAGGTAAGAACGAATAGGGACAATAATCTGAACTCATATTTCAACAGGTAAACTTGGTTCCGCCCACTATATGCCTTACCTCATGAGCCAAACTACCGATATACTCTATATGTCTTAAACCATAACAGCTATTTACCAGCTAATACTATACCTAATGAATGTATTACATGTAAGGAGGCTTTGGGGTCAACAAATTACCCATCCGATCTACTTTAAATTTTTAGATTTGATACGTCTATTTTTAGTTTCCATATATTTCTGCTTTAAAATTTAAGAATTTTCCTAAATCCTTATATAAAGAGCTTTTCTTCCAAAGGAAATCGATACAGTCTAAAATCACCCTATACAACTAATTTCAAACCGTACTCAGTTCAAACTGTGGGTATCTGCAAGGGTTGCCCTTCTTGCGCTCGTCTTGGTAGTGCTGAACTTTTTTGCGGTACTCGGGCACTGCAGAGATTGCGGTGATCAGGTTCTGGATGAGGAGGGCAGTAGAGGTACACAGGCCATCATGCTTCACTGACATGAAGATCACCATCTTCTGGAGGCCCATCTTGTCCAGCACCAGATAACTCTATCAAAAGACAAGGCAGAACATACAACCAAACGTATATGTATATGAATAAACCTATTCTGTTTCATAACAAGTCTTTGCTTTTATGTGCTTCCCTGATCAAGAACATTAGCTATACTGAAATACACTTTACCAAAAAAAAAAACCCCACCCAAAACAACCAGCAGAAAATTTCTGAAAAGTAAAAAAACAGTACATGTCCATGTTCGCCAACTTTTTACAGCTTTATAGAAAGAAGAAAAATACACATACTGTGGAATCATTTGATTCAAGTTCTAATTTGTAAATAAATATTAAACATATGCTTGTATATACATTCGTAGGGATGCAGATTTGTGGGCAAGGGTTACATCACAAAGGCCATGAACATTGGTCCCCCACGAATAATGATGATTCCCCAGTAACACTAATTTCCAGAATATCTCATTGTCTTACCCTCTCTTGGCTGTCAGCTGTCAGACATGACAGAGTTCTAATGGAGGCCTGGTTAATGTCCACATCTTTTTCCTGTAGAAGCTGCAGGAGCTTGTCCAGGCCTGACGGTGACCCCTCACAGATACTCTTAGCTCCCGCCTCCTCCCGCGCTAATACAATCAGGTTGTTACAGGCCTTCAAAGCAGACAACAGCTCTACGTTAATTCTGTACTGTAGGCTTTAACAATCTGAACTCCAGAATTTTTAGAATCGAAAACAACTTCGTAGAAAACGAATGAAAATTACATTTCAAATAAAAAAAATAGATAAAATTATGTCATAAGATACAATATGGTCATTTTTAAAGTTTCACTGAAACCTAACACAGACTTGGTTTTCCACAGTTCAATTTCATTCAGCAGTTAAGAACTTTAACAGTCAAAACTTGTTCCCGTTAGTTTTTCAGTACATACCAGACCGATTAAAACACAGTTATATATACTTAGATGTGTACCTGTAGTCTTTGTTCTTTGTCCGTTTTAGGATCAAAAACCAAATCAAACATCTGTGCAACCTTAGCCGAAGTGCTGTTCTGTTGTTTGACCTGAACAGAATTAAAAAAAAATTGAATCATTGAAATGGAAATTAAATTGATATAAATACATTGTATGTTAAATTCATTGACTGATATATCATATGAATTATTTATCATTTACATTTTTTGTCATTATCCAAATTTGCTAACTATAACTACACTAATCATTTTAGTTTCAGACATATAAATGTATTTCCACCTTCTCTTGTATGATAGGATTCAGCCTCTGGAGGATGGGCTGAACGGCTGTGTTTTTGGGATCCACTTTGATGATTGCAGCAGCGTCTTTATACGCATCTTCCACTTTACCCAGGTGTTCATAAGCCTGGCATCTCCGGTACAAGGCCTTGGGGTCATTGGGTGTTATTTCTAATGCTTAAAAAAAAAAGATAATGCTGTAGATAATGAACAATGTTTCCAAAGGGTGTTTGGGACATTGTGTGTTAAATCTAAGGTTAAGAAAATAAATAATGAATAAATGCTTCAAAACTTGAACATTACACTGTATAACTTATTTCTGGTATAAAAGCACAAAATCCAAGCATTATTATTCACACATAGAAAAGCATCCCCATGAATTTTACACCATATCATTGTAAACTATGATTAGTTGGCAAAGAGAACCCTGTCATCTATAATTTATTTCAATAAACAAACTTGCTCAAGTTTGATACCTTAACTTAGCAAACTGGTGGTAGAATGGAACATCTCAGCCCATATTGAACTCAATATATATAGTTCACAACTAGACTTGTATACAAAGAATTAGTAGGAAGATAAAAAAATAAAACACCATAAAGTATAGGATTAATTAGTTAATTTATTTCCAAAGAAATTATGCTACAGCATTGAGGTGTCCCATTCCTCATCAGACTGTATCCTGAAGTTTCAATAGGAGAAAAGGAGCAATTAAAATGAATAACCCAAGTACCTGCTGAACAGTCATCAATGACAGCCTGATATTCTTCTTCCTTCAGGTGACAAGCCGCCCTGTTCTTAAGAATGACTGCCTTGTCCCCAGCCTTAATATCCACAATACCCAGGGCCTTTGTGTAAACATCTAGGGCCTCGGCTATCTTTCCCTCCTTAAATAGGTTGTTGCCTTCCTCTTTCAGGGAATTAAAATCTGGTACCTTCAAGCATAGTGCAACATTTTTAAGTGACAAGATCTTATAATAAACAAGATTTGGTATCTTTTTTTTTTTTTAATAGCACGTACTCACTAAACACCTACCCAAAAGGGTTGGATATTTAATTCCATAAAATCCAAATAATATGCATAAATGTCGTTTATGTATGTATAAAAATAACAATATTTTACATTGCTAAACCTTGAACAATACAGCCCTTCTCTAAATGGTTTGCATTGCAGATTGTCAACAAACGGTACAAATGATAAAATCTTGATTTGTTTCAAATTTTAACTTACTATTTACCCTTAGAGTATCTGTAGTTGTAGACAAACAAATAAATAAAAATATCAGAATCATTATTTCAATTCTTGAAAGAAAAATAAAGTACAAAACATGAACATATTCCTTACCTCTGTAATAGTCGGCATGTTTTCGTGAATGAGGAAGTCGATACTTTTATTAACTCCGAAGTTGAAGAGTTACTCAAATGTCACTGTTGTAACGATTATCGAGAAAAAGAACGAACGATTAACAAGTTTCTTGCATTCTCTTTTCTGTACTTAACATTAGCACTTTCCCCTTTACAGCTATAGTTCTGACGACACGAGACAGTCCATGCCTTGGGGGTAAGAAGAACAGAACAAAGGGAGTTGACTGGAGCAAACATCTGGCATTTCCGTATTTGGTCATGAAATCCCAGGCCTTGCATCTGTTTCGCGGCGGGGGTGAATCTTCCAGAATACCCTGGAAGCAGGGACGTAGTAATATATACGTCCCTGCTGGAAGTGATCATAGTGATACTGATACGGAATTGATGAAACTTCTAGAATAAGTTCACTATAAAGTACTATGCTCCGTTGAATTGTGCTATAAAGATGCCATTCAAATTTATTAAATTCACATGATAAATTTACTTTAAAAAAAATGCCTCGGACCCCCCCCCTCCACCACCACCTGACCAAACAAACGACTTGCGGTCATCATTACCAATATAGGGTGTCGTTCTGAAATAAGTCCTCGGACCCGCCCCTTGCTAAACTGTTCTAGGTCCGCGCGCATGTTTCTGCTAAAAAAAAAATAACGGCAAGTTAACATACTTATGATATGATATTTTTGTTGATAATTTAAAGATACATGTATTGATAACAATTAAAAGATCGACCACCCACGGTAAAAAAAAAAATCACCACTTTATTCATAATTTAAGTACATGTAGCTAGATTACTTGGTTCAGTACACGTAATCATGTAGTCAGAAATATCTGACGTTTTTCTAGCTTTTTAAAAAAGCCAAGAAAAAGTAAGATATTTCGGACTAGTAATTATGGTAATGCATGCCCAAAAATCGACAACCCCCCCCCTTTTCCCCTTTCAGTATGTACTTTTAGATCATTACCACCGATCTCCCATGGAATATCTATTTTGAGATACCTCTTTATCATTAAGTGGTAATGTCTTGAATATATAATCATTGAATTTAATTTCCTTACAATATGGTATAATTTTAAAACTATAATTATGTATAAATCAGTAATGTCAACATTTTTCATTTAAAAAAAAATCAGCGAGTATTCACATGTCCTAAATCGTTTATATATTACGTCTATTAAAACCCATAACTTTTATAAATGTATAAACTTGTAAAAGGATGAATCAATTAATTTGGCTTATTTTTTTTTATCATATAACAAACTATGATAGAGTTACCTTTCTTTGCCAATCTCAAATAGCAGGGGATGGAGACAGTGAGCTGTTTCAATCAAAATTATCAATTTCACAATGCTTAATGGTTTGAGGATAAGTGAAAAAGTATATAATGCTTTCTTACATTCGTAATATAGAGCGCATTCGAAACAAAAATGTTATGCAATATGCGCAGTGAAATATCTTAATATTAACATTAACTGCACACTACGAGAGAGCACGTCATCAAAATATCGCGTGGTTCAAACAAAAAGTACAAATACAATCACACATCTAGAAATTCTAATCAACCAAAGAATATACCGGGTATTACATGTACATCTATATGTAGATGTACCACTAAAGGAAGAGAATCTCTGGATCGCACATGCCTATGGAAGCAGCAAGCGTGGGCCGGCCGGGGGGGGGATGGATCCAACTCTGGAACTTGTTACAGGAATATGTTTTAAATACGTTTTATGCTGAAGGACGACTTAAAAATGAAAGAGCTTAAACAAAGAGATAAAAAAAATCACGCAACTAAAATCTAAAAAAACAAGACAGATCTCTTTATATTTTAGGCTACCTCTTAGGATCGTCCTAGAAATATTAAATTGCTTCATGCTTTCTTGGTCTCGAAATCTTGTTCGTGAATAAACCAGAGATGGTTTGAAAAAAGTGAGAATTTGCTCCTTCACTACTTTCTGGGCATTAATCTTGGCGAAACAAGGTTTGTCTTGGATATTTAGACTTGTGTTTATATAAAATCTTATTTAATCTTACTCAGCCTTGCTATGCCTGATCGCTTGCTTTTGTATACTAAGTTGAAAATAGGAGTTTTTCAAAAGTTCTTTGATTATCACGTTCACCAGATAAGTTAGCAATGGCGGATCCCAAAAAAATTTCCAGGTGGTTCCGAGGGATAAAACTTGTTTGCATAAGGATCCGAAACCTATACTTTGGTAACGTCACTCATACCGAACCCAGCCTTAGATCCACGCGTGGCTGGGTATAAGCAGTAAGAGGCAAATAATGCCATATTCAATCCTTCTCTTTTTTACACGTATTCTTATGGCGTTTGGCACCGAGTGGATGTTTTCATTTTATCAGACCTACATAATAACATACCATCCCTCTTCTGTGATTCCAACATACGCTACAAGAATAGATGATTCTGTACTCTTCAAAAACACTGAATATGGTCTCTAAATACCGAGTACTCTATGCACTCCAACATATATAAGAGCCTCTGTGCATGCAATTTAATTGTTCTAAATTCGTTATAAACAAGGATATCGTTTCTTTCAAATTTTAGAGGTTTTAGAATTTTTTTTATGACATGTTGTGTAATTTTTGGTACAAAATCTATCGCTACCTCTTTGATAAACTTGAAAGTTCCGATTGATTATCAGTGAATTTCCTTATTTTAGAGGAAGACCCGTGATTTATCGACTGATTAGAACCTGTTTAGGATAACATGTGTATACCAACTGTTATCAGAGTGATATAATGCGGATGCCGTTTTTTTCTTTTTTTGTTGTTATCTGATGCTGACACTGGATTTCTTCCGTTTTAAGGTATCCGACCCATATTAGGACCTAATTTTTCTAACCCTGAATACCAATCATGTATTAAATACTCTGATATTAATTTAAAGCATTTTAGAGTAGAAAAAGATTTACCGAAAGAAATTTTCAAAAATAGTATTAACTAAGCAGTAATTAATTAATGAAAATTGCATTAATGTCTATGGGGACATGCACATTTTTTAAAATTAAATATTAAGAATATCAATAAATGCTTCGGTGGAAAGATGCATTTCATCATTAGGAATACAAAAACTATTGAAAATAAATTTTATACCGTATATATTTTTTTAGAATTAATTTTTTAAATTAAAAGCAAAGCGGAGCAACTCTTCAAAAAAAGGAAAAGGTCAATTATTAGGACACAGGACACATTCTGCTCTTACATACTGACACTTAAACAAGAAAATCATGTCCAATTAAACTACCGTAAGTATGAAGCCCATATATATCTGTTATGCATCCAGATTCAATGAATCTGGGGCTTTTATGGATCGGATACCTTAAGTACAGTTGCTCTTCATGTGACTTATTTAATTCAAATTTGCTTTCGGAACTTCCGATGATGGATACTTCTACTGGACGCCTGGACCCATAAGCCTTTGCGCGAACTTTTATATTTTACTTCTAAGAGGTATGTGATCATATAACGTGGAAATGACGTAATTGCAACCCGAAGGACCGAACCGCTAGATATACATACATATTACTTTACATTTATATAGGTTATGTATGAATGTGAGGGAACTGGGGATTAAAATATAAATATGTAGTTTTTCAACTTTATAAGCATAGACATGCAATTGCAGTTTGTGATTTATGATCTAGAACTATGCAAGTTTCTTCGTGGTATGCACATGTTCTATACTTATAAAAACTTCATATTCTAAAGATGGAAGCAGAATTTTTTTTCACTCGGACTGAAATATCACACTTTCATTTGTTTAAACATGGCACGTGACTGCCGGATATAGTTTTATGTCCGGCTGGCTGGATTTATATTCGGCAATAAGGCCGGCGCTATTTATATCAACATTTCATAATATTTAATACAGAAACCGCGTTTCGTAAGTTCCTAAAATATTTGGATTAGTTGCTCTTTGAAATTATGTTTTAAATTAGAGTATGCTTAGTTAAATTGCCCTTTAAAATTACGTCATTTTATTAACGTTATGTCTGGAGCAGAAGAAATGGCAGCTCTATGGAGGAAAGGGGAGCAACGTATAAATTAAATACATGTAGTAACTAACAAAAATTGAAAATGAATAGGGATGCAGCGAAGATTTTGTAAGACTGTTTGAAAGGTGAGAATGAGAATTAATTTTGAAGAGTGCAACTGTGTTAAAATTAAGGCGACTTATACATAGATTTGCGTAGATGATCGCTTCTTGTGAAATAAATGTCTTGCTTACCGGTAATAGTCCTCAGGATAACAAAAGAATTATGAGATTTGTTACTGACTGACTACAGAAATATATGGGTTGATCAGTCTCGTAGACGACGAGCCGAGCCGTCTATGAGACTGATCAATTCGAAATATTTCTGTAGTCAGTCATAAGTAATAATGTTGTGTTCTTCATTGCAGAAACTCAGGCTGAGTTTTCATTCACTAAGAAATTACAATATCATACATGTAAAACCTTGATGGATGATCCCCGGCAGCTTCTCGTGTGGTTTTTTTTTTTGTCTGAGCTCTATCGATTTGTTGCGATTGTTACGTTACAGGCTGTAGCCAAGAAAGTGTAGAGAAGGTCTTTTGTTGGTGGGTGGGGGAATACTTTTCAATATTATATTACAACGTATTAAATATGTGTTTATTCATAGCAATATTACTCAAAATATCTCCATATACATGTATACCAGGTATTCTGGAATTAATATTAATTCAGATCGAATTCTCACAATAGATCCAAAAATCATGGCTAGAACAAGCTTCATACTGTATGAAGTTTATAGTGGATACTGTTTACTGGATGTCTAATCCATAAAATTACAAATTATATACACATACTTTAAATTCAAGAAAAGAAGAATTTACACATTATATTTCAATGTAGAACTTTGCATCCTTTCTGATCCCTCATTATTGGTCCGCGGATCACCGTCTGAACAAAATATCAGTATGCATTTAGTAGTGCCAACATTTTAGCATCGATGTTGGAGATCCTTATTAATTTTACCCCTTCCCCCTTCCCAATATAAATCATTGTTGAGATTTGCACATTATGTGATCGCAGTGGACAGTACATCGCTGGGGGAAAATACCAAAAGTCGCGTGTACATATAGTTTTTTTTAATGAAATAAAATTTAACCTTTTTTATTTTTCACCAAAACAGACTAAATGATGGTGAGAAAAAAGGATGTAGCTCTGAATATAGCAAGAACCGATATTTTACACAAATAGTTGTATATGTTTATGCATAACCAAGAACAGCGGTGAGGACGCCCTATTTTGGATATAAATTATATAAAATAAAACTGCAGAAGGAAAATGAAGGAAACAGAGAGGTTGCCGGTTACTGGTACGGAATTGAATAGGGTCAGAAATATAGCGCGAGGAAATAAATGAAAGAAATTTGCGAATTAAAACTTTGTTTTGTGAATTTTGGTAATGAATACCAAATATAAAGAAATGTTTTATTACATGTATATTAATATGTCCATATATATATATATATATTAAGAGAATACGATTATATTTCCTTTCTCTCTGTGTAATTTTATTGTTGTAATCTTGGATATTTGTTTTTGGTGGTTATAAAATATTTTGCTGATATATATATATAGAAAGAAGAAACAAAGAAATTGGAATTGGTATAATTGACACTGGACCACATGAAAAGCTAATTTAGACGCGACAGAATGTAGTAATTAAAGATTCCTATTCTGAGTATTTGCAGACCGTTCTTGTAAAATAAAAATAGAAGATAGAAATCAAATCTGTAGATACATGATTGTATTTATATTACGGTCTTTGAGGGATTTATAACAATATATATAATTATGGCGCCTGATTTTGGCCCATTGTTTCCACACACACACACACACACACACACACACACACACACACACACACACACATAAAATTAAAAACAAATTTTTAAGATCAAATTGGTAGATATTTGAATTGCGGTCTTTGGGAGATTTATAATCATTTAGGTCATTATGGCGCTAGAGTTTGGCCCATTATTCCCAGCTTTCGTCCTCGGAAGCTGATACCATCTGCTTCCTTGGTTGTACCAAGTTTCTCTGCAGATTGTCATCAACTTGCAGCATGGTGTGTCCGGAACGACTCCGAAAGAGGGCATGGTTATCAAAACTGATTGTAAAATTTGATTGTGGTGCATCATTGAGAGATTCTTTATCTTTTGCATTGCAGAGAGAGCTCGAGGATCCTGAAAAAGGTTCTAGTTTTTACTTGTACAAGTGCATTTGGATGTAATCTCTATTATGTATCTCCATAACGGTCGTAAGTGCATTAGCAACATTGCCGGTACCCGAAATTTGAATGTATAGAACCATTTGCATATACATATACTAAATATATATATATAAACTTTTATTACACGCAATATTTATCCCATGATAGTCTGTCCCTGTATATTATGAGTCAATGTTGACTTGCCCCTCCATTGCCTGAGAGTTCGGGTAGCAGCCGACATGTTACACCATTTCCATCTTATGGTAATCTGCTTGGTCAACACGCACTACAAGGCGATTGACATACCTGGACTATCTGTAATTCCTGCCTTATGACTATACGGTCAATTCTGAAGTATGACAATGGCTCATGCACATACATGAATTTCGGTTTCATTGAAGTTTCGGGTTACTCAGCATATATATCAAGCTCTAGAAGCTCTTGATGAGAAGAATATGCATTTTTTCAACAACAAAAAAAAACATAATGCAGGAAACGTTCTGAATAGTTGACTCGAAGTTGTAACTGTTCATAATCCTATACTGACATTTAAGTTCTCATCAATTTCCTTTTCAAAAAAATGTAAGGAAACATACATCGTTGAATAGTGGTACTTAAACCACAAAGCATGCTCTTAAAATCTTAAAAATCAATTCTGATTGTCTGCTATGAGAAAATATATCTCTTTATCAGGAAATTGAAGCTTACCCATACATTTGTTTCGAGTCTCTGGATCAGTCGATCTATGCGACCACATGTCAAATCTAATAAAAGACCCCGAATGTCATTTGTTGTTTGAAAATGTATACTTTTTAAGGTCAGCAGATAGAAACAAAGGGACAATATGCAACAAACGCTTTTCATGAAGTCTATTGTGATATTCATCTATCTATTCTTTTGTTCATCAACCCATCCAGCAAAATTTTAGCTGACACATTGCATAATCACTATATCGCAATATAGTGTATTAGAATTTTTTTAACGGTGGCAAATATGATACCCACAACTTGGATGTCTGTCTATCCTATCTGAGTCTCTGTCTTTGTCTGTTCGTCCATTCTTCAATCAAATGATTGGTTGACCATTCGATTGACTGATAAACAAAAAAGTCAGTTTGATCGACACTGTTTTATTAATTGGTTCAGCAAAAGCACTGCTTTAAAATAAAAACATGATGCATTCAAAATCTTTTATTTTCGGTTCTTTCAACCATTTTCCTGATAGCTTTAAAATTTGTTTTGGTGTTTGGGGGATGTTGGATTTTCCCCTAACAACTGTATTTCAGCTGTAAATAGAAAAACACCTGTCCAGCTGATATTGTATGTTCTTTCTCTCTCTTTACACGGTTATGCCGGGGGGAATTTAATCTCATTAATTTGTTATCATTAAAAAAAATAACAGTTAAAAGCCTTAAAATGATGTACAATTATATACCATTTAGTGGGAAACCATACAGGGATGCGTGTGCGATGGAACCCGTTTCTTAAGGAAGCTATCCACAGAGATAGAGATATATTTGACAAAAAATGTCGGAAGCATTGCAATCTTGACGCCGACCGTACCATGGCGTATTGTTGGTGCCTAAAAATTTCTCTCTCCCGGAAGTGTTGACCCATTCTCATGGCTCGTGGTGGAGCAAAACGCCTTCATTATGGAAATATGACAAAATTTACAAGATAAAAACCGAGCGTGTTGGATCCCGGAACCGTACCACGATGTTACAGATTCCCCCAAAACGTAAGATTTCCTTCATTATATTAATGGGATTCCAAAATTAATTACTAGTAATTAGACATTTGTTCGATAATTAAATTGAAATTCAATTTCAGTGGGGTATTTTTAATATAATTTTTTTTTAATTTACTATTACAATTAAACTACTCGTACATTTATATGTACAATGTATCGACTACGTGAATTTTCTTCCAAAAGTTTATCTATAATACAATGAACATGCATTTAGCCATTCCACGTCCGAAGAGAACGAAGGTGGAAATGGCTTACTTAGGCATTGCCTGCTGCCTAATCCATTTATGTAAATATATATTTTTTGCATAATAAAATATGTTCAAATCGAAGAGAACGAAAAAAAGCTTTGGTTATACATAATACTTATGATATAATTCCTAACACAGCTAAAATGTCCCTGTGAATTTTTAGCTTTTAAGTGACGAATTCAGATAACATACGTCGTAGAAAGGAATTACTATAGTATATGAGGAAAAAACGTATATTTTACAATTTTAACATCTGACATTAAACTTGCAATTTTAAGAGCTCAATTACCCAAAATTAGGGTTTTCTTATTTAATAAAGTTTATCTTTTCATATACAGTTCAATCTAAGAGAACATTTGTGGTGAGAAATTAGAATTTGTTTTTACTACACCTGTTTGGGAACATGCAAAATGTTCATTTAGATAAATATGCAAAAGAGGATATTTAAATCTTTAAAAAAAAAAAATAAAAGAATTACATTTTCTTGATTAATCATACGTGTGTAAATGATTCAAAAGCTGGTCTAAAGCAAATACATGCATTTATAATAAGATATAATATTTTATCAATGGAGTTGAAACCATACTTTATCCGGGAAAAAAGGGGGTTTATTTTTTATTGTCGTAAAAAATAAAACATATATCATCGTTTTATAGAGTCTTTCAATCAAGGTTCAGTAGATACAACTCATTATGGTTGATATTTGGTAAAATATTTAACAGAAAACATTAAAAATGCAATTGGTGTAATTATCAATGTTCAAAAACTATAATAAATATATGAACAAAAAAAAAATAAAGACATCGGTGTTTTTCCCCATTACACTTTTGTTGAGTTAAAACGACTATCTAAGAACAAAAAAGAACAAGCAAAATTAAAGAGTCTGTAAAGTTTGTTGCTACATTAAGGTGTTTTCTAACTCAAAAAAAAAAAAAAACAAAAAAAAAAAAAAAAAAAAAAAAAACCAATTTCAGTGTGCTTTAAAAATTACATTTAACAATGCAAATATTATCTGGGGTTTTTTTTTAATGTGCTTCTGTCAGAGATGAGCTTTTCGATGATGTTTTTCAATGATTAAAGTATTGTCAACACACTTGTTTTGTTTTGGTTGAGATACACTAGTGACAAGATAAATTAGTTCTTAGTTTTCCTGGTTCATAATTTAAAAAAAATTCCCAAAGACCCCATTGACGTGCTTTAATCACTTTTCACTTGTATCTGTAAGTTCTTTTTGAATCTTTGCTTTATTTTATGTACAAATATGGCATACAATTTAAATATATCCAGACTTTTATTCCGCTTGCAAAAAATCTGTTTGCCATTGATTTGTAGGTTAACATTATGTTAAGATATAAGTTCTGAAACTTGTGCCCAATAGAATCCCATTGAAATAAAAAAAAAAATTAAAATATGTTAAAACCAAATTAAAATTTTCACCAACAATACAAGTGGTTCTCATTGCATCAAGATGCCTATTGTGCTAAGTGAGGTAAATTTAGCAAGTTTGAAGATGATTGTACACGTACGAACCAATTATTGACAACACAGCCTCCTTAATTTAACATAGATTCATTAAACCAATACAGTGACTTACACAGTCACTAAAATATATCATTAATTTTAACACAGTTCCAAGTGTTCTTATTTCCTTTTTGACAAAGTTGTTATATTAATTGATTTCATTAGATCCTATTTCACTCTCTTTAGTTTGAATACTTCCATTTAAATTCATAAATTTAAGTTAAGATAGGGGTGGGGTGGGGGGGGGGGGGCTATGATGGTTAAACTTGACCAACGAGGGTATGATAGTCGTTTAGACTTTATCAATTTCTTTGGTAAGAAGAGCTCTGTATAAAGATAAAATAAAATAATCAAATTTCAAAACTTTGATAGGCAGTTTGTTGACCACCTAGTAGCTTCCTTAATTTATTTATAGAAGGAAAGTTGATTTTAAAGGAGTAATCTTTTAGTAGTATTTCATACATTCATGTGAGAAGTACATATTTCGGCGAATTTGCGCGTCAAACAGATTCATTCATGAGAAGCTTTTGTTTTAACTCATCCCCTCGCAGCCATTTCGTGAAAGAAGAACATTCGTGAAGAATTTTTAAACATTTTTAGTATTCTTCTTCTTATTTTTTTTCGGGGGGGGGGGGAGGTAAAATCCTGTGCCTTTTGGTTAATATTGCGTTCGCTTTGGAAACCATGCAATTTGATGACGCAATGGCTGTTGATTTCTTGGTTTAAACATATTTTATTGATAATAGGAAACAAGTTCTTTCAACTTACCAATTCCTTTCCTAATAAAACAACAGTAGTCATGCGAAGAAATTGTAAATGTAACTAATACATTTAGTGGTGGAAATATTTGTTGCTTATTCATACAGTGGTATAACTAAGTGTAGCTAGTACATACAGTGCTACAAGTAATTGTAACTATTAGATGCAGTGGTACAAATCATTGTTTCCGCAAGAACAAAAAAGGACTATCTATAATATTGCGTATAAAATTAATAAGTAAGCAGTTATGCCTTAACTTAGTGTGATTATAATTTATCATAGCGTTTACCAAATGCAAAATATGAAGATGATTTCGAAACCTTTGTAAATAAAGTCTTACGAAATATATTAGCTGAGGAGGTCTCTCTTGCTGATTTATTAGACATTATGTAACATTTTTCTTTTTATATGTATTTTATTTGATTTTCTGACGTATTTAGCATTCTGACAGAGAACGATCTAGTGGACCGCTGGTCAATAGTCAAGTGATCTATTGGATCAGGAGTTGATATTGGAAAACAAAATCTTATTGATATCCAAAGTGCCGTCACAAAAAAAATTGTTGGGAAAATATATTATTTGATAAAAAATACTACTAAATGCTAAAAAAGTTTTTTTTTTTTCATAATATTTTCATATGAATCCATTGTCAAGACAAATGAATTTTAGAAATGATTTGAATGAATAAAGATCCAGGATATCTAAAAAAGTTTCTTCAAAATATGGCCTCAAGCCAAAAGAACGCATTAAACGGGAGAAAATGTCCGTGTCTATAGGCTGATCAGACATCGATATTATGTCATTGATCTTGTCAACAGATGTAGCCGTATCAAAATTATTTCATGATAACAAGAAGTATATAAGTTTGAAAGTAATATATAAGACGAGGTGGCCGAGTGGTTAAGGCGATGGACTGCTAATCCATTGGGGTCTCCCCGCGTGGGTTCGAATCCCATCCTCGTCGTCACGTGATTTTTTCATATTGATCGACAGAATTTCATTAGACAAATGACACACAGGTGATGGTTCTGATGGTTTAACGATTGCCCGTTTTGTTTATATCATATACAGGGTGTCCCATAATATCTCATCCTATAAAAAAAAATTGAATGAAACATAAAAGCATATAATTTTTCACACAAAAAAGTTCGGGAAGAAACATAGTTTTTTTTTTTAAAGGGGCATGGTCACGATTTTGATCAAATTCTTTTTTTCTGTTTTTATTATTTTCAATGCTTTAGAAATGCATTTCCAATGACCAAATGAAATTTGAGAGTCAGTATTAAAGTTATAAGGAAGATAGAGGGCTCACAATTCTTTGCCATGTAAACAAGGCTCGTGCCCTGTTTTTGTTTACATAAGTTCAATTTACTGGTAAAAGTTCTTTTTCAAGCTGATTTTTCCATCTTCTTATTCATTTTAAGCACAAATAAACATATCCTAACATTTACCACATTCATTTCAGGTTTAATACTAGAGTTTTCACTTCAACGTTCAAAATGTAAACAAACGCTTTGTTTACATTACAAAGAATTGTAAGCTCTGTAACTCGCTTATAACTTAACGAATGACACTCAAATTTTGATTACATGCTAAAAATGCCTTACTGAAGCATTGTAAACATTAAAATCGGAAAAATAATTTTTGACCAAAATCGTGACCATGCCCTTTTAATTATGATGTCACAAAATTGCTTCATATTTCTTTGGATAACTGAATTTTATTCAATATGAATTTGACGAGAGAACAAGCATCTGCCGTTGAAAAGCTGTACTATAAAACACAGTTACCAGTTAATTAAAGTAATGAGAATTATGCAAAAGGAATACCCTCGGTTGAAACAACTCAGTAAGCAATGTATCCTTCGAATTGTAAGACGATTTGAGAAAACAAGTTCCATACAGGACCCCAGGCATTCCAATGAAAGCAAACCACGGTCCGTAAGAACATGAGGTGAGAAAACTTATTGAAGAAACTCCTCAGAAATCTGTGAGAAAAGTTGTAAGTGATGTAAGCAACATAGTGACTTGTAGCAGAACTAGCGTGCACAGAATCTTAAGATTTGATCTCCACTTGAAACCATATAGAATATTTACATGTATTACGCAGCATCTCAAACAGATTGATATTGAAAGTCGCCTTAAATTCGCTAAATGGATTTTAAAAAAACACTGAAATCGTTCAAGACATCTGGTTTTCTGATGAAGCTCATTTCTATCTGAATGGAATTGTGAATAAAAGAAATGCATGTTACTTGGGTAGCGAAAAACCTAATCTTTACCTTGAAAAACCTTTACATGGTGAAAAAGTAACAGTTTGGGCTACTATGAGTGGGGTAATCGGACCTTTCTTCTTTGAAAATGAAAATGGTGAAACTCAGACAGTTAACAGTGCCCGTTATCTTAAAATTTTAAAGAAAAAATTTCTCCCAAGTTTAACCAGAAGAGGAATTAATCGAAAAGAAATCTGGTTTCAACAAGATGGCGCGACTCCACACACCACCCGACATATTACTGACTGGTTGCATCAGACATTTGATGAAAGCTTCATTTCTTTTAAAACTGCAAATGTTTGTCCCCCTCATTCTCCGGACCTGAGCCCTTTGCATTTCTTTTTATGGGGACACCTTAAAGATCTTGTATACAGACCACAACCAGACTCTGTAGCAGAACTCAAAATCTCAATTCGTAGAGAAATTCGGAAAATTTCGACTGAGACATGCGCTGCTGTAGTGCGAAATTTTCGTCATCGACTTGACGTCCTCATTGATCAAAGAGGACGTCATTTGGAGCGCATTCTTTGAATTTGTTATGTTTTTAACGCCACGCTTTTCCCCCCATCTATTCACCTGGATATCCGATTATAGAGTTTTATGATTATGTGTGGTATGATATTTTATTTTGTGTTCGAATAGATTTTAAGTCACGTGGTCAGAATGAATACCGGGTAGTCATGTCATGTGGTAGATTGGCACTCGAATCTCAAATGGCAAAATACGTTATTTGGAGTGACAGTTGCGGATATTACTGAAGAAATTAAATTATTCACACTGACTCTTCATGTTGGAGGTTTTGTTTTTTTATCTGCAATTATTAATGTCTGTTACCTTCTTGCCCCAAGAAGCATTTTACTGCATAATTATTTCAATATCTATACATGTACATGTACATATCAAAGTAATGTTTACATTAATCCCGCAGGAAATTATAAGCTTTATATACTGCATCAAGAAAGACACATGCTATTGTGCATAAAGTTTTCGTTGAATACAAATGTTTGTGAATTTCGTTGTTTAGTTGATCCACATGCTTTTACATTTAACGAATTCGTAAACGTATGATTTTTAAAGAGGAATAGCACATCATCACAAAATGGCTTACCTCTCATCGAAACGACATTTCGTTTTATTAAAAGAATTTTATCGACAGCAACATGTAATTTACTCCATATCCGAGTGGATAAATTATCGGGCTTGTGATCCGTACATCCCGAGTTCGAATCCCGCAAGGGTTTTTTGTTACCTACTGAATTAAATTTTTTAGACATTCATTTTTATTCCAAAGCAGCAAATTTTCCGCTTATTTGACATATGTACAGTTTATTTATCATTATTCATGTATCTTTCATAATCAAATAGTTTACTGTAAATTTGAGTTACTTTTTCCAGGTGTGTTATTCTACCTTAAGAAGGCCTAGTTTTTTTTTTATACACACTGCTTACAATACTATCAACAAAGTCAGACCAACCGGGGTTTTATGACAAAAGATCGAGGACCCAAATGACGATGGACTGGTACACAATCCAGTCTACGGTCTGGAAAAAAAAAATAATTTATGAAAAATGGATTTGTTTCTTCTAATAGAAAAAAAACCTAGCTTTTAAAGTTTATATTAATTTTAAGAAGCCATTTGTTTCACAATTTTTCTAACACATTTACATGTAGATCATGGTTTAAAATGTATTCAGTATCTAATTTATTTATACATGAGACCTAGGCAAGCATGATGTAGAGAATTGTCATCAGCAAACAGTCTACAAATTGATGACACACTATCTAAAACATCAATAACATAATTTTATATATATTTTTTTTTAAATTAAAAAAGGGTCCAGAAACCGAGCCTTGAAAAACACCTGCATTTTTTGACGATAAAATTTTAAACATAACTTATCGTTATCTATAACTTAAAAGTAACTTGTAAACTATAGAAGGTGATTACTAGATACACCAGAATATTACCCAAATTTTGATTTTGCTGTTGATTTCTTAATGTCTTTGTTTAAAGTTTGGCTCCCTTCGCTGTTTATTATTCATATTGTTATCAATGATCGGGTATTTGGTCTGTTGACATCAGGTTTTGGGGAGGCTATGTTGACAGACTGAACATTTATAATCGGCCAATATGCTAATCAGTCTGTGTGTTACATGTATAAATAAAATTGGGGAGGAGTCAGGTGTATTTCTTAGACCTTTCATAGACGCCCCATAAGTTACCTCTAGATTTGCTCAAAATCGGTAAGTTTTTACTCTCTCTCTCTCTCTCTCTCTCTCTCTCTCTCTCTCGTTATGAGGTGTTTAAATTAGACTAATTTTATTCTACTGGGAAAAAGACTCTTTATAGTGTTACAGCCACTAAACGAAAACGGATGTTTGAATTCTTCCAATAGAATTGTGAGTTAAGTACAGAAGACAACAAAAATAAAATAAAAACACTCTCGGTTATTCAAGTTTGTTCTTGTTACAAGACTATCAATTACATGTAATATAAACTTGCTAACAAATAATTAGTTCCGGGTTTTTAACAAAAAAATCTACTTCATATATTTTAAGCTATTTTATTACGTTTCCTTCTTCTCATAAATTACATAATAACTCTTGATAAAGTCTGGAGTTTTTTTTTTGTTTTGTTTTTTTTTTTCTTTGTTTTAGGATTTTTGTTATTATTGTTACTTTTCCTCTTCTAAATTGACTGAAAATTTTCGGTTCTGTAACGTTTATTTTTATGAATTATCATCATAAAGTAACTTCAAATACTTTAAATCAAAATTGTAAAAAAATAACAAGTTCCGAAATTTGAAATTGAACATCTTCACACATTACGCCATTGAACACTAACGCTATACAGTGTTATAATCAACTATAAATGGCCAAAAAAAAATAAAAGTACAATCTATGAACAATATGAGGAAAATTTTCAATAGTAATTTATTTTTATTCTTCACATTCATTAAAAAAAAACCACGAATAATAAGGGGGGGGGGTCTTAATTAAAAACCTAAGTACGCATTTAATTAATTAAATTGAAGATCGCGACATTTCATGATTCGTTCTACTTTTAAATCATAAGAATTTATTTAAGATTCTTTGATATTACTGTATTATTTAATTGAATGTAGAATTAGTCATTAAGGAATTTCATTACATAACTGTTAATTTTTTTTCTCTCAGTGTGTAAAATCTTTTACTATTTCTTGAAAGTAAAAAAAAAATCTCAAATATATCACCATTTAATTATTATAAAATATCCCTTAGAGAAGCCACCAATTCCTTGTTATTTACCGGTAAACAAGAAGCGCTTCATTGCTATCAAAACACTTGCCCCCTTCTTTTGTTTTATTGGATAACTACTGTTTTGACAGCAATTCTCCCCTCCATTGTTTTACTATAATGTTAGTTCCCTGTCCCCTCTCAACTCCCTATTAATTCACCATTTTCAGCACTCTTTCTCCATTCTTTGAAAGAATATAGCACAGAGAACACCACAGAGAAAGTTGAAGGTAATATTTTGTACTGATTTTTTGCCTAATATTGCCGCCAATTTTTTTTTAATGGGGATTTATTAATTTCTTAAAGCAAAATGACCTTTTCGTGTCAAATATTTTATTGTATAAACTAAAACGACAAAAAGCTTATGTTTTATAAACTCCTGTTAGTCATATTTATTGTGGTAAAGCAAATTTAGATGCTCTGATGGAAGCAAAATTGAATTATTGTCCTCCTTGTTTGGTTTATGTTCCTTCGCGGAGAAATCAGTTTTCTGATAAAATGTTATGATTATTTCGATCATATTTTAATTTATCATTGATGTTTACATTACATGCAGATTTCATGATAGCAAGTTTTGTCAGCAAAATGAAATTCTAAAACAGCTACAGCTCAAATTGCTCTGTTAATTATGGTATTCATGTCGGTCCTACTAAACGGAGAACTCTAAAGAACTCTAGAGAACTTTGGGATTTTTTCATTTAAAAGGGCTAATAAATGTTTTATTTTGTCTATATCTATTCAGTTACATGTTATACTACATATATAAACTCATTTGAATTGAGTTTATGTAATGTATGTGTACTCATAAACTATACATTATTTTTGATAATGGAAAATGACCTTTGTCACCAAGTAAGTTGAAAACACTTCAGTATGGTCATTATTGATTTTGACAATAATCAAAGATTGATTATTATATATTTAAAAAAAATACATATACTAAGGGATGAAAAGGGAAAACTAAAGAAAAACCCCCTGAAGTTATATTTTACACGTCGGTAAAATATATTTAATCGATTTAATAATCAGTTTTAAAAGGTGTTTTCAAATGGTCATCGTGACCAACTACTCTGTCTAAGTTATAATCATTTTTTTTTAGTAAAGTTGATAACGTGATAAGAGTGAGTTTATAATTTAAATTGTCAGTTTTGAAAACTCCTATTGAACCTATTGAAAATAGTTGAAATTCCCACCAGTTGAAACTCGTGGTCGATCAAAGCAGAATTTTCCCAATAGAGTTGTACGTGTATATATGTATATTATACTTAATGTGTTGTGAGGGGGACCATTGACAGTTGTTCAGACACCTGTTCATTTAATAGCAGCTGACAAGTTCCACCTAATCAACAAATTTAATTCAGCACAGACATACTGTGCAAAGCACGGCTCTCACAAAATTATAAATATACTATCAAATGTACATGCATCCTTTATAAAAATATCTGTTCCATTGCTAAAATCAGTGTAAAATTTCGCAGTTATCTACATGTACTAAAGCATTACGATCATTTTTCTATTTCTTAAAAAATTATTATTGAATTTAAAAAAAAAAATAATGAACTAATTTTATGTTTTCTTCTTTGTAATAATTACACTAGTAAAATGGGTGATTTTTTTTAAAATTTATTTTGTCCATCTCTCACTTAAATGATAATGGTATGTAAATTGTGTTCGACTCTATAGTCTCATGGGTGTCATGGTCGCAATTATTACCGGGCAGTGTATATTCCCTGGGTACAATATATCTCGAAGTCTAGACAGCGTGAATCTATAATGATGAGAAATACCAGACTCATCATTGTTCGACTGCATAAATTGAAAGACCTTTGTTTCAATTATTTTGGATGCGAGATATTTTTAATATTTTTTTTGGGGGGGGGGGTGGGGGGGGGAGTCCCTGTCAGGGACGTATATACTAAATATAAGTCCCTGGTCCCTGCATATTTATTCCAGAAAATTCGTGTAACAACTAATCTACGCACGTGCAGCGTATTCACTTCACGTGCAATGAAGAGAAAATTAAGTTATACATACATAACACGATAAGGTCGGTCCTATTTACAATAATGTATGAAAAAAATGCAATCTCGTTAGTGTGTTGGAGAGTTAAGCATTATAATATTTGATTAGCGCGAAGTGAGTCTATCGAGCCCACCTTTTGTACTACTTACATCAAAGGGGGTTGTGATTGGACAGCAATTTACACCCCGTAACCGGCTTGTTTTGTGACCCATTGTTAAGTAATGAGTGGCGAATGAAAGTGACCGATAGACTTAACTTCTTAACTTTATAGTCCTCATTAAGTTTATCGTTTGTTTATTTGTCTAATCACTTTCGTCCTGTAATAGATATGTGTGATGTTTGTTCATGACTCGGTACTCTATCTATTTACGTCGTCATTATCGGAAATCGATCCAGTCCGGGTTATAAATATATACATGTTCTAGAAAACTAGAATACTCTAACACTTTTTTCTTTATGTCGAATTTTTGAATCATCTCTATGCATACATTTTATTTTAATGAGGGTTAAAAAATTTTTTTTTCAACAAAATGGTTAAATCATTTCTATTGGAGGGTTTTTTTTTAATTGAAATTCATTAAATGTTATGTAGCATAAACAAACAAATAAATAAAAACTTCATGACCAATCTTTCAAAAGTTGAATGAATAGGAATATGGAAGCCAAAAGTAAAATATGACTCTTAAATATCAGTTGATAGTATGTTTCTGGATTTATAGGTACACAAATAATAGTATATTCTAATTTTTAGAAACTCTAAATGTAAATGAAAGAATGATTCGTATTTATAAAAAAAAAAAAACCCACACTGAAACTGTCAAGAATCAAATTATTTTTGATTTTTTTTTGAAAAATAATTTCAACTCTTCAATACAAGTTAAAAACAAACAGAAGACAGAAGACTAAACTCCGGGTAAATAATGGCCAAAAATAGCCCGGATTTCTTAGAAGACTTTCATGTAACAAATCATATAGGACAAAATAAAGAAATCCAGAAAATCTGTGATCGCAGCATGAACAACCCTTGAGCAGCTGTTGAAGCACAATTAAAACGATTTCGGAAATGCTGAGACCGGCTTGCAAGTGTTCACAACCAAATGTTTCCTTTTTCCTTGCGTTTTGCTCAAAATAAAACCAGCATTTTCCTTCTTGGTTGCCAGTTTAAAAAAAAGGGATGGAGGCATATAGGCGTTCTTCGTGCGACCTGACAGCGAAAGAGTTCGCAAGAAATCAAAGACCCCCCCCCCCCCAGTTTATAGTTTATAATGCATATCTGATATTCCTTCTAGGAAGATAAATGTCACCAAATATTTCTGAACCAAATAAAAACAGATAATCTTAACTGAGATGTAATAAAATGCTTGCAGCTTAAATATGAGCAAGTAGTTTCAGAAAATCACACGCATTCAACAATTGCTATAACAATTCTTTTAAAATATTTTTTTTGACAGTTTGACAGAGGAAAGTAAAATTGGTATCTTTGATTCGATACATATACATGTATATAATCATTTTAAATTATTATGTTGAAAACAAAGTTATGCAAATAAAACATTTTTATATTTCTGTAACATTTTTTTTCTTCATATTTCACAGAATTGGCAAATGTTATTACAATGTATTTTTTTTTCGGAAAGGAAAAATAACATTTTATATTTAAACTGCGAATTTAATTAAATGATCATCAAAACAGTTTTAAAAAAAAAATTCTTTCATTTCCAATTTATATTTTATTTTCTATAGTCTTACCTCTTCTATTCCAACGCATCGGCATAATACTCTTTCTCCTACCACAAATTATACATGCCAATTCTACCAGGGTTATATAATCTAAGGAAAATACTTACAACTTCTCAATTTTACAAAGCGTATTATACCAAATTATGTAATTTATGCCTTTAGTTTTTTGTGTACTCTTGATTTTCACGACCTTCCTTTTATTTTTTTTTCCAATCCGTGGATAATGTTTTATTATATAATGCACAAATGACGCAGCATACAAATTTCTGTTTTCTGGTTGAATCAAAGTATCCCCGACCACTCTTGAGGGTCAATGGGCAGTGACACACTATGACTCCGGATTTCTATTAAATTGACCAGCTAAAAATCATACTACATCAAAACTCATTTTAAATATATGTAGTTCAAAGAATGGAGTTTCTAAAAAGTTTATCATACTGAACAACCCCCACCATTAAACATTATTTAAAAAAAAAAAGATATCTACTAGGGGTTTGTTGACCATGATTCAAAAAGTTTGGGTTGAGGGTTAGCTCGTAATGTTGTAAAGTGGCATTTATAATATTTTTCTTCACAGTTTTATTCTATTCCATTAATTCTATAACAGCTGAATCACACGCGTTGTAATAAAAGAAAGCTTTCCGCTTAATCCAGTCCGAAAAAAAGTTATTCAGTTATTTGATCGTTAAAGAATACCTTCAAATAGATTTCCTATACAAAGAAACATTTTGTTAATCTAAAACAACTTTAAAATTATTTTTATTCAAGTACAGTTCTTAGAATTATGGTGGAAACAAAACGGCGAAATTAATTGCAAATTAAATTATTCCAGAAATAAAATACTGAAGTGTATTATAATAGCTAAAAATACTACAGTTATAGCTTTTTCTTGAAGGTCCCAAATGTCAATTTTCATTTCATATTACAACATGAATATCATATAAAGATTATTTTCTTTGTTTACGTTTGTTGATTTATTGGTATATCCCACTTGAAGAAAATGACTATGCTTGTTAATAAATTTTCATAAGCATGATGTAAAGCACGCGCGCTTTGGCGAATGTCTCGAGATAATCTTTATCATTTAATTTCAGGACAAATTCGTTAAGCGTGTATCTCACCAGTGCGCCCGATTACATTGCCGATATTTTGATTATTACTAGATTAATTTAAACGTTTAAGAAGTCTGGCGGGTGGTGAATCGGGACTTTATGATAAGCCGCCTCCCTCATTAGGTTCTAGTTTAGTGAAATATTTGCATAGAATGAAAGCGTCTCTCTCGCTCCATCCCTTGATCAGTGGATAGTGTTATTCTTTGTGAGTGGTAAAAATCCTCTCAAAATGATTGTTGTCAAAACATCAGTTTGTCTGAGTATGTGTACAAACACCTTACTGTATGTGTGCTCTCCTAGCAAACCCTGTCCCTTTCAACACACACGTATTATATCACCTGTAATCTTGCGAAGGTGTTGATGTTATTATTGAATTATTAGCCAACCAAAGAGATTAACTATGTACTATAAACATAGTAAATGACCGACTATCTATACCCAATTGTTTAGAATAACCAGTAATCAGCTGGTGTATACAGATCTAATGGACCACCGCAACCCCCACCACCGCCAAAAAAAAAAAACCACTTAAGTAGAATATGTAAACATCATAAAACATGTCCCGAAAACTATGATAATTCGATTTGTAAACATTCTGCTACAGTTGATACTTTTTTTTTCGCCGCGCCACTCTATAAGCAACGCTCACCGATAAATACGGAAGTTTCATTGAGTTGCGGTCTCCACGCCCCCTGGTGGTCCTTATATATAACTCACTAGTTTTCAACTTTTCTACTTACGAACTAACTTAACAAGGATAAACAGTAACTTTTTGATGCACCTCATTTTTTTTATATTTGAATAAGCAAGGATATTTGGTTTTAGAACTTCGTTATTTGGTAAGTAGTTTTCCTGTTTGGAATTATTTTATGTACATGTATGTATATAATTAACTGTTTTTATCTATGCATTTCGGTTCACATGATAATTAATATTCTTTAACAGGAAACTTTGAGGATTTATTTCTGAGCTTCTATTTCACCAGATTAATTTCTAAATTTAATTTTAGAATTTAATGCGCACTTTTATATGATTATGTGGATATAGATTTCAACTAATGCGAATAAGGGAAATATTTTTTTGTGTCAGTATTTTAACTTTTTATGAAAAGAATTCATATTTTTTGTTAATTTTTTTGTTTTTATCAAATATTATGAAACTCAATTTTTAATAAATGAATTACATATAAGTAACAGATCAACCACAAATTATTTTTTAAATGTGGGGATATTTGTTTTGATATGTTGTATTTCATTAACAAACTACATGCTGCTTGTAAATAATCAAGAATAAACTGTTTCCAATAATGATATGACAAGGATTTTAATACATAAAAAGGTATTGAATAAATTGAATTAACTTCTTTTTTTTTTTACTTTTGTCGCAGATGTCCAGTATGGGTAGCCCAGTCAGTGCTTCGTACTCCAGTCTTTTCGACGTGCGTCGCGTGGACGATACGCCGCCATCACGACCACTGTTCTCCATGACACACCCCCTCTCCTACACGCGAGACATGTGGAAATGCTACCCCTACAATGCCTACCAAAGCCTCTACGGCAGCTATTATTACGGGAACAGCAGCGCGTGCCTGTCCCCGGAGCAGCTGATGATTGGGACCCCGAGCCAGCAGACGACCGGTCTCGATCTTTCCCGATCCTCTTCCAGTTCACTATCAGACGACAACCTCTCGCCTGGAAAGCGCTCTTTTTCGGACTTGTCGATAGAAGGTAAGAAAGGTCTCTTTCAGATGTTTGTTGTACGGTAAAATTCAAAATTCAATGAAAATTAAGATAAACACGTGTAAAAATATATTTTTTTTCTTTTGCTTACAATATTATACGACAATCTTATAATGCAAACAAGAAAAAACTATTAATATAAAGGGAATACAAACGTGTTAAATAAATGTGCTACAAGAGAAAATGCTAAAGTACTTGGATACAAAATCGTCAGTGTAAATTAATACTCTAAAATACGAGCGACATTTATTTTTCCGTTAAAAAATCGCATGTTTTAAATTTTTCGTAGACCTTCTTGAAAATATATGCAATTTTTACTTTATAAAACCTTGGTGACATACAATATTATTAATTTATTTCATTGTCAAGCTGCCCCTAAGTCGGTAGCAGTATTTTGTGAAATTACAAAATCTTTGTTACGGCGGGTGCTTGGTTGACTTCCGATGGTTCAAGTTTAATGTCACCCCAGGAAAGATAGATTGAATCATTAAGTGATTATGGAAGGCATCTTCAATGCCCCTCCTTCTCTGTGTATTAAAAATGGCGGCAAACAGCAAAAAAAGCGCACAGTTTTTGCTGAAAATGACCATTTTTTCTTATCTTATTCCAATCTCTTTTGTTTTTCCTGAAAGATAATTGACTGTGTCAATCAACTTCCTTGTCCAAAACGTTTTCTTAAGTGTAAATATTCCACAAAAAGTCGTTTGAAAGCGTATACCCCCTCTATTTTCAAGATGGCGGCTGCATGGTTTCTTGTAAATGCAAACTTGAAATATTAAAAATAACAACCAATGAAAATAATTATAAATTGTGATTTAAAGTGACGGACACCTGCATAATTGCTTGCGGTTTATGTTACAACTTGATAACAATATTTTTGCTGAAGATAAGGACTACCAACGGATCTGAGAGAAGAATTTTAATGTATTCATAGGAAATTATTTTGAATGAGGGAAACTTGTCAAGCAGAGAGACAAGTATTCATTGTATAGCATTCTGTGTCATGTACACTCCAATTCCCGAGGGGAATTCAGACTCTGTCATGCAACACGGATAGATCTCTGCACTTGAAAAGCCTTGGATCCGCCATCTTGTTATCACGAATACTTTGTCTAATACAGTACAGCCTATTATAGTTTTGATTTCCCGAAAATAAAGAAAGTGTGTTAAGTTTTTTTTTTAAAATCGACGCATCTTATAAAAAGTTAGATCATTATTTTGCAACAAATTTCTGTTTCATTTAACAAATATTTAATACAAAATGAAAGACTAACATTGTAGCCTTCTATAAAAAATTTGAACCCTTTCCAACATCCTTCTCCAAAAATACGTGACAACAAATTAAAAGAATTAATAATTTCTTGTAAAACCTAATGCGTGAATATATTTAGTAGAAAATCTGCCTAACATACATTTGAATTAAGATTAACGCTTTATTTTACAGAGGAGAAGAAATCACCCAAGCCATTCGACTTTCATCACATGGCCGAGTCAGTGATTCGAGAAGAAGAGGAATCAGGAGCCAAGTCCCCCATCAATAAGGACCCCCTCATCATCAGCCACGCACTGGAGTACATCACTTACCTAGAACATGCAGCAAGGTACGCAGTACTTACCGGCAGTCGTTTAATAATTTTATATACCCAGGGCTGGCAATTAAATTTCATACGCATAGTTTTATATTTTGCAAATAATTACACTGCATGGTAAAGGAGCAAAGCTCACAAAAGAAAAAGAAAAATAAAATTGAAAAAAAAGTGAACAAGATGTTTTTTCTTCTCGACAAGTCTAAAGGGCATTTTGTGAACAGGATCTTGACAACTGTTAAAATGTAAACAAATTTAGAGTTATCTACTCTTGATTTCAAGGACTTGATATGTATTTATAGAGGAAGTAATATACATCACTGATTTACTCGCTCTACGCAATATCTTGCGGTGCGGTAAAATCGACTTCAAATTCGCGGCTTTCCCATGTGACTACCAACATCCTTTAGCTTTCCGCATGGTGTTCCCACATGTATGATGTAGCAAATTTTATGAATCGTTGCGGAATTTGTCGTGGAAAAAATATCCGTATGCACCTAACACGGATATATATGTTATCCATTTATAAAGAATAATGAAAAGAAATGCATGTATTTGATGACGTGATTACTTTTTTTTCCAGAATGCGTTCATTCATGCCTATCAAGTTCCCAATACATCTACCAAAATGTGGATCCACATTAGAGCGAAGAGGAAGGCGACATAAAAAGTAAGAAATAATATCCCAAAAAAGAGAACTAGACCCCCTCCCCCATTTCATCATAAATTAACTCGCCGACTCTTTTCTGCGTTGAATTGTCACCCCCAATTTGATATATTCTTTGCGCTAAAGACAATTTTGCATGTACACATACAAAACGTTTTTCTTTATATGTACTCTAATTGGGTTCTCCTTTCTCTAGGCAGAAGAAAGAATACATCTGTAAGTTCTGTGGTCGCCATTTCTCCAAGTCCTACAACCTCCTGATCCACGAGCGGACACACACGGACGAGAGACCCTTCCCGTGCGACATCTGTGGAAAAGCCTTCAGGCGCCAGGACCACCTCAGGGATCATAGGTATAACCTTTTGCCAAATTTAAATTTGTGTTTTGTTTTAAGGGGTGGGGTGGGGTTGAGGACTATTTGAACTTGTTTTTTTTACCATGGTCAATTTCTTTAACATATAAAAAGTGTTTCATAAAGCGTTTGGCTTGTAAATTAAAAAAAAGTTTAATATCATGCTGATTGAAAATTAAAATTTCAGTATAAAAGGGAAATTTATATGAATTGATGAATAATATTTTATTTGATTTACTAGGTATATCCACTCAAAGGAAAAGCCCTTCAAATGCGTGACCTGCGGAAAGGGATTTTGTCAGGCCCGAACCTTAGCTGTCCACAAACAGACGCACGAGGTAAATATCGATAGCTTAAAAATTAGCATGGTATCAGAAAAAGTAATTAATGATTGTATATTATTATACTGTATTGAAAAAGAGTAAGATTTTTAACCACACATATAATCAACACATCTTTTATTTTAGCAGGTTTCGTAATGGTTGTGCACGTGGAACAAAATAAAGGGTGTGAATCCATTGGGAAGGCCCAGTGTCACGTGATTAGATATCCCTCCGCGCGGGAAGATTCAGACTGTATTTTTGGTGCACGATGGTTGTCTATAAAGTATTTCCCCCGGAAGTTGAGGATTCTGGTGTCTGTTAACGCCTTTCCGTTGAGCTGACAGATTAACAGTGCTGCTAAAAAATTTAATTTGTTTTTACATCAAATTGTTGTTAATGATGATGTCATTGTTATCTTTTTTTTACTCTTGTTTTTGAGTATTGTTGTGCATGTGTTGTGTCCCCAAATATCGCATGTAATTGCATGCAAATTACATACAAAACATTCCAAGAAAGAGAGGAAAGAAAGATCGAGTGAAAGTGTGAACAAGAGAGATATTGTATATATACCTGAATGTTCGATATGCAAATAAATTATAACCTATAATGAACAAATCATAGTTTGTTTGAGTTTTTAGAGGATTTTCGTTGGAATAGAAATGTCGTTACACATTCATTCAGCAAACATACGAATACGAAAAGATTTTTTTTTTAAGTAGTTGTATTCGATATATCCATGCACATGTATATACACAGCAATGTCACTGTATGCTACATGTATTTGCAATATCGTGAGCATAATTTTTATAAACATTTGAGAGAGATACACACAGAGAGAGAGAGAGAGAGAGAGAGAGAGAGAGAGGGGGGGGAGCAGCTAGCCCTTCGCGACACTTTGTACAGTTAAAGTACCTGTGAATATACATATCCGTTTTATCGGTTTAAACAGATAAGTCAATATGAGTTGTAACATGCTGAGAGGGAGCACAGGAAATACTTAAGACAAAGAAAACCCCAATACAGTTCCCAAAACTACATCCGAGGGGGCCCACGATTACTGTGTTATTGTCATGTAAAGTGAATTACATAAAATATTAAGAGTAGCTTTTCTAGTATTACAAAGGAGATGCTTATCCGCTTTTGGGAAAACAGAGGATAAGATGAAATTTTATATTACATATATGTACTTGCGGATGAAAAAAAAAGTATTGTCAATCACCACATATGCATAAAACCTGTTTATTATCATACATGAAAAAAATGTGAACAAATCTTAAATATCTATATCCGACAATGACTTAATGTTGTACCTTTATGGTCAAGCGGAAATGCTAACTCATTCGTCACCTCAAATTCTCCTAGCTAACAAAGAATTCGCTGAAATGTTATCGAATTAAAGTAGCCAATTTTCTGATAACTTATCAAATATACACTTGTTTAGCCGTCACATTTTCGTCATTTCAAATCACTTCTTAAGAAGCAGACCGAGTTAATGCCATTTTAAGAGAGTGACCTGCGTCAAAATCTAGTAACCAGATTTACTTATCCCGATAACGTATTTAATAAAGCTCATCAGTAAACGTTTAACTGCAGGTTCTTCCAAAAATTAACGATTCACACAGAAATCATAAAATAAGAAATTTCATTCAAGGACTCCATACAGTAAATTGCTGATATAAAGCTATTGGCCAGGTCTCAAGTTTTGTCTACAACATAAGCCTAAGTGAAAATCAACAACCTACAAATACTACCGAATCCCTAGAAAAGTCTGAAGATCATGGCGTACTTAACAAAATGAAATGAACGCGAATGACACTTGGGTTTATTCAGGAGACCGTAAAGCCCACTACAAAACAACTTCTGTTTTTGCATCTTCATGGTCGTCTCTTAACACTTTCGACTTCAGTTGCAGTTGAATCGGAGAGGCTCTTATACTGCGGACTTATAACCACCAGATCTAGATATACGAAATACTTGTTCATCTTCAGTAGTTCACTTGAGCTGGTGATACCGTACTTACTGAATTATATATTGCTCATCATGTTGAAGTGACCGACCGAATGGCGTTACACAGTTCGTAAAGCATGCAAGTAGCTGCTTGTACCATCGCGTGCTTATTGACAGAGTGGGGAAGAACAAGCGAAGTGTACTAGCATCGTCTTGGATGTCTTGCGGTCTACCGAGACACGGGAATCAAGTGGAGCCGTAAGATACAAGTACATGTTCATGTACTGCTTTTCTGTAGTACATTTACACCATTTATGTACTGATAAGAGACAAGGAGAGATTACGATACCTTCTTAAATGCCTGTCATATTCTGATGCCGAAGAACAATATTGAATTGGTTTTAAAATATGTTTAAAAGATACCGGTACTGTTTAGAAAATTGTGAATTTTGAATTTACTGAGAAGATTTAGATATACATTTATTTTAATTTTCAAATACGATTACATTTTAAAATTAATGGTTGTAAATTTCATCAGTGAAAACTGTCATTTACTTTTACTTCATACGAGCAGTTGAGAACCACACTTCTAATAAATTGTTTGAAAAAACTAGCAACCCTACAAACAACAAAAGATTGCGTTTACTGTACATTAGTTATACTTTGTAGCTAAACCCAGATTTTTTTACAGTCTCGATCGAGTTTCAGAGAGAGCAGTTCGTTGTAGACAACGTTGCAGAGAATCGAGATTCCAAATGCTTCATAAAACAAAATTTAAATCTCTAAACTATGCGATTGAAAATTAGTTTGTCGCAACTGTATCTTCGCTTAAGACCTGTCGTCGATGTAGTTAATTCTCCCTCCGACTGGTTGTGATAATATAGGATTTTTCTGATAAAGTAGAAGACTCTGCGACTGATTAAATTAAATGACACTGCCGATATTGTTATTTACTGATTTGCTGTCAGCGACTATAAATATATAACAGTTATCAAAAAATAAAAATAAAAATAAGATAAAATACAATTACTGGTTTAAACACTTTGCTATCAGGAACAATATCAGTAAATGCAATATAGATGATACCGTCAACTGTCAGTTGTACTAGTGTAGTCATTGATTGATACTGATATAAACAGTCGTAAAGTTGTGGACAATTATTCCGATGTAAACAATAATAGACACTGATAATTGTGAACACAGTGTGTTTTCTCTGGTGTAGACACTTACCCATGCTAATATAATGTTATCGTTTACAAATTTCAGTTGATCATAAGTTCGTGACTAATTAAAGTTACATATTAACAATGGAAATTGTAAATCAGCGAATGAATCAGCGAAATCCACTTATAATGTAAAAAATACTGGTAGACACACTATAGGTGTAGACAATGATAGTGTCTATTATAATAAACAAACTCTTTTAGACACTGGTATTGTGTACAATTGTGTACACTTTGATAATGAACCTGGTGTAGGCACTGATAGACAAAAATTCTGTTGTACACTGATACTGCAATACAGAGACTGACATCGGTGTTTAAATACTGATAAAGACTTAGACAGTGAAGACACTGCTAGGTATTAATGCTGATGTACACACAGATAAATGTTTACTGATAAATACTGGTGATTTACATGTTATTATTGACGGTTAAACTGCTGTACTCCATTAACCAATAGTGTCAATGATACAGACACTAAACAGACACAGATACAAACAGTGACGTGCCATAATTGAATGCAACGTTTTCCCATTTTTTGTTTTTACTCATTTTTATTTTCTTTGCTTTTTTAAGATTGCATATTTTATATATATATTTTTTTTACAACAATGATGCTTGAACCAAAATTATGTTGGGTATGATCTCCCCTTGCACCTAATTTTAGTTGTTCCCCTTGTTTTAACTCTTCAGGGATGTCATTGTAAACAATGGAGGGCAGACGACAAGAAATGTCAGAGATGGCAAAAATGTTTTCTGTGAATAAGAACTAAGATGGTAATGTGCATTTGCTTATTAGATGACAATGTTACATCAGTATCATTTAGAAACAGTGCTTACATCAATATAGATGATAGTGTTTACATCAGTATGCTAACATGACATTGTTTACGTCAGCAATGATAGATAACAGGTTTTATATTACTATGAGTAGTTGGCAGTGTTAACGTCAAAATCAATTAATGACAGTGTTAACGTCAGTATCAGTAAATGACAGTGTTAACGTCAGTATAAGTAAATGACATTGTTAACATCAGTATGAGTAGATTACAGTGTTAACGTCAGTATAAGTTAATAACAGTGTTAACGTCAGTATAAGTAAATGACAGTGTTAACGTCATTATAAGAAAATAACAGTGTTAATGTCAGTATAAGTAAATGATAGTGTTAATGTCAGTATAAGTAAATGACAGTGTTACATCAGTATGATTAGATGATAGTGTTAACATCAGTATAAGTAAATGAAAGTGTTAACAACAGTATAAGTAAATATCAGTTTTAACGTCAGTATAAGTAAATGACAGTGTTACATCAGTATGATTAGATGATAGTGTTAACGCCAGTATAAGTAAATGAAAGTGTTATCGTCAGTATCAGTAAATGACAGTGTTAACGTCAGTATCAGTAAATGAGAGTGTTAACGTCAATATTTATAAGTAAATGACAGTGTAAATGTCAGTATGAGTAGATGACAGTGTTACATCAGTATGATTAGATGATAGTGGTTACATCAGTTTAAGTAAATGACAGTGTGAACATCAGTATAACTAAATGACAAGGTGAACATCAGTATAACAAAAAGACAGTGTTAACGTCAGTATAAGTAAATGACAGTGTTAACGTCAGTATAAGTAAATGACAGTGTTAACATCAGTATAAGTAAATGACAGTGTTCACGTCAGTATAAGTAAATGATAGTGTTAACGTGAGTATAAATAAATGACAGTGTTAACGTCAGTATAAGTAAATGACAGTGTTAACGTCAGCATAAGTAAATGACAGTGTTAACGTCAGTTTACGAAAATAACAGTTTTATGTCAATATAAGTAAATGACAGTGTTAATCTCAGTATAAGTAATTGACAGTGTTAACGTCAGTATAAGTAAATGAGAGTGTTAATGTCAGTATGAGTTAATAACATTGTTACATCAGAATGATTAGATGATAGTATTTACATCAGTATAAGAAAAGGACAGTGTTAACATCAGTATAAGTAAATGACAGTGTTAACGTCAGTATAACTAAATGATAGTGTTAATGTCAGTATAAGTTAATAACATTGTTACATCAGTATGATTAGATGATAGTGTTTACATCAGTATAAGAAAAGGACAGTGTTAGCATCAGTATAAAGAATATGACAGTGTTAACGTCAGTATAACTAAATGACAGTGTTAACATCAGTATAAGTAAATGACAGTGTTAACGTCAGTATAACTAAATGATAGTGTTAATGTCAGTATAAGTTAATAACATTGTTACATCAGTATGATTAGATGATAGTGTTAACGTCAGTATAAGTAAATGACAGTGTTAACATCAGTATAAGTAAATGACAGTGTTAACATCAGTATAAGTAAACGACAGTGTTAAGGTCAGTATAGGTAAATAACAGTGTTAACGTCAGTATAAGAACATTACAGTGTTAACGTCAGTATAGGTAAATGACAGTGTTAACGTCAGTATAGGTAAATGACAGTGTTAACCTTAGTATGAGTAAATGACAGTGTTAACGTCAGTTTCAGTAAATGACAGTTTTATCGTCAGTATACGAAAATAACAGTGTTAACGTTAGTATAAGTAAATGACAGTGTTAACACTAGTATAAGTAAATGACAGTGTTAACATCAGTATAACTAAATGACAGTTTGAACGTCAGTATAAGTAAATGGCAGTGTTAACGTCAGTATAGGAAAATTACAGTGTTAACGTCAGTATAGGTAAATGACAGTGTTAACCTTAGTATGAGTAAATGACAGTGTTAACGTCAGTATAAGTAAATGACAGTGTTAACGTCAGTATAAGTAAATGACAGTGTTAACGTCAGTATAAGTAAATGACAGTGTTAAACCCAGTATAAGTAAATGACAGTGTTAACGTCAGTATAGGTAAATGAAAGTGTTAATGTCAGTATAAGTAAATGACAGTGTTAACGTCAGTATAAGTAAATGAGAGTGTTAATGTCAGTATAAGTCAATGACATTGTTACATCAGTATGATTGTATGATAGTGTTTACATCAGTATAAGAAAAGGACAGTGTTAGCATCAGTATAAGTAAATGACAGTGTTAACGTCAGTATAACTAAATGATAGTGTTAACGTCAGTATAGGTTAATGACAGTGTTAACGTCAGTAAAAGTAAATGACAGTGTTAACGTCAGTATAGGTAAATGACAGTGTTAACGTCAGTATAAGTAAATGGCAGTGTTATAGTCAGTATAAGTAAATGACAGTGTTAACGTCAGCATAAGTAAATGACAGTGTTAACGTCAGTATTAGAAAATAACAGTGTTAACGTCAATATAAGTAAATGACAGTGTTAATGTCAGTATAAGTCAATAACATTGTTACATCAGTATGATTAGATGATAGTGTTAACGTCAGTATAAGTAAATGACAGTGTTAACATCAGTATAAGTAAATGACAGTGTTAACGTCAGTATAAGTAAACGACAGTGTTAAGGTCAGTATAGGTAAATAACAGTGTTAACGTCAGTATAAGAACATTACAGTGTTAACGTCAGTATAGGTAAATGACATTGTTAACGTCAGTATAGGTAAATGACAGTGTTAACCTTAGTATGAGTAAATGACAGTGTTAACGTCAGTTTCAGTAAATGACAGTTTTATCGTCAGTATACGAAAATAACAGTGTTAACGTTAGTATAAGTAAATGACAATGTTAACCTCAATATAAGTAAATGACAGTGTTAACGGCAGTATAAGTAAATGACAGTGTTAACGTCAGTATAAGTAAATGACAGTGTTAACGTCAGTATAGGAAAATTACAGTGTTAACGTCAGTATAGGTAAATGACAGTGTTAACCTTAGTATGAGTAAATGACAGTGTTAACGTCAGTATAAGTAAATGACAGTGTTAACGTCAGTATAAGTAAATGACAGTGTTAACGTCAGTATAAGTAAATGACAGTGTTAAAGCCAGTATAAGTAAATGACAGTGTTAACGTCAGTATAGGTAAATGAAAGTGTTAATGTCAGTATAAGTAAATGACAGTGTTAACGTCAGTATAAGTAAATGAGAGTGTTAATGTCAGTATAAGTCAATGACATTGTTACATCAGTATGATTGTATGATAGTGTTTACATCAGTATAAGAAAAGGACAGTGTTAGCATCAGTATAAGTAAATGACAGTGTTAACGTCAGTATAACTAAATGATAGTGTTAACATCAGTATAGGTTAATGACAGTGTTAACGTCAGTAAAAGTAAATGACAGTGTTAACGTCAGTATAGGTAAATGACAGTGTTAACGTCAGTATAAGTAAATGGCAGTGTTATAGTCAGTATAAGTAAATGACAGTGTTAACGTCAGCATAAGTAAATGACAGTGTTAACGTCAGTATTAGAAAATAACAGTGTTAACGTCAATATAAGTAAATGACAGTGTTAATGTCAGTATAAGTCAATGACATTGTTACATCAGTATGATTGTATGATAGTGTTTACATCAGTATAAGAAAAGGACAGTGTAACGTCAGTATAAGTAAATGACAGTGTTAACGTCAGCATAAGTAAATGACAGTGTTAACGTCAGTATTAGAAAATAACAGTGTTAACGTCAATATAAGTAAATGACAGTGTTAATCTCAGTATAAGTAAATGACAGTGTTAACGTCAGTATAAGGAAATGAGAGCGTTAATGTCAGTATAAGGTAATCACATTGTTACATCAGTATGATTAGATGATAGTGTTTACATCAGTATAAGAAAAGAACAGTGTTAACATCAGTATAAGTAAATGACAGTGTTAACGTCAGTATAAGTAAATGACAGTGTAAACGTCAGTATAAGTAAATGACAGTGTTAACGTCAGTATAAGTAAATGACAGTGTTATCGTCAGTATAAGTAAATGACAGTGTTAACGTCAGTATAAGTAAATGACAGTGTTAACGTCAGTATAAGAAAATAACAGTGTTAACGTCAGTATGAGTAAATGACAGTGTTAACGTCAGTATGATTAGATGATAGTGTTTACATCAGCATAAGTAAATGACAGTGTTAACGTCAGTATAAGAAAATGACAGTGTTAACGCCAGTATACGTAAATGACAGTGTAATCGTCAGTATCAGTAAATGAGAGTGTTAACGTCAATATTTATAAGTAAATGACAGTGTAAACGTCAGTATGAGTAGATGACAGTGTTACATCAGTATGATTAGATGATAGTGGTTACATCAGTATAAGTAAATGACAGTGTTAACACTAGTACAAGTAAATGACAGTGTTAACATCAGTATAACTAAATGACAGTTTGAACGTCAGTATAAGTAAATGAGAGTGTTAACGTCAGTATAAGTAAATGACAGTGATAACGTCGGTATAAGTAAATGACAGTGTTAATGTCAGTATAAGTAAATGGCAGTGTTATAGTCAGTATATGTAAATGACAGTGTTAACGTCAATATAGGTAAATGACAGTGTTAACCTTAGTACGAGTAAATGACAGTGTTAACGTCAGTATAAGTAAATGACAGTGTTAACGTCAGTATAAGTAAATGACAGTGTTAATGTCAGTATAAGTAAATGGCAGTGTTATAGTCAGTATATGTAAATGACAGTGTTAACGTCAATATAAGTAAATGACAGTATTAATTTCAGTATAAGTAAATGACAGTGTTAACGTCAGTATAAGCAAATGAGAGTGTTAATGTCAGTATAAATTAATAACATTGTTACATCAAAATGATTAGATGATAGTGTTAACATCAGTATAAGAATAGGACAGTGTTAACATCAGTATAAAGAATATGACAGTGTTAACGTCAGTATAAGTAAATGACAGTGTTACATCAGTATGATTAGATGATAGTGTTAACATCAGTATAAGTCAATGACAATGTTAACATCAGTATAAGTAAATATCAGTGTTAACGTCAGTATAAGTAAATGACAGTGTAACGTCAGTATGATTAGATGAGAGTGTTAACATCAGTATAAGTAAATGACAATGTTAACATCAGTATAAGAGAATGACAGTGTTAACGCCAGTATCAGTAAATGACAGTGTTATCGTCAGTATCAGTAAATGACAGTGTTAACGTCAGTATTTATAAGTAAATGACAGTGTAAACGTCAGTATGAGTAGATGACAGTGTGACATCAGTATGATTAGATGATAGTGGTTACATCAGTATAAGTAAATGACAGTGTTAACACTAGTATAAGTAAATGACAGTGTGAACATCAGTATAACTAAATGACAGTGTTAACGTCAGTATAAGTAAATGACGGTGTTAACGTCAGTATAAGTAAATGACAATGATAATGACAATGTTAACGTCAGTATAAGTAAATGACAGTGTTAACATCAGTATAAGTAAATGACAGTGTTAACGTCAGTATAAGTAAACGACAGTGTTAATGTCAGTATAGGTAAATAACAGTGTTAACGTCAGTATAAGAACATTACAGTGTTAACGTCAGTATAGGTAAATGACAGTGTTAACGTCAGTATAGGTAAATGACAGTGTTAACCTTAGTATGAGTAAATGACAGTGTTAACGTCAGTTTCAGTAAATGACAGTTTTATCGTCAGTATACGAAAATAACAGTGTTAACGTTAGTATAAGTAAATGACAATGTTAACCTCAATATAAGTAAATGACAGTGTTAACGGCAGTATAAGTAAATGACAGTGTTAACGTCAGTATAAGTAAATGACAGTGTTAACGTCAGTATAGGAAAATTACAGTGTTAACGTCAGTATAGGTAAATGACAGTGTTAACCTTAGTATGAGTAAATGACAGTGTTAACGTCAGTATAAGTAAATGACAGTGTTAACGTCAGTATAAGTAAATGACAGTGTTAACGTCAGTATAAGTAAATGACAGTGTTAAAGCCAGTATAAGTAAATGACAGTGTTAATGTCAGTATAAGTAAATGAAAGTGTTAATGTCAGTATAAGTAAATGACAGTGTTAACGTCAGTATACATTGATGACAGTGTTAACGTCAGTATAAGAAAATGAAAGTATTAATGTCAGTATAAGTAAATGACAGTGTTAACGTCAGTATAAGTAAATGAAAGTGTTAATGTCAGTATAAGTAAATGACAGTGTTAACGTCAGTATACATTGATGACAGTGTTAACGTCAGTTTAAGTAAATGAAAGTATTAATGTCAGTATAAGTAAATGACAGTGTTAACGTCAGTATAAGTAAATGACAGTGTTAAAGTCAGTATAAGTAAATGAAAGTATTAATGTCAGTATAAGTAAATGACAGTGTTAAAGTCAGTATAAGTAAATGACAGTGTAAAGGTCAGTATAAATTGATGACAGTGTTAACGTCAGTATAAGTAAATGAAAGTATTAATGTCAGTATAAGTAAATGACAGTGTTAACCTTAGTATGAGTAAATGACAGTGTTAACGTCAGTATAAGTAGATGACAATGTTAACGTCATTGTTAGTAAATAATTTAATTCTGGTTGTAACACACTTTCTGATTGGCTTAAGAATTTATTTTATATCGTATATAATTCAATATATATTAGTTTTATGCGATATAAAAATGGTTTCGAACAGTTTACGCTTTTTTATAAACCGCTTCGCGGTTTATAAAGCGTAAACCGCCCCAAACCATTTTATATCGTATAAAACTAATACATATTGAATTCATTCCTTAAATGAAGGTGTTAATGTCAGTATAAGTAAATGACAGTGTTAACATCAGTATAAGTAAATGACAGTGTTAACGTCAGTATAAGTAAATGACAGTGTTTATCAGTATAAGTAAATAACAGTGTTAACGTCAGCATAAATTGATGACAGTGTTAACGTCAGTATGAGTACATTCATGAGAGTGTTACATCAGTATGAGTAGGTGACAGTGTTAACATCAGTTTATGTAGATGACAGTGTTAATATCAGTATGAGTAGATGACATTGTTAACGTCAGTATGGGTTGTTAACACTGTTAACATCTGTATGAGTAGATGACAGCGTTTACATAAGTATGAGTAGATAGTAGTGTTTACATCAGTATGAGTAAATGACATTATTTTCAAAAGAATGAGAAGATGATAGTATTGACATCAGTTTATGTAGATGACGGCGTTTATATAAGTATGAGTATATAATGACATTAAACATCAAATTGTGTAGTATAGATGACAATGTTTAATAAGTCAGTATGATAAGATGAACGTGTTTACATCAGTATGAGTAGATGATAGTGTTTACATCAGTATGAGTAAATGTCAGTGTTTAAATCTTTGTGAGTAGTTGACAGTGTTTACATCATAATAAATACATGTAGATAAAAGTGTTTACATCAGTATGATTAGGTGACAGAGTTAACCTTAGTATGAATCAATGACAGTGTTAACGTCTCTTTATTTAGATGACAATGTTTATATCACTATTAGTAGATGACAGTGTTTACATCAATATGATTAGATGACAGAGTTAACATCAGTATGATGGGTTGACAAATTAAACATCAGTATGATGGGTTGACAAATTAAACATCAGTATGAATAGAGAACAGCTTTTACATAAGTATAAAACGTTGACAGTGTTTACATAAGTATAAGTAGATGATAGTGTTTACTTCAGTATAAGCAAATGACAGTGTTAACATCAGTATGAGTGGATAATAGTGTTTACATCAGTATAAGGTAGAAACAACATCTTTGTTCATCTTTTTTCCTTTTTTGCATAAATATAATTTCAGTTGCTATATTTCAAATGTGAAACAACATATTTAGACGTCATCATCAATATTTTTAAATTGAATTGGTCAATACATAACAGATTTCGATTTTCAGTCAAAATATTTCAATTCACTTCTTCCGATCGCTGTTAGTACAGTCATCAACAAGTATTAGAGTCATTGGATATTGCGCCTAACAGTCGCTTAGATACATATTGAACAGCTGTCGATATACATGATTAATATCATATATTAAGTATTAGTACAAAACTTCAAGTACACTCTTAAAACACAAACAAAATATTGAATAGAGAAATTGTATATTTATATCTGTATATCAAGTTAAGCGTTGTATTTAACTACATCAGTCACAAACAGCTGCACTTGAGTTTAGAAAAGGAAAAATTAGAAAGTTTCTTTTTCCTTAAGCCATCTAACTCACTATCACATGCGACCGGCAAATTCCCGGATTACGAGTCGCCATAATGCCCATTTGCAAACCAAGCTATCGAAGCATGACACCAATCACTTAAAATGTATTGATTTCCGGGCTTTTTATAGAAATCAATGTACTGGACTTTCCTCTTCTCCCATTTCTGGCCGCCCACTAACCTATACACGTACCTAAGTCATAGGAAACTGTACTGAGCAGTCCGTGCGAGGGGGAGATGAGTTTTGCTCCAGTAAAGATGAGGCCAGTGGATACAGTTACTGATCATTATCTTTCCTGTGATCTCGAGTCGTCATGATATATGATCAGTCTTTTGTTACGAATAACTTTTTTTTTGTAAAATAAGCAATGTATCTTATATTATCCTTGCGTACGAAGTGTCTGTTTAAAAATGTTACACCTATCTATATAATAATCTATACTTAAAAATTAAGACATTTCGCCAATAAACTACATGTACGAAACGCCTGCACCAGAGTAACTGCTTATACCTTAGGTATTTCGACACGTGTGATATGATGTCCGTAAGCTATAATTGAATCTTTCTCTCTCTCTCTTCACTGTCCTTACTTTCATCTGTAACCTGTTAAGCTAGAAAACCAATCAGACATATATTGGCGAAAAAAGTAAGCAATGTAGGTTAAATTAAATGTTGATTTAATATTCAAAGTAACATATCAATTTTAAAAACAATATTGCATATATATATATATATATATATATATATATATATATATATATATATATATATATATATATATATATACATGTGTCATTTATCCATGTATTTCCTTATTTTCCAAGAAGAAATTAAGCTTTGTGTAAAGGCAAAGTTTAAAAATTGGAACTTTGGAACGCTGCGCCAATCAGATTACCATTTCCTCGGTAATCGGTTTGGAAGCAAGGAGATATGGTACCTACTCAGTATATGCAAATCTGTACATGGTATCAAATTTGAAGCTATCGATCAAATATTGTTTCAGTGCAGTAACATAAGAGTTCCTGATCTACGTTTGAATAATTTTTTTTTTTTTTTTGCGTAAGGAAACATTATGATTAAAAATGAAAGCAAACGCTCCTTTTCAATATTAACACTTACATGTAATACAAAAAAATGTATTTATACTAATAATCGTTTTCAATTTTCGAAATGTGAATGATTTCAATAATATTTTCGCCATGCCCAACTTGTTATTGCAAACGATATTAGCAACCAAGGATGAAACAGCCAATCGATGTTAACATTGACCATAAGCAAACGTAAATTGTCACCTTTTATCCATATCATAATCAAAGCATTATAAAAATGTTGACATTCTTTGTTTAGACACATCACACGTTACAAATGAGATTTTTCGGATACCGATACAAAGGTAAATATAGCTTAACATTCTTCTGTGTATACCAGTATGACAAATATTGGCTTTGGGTGACACTATACCGTTGCAGTAAAGACCGTCTGGCTAAGAAGCTAATGAATTCGGTCCCGGTAAACAGGCTGTGCTCGCCCCGGCGTCAGCTGATCACAAAGACCTGCTAATTAATGCTCGTCATTCGCATGTATCGCATCATCTGAAGAAGTTAAATGGAAACATGCTGACATATGAACAGAGCGACAGTTTATTGAATATATACGTGCATGGATTAGTGCATTACTCTGGAAGAGAGAGAGAGAGAGAGAGAGAGAGAGAGAGAGAGAGAGAGAGAGAGAGAGAGAGTTTGGATAAAATAAAAACTATAAGCAAAATTGAAAGTGTTTCTTTTTTGCGTACAATGTCATGAAGAAAGTTTTTAAATCTAAAAAATAAATAAATTTAGACCAGTCGCCGAACTTATTTTTCTATTTTTAATTATTTTGGGGTTTTATTTACATGATTTCCTCAAGTTTTTCTCGTTTTTGTTTGTTGTTGAAGGGGGGGGGGGGTATTTTGATTAATCTTTAAAACGGGGTCGGGGTTAAAACTGGAGCATTTTAGTTTACACCTGTTGTACAAAGTACTTAACATTCCAAATCATCTGTCATCTGTTCCTGTTGTTTTGACAGAATATTGAAGCTAATATAAAATCCGATAACATGCATATATCCGTGTAAAAAAACAGGACACTTCAAATGGTAAAATCGTGTAAACCAAAACACACAAATGCTGATGGACTATATACATGCATAAATAGACAAAGCAAACACAAGTCTACTGTTGATTCCAATAAAATATGAAGACAAGAACGGGAATTATTGTCATCTAATGTAGATCTTCAAGTATTTTTAGGCCCCCCCCCCCTTCGTCTCAATGACTACAAGACGTTTGAAAACTGTTTAGAATGTAAAGAAATTCTTATTAAGGCTGATCTTGGCGAAAATTGCCAATTTGCTTCACAACATGGTTGAGTCGTGGGAAGATACTACAAGTATACTGTGAAATGTTTCTTATGAGACATATACATTGTAAGACCTTCTAAAGTTTATACAGTTGGTCAAGAACATACT
The DNA here is from genome assembly GCA_020458035.1 of Magallana ariakensis. Taxonomy (NCBI): domain Eukaryota; kingdom Metazoa; phylum Mollusca; class Bivalvia; order Ostreida; family Ostreidae; genus Magallana; species Magallana ariakensis. The sequence continues at coordinate 30,109,484 of CM035818.1, forward strand.
GTAAGTAATTACACTTCCCCTTAGATTTCTGTTGAGGCACAAACGAGATATTTCGTAGGTGGTTTTTTTTTCAAACTTTATTTCATATCGTCTATTGAGTCAATGATACGATCGTGGTACATGTAGAACCATTTTAACAAGAGCTTGGACTTTCGGTGGGATGTTACTATCTAGTTTACTCATCAAAACAAGCTTTCAAATATTGACCTCCTTTCTTCTAATTCGCTAAGAGAAGCTCATTAATATTCATAGACTTTCAAAACCGGAAAGCTGTTTGCCAAGATCTGCTCTGCTGTGTGAAATTGACGCTGTTTAAGCGAAATATACATCCCTGGATAAGGTCGGACGAGTGTCACTGCGTTCAATGTATTCATATCTATTAGCCAATGACTGGACAGTTAACCACGAGTAGACCCCGCCTTCATCCAACCGGAGTTTGTCACGTTCTACCCAAAGTCCAAGCTCTTGTTAAAACGGTTCTAAAATAATCCCTGGTAGTCTACTGTCTTTTTTGTGGGAAGACAATACTAATAAGCCGGGTTGCAACAGTGCACCGTTATTGAAGCAGCAATGCGCTAGTGATGCAGTCAGTCAACAACAATAAGTTGTTGAACCAGACAACAATTTCGCTATAGAATTCTCTGACCAGACTAGCCAACAGTAGTGTTCTCTTGCTTATGTCTTGTACGCAGTCAATGATTATATAGACGTTAAAGTTAGAGTGTATTGCAGAAAAGAATTAGTGATCTGTGTTATGTTTCTCTAGAGATAACGTAAAAATCGTGTAATGTTAAACTTTAATATTTTAATTAAAAATGACAGTTTTAAATACTATGTCTTTTCAATTTTTTTGATAGATTTCACAGAATTGTTCTTCAGGGAAAACTTTTTACCATGTTGAATATTGTAAAATTGTCTTGCTTTGTATTTGATTCAAATCACGTGGAAACAGTATCTCTCGAACTGTTTAAAAACACCTCCTTGCTCTATCTCGAAGAACTTGATCATAGTTCCCTTATACCAATTGAAATAAGTATTGCATTATAGCACTATAAAGCAGTGGAAGCAGGTGGGAGTGCTAGTATACGAGTTGAAGCACTATAGAATAAATGCAACATATATACAAAGTTCACTGAAATCCACAGTCGAGAAGGAAATGCACAGTAAAAACTTTAAAACAGAACTTATAATCCTGGAAATGGTTGAAGGAAATGGCCTGCTGTTCCCACTACCAACAGGAGTCAGCTGAGGAAGTTGTGTAGGCTTAATATAGGCTGATAGGCAGTATATAAGTGTATAAGCTCATATATACCATAAACTAAATAAATGTCGATATTTAAAAATAGAAGTTTTAAAATTCAATTTGCTGATGAATTTTCTTTGGCTAGTAATTTTTGGTGTTTGTTGTTTGATTATTTTGGTTTTGGGGTTTTTTTTTTGGGGGGGGGGGATAGGGGGGGTCTCTATTTAATCAATCTCCATCTTGCCAAAGAATGTTTTCTTGGTAAAAATTAATAAAACTCAGTAGTTGCAAACTAATTCGTTGTTTTAATATGCCATTTCAAAACTCTAATATTATAAAATGAAATGAAATTGGAATAAAAACTTTTTTGAAAATTTAAATGTTATCGCGATCGATATACTGCTGTCGCCATTGTAAGGAGAGATAGTGAGTACATTTAGTGGCCTGTCAAAGTATTTAGAAATTGACAACCGTCTACATCTGCTTAGTCAGGCAATGAATGCACAATAATTGAATGCACAATAATTGAATGCTTCAATTTTTATTATCAACTCTTTCAAAACGTGTAATTTTGAAATATTTGTGTACTTAAAACTATACTAGTACCACTTTAATAAAAACAAATCGATTGCATTTGAAGGGGGGGGGGTGGTAAATTTCAATTTATAAAAAAAAATTATATGTAAAATCCATGGTTTTGTGGATTTTTTAAAAGATGCTTTAAGAGTCGATGCTGTTAAAACAGTGGGATGATATAAACGACCAAGCACTACAAATAGGTACTACTAAAGCACGTAACAAGGATAGAAATAGCAACAGTATCTAAATGTTTATGGGATGCAATAAGGAAAATATATTCATAAAACGAGGAAATTGTCAGGGGTCGGAGTCAGAAAAAATTGCTATTGGTAACTGCGGAAGGTTGGAGGCGAAATTCAGATTTAATTGATGATTATCACTTATTAATTATGAAGTTTAAGAGTGCCAACAATTATGATATATAGTAACAACAAGCGACTGTTTCCTCGTTTATAATCTGTTAAACGGCACGGGTTTCAAAAATAAATTTTAAGGACTTTATATTCAGGATTTTTAAAATGGCTATGTTTCTGATTATGAAATGTAAATTAATCGAGGATACTCTTGATCAATTCCGACTAATGCATTCCTTTTATAATATCGCTTTGACGAATTACATAACGGCACTTTTTATAATAAGTTTTTGACACACAACCTTTCCATCCCCCCCCCTCCCTTGTTCCCTTTCTTTCGCATATATTTTTTAGAATGAAAAACTTCGCATCACAGATTTACTAGATACTTGCATTCTGAAATTTCGGAAATACTCTTACATCAGTAAATGTACAGCATTCTCCGTATTGAATTAAAATTATAGCTATCACCCATGTTTTCGAAAAATATGAACCGCCATTGATCTGAGACCTTTACAGAAACTTGAAAACAAAGAACGAAATTGACAAAACAAAAAGAAAAAAATTAGAAAATGGCGTAATATTTGGAAATTCGGTAGAACAATTAAAGATAAGTCGATATTTATAGTGTGAACAAAAGAGATAATTCCATTGGATTCTTATCGCTCCCGCTTGTTTTCCGAGTATTTTGGGGTTGTTTTCTTTTTCAAAAATTCAAGAAAATAAAAGTAAGTGACAATATCCTAGCCAGTAATCGAGGCGGACGGATACGGCGGTGCCAAAAACAAACTTCCCTCTTCTGACTTCCGGTTATCATAGGCGTGACAAAGATCCTCTTAGTTTCCTCAGATTTATTGAAGTTCGAGCGACAGTCTCGGAAAATATATTTTGCTTTGATCTAAATTTGGCATTTCTGACCTTTCAGACCTTTTCCCCTTTTGTTTATATGTAGGTCAAATAACATCATGCACTTGGTAATTAAAATAACCAAAACTAAAATTCGAAAATCCAAATATTTTTTCATCGTTAAAAAAGTTATTTTCAAGAATATCTTATATATATGGTATAACAAAAAAATATGGAGAATAATAAAATTAAGTGTTTTTGAAATTGATTCTGTAGTATTCTGTGTCGTGTACAATCCAGAAAATTAAAGAATATCGCCAAAATTAAAGACATGGCATAAGCCAATTCACATTGTATTTTTTTTTTATTTACCGGAGGCCATATTTTTTATAAGTTGTTTCTCGAGACATTTTCCCCAAAATTAGGTTGGTAGTTGGAAAAAAAATAAAGACACTTTTTCATAAAATTTTATAAATGTAAAAGTACATTTAATACCAGCACACACTCACATCAAGCAGTGGCAACACCCCAAAAAGATTGATATCATATCTAATGTAAATTTCTTTATGAAGAATTGTTCAAATCTCATTTTATTCATGCCGATTTGAACAATTCTAGTGGATTTTATGTTTTGTATAAATTCATTAACCTGACACATCAAACACTATTTTATTTTATTTTTTTTTTCTTCAAATTTTTGAAAAGTTGAGTCGGTCTGTCTTGGAAAACAACTAATAAAAACGGCCTGATGGCAAAAATACAATTATGATAACATGACATAACGAGAAAAGAACGTAATGACGTGATTATGGTACAGAAATTAAAGTGCATGTACCTATACTAATTATATTTTAGAAAATTTTGAATTACACTTAACTGTATATCAAATTCAAGAAGTGGTATGTTTAATAGTGTGTGTATTTATGGTGCTCATCGTCATTTTTATTTAATTAGGCACTTAAAAAACACAAAATAGTATATATTTTAATACATTTTGACCAATTTTTCCCGACTTGTGAGCTCGCCATTCCTAATTATGCATTGGATATTAAAATAGAATAGCCTCGGTCGGTCAGAATATTATTATTGTTTTTTTTAAACATAATATCCCGTGCAAAGTTTCTTGGCCACACCAAAGATTTCTTGTTCGTCATTTTACCTTAATTTCAAGTTAGTGTGTGTGCACTTCCAGTACTTTAATTTTTAACTGAAACTTTTTTTTTTTTAATTCTATTTGTACATTTCATTAATATAGCTGAGATGATTTTCAAACATGACAGGATGAAGTTAAAAGATGAAACCTGAAAACTTTGAAACTTTGATGATCATAAAGTGCAACAGCAATCTTGTAAAAGTCATTAAATTTGAACCTGATAGTGAACATGCATTACTTTACTTAAGTAATGGTAATGTAATGCAGTACTTCAAGAAAATTAAGTAATTGTAAATTAATGCCCAAATTCATAAAATAATTGTAATGTAATACATTACTTTACAATGTAGTTCGCCCCAAGCTTTGTGATAGTAATGATAGTATAGAATGAAAAGAATACATTCATTTATACCAACGGTATTGTTTGTTCAATATTTTTCGTTTCATTTATTAAATATATTTAAATTTTGCATTAGTTCTCTTACAATGATCACAGTAGGAGGTTGAATTTTACACAGAAATAAAGAGAGAAATAATGCAAAACGCTTTTTTTTTTAAAAAACTAGTTGACCTGTTAATCCGAAACTAGTGTGAATTTATCCTTATATAGTTTAGATTCATACGTGTAAAAATCATGATCTCTCTCTCTCTCTCTCTCTCTCTCTCTCTCTCTCTCTCTCTCTCTCTCTCTCTCTCTCTCTCTCTCTTCGAAATCGACTCATTTTAAAATATTTACATTGTATATCTCCTTTGTCTAGCTATATTATCCTTTTTTTCATTCGTATTTCGAAAATTACAATGACCCTCCAGTTTAAGTGTGTATCGCCGAAAGTTTACATGAATTGAAAGCAAATGGCATTAATGAAAATATGTTTCAACCGAAATGAATAATCTTTTCATCAAGCAGATATAGATAAAGTTTCAAGCAAATGGTAATATTCTACTTCCGATGCACATTATAGGACACTCGTGAGCTTATTCTACACAAGGGTAGGGAGATCGTCCAGACATCCCGTAAACCGCTGCCGACTGCGCGCGCATCCAAAGTATCCACAAACCAATTCAAACGGTTATAAGTATTCCATTCATACGGTACTTTGGGAAATGGAACGCTTCCGCTACAGAGGGAAGAAATACAGAGTCCAACAGATGCATGAATGGGGGTAAGTTCGAGTATATGACCCATTCATCAAGGACTCGATTGCTCCGTTTTCAAAATGTGGCTCCATACATCAATTTTTTTCTGGAAAAATATTATCAGATATGACATCAGTAAACAATAGAAAAAAATAAGACTCAAGTGAAGTCAGAATAAAGGAAAACAGCTATTTAAGGAGTAAAAAAAGGTTTAGATCCCAAGATTATGAATCTAAAAACTACTTTAGTATGCGTTAGTAGTTAGACAATGTTTCCAATTTTATATTTGGACACGTTGAAAAAAAAAACCAAAAACGTATTGGAAACTGGGTAGTCATTAAAAACAACAACAAGGAAGTGATGGAAATTGCTTTAGATTTATGCGACGTTTATAGAAGCTGAGTCAGAGCTTTTGAGGAAAATAGGCAGTCGCGTACTTGGCGCTTTTAGCAAGCGAATATTGAAACCAGAAGTTGGATAGTCAATTTTGTCGTCAGTAACTTTTGCTAAACAGAGATTTATTTAAAGAAGACAAAGCCATGACAAGGAACGTCAGAACAATACATCAGTTTTGATGGTTCAGTGATCAGTATAAAGAAAAATTACGCGAATTTTAAAAATATTATCTTATATAAAGTGCAGAATGCATTAAAAATAAGATAGGAATTAATTCAGATTAAAAATAGTGTATCTGCTGGCTAACATTGATGGTTAATGCACCTTGTCAACAGAACACATATGTATCTGAAGCTACCTCTATTTACACATACATAGTAATATTTTGAACTTTTTAAGTCTGACTATGTATGAGGAGAATTTACTTAAGCAATGAATGCTTATTTTTGGATGTCTAAAAATATAGTGCCAGAAACTTTGAAGAGAAAAATCTTTTTTAATTAAGGAGTAGATATAATTTAATGATTATTTTTCAAAAGTACATATCAAATTGGTTATGTAAGGTTGAACGTTTCATTAAATCTTACAAAAATAAATATACTCAAAACACGTGGTGACGTTTATATTTGTGCTCATGGCGCATGAATTAGTAAAGTGTATTCATAGGAAATTGAACGTCGCAGATTTCCAATGCAAACATAAGGGGAAATATGCACTGAATGTAAATATTTTATTTTATAATATTAACATTTTCAATTGTCTTTGACTATGATAACATTACGCTTCATCAGTTTTGAAGCCTTTATCTCAATAATTTCATAAAAGATGAGCGACACAAAATGGGCGTGACCTGTTCCAAAAAAAATAAACCTCCTCCAGCATCTGAAACCTATGATGGCTCTGATTCAGCATCCACGCCTGTGGAGTGCATCAGAATCACAAGATGCGTCATCTATTCAAATTTGATAAAGATTGAACCAATAATAACTAAGATTTGTCTATCAAAAGGCACTTGATCTAAAAACTTTAACCTCCTCCAGCATCCGAAACCTATGGCTCAGATTTAGCATTCAAGCATGTCAAGTGGATAAGTATCATAAGGCGCACCATCTATTCAAGTTTGGTTAAGTAAGGACCGTAATAATCATAAGAGGGCACCTGCTCCAAAAAATACCTTAACCTCATCCAGCATCCAAAACCTATGGCTCAAATTCAGCATTCTAGCCTGTCAAGTGCATCAGTATAATAAGAAGCATCATCCATGCAAGTTTGGTGAAGTTAGGACCAGTAGTAAGTGTCATAGTGTCATCAGATGGCACCTGCTCCAAAAACTTTAACCAGCTCCAAAAACCTTAACCTCATCCAGCATCCCAAACCTATGACTCTGATTCAGCATTCAAGCCTGTGGAGTGCATATGTATCAAAAGATCCACCATCCATGCAAGTTTGGTGAAGTAATGATCAAAAGTAACTTAGAAATGGCTACCAAAGGGCACCTGCACCAAAAACTTTAACCTGCTCCAAAAACCTTAACCTCCTCCAGCATCTGAGATTCAGCATCCAAGTCGTTCAAGTCAATAAGTAGGTCCAGATGCATCATCCATAGAAGTTTGGTGAAGATAATACAGTAACTTAGATACAGGACCTGCACCAAAAACTTTAACCAGGTTCGGACGCCGACGCCAGGGTAAAGCATAAGCCCCCCCCCCCCCGACTTCGTCTCGGTGAGCTAAAAATTAAATTATAAGGATTGAATTCAATATTTATTAGTTTTATACGATAAAAAATGCATGGTTGGGATCAATTTACGCTTTCTTATGAAACGCTTCGCGGTTTATAAAGCGTAAACTGTCCCAAACCATTTTATATCGTATAAAACTAATAAATATTTAATTCTTTCCTTAAATAAAACACTTCTTGATTTAAAACTAATATCGATGGTTGAATTCATTCTTTGTTGTCCAAGAAAAAGGTTATGCAATATATGTACATGAATCATCATGAAATTATGTATTAATCAAAAATTTGAATTTCACATGATTACCAAACCTTAGAAAATAAATATAGGATAAAGAAAAAAGTCATTTATTAAATTTTGGAAAGATTCATACCGATTTTTTTATCAACAAATATATGGGTTAAGAGAAATATATTTGATATATATGATATAATCTATATGAAAACCGGTAGCACGGTCAAAATATTTCAAATAAGGTTAGTGTTTAAAAGTGTTTTATTTTTATTATACAATATGTTGTTTATAAATCATCGATAATTTGGAATAACCTTTGTAGAATATTAATATGTCTTTAATGTTTAAAAAGATAGGGAAAGTACAGAAAAGTGCAATTCATTTGAAATGTCAAAAACATATTTATATCGAAGTTCGAACCAGAGGTCAGCTTTCTACTGTTACATATCTATTAAGCTATAAAGTTAGAAAACCAAACATTTTTTTGGTAAATGATTAAACAAAACATTAAAATATCGACCTTGTTACGATTTGACAGATGGAAAACAAGTGCAGAGGCGCCTAAGCTTTTAGGAATCTTTATTTAGCTTTCCATACGAAAGCTAAAGTGAAGTACATACATGTTTTACTAGGAAGAAAAGATAAGTACGATCTTTTGTTCAATTGGATTTTCAGGAAATATAAGTATTCAAAATAGAGTGGACACCTTAAAAAATCCACGACTCTTTAATACTTAATTAATTAATTATTTTTATTTAAAAAGATTTATTTTTGTATGATTTCCTATTTATATGTTAAGTACACTTTAAAAACACAAATCGAAACCAACGAAGAAACCAACCCAATTTACAATTTTAAAATTATATAATTTATAATTTTGACACTCACAATGTGATATGATTGTGTAAACTTATAATCGCCATTTCTTTAAAGAACATCAGGTTATATCTCCATCTACCGAGTATTTTCTAATAATCATTTCTTAAGAAAACCGATTGTGATTCATAACTCTATAAAAACTGACAGGGCTGAAATCTACACAATCTAGTTTTAACCAGTTTATCGATCAGTCGAAACCTTCAGCAACCTAAGAACAATCACGGACTGCACGAAATAACCATGATGATTTCAGACTCAAATTCGCATATAAGACGTCTTGGCTAATTCTGTTGTCTAGCGTATTGATGTATATGTTTAAACAATAATTTAGCTATACTTTTACTTACTCGTTACGATCCATTCATTCATTTGTTAAAAGAGAGATGTGAATATCAACAAACCAAAAAATCCCCTATTGGTGATTGATGGGGATATGAAGGTAGCGACATTGCAGAAAAAATTACATAACCCAATATGGCATGTCAAACGTTGCCATATTCGATCTTTTCCATTTGTATTGTATAAATATCCATTAGAATTGTATAATTTTTTATTAGTATTGTATAATTTTCCATTTGTATTCTATAATATTCCATTTGCATTGTATAAATTTAATTTATGTTGTATAATTTTTCATTTGTATTCTAATTTTCCATTTGTATTGTATAAATTTCATTTGTATTGCATAATTTTCTATTTGTAATCTGTGATTTTCCATTTGCATTGTATAATTTTCCATTTGCATTGTATAAATTTCATTTGTTTTGTATAATTTCTTATTTGTATTCTATAATTTTCCATTTCTATTCTATAATTTTCCATTTGCATTGTATAAATTTTATAAAATTTTGTATTCTATAAATTTTTATTTGTATTCTATAATTTTTTCATTTGTATTTTATAATTTTCCATTTGTATTGTATAATTTTCTCTTTGTATTCTATAATAATACAATACAAATGAAAAATTATACAATACAAATTGAAAAATATACAAAACGAATGGAAAATTATAGAATACAAATGAAAATATACAAGAATACAAATGAAAAATATACAATACGAATAGAAAATTATAAAACACAAATGGAAAATTATAGAATACAAATAAGAAATAATACAATACAAATAAAATTTATACAATGCAAATGGAAAATTATAGAATACAAATGGAAATTATACAATAAAAATAGAAAATTATACAATACAAATGAAATTTATACAATGCAAATGGAAAATTATAGAATACAAATAGAACATTATACAATACAAATGAAAATTTATACAATACAAATGGAAAAGTTTGAATATTGCAACGTTTGACATGCTATATCCCAAGACACACAGAGGAAGATTAAAATTTCGGATTATCAAAATTAACACCCCATACTTGTTATAGTCGTGTTCCATCTCAGTGTTCTATTGGGTCCAGAAATTGGTTGTCGAACAGGAGGTATAATGAGACGTTAAATATTTGTTCAACCATACTATTATAGTAATTCATACAAGTATGAAAATGCTAAAAAAAAAAGTGGGGGGGGGGGGGTAAATCTAACAGTTCCACAAACCATTGACACAAGCATTAATAGATGTGTTTTCAGAAAAGAGGAAAAGATAGGGTTTTCTTTATATAGGAAACACTGTATATCTCTCAGTCTAGGGTAATCAATTGTGAAGTGATTCAGTGCGTAGAAAATTGATCATATAACTAAAGACATAAACAGAAATCAAACCATTATGATAGCTTTGTATCATATAGAGCACAACATTTATATGACATATATAACATTATAACTTAAAACTATACAACTTTCATATTGTAAATAAAATGAATTGATCGTGCATTTCCAATATGTTCTATAACTATTCATAAAGTGATTATGTGACAGAAATTAAGAGGACAAGGTTTAGTTATACAATACGGTATTGATCCTCTTATAAATACGCAGACTCCAGAATGTGGCTTGAGACAGTGTACTTGTATCATAAAAATGGTGAAACGTTAATGATTCTCTCTAATGACACAGTATTTTTTTTTTGAAAATAGAAAGTTGTAGCGTTCGTGTATTGAAATACCGGGTATACATTTATACACATGTATATATTTGCGTTCCCCTCAATTTGGTTACAATGTACGGGCAAACGTGAACAAGAAGGACACATTAGGCATACGAAATAATAAGCCAGATTTAAGTTCAAGGTATCCATGAGTCAGTTATACTGGTTCATTTGAGCGTACGGTTACTGTCTGGTACATACATGTACTATACACGGAGGATCCGTGAAATGTGTCTACTACTAAGCCGGTAATGGGGTTTGGGACATACAAGTAAGAGCGGCTAGAATCCGTTAGGTGTACGGTGTACCTTCTATACTGATCGGGTGTGGCCATATACCGGGTATATAATGGGACATGGACTTGTCAGGTGTACCCCCTACTGAGCCTGGTAAAGAAGGTTCCCGGCGGTACTTAATCTGCCACGAAGTACCCACAGAGATAATTGACGTCCCCTGTTTATGACCAGGCTATATAGATGACCACAATCATCATTGTAGAGAACGGACAACTTCTATAAACATAATGCATAGTACACAGGCGAGGAACGAACGATAACTGTTGGATGAGCCACGGTAGGTTTATAGCCCGGCCCGCTATCAGCTGCGGTCCTAACCCTGTATCAACAGTACGGTACTCCACAGCTTGATTGGGTGATCCTCAGAATCCACAGACGTGAAGTGTTGTAATGTTGATTGGCTCAGACATGAGAGCGTCAATATCACCGTCATTTCATTTTATTATTCAGAGAATGTGTCATGATAAGCAATTGAGATATCTTTAATGGTCAGCTTGATTTTGCGCGACATTTTGAAGAATTAGTCAGACTACAAGCAAGCTAATTAACTGATATTATAAAGAAAAAAAATATTTATCTTATTTGTTATTTTATTTTTTAAAAGCGTTAAGGCTCTTCAAGACAAATATTTATAGAATAGCAAAATCATTTCCACTAGTACTGTTCATGTTAGATACATATAATTATTGTAAAATTAAAATTTTCTACAAGATGAAAATAAAAATGATGGTTTTTTTTAAATTGTCATTAGCTATTTATAGCCTGTGTAGAAAATTACATTATTTTCAATTGCACAAAATTCAATCTCATTAATTCCACGAAATTGCGAGTACATTCAAGAATAGTTTTACAAAATCTATATTGTTTATTATACAGACATGTAGAATACAAACTTAGTTCGAAAAAAAATACAACTTTTTCAATGTTTGTAAGTGTTTGGTAAACAAAAATTTGGTTTACATAATAAGATTTTGTTCAAATTGGGTATTTTCCGCCTAAATTGATTTAAAATATTCAATATGCTACATTGTATGCTTATTTAAAAACTAAATAATTATCCCATACTTTAAAAAAAAAAAAGGCAGAAAGAAAGAGAAAAGAAACACAAACAAATAAGTGGTAGGGAGAGAAGTTGATTGATAATTATAATTGCACTATAAATATCAAACTTCAAACGCTTCCCGTAAATCACCTGACCAAGACCACGTGACTTCTGAGGACAGACGATGCGAACCTTGCCGCCGTGAGAACCCGAAGAACAATATTTATACTCTCTGTTATCACTCTTAATCGGCCCGAAACTTACCAAGGAACAATTTTAACAAGACAAGAGGTCCATGGATTGGATGGGATCTGTCACAGACCCCGATTTATGATAAGATGTCGACTAATTTACACATTAACCGCCCCATCAAATGATTTCACACAATTAGAGCCGCGCATTAATATTTGATTGGTTCTAACAGCTCGGCGACTCTGTACTGTGTTAGCTTTTGAAGTGAGAGAGGTAGTCTTCACTGTATTTTCACGGAAATCATTAGCTTTGCTTTTGTTTCTTGAAATTTATGTTTCGTTTTTGTTATCATAGCTAACATGTGTATAGCGTCATCCGCTGACATCGAAACGGTTTCCCTTTGAGACAATGGAGGTGAAAAGGTGACCCCCGAAAGTATTCGTGAAATTCTAAATAAATTCTTCTCTATTTCTTTATTTTGCGTCTTTGAAAATAATCAAATTAATCACGCAAATTACATGTACAATTGAACTCTTGTTTTCCCGATAATTAAATCAGGTTCAAATTTAAACTAGACAAATATAGTTCCTTAGAACTATTAATTCTGACATTGGTGATGTCTGAAAATAGAGGGGCTCTCGTTATATGCGATGCAAATATCATATTTTAGAGCCAATTATTTAAACAACATTTTCCTGTGCAGTATTAGAACGATCATAGTCAGATCTAACGGCCATCCGATCTTACATGTCTCATAAAGATTAGATTACATCATCATTGCGTAATAAGACAGAACTATATTTAAAATTTAAATAAATGGTCTTTAAATACCCGGATGTGTCAACGATATTATGTGACAACAAATATTTGAAAAAGTAGGAAACGAGAAAGCCCTGCCCAGCACGGTAACTCGCACCGTGAAATTGTTTGTCCACTGGGGAAAAGACAAAACATTCAACAACGGATGCAAACATTTTTCATTCGTTTCTCAAGTTCGCAAATTTGTACTGGGAAGCGCACACTCATCTACAGTCTTTGCTTACTGCCATACCGAATTACAAAATATTCTTTAATGTCTACGGAATCACTGAAAGATAGCAGATCGTCGAGAGCAACTGGGGACATAGAGACCAAGTGTTTGGTGATCGGCTTTAGGAGTCGGAGAATTCAGTAGCTGTGGCACCGTTCTTGGGGACTGGTCTCTTCATGGGAGCGCCCTGGTGCTCCTCGGCTCTTGACACGACCTCTAACGTATTGTGACTAAGATACGACCAGCGTCCGCGAGGGGATCAACCGGTGCTTGAACTAAATGGCAATGGCTATTACGTCACACACCCTCCGAAAAAAAAACCTGTATGTTGCTGAATCTGTGTACGTATAATTGTTACATATTGTATGCCATGATTTTTTTCTTCACATGAATATTCATAAACTTGTGCAGAGAATTAAACATTTTATTTACCACCATGATTAGGTAGTCAAGAATTAGAAGACTTCTACTGATTTCGACAAGCTAACACACGAAAGTAAACAAACGGAGCAGACTCTGATAGGGCGCTAGTCTGTCATCGGACAACAATTCTGGAATACTCTTGCAAAAACATATTTGTTGGCGCCAAAAAGAATGAACTTATAGGAAAATACATCATCGATGGCCAGCATTGTTTGATCTTAGTAATTTAGGTGGATGAATGTATGAGATTAAGACAAGAAGTAATTGTGTCGGCGACAACATAGCACAAAAATTTGAAAGCAGACGACATCTAGCGGGTGACTAGATGTACTCGCCCGTGTGTTGTTGGCGGCCGTAATGGGAGAGTTGTCGCCCCTGATAACCCACTCATATAACCATTACTTCGTATTAAGATTATGATATTTTAAATAAATAATCTTTTCATCCAGTCTACGGTCACGTGCTTAACACGCTTTCCTAATATACATGATTTGATTATGTCACTGCGTGTAGACATTAGGATTCCTAGTGGTCAACATTAAAATTACCCATAAGATCTATCTATTTGTTTTAATACATACTTTGACCATAAACTATTATTGAGAGAAAAAAAACAAATTAAAATACTCTAGGTTTAAAACTTGAATTTATATAATAAAAGCTCTTCGTCGCAAGGAGATTAATACGGTCTATACAATTGTCACGACTATCGAGCCTTCTTAATATTCAGTATATTTTCAGAGGAGATTCTGCAAATTGATTTGTTCATGAAATAGTTAAACGGTAGGTAAATTTGATGCATGTGGATTCTTCCTTTTCTTGATCTGTCACATTTAAACTAGGAAATGATTAAAAACTTGCTTGTACACTTGTCAAAATATACATGTAAAGTACTAAGAGTAGCAGAAAATATGCAAGACTACAGAGGATGAAAAATATTTTGTTATTTCTGTATAATTTTATTTATCTTCTCGTCTTGAATCTGAACGGTTTCTACGCTAATGTATTAGGCCCAATTTTATTCAGGGCGGCGCTACCAATTTACCCTATCCACGAACCGAAAAATAAACTACCGCCACAAATTTCTCGGTAAACTTCACTTTTGTTTAAAATGGATAAGAAATAATTGGTTTTCCCGTGTTGTTTTTAATCTGGTCAAAAGGTTGCACCGTATTGTATTATCACTCGGTTTATCATCACGCGAGACCCTGCATAACTCATGCAATCAATCTTGTCAAAACGAGGCAGGCGATTATTTCATCGTTCTTTCACAAAACAAAAACCAGTGTTTAGACGTATGAGAAGCGACGGCCATTAATTTTACATTTTAATGTCGCGGATTTCTGTACAATGTAAAAAAAAAAATATCTCAATACAGCATGATGTTATGAGCTAATACTTGTAGCCTTTATTCCATGCGCATTCAGTGAATCACATAAAACAAATAACAAAAAAAAAAAAAAATAAAATAATGAAATATCTTACTTTACTAAATCATTCTGAATTTATCATGTAAAAACCCACAAGTAATGAAAAGCCAGTTAAACTTTGCATTAAACACCCATCAAAAGCCGTTTGAAAATTAAGACCCCTCCCCTCATTTAGCAGTTACCGAATTAAATGTACCTATATCATAAGAGAGGCACAAAACCAAAAGGACTTCAAAGGATAAGCGGAATAATACACACGTATACTAAGTCTTTAAAAAGTTTTAAAACGTTACAAAAGTTAAGTAACATTCCCGCCATAAATGGGAGGACTAGTTGACGCTCCTGCCTACGCGTTGAGTTTGGCCAGTGACCAATGATGGCCGTTAATGGCCACCACAATGTTATGTCCACGTGGTCCGTCATTGTGTGGGGGACGGTCCCTAGCGGGTGGTCAGCTACAAGCTATAATTAGGCCCGGCAACTGTTTATTTGCCTTTCCTCCTTTTGAAATTACTTGGAGAAATTTATGGCAAAATCCAGAAACTTTATCCGCCTGCGTAGGTAGCCGTAGAAAGGGCAATCGGCGAGTGTTGCCTTGTTTGTTTCAGCACACCATATCGAGAACCGAATACACAACGTTTTAGTTGTTGTTGTTGTTTTTTTGTTTAATAAATATTAATAAGATTGAAATAAAATGTGTTTGTTAATTTATCATATATTTAGTTGATTTAACCTAGAATTGTAGAAATTGTTTAGAAAAGCAAACAAGTAAAATTATTTTGATGGAATTTGAGTTTTAAAAAAATCCAACGTTTTATTTATATACAGGTATTGGGTTTTGGGGTTTTTTTCGTTTTGTTTTTGTTTTTTTTTTTTTAAGTTTCTGACAAATTTGTTTTTACAAAATTTATTGAGACACCAAAATTTTGGAAAATGAGTATTAAACGAAAATACAAAAATGATTTTTTTTCCCTAGAATCGGATTTTGTGGACTTGAAGATTTACTATAAACAATGTATTTTATCTATTTTTAAAAACAGCAATTATCTAATTTGAATTGTCAATTAGATTACTAACTTCCTAAATTAATAGGTTTCATAAAGGAAATATGCCATTTGTAATAATGCCAAAATTACAAGAACTTTAGGAAGTTCACTTTTGAGCATTTGTATAACAATTGCATTGCCGCAAAGCTACACTGAACTACATGAATTATTCAAATACATCATTTGAAAATTATTTACCAGTAACTATATTTAACTATGTTAAGACTACGTTTTTGCTTTTAGTCTGATGTACATTTTGATAGATTTGGTTTCTTTAACTATCCCAATTTATGAAGAAATTTCGTTCTTCTGATTCAATTTAAATCAGAACTTGTACATAAACCGTGGTACGTTGTAATATCATAATCCCAAAAATCTACATCTAAACTCAATGAATTAATGTTTCACTTCTTTGTGTCAAATTTTAACCCCTTTTCTTTTTCCTGAGTAAAATTAGCATTATTTATGTTCTTTCAGTTGGAATTAAATGCGTGAAGCTCAATGGTTTTGTTTGAGGTGGCATTACATAAAACAACGCACACCTGCAACAAAGAGGCTTCATACGGTACCCCTTCCATTGATCTCTGTTGAATCATATATGGAAATTAGCTGGATTCGATTTACCGGCGAGGCTACACATATTGGATACACACAAAAACGCTGCGGATTTCGAAGGTGTTTTGGTTTACTTTGATGTAAAAACAATACTAGAATATCAATAAAAACATTGCTGTTTTGTTGTTAATAAACTTCATAGATGTCGTAAAAATTTAAACGTCCCTTTTACGACATCCCCAACAGAAGTTCTACAAAAGGTTTTTGGGAGAACCCCGGTTCCTTAAGCAGAAGCAGTTAACCTTAAAAGAATATAACATGGTACTGTAAAATTGAATTTTATGTTCATGTTAATCCTTATTCGTTTAAAAACATCCCCAGTTGTTTAACGACACCCAAAGTCGAATTAAAAGGTAAAAGCAATCCCACGGTTCCTCCATTCTAAATTCTGTATTAAAATTCCCCCTAAACGCTCATTTAAATCTCGCCACCCTAACACTTAAAAGAGAACAAACAAACTTTACTCAGCATCATTTGAATGAAAAAACAATCAAATTCATGCTTAGCATCAAGATTTTCGGTTAAAAATGAAGAAGGTGATTTATACTTCTCCGGGACTCCTTTACGCAGGTGTGAAGGGTCAGATAGGGTAAGCTGATCAAACGGGAGTGCAAAGTAGCAAATTCAATTTCAATTTGAAATCGGGTTTGTTTTTAATCAGTTTCGTCTTACATCTGAATAATTGTTTGTGGTGCGATGACATAAATTTTATAGTTGTATACCACCACGCGGCGATTAGGTTTCAAGGGAGTTCTCGAAAGAGAACCGAATGAGTAAGGCTGAAGCCCTGCCTATGGGATAGACCATATTTAACATCTTAATATCCCTGAAGAAGTGTCTAAATCAAACCGATTTATACGCACTTGATATCAAAAGATTAAAGAGGAAGCATTGTAAAGATGCGAAACCTTTTTGTGTGAATGTTATCTATATTTTTGTTAAATAAATGGAGGAAAAAAGCAATTTATTTCGGGTGACCAAGTCAGTTGCAATACTTAGATCACAGGATTCTTTCTGTTTAAAACCAGGTTATTGTATTTCTGCCACAAGTTCAACTGAATATCTAATGAATATTGGTTATTTGATTTTCTGTTACAAGTAATGAATATTACGTTGAAATACCCGGGTACTCAGGACTGATTTTTATCAGTAGTAAAAAATTAGAATTAAGATAGGAGAGAGAGAGAGAGAGAGAGAGAGAGAGAGAGAGAGAGAGAGAGAGAGAGAGAGAGTACAGTACATGTAGTAGTATTATAAAAATAGTAGTATAGTAGAAATAGTAGTAGTAGTAGAAGAAGTAGTTGTAGTAGTAGTATGCAAGGTCATGCTGCCCATGTTCTGACATTTCCCTTAACTTGTGGACAAAAAACTCGAGCAGCTTATATAGTACACTTAAACAGAAATTTGGTTGCTAAGAGACGGAAACTGCACAGTAGCATGAGGGGTATGGGTATGTGGTCAGTCAGGAAACTCGGAACCAGGATCCTCTAAGTGTCCTTTTCCAGGAGACTACCATTTGTACGTAACATCTATAATACGGCCA
Source organism: Magallana ariakensis (assembly GCA_020458035.1). Taxonomy (NCBI): domain Eukaryota; kingdom Metazoa; phylum Mollusca; class Bivalvia; order Ostreida; family Ostreidae; genus Magallana; species Magallana ariakensis. Next base: position 30,127,716 of record CM035818.1, read on the forward strand.
AAGCTGATTAAGGATCGAGATACACATTTACAAATTTTGTCTAATTCACGTCTTCATCTAACCCATGGTAAAATAACAATCGTTTGTTTGGACTGAAAACATATTTTATGTGAAGGTAGGTTGATACATGTGCAAGGTTAAAATCTCTCTCTCTCTCTCTCTCTCTCTCTCTCTCTCTCTCTCTCTCTCTCTCTCTCTCTCTCTCTCTCATCACCGCTCTCATAAACCGTTCATCGTTTAAAGTTTAGCGATAAAGAATCCGGGCGTTGTCAGGTCTGGGAGTATGGGAAAGCAGTTCATCCTGCGACATCGGTTTCCGCGTGTCAGAATTTGGATTTCCCGAGCATGAATCAAACGAATATACTTTTTTTTAATTTAAATAAAACAGTTAATCAATGTTGGTTAAAAAAAAATATTTTCGGTAAAATCGAGGTGTAATCGAGTTTATTGCTGGTGCTTTTCTTTATATCCTGTTTGTTAATAAAATTCATTTTAAAAATATCTTTGGATTTGATCGCAAATGGACAGCAAAAGTCCATTTATTACATAACATTATATGCACTCTGTAAAAATGTCATTTGTTATAGCTTATATATAGATTAGCATTGAAATAAATGGCAGGAAATTTATCAGATAGTTAAGTATTTAGGAAACTTAAATATCGTAAAAATAATTATATGTTCACTAAATACTTAAATCCAACTGGTACCAAATTGTTATCATTAAACTGTTTAATGAAGGTCTTTGGTGATTTTTTTTTAATCTCTGAAAGTTACAAATCAGAGAATAATTAAGAGACATTGCATGTCGATACATGGAGAGAGAGAGAGAGAGAGAGAGAGAGAGAGAGAGAGAGAGAGAGAGAGAGAGAGAGAGAGAGAGAGAGAGAGAGAGAGAGAGAGAGAGAGAGATGCTAAAAATTAATTAAATCGGTATGAGAATTCATATTTAAAAAGCATTGAAAATGGGAATAGTTTGCAGACATTGAAAATAAATAGGACACTTGATAGTTTTAATGCATGTTTATACAATGTTATTTAGTCCTTCACTCAAGACTGGCAGATAATCGGGTTTTAAAAGTATTCATATATACATGTATGTAAGTTGGTTTTGGACATTGATGGTTATGTGGGGGAGTTTTTATGAATTATCGCCGGTGACCTCCCAGCATCGTTAAGATGCCAGCGTCTTCCGCTAACCAGTCAGGTGACCGTCTGCTAAACGGGGTCACCCGCTGCGCTGGCCGCAAGTCCGGGTTTAGGGGTGGGCGGGGGGAGAAATATGTAAAACTCCGTTACCGGCCACAGGTAGAGGAAAGGTACTTAAAACGACAGTCATTTCACCCCAACTGAGTCATCACTGCTAATCGCATTGTAAAGGTAAATAGATTCGCCTTCAATCGTTATGGTAAATATAACATTGGCTCGTGTCGACCATAAATCGACACTGAGGATGTCATTAGTATTCCAGCAAATTACCCGAATAGAATTGTTTACAAACTTTAAAACCCCCAATTGACAGTTTCTTGCCGATGCTTGGCCCCTATATATGTTGACGAATTCATTCAAAATGTTCAAATGCAAGTTCATTCCACTTGACCGAGAGGGCGAAGAATATTGTGAGGGGACCATGCCGAAATCATTTCTTATACGCCATGTTATGAAGAAAGAAGCTCGATTGAAAACTGAAATTGACTGTAAGTTTAATTTTCTATCTGTAAGCTTACTTTAAAAAGATACCAAAATTCATTCAATTAATTAACTAATTTTTAAAGCTTGGCTGGCTTTTTCTTTACTATCAAAAATTTGTGAAAATAAAAAATAAAGAAATCAGATTAAACTAGTTGTTAAAATTAGGAAAATAGGAAACAAGTGAAATATATATATATATATAAAAAAAAACAACAACAACATTCAATCGCCGCGTTGCCGCGTGAAATGTCATATTAGCACAATTATTTACGGCTGTGCGCAGTTCGGTTTTACCCTGGCCACGATACGCTCACATCTCTCTCTTTAACCAGGAATCTGATCCCTCTCTGACAGCTGATTGGCTGACGGGCCGCGAGAGGCTGGGAAATCAGATTTATTTTTACACGTGCACAACAACAATAGTCCCCCTGTAATATAATCTTTGTTAATTCGGAGCCCTACTCCGCGAGTATTCGGTCGGTAAGTTTTAGAGATTTCACCTTTTTTTCCAAATATTTTATTTTTATTAATATATTTTTTCAGACCATATAGATTTCTTAGGAAAAAGAAATAATAATATGATAATGATGCTTTTTGATATCAATGAAAAATATATATGTAACGTGTATAGCGCAATTTTAAGTCCTTTTGCTGCACGCGATAAATTGTAAATAATAATAATAATAAATATATTGTATAATAAAAGTGATTTCAATCAATAAATTTCCATTAAAATTGACAAATTAAATCAAACTAATTATGTTTAAATACAATGTATTCAGCGAAATGAATTAAGTCAAACTTATGATTTAGTATTTAGTATTCTTGTATTAATATATTTAAACATAGTTAAAATTGACAATAAAAAAAATCATAGGAAGGTGTTACTAGAACCATAACTGAATTTTGCCATTTAACACATTTAATATATATTTTTCCAATAAGTAATTCTAAAATATAAAAGGAAAACAAGAAATATTTATGAAATAATCAATAAAAGAAAATTAAACAAAGTTGTAAAAATTAACTTATTTATAAAGAAACGGTTAAAAAAAAATAAAGAAGATTCCTTTACATTTTTCGCTTGGGGAAAATGTTTATCAGTTTAATAATCATATATATCATAAATATACGACAAATATTAATGCACTGAATTTTATTGTTTATTTATTCTTCTTTGCTTCTTTGAGCAAGAAAAATTATTGTTCCGAAACGGAAATGATTATTTTAAGTGCACCTTCGGGTATTTTTGTTACTTAGTTTCAGCTTCCGATATTGCAGTGGTTGTTAAAACAAAATGAACAAACCTTATTTTCCTCAATTAAGTCGTAAAAATTCTTTCTGAGATAAAACATGTCGTCATTTACGAGTGTATTTTATACCCTAGTTATATTACACGAAGAAAGAACCGGTAGCCCTCTACACACCCAGTGGTACAAGAGGGTAAAACTTATCCTGACTCGTCGAATAAATAACGGTGATTTATAATAATTCACAGACAAGAAGCCCTTTTAAATCTACAGTTTGATTAACATTAAAAGATTTCTCGTAGCGCTACCGTTTGACTTTTGCCACTTGAAATAAGTGGTCGAACGCTATGGAGCCATTTCAATGTTTAATTTTGTCTTAAGCGGTCTTGTTTGGAACTCACGAACCTCCTTAAGCTCTCTTCACACCCGCTTATATCAACAACACTGTTTGTCTTGCCACTGTCACTAAGTTTGTGAAGGATTCGGAGTCTATCATCCTTGGTGTTATATTGCCACTTGTCGCCAAATTCTACTTCTAATATTGTAAAATAAACATTTCCCAACTTCCATATATTCACCACATTAATTTAGTCGTTCAGTTATTTTAACGTTGTTTTCCCCTCCATTTTTTTCACAGCACCACGTCTTGAGACGACTTCGTCTTGCTCGACCTTCATGGACAACTCTCTCTCAGATTACATGATGTCACATCCGGTACTTTCGCCGCAGATTTTGGCAGCATCACCCTATCATCTTCCAAAACCATGGTATAGACACGCTCTTTCCCCGGCCGATTTTTATTCTGAAGGGAGTTTCCACTTGCCACTGTCCGTCCACCCTTATCCACACTGTATGTCGATCAACTCTTTCAACCATTGGAATTACTCTCCCATGATGTCATTAATGAGAAGCGGTGACGCAATAGATGCAAACCACTCTCCAAGTAGTTCAACATCCAGTGCAACAGTAAAAAAAGGTAAGAACATGAAATTGTTTGTTTTGTAAAGCCCCATTTTTATAAATTACTAATTTCAGTCATTAGAAAAAAATCTCTGTATAGTCTTATGTCAAATGTTTGATTTTGTTTTACTTTGTTTTCTGCAGAGGAATCAAAGCCTCGTTTTGATTTTGCCAACCTTGCAAAGTCAGCCACACAAAAAGACGACGACGACAATGAAAAGAAACAAGTCGACACTTCACAGGAAAAAGAGGCCAAAATCATCAGCAGCGTCATAATGAATGCAGGATCTCTACGGTACAAACCACATTTCATTTTACACTGAGTGTAACTTACAGAATTTCACACACAGCTAGTTGGTAGCAAGTTTCAATTTAAAGCATGTACATGCATATATACACTAACACATTTTTTCTTAATTGCAGGTACAACCCAATGACTAGCAGCTTTTCTCCCGTTTGTAACCTTCCACCACGGGTGTTCGCCCCTGTCAAGAGACCACGGGGTCGCGGGCCCGCCAGGACCAAGAAAGAGTTCATCTGTAAATATTGCGGTCGCCATTTCACCAAGTCCTACAATCTTCTGATCCATGAGCGAACACACACAGACGAACGGCCATACCCCTGCGAGATCTGTGGGAAAGCTTTTCGGCGCCAAGACCATCTCAGAGATCATAGGCAAGTCGTATAGTGTCATGCATATTTTTCGAAGCTCTTAGGCGAGTCGTATTCGAGTCTTTTACCAGTAATTGTCGTCATTTGATCGTACATGATCTTGATAATTTCAATTTTGCAATGTGTAGAAAAAACTCACAACTTCGAAAGATGTCAAAGAATTGATGACTAGTACATTATTAAAGGATATATACATTCCAAGTTCTTGCTAAAAAATCAGTTATATTTTATATAGGTATATCCACTCTAAGGAGAAGCCGTTCAAGTGTATGGAGTGTGGGAAAGGATTCTGTCAGTCGCGGACTCTAGCTGTGCACAAAACACTTCACATGCAGGTATACATGCATGTCAGCAGATAATTACACGGGTCAAACTGTCAATATACTTTTGCTTTAATTGATTAATATTTTCATTCCCCCATGACAATTGTTGAGTAAACACCAATGATTGTAACGTTTGTATGTTATTTTGTTTTGTAGCTACAGTCAGGTCAAACCAAGTCAGTTAAAAAGGAAAGTAGTCTGAAAGACACCTCTCCCATCCAACGATGAACCAAACCCACTACCAGGACTGGAGGATATAATCAGGCGGGACAACCACGTGAAGCTCCTGGCACCCGTTTGCGGACGAAAACAATCATCAGTGACTGCGTACTTAGGGGGTTAGTCTAGGACGGTGGGACCCACCCCGACAATCGACCCCACCCATGCACCTCACAACGGACTGTGAATGGGACATTCTCCGAGTGAGAGTACATATGTACTGCGGCCGTGTGCAATAATACAAGTAGCTGCTATTAACATTTTTATTATTATGATATTTAATAAAAGTGATAAAGAAATGTACAGTTTATGAGTGTGGTGTTTTGAGGTATTCTGTAGTCTCTAATAGATACGTTCTGCAGAGCGTCTAGTTTCAAGGTTGTTCGTTAAAAACATAATGTGCCCAGTTTGAAAAAAGAGAAAATTATCTTTACCTACTTAGATAAACAGGTGTTCTGTTAAAATAGTTAAAACCTGATGTATTTTTATGTCCAAAATTTTGTCAACTTGACCTCCTTTGCAGTTTTTTCCCACCATCACCTGAAACCACGTGACAGGGTCGGTAGTAAAATTGTAGCTCGGTAGCTCTTTGACATAATCTCGGCAGTGACCCCCTTTGCCCCTCCCTTGCATAGCTGCCATTTCTATGCCACCGTTACACACCAGACGGTCTCCAGATAGACTCCGGTATTCCAGAAATTTGCTTGTATATAATTGGACTTAATTGCTTGAGTCAGGTTTTAAATAAAGAGGCTGCGGTTTTTGGTCTATATTTATATCATATTTCGGCAACTGAATTTTAGGCCTCGCCCTGAAAGAACGTTATTTTTTTTTCAAATAGAAAGTTAGCAAAATATGGAGATAAAATTAAATCCCGATTAGGCCATCAACTCCTTGTCTGGAATCCGAAACTAAATTATCCATCAGGTTGCCGAATAATGAGAGGAAAATTTCAAACTGTTACTAGTAATTGATATCTGCATTTATAACTTACAGACCAAAGACCAAAGTTTCTATGCTAAAAGTGTCAGAAACAATCTGTTAAAAATTGGTATCCAGATCATTCATATATACAATTCATGTAGTTAATGTATATATACCTTGATTGGTAATACATTTACCATTAGAGTTGTAACTGTTAGTCCTAATAATTTTTTTTATATAAAAATAACCCCACCCCGAAAGTAAAAAAAAAAAAATAAAAATTTAAAGTGAGAAATTGAATCGAATTCGTTCTTTGTAAATAACACAGGAGCACAGTCATATAATAATGATAAAGATAGAATCCTCGAATGTGTTTCATTTTAAAGATGACTGATTGATTTATTGATTGATTGATTGATTTATCGTTTAAATTACTGTGTTTCGAAAGTCTCTTCATAACAAACTGGCACAATAATATAAACATATAACAAATATTTTTATTAACCAACATGCATCATTTAAAATTGTCAAAAATGAACGTGTTATCAGTCAAAGAAAAGTTAATATAAGCTTAATATCATTTACACAATAATCTTTTATGACATGGGACTATAAACATACATACGGCATAATTTTCTATATTATCACACAAAATTAACTCACAATGTATGTCCCAGTACCTTCAGACATATTATATACCGGTATTTGAGCGGAATTTTTTTAAAATAATGATCAAAAATATTTATCAGTACCGTTAGACTGATTTCATCGCAGTGTTAAACTCAATTACTCAAAGGACAAATTCACGGCCTCAATGGATTGCAAACACATGTGTCCACCCAGAAACTATTTAAGGCTGAATTTATTTATCGTTTTCACTTCCATATATTCACGACTATCTTGTAATTCGATTATTTGAGTCGATAAAATTTGCAGAAATTCATCCTTTCGCAAGAAGGGAATGGCTGTTAATAAAGTACCTTTTTTCATCCGGGGTGATGGATGATTAGCGATTGGTCCATCCTTACACAATTTACTTAACTAATTATAACTTAAAACCATTCTAATTCTGATTAAAATCGAATTACTAGTATAAAATTCAATCCATTATAAAAATATCCCCTTGAAAGTTGAAAGTCTCCCTTTTCCCTCGTTTACCCATTCCCTTTCGTCCACTCTTTTTTTTTTTTTTTTTTTTTTTTATCAAACGCGGTGACTGTGCACTTGCGTATGGTCCATCGATCAGCATCCCTCACCTCTCTCGGTACACAGAAAAAATAACACTGACAATTCTTACAGCACGACATTACAAAACGTGATTTCTGCCGTGGCCCGCGCGACCCGTGGTCTGCTATTTCAAGCTCCGAATCGAGGCTGTTTACTGACAGACCAAATAAACAGGCTGCCGTTTGTCTCTCTGTGGAGATCAGTGCAAACTACACAAACCATATATGAATTATATATTTAGCTACCAGTTCAACATTTTGGGACCATGATTGTGATATTCGTACCGGTACACATCAAATGATGACGCAGGTAGAAAGGGCAAGTTGAAGGTTGCCTATAACACGCCCAGGATGAAATAAGCTCATTTCAGATAAACTAGACAGTAGAGTGAAAAGCGCTTAATAGGATTTTGTGTTTTGACCAAAACTTATGACTTGACTATCAATACTGCACAACATTTATCCAACAAGCGTTCCATGGGTGTAGTATAAAGCAGATAAGGCAAAGGGGAGAACAAAATAGTTTCTGGACAATGATTTAAGAAAGATGCCTGCTATGACCTTGAAAATTGATGTAGAGACTCTTGATTTAAGGTCACTACAAACCAATTGCCTATACAGGCAATCTAATAGTAAAACTATGTACAAGATTGGGCCAAGGTGAGAGAAATTCTAGTCCATAACTATATTTCAAAGAGATATTATATGCCCCTCACCTTTGACATTGAAACTTGGTTTATGGTCATTGTACATCCATTAACCACAATGCAAGCAGCTCTCTTTATGTTAAGTATGAGAGACAGCGCCAAGGGGAATTAACATATGATCCGCACAAGGACTTGTTTTACAGAGGTATGACATTACTTAACAATCGTTCAAAGTCCCTGCACGACTTTCACCTAAAGGTAATATTTGGGTGAAGAATACCCCAGATTGGGCCAAGGGGAGAGAAAATATGTTCTGAACAAGTTATGTCGAAAAGAGAGGCGGTTTACAGTGCTTATATAGTGAAATCAATAATTGTAGCATCGTAGTTCTAAAAAAAATTCTGATTTCTTCCTTAATTTTTTTTATGATTAGTATTAGTCTTTGGTTATAGTTTTAAAAAAAACCCACTAAACATGACCAAAATAATCATTGAGAAAACAGCCAGAGTCGTTGGAATATTGGTGTCTGCATGCATTATTTCTACAAAAGAGTGTACTCACTTTCAATTTGCTATTTATTTTGTCTTCATTGTTTTAAATATAAAGTAATTCGAAGAAAACATTAATTTAATATCATTTCTCTCTTCCATAAGTGTAACATCAATTCCATCGGCAACTTAAAACAATTAAAAATTATTAAAGCTCTGAGCGAAATTCAACCAAACCGGAAGTGTTTGTGATCTTTAGCAAAGGTCAAAGTCTCGGGTCGCAACCAGTGGTCAAGGTCAATGCATCATTCTTAACTATTTGAACGTTAAGTGGAAATCAGTCAGCCCGACGGCAAGACAAATAAATGTGCTTATTTCATATAGGAAATACATTATACTGGGTGAACACTTAGATCTTTGGCTCAGTGTATGCGTTGTGCTAAGTTTGGTTGCAATTCGCAAAGTAATTCTAGAGAAGTGGAATATGTGAAATGTTTACGGATCGGGCAGAGGGGCGGATCGAACCCTGGTCAAAATGTGATGTTAGCGAACAATGCAGGTGAACACATGAAAATACTGTAAATTCGTCACGTGATCGAAGTGATAACTATTTAATTAAATAAGTTTTGACAAAAATATTAGTAGAAATAATGCTAGTATAATATCATATTGAGGAGTCAAATATTATAATCCAAGAAAATGTCTAAACATGTAAAACAAGTCAATAAATAGGACCAGAAGTAAGTTCTTGTAACTTAAGAGTTCTCCTAAAATACATTACCATATAAAATTGCTATATATTGTCCACTTCAAGCATTAAACCCTTATAGACGATAAAAAAGTAAAGATACATGATAATTGATGAAATTGTGTTTATATAAGGTATGAACCCACCCCTCCCCCTTCAACTATTCAATTAAAAAAATTATAAAACGAGATATTTCTATTCTCGGATATATCTTTTTTTTCTTTTTGTGTAGTTCAAAAAAAAAATTTGTCATGATTATTTTTCTATAGAAACCGTTTATAAATATCTGTTTTGTTTTTATTTTGGGGGGGGGGGGGTATGATTGAAAACTTATTTTATACAAAAGGTGTTTTGTACAGGCACTTGCATAATAATGCAAGAAATTATTATACAATAACTGTTATCACACTCCGGGATATCATCTTTACATAGTACTGGTAAAAAGTAATGTAGTATTTTGCAATATCTAAAGAGCGATAACTTGTGACGGGAATTTAAAAAAATCTTCTACCGGATCGCCTTTTTACTTCCAAATAAAGAAGATGGGGATAAACGCGTATAATGATTATAATAGTATGGATAAGATACTGAAAAATAAAAATATCAACAAATCTGATAACCGTTTCAAACGATGTGTATATTTAACATAACATTATTTGAATTTCATGAATAGGTTCAATACTTGGAATACATATGTATATTGTTTTAAACTGGTATAAACGTTCCAAAATCTTTTGTTTTAGAACTTCATTGCCTTTTATTTTATAGATTGGGTCTATGCTCCAGGTAACCTTTACAGGTAAACAAAAATATGCATTTTCATTCATAATTAAAGCATGTATAGCTTAAAAAGAACTCAACTACTGTGGAATCATTAGAATTCGTGGTGGCTCAGTTTTCATGGTATTCGTGGGTAGCCCTCCTCAACGAATTTACATTTTCGACGAAAACAAATTTTAAAAGAGTGAGATTTCTTAATGAAACTGAAAACTGATGGATCCACGGCATGAAATCTCCACAAATAAGCAAAAAACCCACAATCGACGAAAATTAACCCCCGCGAATTTAAATGATTATACAGTGTTCCACACAAAAAACATAGGTAATCACAGATTACAAAGCTCACCGAGACGAGGCATCAACTTTATGAGACCACCTTTATCATATTATATGAAAATCATAGTGAATGATCTTGGATACTCATGGATACTGATTTGACACAATATCGTATATCATATGTAAAAAAATTGTATGATGATCATATGTTCATTTCATACGGTATTATAAGATACAATGTTTATCAATCCAAAAATAAAAAATACGATATTGCATCCTATGATACTTACAATATATATCATATAATACAATATAATACTGTAATAAATAATGTTATTATACTTTCATGTTAAATACTGAAATCTGATTGGTTAGGACGCAGTTGACAATCCGTTCTCATACCCTCGACGTTAGCAACACACTTGGCAACGGGCCAATAGAACGAATTGTTACATGCGCGTAAATTATGCGCGTACGGTTCGCCGTAGAACTCACGTCTTTTCTATATAAAAGCAGTAACATTTGCTATAAAATTAAGACATTCAGTATAATAAAATAAATAGTGCCTGTTTGGGAGAGTACCAGTTAAAATTGACACCCCTCGAAAAACCATTGTCAACCTCCGCTTCGCGTCGGTTGACAATGGTTTTCTCGGGGTGTCAATTTCAACTGGTACCCTCCCAAGCAGGCACTATTTATATAATGTAATATGATATTGTAACATATGAAATGACATTGCATTGTGTTATACATTATTGTATTTAATCACATAATACAATATCATAATATCTAATATAAATACAATATAATATTATTTGATACTATATCATATCACATAATACATCACAATATTGTAACATATGATATTATATTGTATAATATAGTATTATATTGTATTGTATGATATCGTATCATATTTGATACACGATATTGTATCATATGATACAATATAATTTGAAAAAACATTGTATCATATCATATGATACAATATCATCTGATATAGTAATATATTATATAATATCATGTTATACAATATTATATCATATCATACAATATGATATGATACAATATCATATTATACAATATTATATTATATAATATCTTATCATATGATAAAATATTATATATTACAATATCAAATAATACAATTTCATGTATTTTAACAATTTATTATATAAACCAATATCATATTAATCTACAATATTGTATCATATGATATGATATTATATATTATACAATATCACATCATATGATACAATATCATATATTGCAATATAATATGAAACAATATAATTCGATAAAATAATATAATATACAATATCATATTCTACAATATTGTATAATAATATACAATACTATACATAACAATATGATAATACAATATCATATAATAATGTACAAAAAAATTTATACAATATTATATCGTATCATATAACTTTTTACAATATAATGTATGATATTTCATTGTATCTTATAAAACAATAGTGTATCATATCATAGAATACTATATCATAGGAATCATGTTATATCATTTAACAACAAACACATCTATCAAGCAGGTTTGAGTGAGGTAGGAGAATTTTTTAGCATCCTTGATAATGGAGATCAGGCTCTGCATCTGAAGCTACCTCTGCAATTCATTTATGATAGTTATATCAATTATGCAAGCTATTATCTATAAAACATGTACACTGTTCTTAAAAACTAAACCTCATCCAGCATCCGAAACCTATAGCTCAGATTCAGCATTCAAGCCTGTCAGATGCATCAGTATCATAACACGCACCATCCATGCAAGTTTGGTGAAGTAAGGACCAGTAATAACTAAGACATAATCATCAGAGGGCACCTGCAAAACTTTAACCAGTTCTTAAAACCTTAACCTTATCCAGCACCCGAAACCTATGGCTCAGATTCAGCATTCATGCCTGTCTGGTGCATCTGTATCATAAGACGCATCATCCATGCAAGTTTGGTGAAGTTAGGACCAGTAATAACTAAGATATTTTTTTTTAGCATCCTCGATAATGGAGATCAGGCTCTGCATCTGAAGCTACCTCTGCCATTCATTTATATTATAGTTAGATCATATATGCAAGTTTGAAATAGTGCTATTACCTATAAAACATGTGACCTGGTGTTCCAAAAAAACTAAACCTCATCCAGCATCCGAAACCTATGGCTCAGATTCAGCATTCAAGCCTGTCAGGTGCATCAGTATAATAAGATGCAGCATCCATGCAAGTTTGGTGAAGTTAGGACCAGAAGTAACTTAGAAATGCCTATCAAACAGCACCTGCAACAAAAACTCTAACCTGCTCGAAAAACCTTAACCTCATCCAGCATCCGAAACATTTGGCTCAGATTCAGCATTCAAGCCTGTCGGGTGCATCAGTATCATTAGACACACCATGCAAGTTTGGTGAAGTTAGGACCAGTAATAACTAAGATATAATCATCAGAGGGCACCTGCTCCAAAAACTTTAACCAGCTATAAAAACCTTAACCTCCTCCAGAATCCGAAACTTATGGCTCAGATTCAGCATTCAAACCTGTCAGGTGCATCAGTATCATAAGACGCACCATCTATGCAAGTTTGGTGAAGTTAGACCAGTAATAACTAAGATATAATCATCAGAGGGCACCTGCTCCAAAAACTTTAACCAGCTCTAAAAACCTTAACCTCATCCAGCATCCGAAACCTATGGCTCAGATTCAGCATTCATGCCTGTCAGGTGCATCAGTATCATAAGATGCACCATCCATGTAAGTTTGGTGAAGTTAGGACCAGTAGTAAAGTAGAAATGGCTATCAAAGGGTACCTGCAACAAAAACTTTAACCTGCTTCAAAAAACCTTAACCTCCTCCAGCATCTGAAATTCATGGCCCAGATTCAGCATCCAAGTCTCTCAAGTCCATAAGTAGGTCCAGATGCACCATCCATGCAAGTTTGGTGAAGATAGGACAAGTAATAACTAAGATACAGGACATGCAACGAAAACTTTAACCAGGTCCGGACGCCGACGGCGAGGGTATAGCATAAGCTCCCCCTGACTTCGTCTCGGTGAGCTAAAAACAATAAAAAATATTTGTTTACCGCGGGCACGTAGTACCGTTCTTTTTTAATTGTGTGGGGAGGGGGGTTACTACGGACATTTAACAATATATATATATATAAGTCTCAATTGGTTTATCATATCTTACATTTAAAGTTGTGCAACAGTACATGTAAAATAAAGTATTGCATTCTCCGATATATAAACAAAAATACACTTTACTGCATGACTTTTTCTCCTTTGTTCATCTCTTAGTTTTCAAAACATTACAACATGACCCAATACCAGGTCGATGCTTAGCGCTAAGGACTTAAAGTTTAGCAGTTAGTTTAACAGTTAGAACAAACCAATCCGGAGGTTCGTACCTATTTAGTATTTACAAATTTGAAGTAGGCAAATCCATAGACATGACATAATTAAGTTATATTGTCAGCAATTTGGTTGATTCATATTCGATAATTTTTCTTTTTTCTTACTTCTTTCTTTTTTTTCTTTTTCTTTTTTTTTTTTTTTTTTTTTTGACCAAACGATATGCATGCCATGGCGTGCTGGCGTATAGGCAGCTACGCCCCTGCAAGCAAAATGCAATGGATCTAAGTGTAAAAAGAATACATGTATAGTGTTAATGAAAAGATCTATATATACGTAATGTCCAAACTTAATCCTACGTTTACACTACCTGAGGATGCTTTTATATAACTTTCAGCTTTCCTGGGTGATTAGTTTCTGAGAAGAAAATTTTTGAAGATTTACTTTAAATATTCCTATGTAAAAGCTCAACCCCCCCCCCCATTGTGGCCCCACCTTATCCTGGGGGGGGGGGGTCATGTTTTTCCTAACTTTGAATCTTCACTATCTTAGGATACTTCCACACAAGTTTCAGCTTTCCTGCCCAAATGGTTCTTGAGAAGAAGATTTTTATGAAAATTTCTCAATTTTTATTTAATAATTCCTAATTATCTCCCCTTTGAAAACGGCGTGGTCCTAAATTTTCACAACTTTGAATCCCCTTTACCAAAGAGTGCTTTGTGTCAAGTTTGGTTGAAATTGGTCAAGTAGTTCTGTAGAAGATGTTGAAATGTGAAAATTTTACAGACAGACGGACAGAGGGACAGACAGACAGACAAAATAAGAATAAAAAGCTGCAGATACCTACAAAATTCCAACAGCAATGAATATGAAGGGGGGCAATGTGTAGTGAGTGAGGAGAAAATGATTGATATGATGACCAGCACAGCCCATCTTCATCATGTTATATTTCAAGCACCTGCCCGGTCATGCCAAATTTTCCTGTACTTACGGCAACAAAATTAGGCATCTCTTAGAAGTACAAGATAAAAGGTGTAAATTATTCATTTACTCTCTGGCATTAAACCTGTATCTTGAGATTTATCAGGACGGACAAGACCGTAATCCATCAGCAACCATCATTCTTGCAATATATGCCATTCAAGACACTGCCTTTGGGGCCAAGAAGCTGATTGAACTACTCACCTGTTTGGACATACCTGCTCCAATTAAATCATTTATGCAGACACCCCTGAGCAAAACAAGCAGAAAAATGGCAGAGCTAAACAAATTGGACATGAATGACAAGATACAAAAAGTCAAAGAAGTTAACATTACAAGAGGACACCCTGAAAATGTTATCAACATTTCAACGGAATAAACAGCAGCATCATGTTTTGTCAGAAGACCCCAGGTCAGAATGCCAGTCAAGCGCCTCTTCTCTGGCAATAGAAACTAATACAGATAGAAAGTACACACTTGCCTGTGCTGCGCTGAACAAACTCTGCTGGACTGGTGCATGGCAAAGGAAAGGAAGTGGACTGTCCTGGCGGTCATGTTGAATTTACTGCAAAATTGTCTCCAGCTGCTCCGTTCTCGGAACATGAGATTGGGAAGGATATCGGCACCGAGCTTGGCCTGCAAGATGTTCTAGTCCAGTATATGTTACCATGAATGCCACAAAAGTGGATGATGCCATGCTGGCTCTTCATCCCTTGTGGAAGGTAGAGCGCCTAGCAGACCCTGTCCATCTTTAGCGTTTCCGTGCCAGCAACCAAGCAGAGTACAGTGATGAAACGTTCCATTCTATAAAAAAAAGAAAAAAGGAGTTACAGGGGGTGATTAGCAATCACTTAAAATCCAGATGTTGAATGGTAGTGAAAAAACTGTTCATCAAGTTTGACAGAGACCTTGAGAAAATAAGCAGTTTCTTACCCAAAGTCCTGGAGGCAACAATTGCATGTTACGAGGGAGACTGTTAAAGTGTGCTTTCTGTAAAAATAGTGGTATGTGACCTAATTCTGGAATTTCATGATGGGCAATCCTGATCTAAATTTGCACCTTAAAACAGATAATTGTGACAATTTTTCGACTATATTAATCTCATTTATTTAATGAAGAGCTCTGAACAAAGATTAAGGAAAGTATTTTAAAAATCATAGATGAATTAGTTAATTTTTCTAATATACTGTAAAACAACTTTTATTTACAGAGATTTATTTCGCGATTAACTTAATTTTAATCCCATAATTAAACAGGTTTGCAACAACTAATGTTTTCGACCAAGCCTTATCCAGAGTCATATATTGTTATAAACAACCATAAAACAAAGACTTTATAATATTCAAGATGATAAGGCTCTCGCAAATATTGCCAAAAAATTTCGCTCGCAAATAAAAGTTGGTTCACAGTGATAGAAAAAATTTTGTTCTATGAAGAACTTAAACTGGATCCAAAAACCTCATCCAGCATCCAAACCTATGGATCAGACTCAATATTCAAGCCTGTCAAGTGCATCAGTATAATATAAGATGTACCTGGTCCATGCTAGTTTGGTGAAGTTAGGACCAGTAAAAACTATGAAATAGTCATCAAAGGGCACCTGCTCCAAAAATATTAACCTGCTCCTAAAACCTTAATCTTGTCCATCATCCGAAACCTATGGCTATTAGATTCAGCATTCAAGCCAGTCAAGTACATACATGTAAGTATCATAAGACATACCATCCATGCAAGTTGTTGAAGACTAAGGACCAGCAGTAACTTAGATATGGCTATCAAAGGGCACCTGCTCCAAAAACTGTATAACCTCACTCAGCATCTGAAATTCATGACCCAGATTCAGCATCCAAGTCTGATAAGTTCATAAGTAGGTCTAGATGCACCATGATCCATGCAAGTTTGGTGAAAGTAGGACAAGTACCAGGTATATGACTTAGTTAAAAGACCTGTTCCAAAAACTTTAACCAGATCCGGATGCCGATGCTGAGGGTATAACATAAGCTCCCCCCGACTTTGTCTCAGTGAGATAAAAAATATTCCACTAGGATCATACAATATCTATGTACCTTAAGAAGAAAGTATCCACTCAGTGGCAGGATATTTGTAAGAAAATTAGAAAATTACACCTGCAAATTTGCACTGATGGATAACAATTATTTAATTAAAATTTAAATCACCAAGAAACTTTAATTAAGGTATTTGATGTATAATGAAGGGATATTGAACAACATTGAAACATTTTAAACTATTGTTAAAAATGTATGAAAGTGAATTAAGGAACAAATTAATGTACGGTAATTGCACAACATACAAGAATTAAGGCTCTGCAGCCATTTTGCACTTAAGGTGGCTCACTACACCTTGAAATAATTTCCTAAATCAGCAGAAAATTACTTGATTATGATAGACAAGAAGTATTTAAGTCAAACCGGCAAAAAATGTGCAATTTTGGGTGAAAAATTACATTTAAAAAAATTTAATTCAGTAAACATTAACAATAAATTAAAAGCTCCAGGCGGATTAGCTACTCAAGATCTGCGGTTCAGAAGCCCATGCAATACTTTAACCACTGATCAAGCTATGTTGATATACAACCCAATTGAACAATATAAACAGTTTACTAAAACATTTAAATTGCCATCTTGTAAAGTATGTATCTTAAAAAGTATAAGTCTAGCTGTAGTGAGGTACCTTATCTACTGATGCAGCATTCATGCATGCAAGTTTTGTGAAGTATATTAGGACCTAAGTAATATATCTTAAACACTTAAACCCAGCAGGAATCGTTTTTAAATGATGACTTTTCTACACCTTATTATGACAATGCATGGTTATATATTTTGCAATAATTTTCAGTTTCAAGTAGATTAAATAGGTTACTCACCCTGGCCAACTTGTGTAGTCTCATTAGAAGAAATAACAACCTCCACAAGAATTTGAATGCAAAAAGAATTTCTAAAACAATTTGTCAAACCAATGCTTGTGGGGGCAACCTACAACCAAAACAAAGCATGGCAAAAATTTAAAAGTTAATTTAATTAAATTTTAAATTTACAATTACTTTGATACCATATATCTGATTATTTCACAATATAACTTTCACATTTTTTTTAAGAACCACAGAATGAAATACTGTGTATGCAGAAATCAATTGCTATTAGAATCTTTTTAAATCATAAAAAAATTACTGGTAGAACAATTCTTTTTCCTCCCAGATATATGGTATCATCAATTCATTTTATTAATTGTAAACAATGAAGTACATGTACACTCATAATCAAGTAATGTTTACACATCCAGTTGTCACACAAATTTTCTTAACTTTCATATTGGATGCTCTCGAACTCTTGAGTTACATCATTTGGATGCAGTAGTCCATCGTTGGCCCCCCTTTATGTTGCCCTCCTCGAACTCTTTGATGTACATCATTTGGATGCAGTAGTCCATCGTTGGCCCCCCTTTATGTTGCCCTCCTCCTACTCTTTGAGTTACATCATTTGGATGCAGTAGTCCATTGTTGCACCCCCCCCCCTTTTATGTTGCTCTCCACCAATTCTTGGCCCCCCTTTATGATTATCCTCCTCCATCTCTTTGTGTTGACATCCTTTGGATGCTGTAGTCCATCATTGGCCCCCCTTTATGTTTGCCCTCCTCCAGCTCTTTGTGTGGATGCTGTAGAACATTATTTGAACCCCGTTGAGTTTGTCCTCCTCCAACTCATTGTATAAATATTAGTTGTCCTCCACAAACTTTCTTGCTAACATCATCAGTGAGTATCTCCTTACTTAAGACAGAAATGACTTTCAATGAAATCCTTATTATGTTTTATTCTTCTTTGTTATTAATAAATCCATATTTTTGGAAACGTTAATGATGAGTGCCATTGACAATTCACCATTGCTCTCTTGGCATTAATGCTACCTGTCATTATCTAAATCAGATGCCTGAATCACTGCCATTGGGAACACTCTCGAAAAGAAGCTGGAATCAGGCTGATGATGATGATGATGATGATGATGATGATCACATTGCAACCATTTCACATTCAAATTTCACACATTTCAATTCAATCGCAATGTCCACCAACACAGGACAGCATTGAATATTTACCGGAAAGTAGAAATTGAAAACAAACATTGAAAATTAAACAACTCAAGACAAGAATCAGGGAGTGGCAGGGTCCATGGGGGTAAATACCAGTACTACTATACCTAACCTAAATTTAACTTAACCACTACATCATCTCCAAAATGCACAGAGTATTACAAATAGAACTAGACCTGTTTTTGTCTTCAACAAAAAGGAATGGCTTTTCGACAGCCCTTTAAACCCCTTTTTTAAATTCTTAATTTTTTTTCCTCAAAAAATTGTGTATGATAAAATGAGAACAAATGTCATAAACATATACCCAAACATTAACTTATAAGAAATTAAATGCCCAAAGAAAGACAACTCCAGAATTTTATATCCAAATATATCTTTTATTTCTTGACGAAAAGTTCTAAAAATTCATATGTAAGAAAGTACTCATTTATGAATCAAGACTTTTCATATGCCAATAGTTCTAATGCTAATCATTCATTGAGCAAAGCGGGATAACTCTTGAAATTTATTTTTTTTGAATTGTGATAATTAAAAGTTATCATTTTTTAACCCCTTAAAACCCCTATCAGGAGTCAAAAGTGGCCCCTCGGACGATAATATTTAAATTGTACTCTTTATTCTGAACTATTAACTGAAAAGATTTTGGAAATCGGATTAAAAATAAAAAAAGTTACAGCTTAAGGGCTGTTTTCAGCTTAGGCCCCTTCAGATCCCTTTTTTTTTTTAATTTCATTTCTAGAACCTTTTCTGGTCTGCGCATTAGGTCCCTAATTGTAAATATGAAATATAAAAATATTTGCTTGAAAACTGTTTGAGAAAACGTTACATGCGTGAATTCAATTTACCATAGAAACTCCCATAGACGATTTTCATCAGCTCATGGGGGCGATGGGGGGGGGGGGGAGGAAATAATATAAAGAAAAACATACTGACCAAATAAAGCTGGAATCCAACGTTGATTGGCATCCACTTCAACCCATTGCTGCTGCTCTTCGTAGCTCTTCTTAGACTTCATCCTGTCGGCTAAATATTCAAATGCTACACAACCCCTTCTAGGGGGTAGCATCGAATATTCAACGGAAGTAGAAATTGAGAATAGGTTAGAACATGAAATTTAAACTAAGTCCACAGGGGGTTATTACTACTAGCCCTAACCTAAATTCTATTTCACTAACCAGAGGGCCGTGAATAGAATTCCCTTAAAAAAATGGGAGGAGGGTGGGGTGGAGGCGGGGGGGGGGAGGGGGAGGGGGAAAGGAAATAATATAAAGAAAAACATACTGACCAAAAATAGCTGGAATCCAACGTTGATTGGCATCCACTTTAACCCATTGCTGCTGCTCTTCTTAGACTTCATCCTGTCGGCTAAATATTCAAATGCTACACAACCCCTTCTAGGGGGTAGCATGGAATATTCAACGGAAGTAGAAATTGAGAATAGGTTAGAACATGAAATTTAAACTAAGTCCACAGGGGGTTATTACTACTAGCCCTAACCTAAATTCTATTTCACTAACCAGAGGGACGTGAATAGAATTCCCTTAAAAAAATGGGAGAAGGGTGGGGTGGGGGCGGGGGGGGGGAGGAAATAATATAAAGAAAAACATACTGACCAAAAATAGCTGGAATCCAACGTTGATTGGCGTCCACTTCAACCCATTGCTGCTGCTCTTCTTAGCTCTTCTTAGACTTCATCCTGTCGGCTAAATATTCAAATGCTTCACAACCCCTACTAGGGGGGTAGCATCGAATATTCAACGGAAGTAGAAATTGAGAATAGGTTAGAACATGAAATTTAAACTAAGTCCACAGGGGGTTATTACTACTAGCCCTAACCTAAATTCTATTTCACTAACCAGAGGGCCGTGAATAGAATTCCCTAAAAAAAATGGGAGGAGGGTGGGGTGGGGGCAGGGGGGGGGAGGGGGAGGGGGAAGGGAAATAATATAAAGAAAAACATACTGACCAAAAATAGCTGGAATCCAACGTTGATTGGCATCCACTTCAACCCATTGCTGCTGCTCTTCGTAGCTCTTCTTAGACTTCATCCTGTCGGCTAAATATTCAAATGCTACATATATTCAACGGAAGTAGAAATTGAGAATAGGTTAGAACATGAAATTTAAACTAAGTCCACAGGGGGTTATTGCTACTAGCCCTAACCTAAATTCTATTTCACTAACCAGAGGGCCGTGAATAGAATTCCCTAAAAGAAATGGGAGGAGGGTTGGGTGGGGGCGGGGGGGGAGGGGGAAAGGAAATAATATAAAGAAAAACATACTGACCAAAAATAGCTGGAATTCAACGTTGATTGGCATCCACTTCAACCCATTGCTGCTGCTCTTCTTAGCTCTTCTTAGACTTCATCCTGTCGGCTAAATATTCAAATGCTACACAACCCCTTCTAGGGGGGTAGCATCGAATATTCAACGGAAGTAGAAATTGAGAATAGGTTAGAACATGAAATTTAAACCAAGTCCACAGGGGGTTATTACTACTAGCCCTAACCTAAATTCTATTTCACTAACCAGAGGGCCGTGAATAGAATTCCCTAAAAAAAAATGGGAGGAGGGTGGGGTGGGGTTGGGGCGGGGGGGAGGGGGAGGGGAAAAGGAATTAATATAAAGAAAAACATACTGACCAAAAAAAGCTGGAATCCAACGTTGATTGGCATCCACTTCAACCCATTGCTGCTGCTCTTCTTAGCTCTTCTTAGACTTCATCCTGTCGGCTAAATATTCAAATGCTACACAACCCCTTCTAGGAGGTAGCATCGAATATTCAACGGAAGTAGAAATTGAGAATAGGTTAGAACATGAAATTTAAACTAAGTCCACAGGGGGTTATTACTACTAGCCCTAACCTAAATTCTATTTCACTAACCAGAGGGCTGTGAATAGAATTCCCTAAAAGAAATGGGAGGAGGGTGGGGCAGGGATGGGGGGGGGGGGAGGGGGAAAGGAAATAATATAAAGAAAAACATACTGACCAAAAATAGCTGGAATCTAACGTTGATTGGCGTCCACTTCAACCCATTGCTGCTGCTCTTCTTAGCTCTTCTTAGACTTCATCCTGTCGGCTAAATATTCAAATGCTTCACAACCCCTACTAGGGGAGTAGCATCGAATATTCAACGGAAGTAGAAATTGAGAATAGGTTAGAACATGAAATTTAAACTAAGTCCACAGGGGGTTATTACTACTAGCCCTAACCTAAATTCTATTTCACTAACCAGAGGGCCGTGAATAGAATTCCCTAAAAAAATGGGAGGAGGGTGGGGTGGGGGTGGGGGTGGGGGGAGGGGGAGGGGAAAAGGAAATAATATAAAGAAAAACATACTGACCAAAAATAGCTGAAATCCAACGTTGATTGGCGTCCACTTCAACCCATTGCTGCTGCTCTTCTTAGCTCTTCTTAGATTTTCATCCTGTCGGCTAAATATTCAAATGCTACACAACCCCTACTAGGGGGTAGCATCGAATATTCAACGGAAGTAGAAATTGAGAATAGGTTAGAACATGAAATTTACACTAAGTCCACAGGGGGTTATTACTACTAGCCCTAACCTAAATTCTATTTCACTAACCAGAGGGCCGTGAATAGAATTCCCTAAAAAAAATGGGAGAAGGGTGGGGTGGGGGCGGGGGGGGGGGGGGAGGGGGAAAGGAAATAATATAAAGAAAAACATACTGACCAAAAATAGCTGGAATCCAATGTTGTGGATAGCGATATTGATTATACTACTACATGTACATCCTGTAATGAATGGTGTTGAATCATAACCACAGCTATTCCTAAAAGTTTTTTCTCACTTCCAGTATGTAGATATTCATTGTTACCCACTCCCTGTAATAAATGAAGACCTGATCATAATACATTGATATGTTTCAATGTCTTTTTGCACTTTAGCAGTTTATGTAAAATGACATGCAACTGCATCTTGCGAGAGGTTTCCATTAAGTATTGCATGCAGCTTACATATGACAAATTTAAACTGTATCCAGACTGCATGTACATCATGATGAATTATTATCAAGCACAATTTATTCAAAGAAGCAATATTTTAACCATGAAATTATAAAGGAGAACATTTGAATTGCAATACAATATCTTTTCAATAAGTGAATACTTAACAGTTGTGCAAGTTGAATATAAGTATTATTGTTAGATATTTTATGACTCGAGCTAAACCCACCCCACCCCCCTGATGGTGCAAACCCAAAGCTTACATATGTAAGCCATGCAGGCACATAGCATCGGAGGGGGGAGGGAACCTGCCCCCACCCCCACCCCCCCACTTTTTGGTGCAGCAAAGATTTTTCTTAAATTTAGTTACGGAGATTTTACACAGAAGCATAATTATTAAAAATAATATTTGAATTTTGTACATTTGATTGTGAATTAGTGAAAATGCACCATCTACCTAAAATAATTTAAAAAAATTAAGTTTTGAAACAAAATTTGATTAAAATAAGTTTTAGAAATTTGAATAATTAATGTCAAGGTCATTTTGGCCCCATAATATATTCATTTCACCATGAATCGGACACAAATTAACCATGCATTGGACAGTTTTCAATGCATGATTTTTTCTTATAATTAACATGTTAGGTGCTCATTCCTTGTGATATATAATAAAATAAAAATCTAAAAAATAATTGATACAAATATTTTCCCCAGACCACTTAAAATTCGAGTTTGATGGGTACTGCCTTTTTAAACCAAAATTCCCGTAGGTGCTGGCATGATAATGAACCCCTCGTGATAAATATGCACTAGTCTAAATTCCTGAGTGTAGATTCTAGGATTTGCATTAAAAGAAATCTGAATATCAATTGAATAAATTTATTTTTCCGAACCTCTGTATTTTCGCATTAAAACTAGAAAATGTTTTTTTTTTTAATCTCTACTGTATAGCTGTCCGATGCTTGGTAAATATTGTCTGATTTATGGTGAAATAGTTCAACAGTTAATTAATTTGCTTTATTTTTTACGTTCTTAACAATTTCTCTAATTTTTCTCCAATAATTAAGCAAGGGGAAAACCTGTAACTATTCAAGCAACTTTTATTTATAAATGGGCTATAATTGATGCGTGATCAAAGGGGAAAATCCAAGGGTGACGATCTATGGTGAAATCACCCTAGTAGTATAGATACTGTTTATTATCTTAATTTTAATTAGAATCTTGTTCACTCCCCCCCCCTCCTTCGGCGGGCCTTACCGAATTCGCCGCCCCAATATGAAATACTCTCCGACGCCCCTGAATACAGGAATACTATTCCATCTTTCGATACTAATATTAGACAAAGCCGATATTTTAAGGGGGGGGGGATTTAACATTGCTAAAGATATATATAAGATGTGCTTCTCATTAATTAAAAACAAATTTAAAACTAACATATATCAATAACATTAAAGAAAGTATTAGTTTACAATAATGCATACCTGATTCGATGTACAAAGTTCCAAGACAATGAAGACTTTCTTTGGCGGGAACTTCTGCGACTTTGCAATTGTCACCTCCACCCTCTGTGATCAACGATTAATAACTAAAATGCTCAGAAGAAAGCGGCTTCAAAATACTGGTCACGTGGTCGGTGAAATTGACTGTGAAGTGAGTTAATATCAGTGAGTCAATGACAAAGAAGTTCATGAACTGTGATTAACATACCTTTATTATAAATTGCACACTATGACCAATAGCGTAGATAGCCCTGTGGATGAGCACTGGATAAAAAATTCTGTGGTCCTCGGTTCGAATAATCGATAGCTGACAATTATTTTTCCTTTTCCCCTATATAAAAAAAGTGATGATTCTGTTAAGTATCAATAATCGTTTTGATGGACAAATGGTCTCTGGTGTAGAATTTTCATTAATTTTTTTCTCAGCTTACGTTTTAAAAAAAAGATCAATGAAATAAAAATCCCGAACAAGGGAGGGGGTATTATAATTATCTTCTTCATGGAGACATGGTTTCTGGTGTAGAATTTTAATTTATTCTTTCTCAGCCTGGGTTTATTTAAAGTGGTTAGCGGGTTCACCCCATAAAAAATCTCATGAGAAAATATAGCCTAAAAATATGTCAAATCGTTTCTTAGGATTTACAATTCATTATAATATATATAATTTTTATCAACTTTGCCTATGCTATTGTAATGCAATACCGCCTCAAACTTAGTATTGTTTGTGGTGCTGTTTTGACGCTTTTCTAATGTTCAAATGTATAGGAAAATTAGCATTTTGATCTTTAATATTTTGATAAAGATACAGTTATTTTGAGAAATTGCAAATTACTTTTAAACAATTAAGACGAGTCAAATGTGTCTCAAAAATTTAACATGTCCCACTTATTTAGTGATAATATTCAATTTAAAAAATAAATTTAAAACTAGTATAATCAAAACTTTTACATATGTAAGATTCAAAGGACGACACGAATTTCCCCCCTTTTTTTTTACAAAAATATATAGCCCACTAAACTACATAAATGAGAAAGTGAGACAATATATATTTATTAATGAAATTCCTAATCCGTGGGGGGGGGGGGGGGAGTGGGGGGTTAGTATACCTATAACTGCAATTTCCAATATCACTCCTAATATTTCCTTATCTTCATTTCAATTCCTTACATTCTACCGAAAATGGGGGGGGGGGGCAGCTTCCTGATACTTCAATTTCTTATATATAAATATATTTTTGTTTGCTCTGATGCTATGTGCCTTATGGTTAGGTCTAACTTTGCAAAAAATGTATATTGTTAATATGTTATGACACACTGATGTACATTTGTCCGGCTGTTACATGTTCATGTATGTGTATGGGCTGTTTTGTATATAGAATCTCTCTTTTAGACATTTCTCTCTAATAACTGTAATCTTGTATACCCTCTGGACCCAAAATTGGAAATAAAACTATTATTATTAATAGGCTGTCCAAACTTAATTCTACGTTTAACGTCACTTCAAAATATCAAACCTACGAGGGAGGCGATAAGATAAAAACATACAATAATTTTACACAAATGATTTTAACCATTTACATTAATACAAATACAGTGAGTATTTAAGCTACATGTAGCCTACCTCTTTAATAATGATTTTTCCTGACAATCTCATTGAGTATCCGATATATATAGTCCATAGTGTGCAAACATTTCATATTTATACAGATTGCAATAATTTAGTAAAATCTAACTGGGAAAGATCATATTAAAGGGACTTAGACACGATTTATGCTCAAAATTTTGAAATTTTTTTTCATTTTTAATGTTTAGAATGATTAATATGGGTATTTGTAATGCTTTGTCAAAATTTGAAAGTCAAATATTGAGTTATAAACAAGATACAGAGTTTGAAATTCTTTGTTTTGTAAACAAAGCTCGAGCCTTGTATTTTTTTTACATATGTGTTTTATTGGTAAAAGTTTCAATCTAATGTTGCTTTCTTCTGTTGATAATATTATTTAAAAACACATTGAATAAGTTTACCTTGTTTTTCACGAGTCATTTTGTCAAAGAAATGGTAATTCCATACTTTACATTATTTGTAAACAAATATAAGACTCGAGCTTCGTTTACATAACAATGAATTTTTACCACTGTATCTCTCTTATAACTTGAATTATAACATTCAAATTTTGGCCAATCATTCAAAATATGCAAGTAAACCATTTTATACATAAAAAATAAAAAAGAAGATTTTTATCTAAAATCGTGTCCAAGTCCCTTTAAAATAGGAGTTTGTTTGTTTTTTCTAAAACTCAATTTATCCTAAACCTACGCGCGCGGGTTACGTTAAACATATTGTTAACTTTAAACAGCCTAAATAGGATTCACATTTAACATGGACTTATTTATTTTTATCTATCTATGCATCTTTTTAAACATGCGACTTGCAAACGCAATCAAACAGAGTGTTCTGAGGCGCTAAAAAACAACAATGAACAATGACAGATGGTCATCGCTCGGACTTCTCTATATCCATTAGGACTTCGAAATTGAGAATTTCAAGTAATGTAAGAGTTTGTAGTTGCTAAATATTGAAGAGTTTTGGTAACTATTGGAGGGTCATAGCAATCAATGCATCACACATAAAAAAAATGTTTTATGTGAAATAAAAAAACACAATAATTGAAAGTTTAGATTTGAAAAAAAAATGTATGTTTACATCGATACGGTTGAAAAATTTAGTGCATTGAAGCAAACCACCTAAAACCTAAATTCACAATGTAGTTCATGCAAACGTGTCAGTTAATGCGGAAGTCGATTCGCACCATTTCTCCTAGCTTCGACTTTATTTGAGGAATTTATTTATGATCGAGAGATCTTTACAATAAAGTGATATATTTAGACCTATCATGCAGATATTTGCATATTCTTATATATGTGGATGACTGAACAGTATTACTTCTGACATGCATGGTAAGAAAAGATATTTTTTAAATCCTCGTGAATCGAATTCATGAAATTAATATTATAACAGACACATATAGCATCGTTTTTGAAAGTTGGGGGGGGGGGGAGGGGGCAGGCTCATCGGAAAAATCTTGGGGAAATTTGGCAATCATGAAAATCCTAATCCGCATGTGTGTGCGTGTTGGGGGAGGGGGGGGGGGGCAAGTACCTAAAACTTCAATTTCATTGTTCACTGTTAATTTAGGTTATTAAGGTCTTCCGTTTACAGCGGAAGACCTTATGTTATTGCTTTGTTTCTTTTCCTCTATTATTGTTATTTTTTTTCTCCCACGTTTTCTCAAAAACGCTTCAGCCGATTTTGATGAAATTTTCAGATATTATCTATGACAAAATTTGTAAAAAAAATTACACGACATTTTTTTGGTCGTCACTTTCGGTCCCCAGATATCAATAAATGTTTAGAATATTGATGTGTATGTAATACGTGGAAGAAAACAAAATTAACGTAAAATTATTTTGAAAAAATACCCCACCCCGAGAAATGTAAATGTGAAGTATTCATATTCCTACGCTAGCTGCCTCCTTAGACTTTTTCACGGTAATAAAGGTCATTCTTCGATTGACAATTTTTTAAATAATGAATATTGTTTATATTAGAACCATTTTAACAAGAGCTTGGACTTTGGGTAGTTGTGCCAAACAGCAATGTGACGTAGGCCTGTCTATTTCATTGTTGGCCACTCAGCAATGGCTCTTTGAAATCAACAAGATTTGTCTGGCTTTTGAGCTAGGACTACGCAGTCGGTGCATATTTCGTTTCAAACCGCGTCATTTTAACTTGTTTTGACGCAAGAAATAGATGGCAACGTCCTAATGAAAGTCCAAGGTCTTGTTAAAATGGTTCTATTACAATAATTATATTACTTTTATGATTATTGTTAGTTAGTTATCACAAAATCTCTTTATATACGTCAGTTTCTCAACAAGTTCAGTGATTTTTAACTTAAGAGATCGGCTGAGCACAGTGAAAATTCAAGTAATTTGAAAGCCGAATATCTTGGATATGGGGTAACCCATATCTATTCTTGTTCTTTCTTAATTGTGTTTTGTTTAACCGATTTTATCTTTAAAATAATGAATTATAATGTTTTTTTGTTTTAATTTTTTCATAAATTAAATAATAGAGGCTTTTTTAGTACAAATATAGAGCTCGTTTAAAAATACCGTTCATTTCTTGCTCTGTGACAGTCTTGATTCTGTAAGCAGCTATATAAATTCGGACGCTCGTAGCATCGCCGGCATCAAAGTCATGCCGCCGAAGCATCCCTGCAATACGACCGCATTAGAGCTCGCCGGATCGCTTTGCCGGCACCATCTCAATGACTGTATCACACAACATTTAGCGCCTGCGGGTAGGAAATAACCGTTCTCCTAACAAAACGCCAATGTTTCAATTATTCTTTATGACTTTAAACGGAGGGTTGTTTAATGTTTATCCTCATACATAGATTCAGGCATGCATGGATATATGCGTTTATTGACAAATGTTGTTTACAGATTATTTACATGTTTGAATTGTACATTTACTTCCTCTCTCTCTCTCTTTCTCTCTCTCTCTCTCAGTCAAGTCATGAGCGGTGACTATTTAAACTCCGCTTCTACGATTATATGTGGTGATAACGAACAGCTAGAGTTCAAACTCAAACGTCCAAATGAAAAAAAAACTAAATTTAAACAAAACACGATCAGAGTAAGCACGGATCTAAACAATTCGTTGAAAATTTTCTGCAGTCGTAGCCTTGCTTGTGCATAGTTCTCTAATCTATGTTGGATTCAGGGGGTCAACCCAAAAAGATGTCTATGCTAAATATAAAGTGTATTCCAATAAGCAAACGCTTCAGTCGATTTTAATGAAATTTTCACATCTTACTCATGACAAAATTTGAAAGAAAATTACACGTCATGTTTTTGGTCGTCAATTCCGGTTTTGATATATATAAGATTTTATGATTTTGCTTTGTTAACAATTTTTTTCAAAAAATATCAAAAATAGAACTTTGAAATTTTCAGGGATGGTAGAGAGTCGTCAGCGGCAGTGTCCTTCGCATAACCGAACGTCCGCCGTCACTTCCGGTCGTCATCGGAAGGAAATGAAAAACTTTGATATTTCATTTTTTTTTACGTGAAATTTTTTTATGTTTTTATTCGATAGAGACGTTTCTAAAACTTCAGATTATGACATTTGTTGTCAAACCACGCATTCGCGAAATTTGGGGCTCCAAAGTCCTGTAGCGAGAGTCCACATTACTCAGTCGTTAAGAGTGTTGGACTTGTGCCTAGGCGACCCGGGTTCAGTCCCCGAGTGCCGAATAATTTTTCTTCCTTAATTGTGTTAAGATTCATGATTTAATATTTGAAATGATAGATTTTTCTTATTTCCATTTTAATTTTATCGAAAATCGCAATAATATTGACTATTCAAGTATTTAGTATAATTACATGTCTATTGAAATTCTTACAGAGGGTTAAATGGAATTTGATGAAGTGTTAAGAAATGATAGAGAAGAACAACTATCCCTAGAGTCTATTTAATGGTGCACTCAAACGGAAGACCTCTTGTTACTCGCAACGAGCGTCTAGTTAACGTTTAAATTTCTTTCTATTAAAGAAAGTGGGAGGGGGGGGTCCATCATAATTCAATCTTCTATATTTGAATTTAAAAAAATGTTAACTGTTTGACAATCGATATTGGCAGTACAGTAGTTCCACAGGCACTTGTACGTTTCTGTAATAAAACTATAAAGTTCACCCACATACTTTAGGATGAATATTTATTACAAGAAATGTGCGCCTGTGTGTCATTTAGATTAAATGCATCGTGATCGGCATACGAAAAATAGCGAAAAAATTGTACTTTCAGTTTGCGGTAGGGTTCTTGGAAATGATATCTATTTTCCAGTAAAGATTAAAAAGAAAGTAACGAGTGTGAGTTTGACAGGAACAATGGTTCAGTGCTGTTAAATTAATACTGAATACAGGTAGCTGTGCCTTTTAAACACGTGATCATGGTGATAAATTGTGATTCTTGCATCGTTTCCTTCCGTACACTGGGTGACAATTGACATCTACACTGGTAAGTAATTTACTAACGTTAGAAACAAAGCACAATAAATCACATCATTCACATGCGTCAAACGAACTGTTGCATTTTTTATAATTAACCTATGATGCTTCTATTGCTCCTGTGTTTAACGTCATATAATTACTAAATGAAGTAGACATAATTTAGCAATTGTTTCAAACTATTTGAAATAAAAAAAAAAATTCATATATATTCCTTTATTTCTAAGAATTATTTTATTAGTATAAGAATCTAATCCTGCAAAAATGAGGTCATGTTCTGTCAATAATAAACCATATTATGTTGAAAGTAATACATGTATCTCCATAAATTGGGCTTAAAACCAAATAATATTGAAATGTAAAATTAAGAATTGTCATGATATTCTATGTAACTAATAATGACAGGATATATAGATTTGTTGAACAGATATCAGTAACTAAAGACATATAGTCGTCTTTAAAATTGACTTAAAACGTTGATGTCGCTAAAAGTCACGGAGCACCGAAAAGTATAAACAGTATGGATTTAATTCGGGAAAAAGCCGATCAAAACTGAAAATGCTCAATGGTGGAAAAATAGGTCAAAAATTATTTGTACATTTGTGTTTAACACTTACACATTCTGTGGGGGTTGTGGTAAATGTATTTTGAACATCAAACAGTATGAAAGAGAGTAGAATATCTGTAAATATTTCATCAAAAGAATAAACGTCTTCTGACATTCATGGATTTCCTTACTGTAAACGAAGAGACATGCGAAAAATAAGAAAACTTCGAGGAACGAACTATATGATTTTCGAACAAATGTGAACAAATTAGATGTCAAGTGATATAGTGCTGATTTTAATTGTATGGTGAAGAGCACAATAGATAAGGGTGATATAAAGATTGGATATTTCTATACTGTGCTTGCATCATCTTGACGTCATGTTTTCAACAATACCCTGCACCGCCTGGTGACAAAACATGTTGATTTTGAAATATGGTAACAAAAATAACCTTTTCATCAAATGGAATTAAACTTCTGATATCAATAAAACATGTAAAATAAGTGTTTTTGCATAACTTAATCTGTTAGTTATGACTTTTATGAAAAATATAATGATAGACAGCCCAATTGTCTTCATATTTTTTGATTGACCTTATTAAGTATAACTTCAACACATTGCAGTTATCTCTTATGGAACAACCGGGTAGCTCCATTTGACTTCGTCTCTTGTGGTTAAACCTGGGGTCGTGAACCCAATCCATGGTATAATTTACACAACACCACAAAACAGTTAAATCTATTACAGTAACTTAATTCATGATACTATAGAGGAAATTCGTTTTTACTGAAAGGGTACTCGTATGTATATTTTTAATTTACTGTACAATGCAGGCCTTTTTTCAAAGGGGTATCACTTGGGTCACAATTCCCTCACATTTTTATTTTTATTGTTCACAATGCTTTTAATTAGTAATGAATAACTAATGATCAACCAGAATTTGAGTGTCAGTCAAGATACAGACATACATGTTAACCTCCAGTGATGAAAAATAGGTAGATTTTGAACCGAAAAGCGGTAGCATCGCACGCGCGGACGTTTTCGCGTATATTTGAAAGCACAAAAGTACTACATATGTAGTAAGGGTTTTTGATTAGTAATTAATGATATCAACTAAAATATAAAAGACTTTTGAAATATTATAGTATCAACACAAGCAATAAAAATGTTTGCATGCATTTACCATATATTGATTACTGGTAAGTTTATTTTTTTTTTTTAGGAAATAATATTTGAGTGCAGAGACTTTAACAATTGCCTTTGTTCAGAAAAATAGGTTAAGTTGCCAAAATTTAACATATAAGAGAAGAAAGAACTAGTAGGAAATCGTATATTCTTTTTCAACATTAAAACGATGTTTAGGCCTATTTACATGCTTATTACAAATCATGCAGCATTCAATAAACTGCAAGTGAAGTTTACTGTTATGGCAAAGTTAAAAGATATATTCAGTCATCGTTAAAACCACGTGTGGAATTGAAAAGCTTCTTTTTCATTTGCGAGGATAATATTGACATGTCTTGTAACTAATGTAATCACGGGAAGTGGCTTCTTTCGTTGTTCAATGTAAAACACATGCTTGAAAACTTGTCATTCAAGCGCCTTAATAAAGAGTTTGGGTGTCTCCAATTCAAAGTCACGCGCTAATTTCAAACCCGACGAGATTTTTTTACCACAATGTATTACAGAGCTCACGATTTTTTGTTATGTAAACAAGACTTTTGCCATGTTTTTGTTTTCATTATACCAGTAAAAGATATTTTTCAAGCACATTTTTCTCTCTGCTAATCTGTTTTGAACAAAATAAACAGTTCATAGCATTTGTCACATTCATTTTAGGTCAAAACATGGAATTTTATTTTCAAAATTCAAAATGTAAACAAAAACATGACCAGAGCTTTGTTTACATAACAAAGTAATGTGAGCTTTGTTTCTTGCTTCCAACTCGACAACTGACACTCAAATTGACACTTGGTAATCGACTGTCATCTGGCGGCCAGTAAAAATGCATATTATAGTATCGTAGTTATAATTGGAAAAAACCGTTGTTATAATTGTAAAAAATAAAAATACACAAATTACAGATTCTACTAGATTGTGTCAAATATATATATGTATGTCAGGCTCTAAGACCATTTTATTTTTATGATACTTAGATTTTGAAGGAATATACCGGTAATACTTTGTTACCATGGATTTTATTTTATGTCAGTAAAGATCACCAGACTCCTTCCATTATAGACCATATTCCGTCTGTTTTGTTTCAGTATGAATATTGCAGTGGATTGATTTTTATTTATTGCTATTCCAACATCTATTAATCATTCAAAACTTTAAACAGTGTTAAAACTATAATCTGATTAAAATGCAGATCTCTACATAGAGTGCAAATTAAGCGGCGCAAAATCCTTATTGAGTCAGCCCATTAATTGCAAACCTAAACTCTTATAATAGACTATGGCAATAAACCAAAATTTACCGTCACAGTGCCCAGTGTTTTAGCTTTTTTTGGAACCTTAAATCTAATTAAGCTGTACATCTTCCTGTCAGAGCTGCACGAAGTCCATTAATTTTCAGTTTATGCAATATATTGGTTATTTTTTTTCAGCAATTAGACTAAAAAATATATGTACACATGTAGTTTCTCTGATCTCAGGCACTCTGCAGTTCCTTTGCGCCAGTCATCATCAGTGCATTTGCATATGAAGTAGATTGACCAGCTTTAATGTACATGAATAATGTGAGTTGGAAAACCTGATTTTGGCTGATTTTTAAATCCCTTTGTTAAAGCATGTTAAAAATTAGAAATGCATTTTGCATTGATTTCTACAGCTAATTATACATTCATAGAACTGACTGAATACTAAAAGTTATTGAAGTACAATATCTGTGATTACAAATAGACAAATATTCTAAAATATATATACTGTGTCTATGAAATAGTTTGAACTGACTGGCATTTAATTATTGATTTTTCATTTTATACTATTTACTTATAATTAGACGTTAATTTATTGCGCTATTGCTAAACTTAATATTTGCTTTATGTATTAATTTGGATTTTGTATTTAATATGACTTGACCTGGAGATAGTAATTTTAAGATTCTCAAGCTAAAATTCTAATCTACTTCATATGGAAATAATAAATTAATGCATTGATATGCATTTTTTTTTTAATATTCTAATATTTAATAATTGGCCACTCTCCAATATTTAGAGTTGTAGCTAAATAAATCATCACATTTTCTTGTCAATCTATTCCTTCCTTATATACCATTATGATATGTAAAAGGAAATATTTTTTTCTTCATATTTTAGATGCAAGATTACAACCCTTTACTGTGGAAATGAAAGTGATCCGAAATATTGCAGTTTAAAACAGAGTGCAACGATGTCAAATATGTCAAAAACTCAGTTGATCAACAGTGATGCCAGTGCAAATACGAACTCTGCAAACTCTCACATTGAACTTGTACCGGGAAGTTCGGACGAGACCGGCCCGGATTCTGTGTCCTCCACCCACACACAGGTAACCAACTTGACCTCCACTACAGTCAATGGCCCCTCAACCTCCTCCTCCTCCTCTTCCTCCCCTAGAAAGGAGAGACTAGCCCGTCCCAGTACTAGTGCAGATCTTGACAGTCAGCCGGTCCAGAATATCTTGTCACCTGTGTCTGTCGAATCCACTTCTGGGGTATGCCTGCAGGTGGAGCTGCATGATGGCACAGTGTATATTGTGGACCCGAAAGACAACCCGACAGTCGTAGAGGACTTGTGTATTCAGCTGTTAAAACGCTATTTCCCAAAGATGGGACCAGCAGCTGTTCAGCTTTTTGGATTGGCTTCCATTGACAAGAAACAGGTACCCAAAATGTTGTGGGTGAACCCTTGTATCACCATTGAGGAGTTGAAGAGGCAAATTTTGAAGTCGCCCACAGCTAGTGGGAAAAACATTTTCTTTCTGAGAATTCGTTATGTTCCTGGGAGAAAGTTCCTGCACAACTTGCCTGCTCTTGGGGCCGACATCTTGAAATATCTCTACCTTCAGTGTAAAGATGATTTTGTGAAAAGTCGACTGAGTGATATCTATGAACAGGACATAAAGAACGAGGCTAAAGCCAGAGGTTATGCTGTTCTCAGCATTGTCATTGCAAGTAAAATGGAGGATAAAGACTGTCAGTATATCCTTGACAAACAGAAACTTGAAGCTTTCCTGCCATCCCATCTTGTTGTGAGGCTCTGGAGAGGCTACCAACTGAGGAAAAATATGAAAACAAAAACAGAAGAATTCTTGGCTCAGCACAGCAATACTAAAGTAGAGGAACTATTGATGGGATATATCAAGGTCAGATATTGTATGGCTGTTAAAGTATATACATGTACATGTATTAGTAGAATCTTCTGGAAATTCTTTATGGACTTAAGATATTTATTCTCTCTTGCAACTTCTCAAGCATTGTAATAAGTCAAACCCAGTCAGATATTTATGGCTGTTAAAGTATATACATGTATTAGTACAATCTTCTGGAAATTCTTTATGGACTAAAGATATTTATTCTCTCTTGCCACTTCTCAAGCATTGTAATATAAGTCGAACCTTACTCATTTCCAAAGATATGTTAGAATTTTATCTCGAGATCTCTGATATTATCAACAAAAGAACACAATGAACAAATCAATCACAACTTCTTGTGCTTTCCAAAAGGTGGATAAACATTAACATTGATATGTTACATATAGGCATCCATCAAAGACTTAATTTCAAAATTTTTTGGTCTAATCTGACTTAGTTTTAGTGCATATTGCAACATACTAGAAAAAAACAAGTTTTAGATCTGTGGCTCTTGACTGTTTGTTCATTCATTTTTTTTATATACAGTCCATATAATTACTTTGATTTCAAAATATACTCTTCTTCTCGTTATTTGATACAGTGAAAACTATGTTATAAAACTTTGCACAGGAATGTAAGTTATCTGTACATATTTATGAAATAACAGGATGTTCTGAATGAGGTGCAGAGTTACGGAGTAGAGCGGTACGAGGCTAAGAAGGTATCAGGAAGTCTGCGACCGGTTCACATCACCCTGGACGTACGGCAGCACGAGGACAACGGCAACACCCAGTACAAAGGCCTGTATATTGACAATGTAAGAACAACTGATGTTAACCGTTTATTGTCCGCTTAAAATGTAATACATGTATTACCTGTACGAAGACCTGTGGAAATAACACTTCACCAAAATATTTATTACAAACTACAATTTTAAGTAATATAAACAAAATGGTGGTTGAATTGATTTGTTATTTGGTTTGTTATTTTTTTCTTTCTACCCAGGAGTTCTTTTCTTCGATTGATGATTTCCGCGCTATACATATAACACCTAATCATGCGGATCAGACGAATTCATCATGTATTGTTCATTTGGACAGATCCAATGGGTGCCCAGAGGTAAGCCCATCTTTCCACAAGTAGTAGCTTTCCAAAAAGCTTGCCTGACTAAACATATTTATTTCATTGCAAGAACATGGTTCTATGAATTTTAATCTGTCTTTGATTTGTAGTTCGTTCTTCTCGCAGTCTTCCAAATGCGCATCTCTAAAGTTGGACTTTCAAATTATCTTTACTAAGGGGGCTGTAAATGAATTTTACATATTATTTATTTTGAACCTAAAATATTTTGCATACATGTAATTTTCTCTTAAAACTTTATTTGCCGCCAACAAAATAAAAATATAGCAATTAAAACTTAATTACGAACACAATACAATTGTTAGAATAATGCTTAGCTTCCCATCATGGATTATTCCACTGTAGTGGCGCGTAAAATTATGGACTGCTCCTAAGATTTTGACAATATGGGTGCATTCCATAATACCCGTATCTGTGGAGTCAATAAAACTCTTTTCTGGCATTTGTTTAGTAACAACTTTTACTTGTTATATATTAATTTTACTTTAGTTTAGCAAGAATCAATCGATAACTATGCACTAATTATTTACATTGAGTAAAACACGGAAGTAACACCCCTTTTACAATGAATGGAATCCCTCAAAGCACAGTAAACGACCATGCCCGCTTCGTTTCTCTAATGAATGTTAAGCTAACGTAACAATACTTAGTAAGTACTTTAATACAAACTGGCAATTTTGTTTAGAAATGATAACCGAACACAATTATAGTTTACATTCTACCGTGTAATATTATAATCATTAGGTACAACTTGTAAAAAATTGCGATGCCCCCCCCCCCCCCCCCCCTCATTCACCGTTCAAATGTAGGGGCCTTTCTATTGGATTGCACACGTGTACAGTGAACTTGCTCAATGCTGCTTTTTACATCCAATACAACAATTTTGTTTTTCTTTTAAACAAAAAAAAAATAATAATATCAACCGATGCATCTTTAATGTGCCGGCCTTTAAT
This sequence comes from Magallana ariakensis, assembly GCA_020458035.1. Classification (NCBI taxonomy): domain Eukaryota; kingdom Metazoa; phylum Mollusca; class Bivalvia; order Ostreida; family Ostreidae; genus Magallana; species Magallana ariakensis. The sequence goes on from CM035818.1 coordinate 30,164,884, forward strand.
TGCCTCGTTAGGTAATAACTCGTTGTAATGACACCCCCTCCCCTTCAACCGTTCAAACAGTGCTATCTATTTTTAAGCATGACAAGGTTAGCTTTTAAAAAGCTAAGAAAGTCAGCCAGCGGAATTTTACTTTTATGGCAAAAGTGAATACACAATCTTTTAAAATACTAGGTAAATAGTTTCCAGGACAATATAATAATATGCGGGTGCACATTTAGTTTGCAGCCTTATTTTTATGGCTGTACATGTAGGTGACGAGATAAGCGTGTAGCGGTGTACATGCAATGTATGATTGCACACCTACTTAATACTTATAGTTGTAATTTTGTTGACATACATGTAGCTCTCTGATTTTTATGGTTTGGTGGCAAACTACTTCCAATATATATACTTTTCAATCTCACTAAGAGAGTTGGGGAGATATACGCGGACTCCAGACTGTGGCTGCAAACGATTCCCAATGACAGTCTTCCAAAACATTGATGCGCAGTTTGACCTAGAAACTGACTGGTTTCATAACGTCTTCGAATATTTCTAACACGAACTGTCTAATTTCTTCCCAGAATTCCAATTTACCCAGGCGCAATTGAAGTTTCATCCTAACTTAATATAGTCAGCCCGAATTACACACGTGCACAGTGAACCTCTTTTTTGCTTTAAACACTTGCTCACTATTGCTTAATTGTTACATCCATTATAACGTTTTCGTTAATTGAGAATTTGAAGGTCGTCACATTATGAATATGCATTGATAAATCTTTTTTAATGAAAAATGATATTGCTAGCTTCCATTGTTGACTGCACTGTTTCGGATGTTGTAACTTTTAAACCTTAGATATGCCTGACGTCATGACGTCAGGCAATGAGCAAGCTCTACAGACGTCATATCTTATTTTCTTTGGGATCACTCTTTATGGAAAAAGTCCAATTTGGTTTTTAGCTCACCTGAGCTGAAAGCCCAAGTGAGCTTTTTTGATCACTTTTTGTCCGGCGTCCGTCTGTCTGTAAACTTTTTACATTTTCGACTTCTTCTCCAGAACCACTGGGCCAATTTCAACCAAACTTGGCACAAAGCATCTTTAGGTGAAGGGGATTGAAGTTTGTTAAAATGAAGGGCCAAGACCTCTTTCAAAGGGAGATAATTCAGAGTTATTAAAAACAATTGGTTTCTTTAAAAATCTTCTTCTCAAAAACCAATGGGCCAAAAGAGCTGTAATTTACATGGAAGAATCCACAGGTAGTGTAGTTTCAAATGTGTTCAAATCATGATCCCCTGGGGTAGGGTGGGGCCACAATGGGGGGTCAAATTTTTACATAGGAATATATAGAGAAATTTTTAAAAATCTTCTTCTCAAAAACCAATTGGCCAAAAGAGCTGTAATTTGCATGGAAGCATCCTTAAGAAGGGTAGATTCAATTTTGTTCAAATCATGATCCCCAGAGGTGTGGCCACAATTGGGGGTCAAATTTTACATAGGAACATATAGGGAAAATTCTTTAAAAATCTTCTTCTCAAAAGAAAAGCCAGAAAAGCGGTAACTAAATGTTTGGAATCATCCTCAGGTAGTGTAGATTCTAATTTGTTCAAATTATGATTCTCTGGGGTACAATGGGGCCACAATGGAGAGTCTAATTTTTACATAGGAACATATAGAGAAAATTTTTTAAATCTCTTCTTCTCAAAACCAATTGGCCTGAAAAGCTGTTATTTGTGTGGAAGCATCCTCAGGTAGTGTAGATTCAAGTTTTTACAAACCATGATCCCCTGGGGTACGGTACGGCCACGATTGGGGGTCAAATTTTTACCAAGAATATATAGAGAAATGAACAATAAAAATCTTCTCAAAAACCAATTGGCCAGAAAAGCTGTAACATGTGTGGAAGCATCCTTAGGTAGTGTAGATCCTAGTTTGTTTAAGCCATAATCCCTGAGGGTCTGGTGGGGCCACCATTGAGGGGAGGGGGGAATTTTAACATAGGAATGTAAAGAGAATTAACTTCTTTTTGAAAATCAATTGGCCAGAAAAGCTGTTACTGGAGTGAAAGCATTCTCAGGTAGTTTAATATATATAGAGAAAAATTGTTAAAAATCAAATAAAAAAAGATGAAACTATAAAGGGGGGGGGGGGTTTACATAGAAATAAATTTGATCATTCTCAAAAATATATAGTATTACTAATATGCAATCATAATGACATTTGTTGATTCTCAGTTCGTTAGACTGTGGGCCTGGATAATTGTTGGGCCACATAAAAGGTTCAAAGTTTGATGTAGGTTTATATATGCATTTAGCTGATTTTATTATGTCTAGTGTTGCTCAGGGGAGCGATGTGACCCATGGGCCTCTTGTTTAATTTGTGCCTACCTAAATGTCAGTTTTTAATCCAATTTCACACAAGTTGGTTAATTAAATCAGTATACAATGACATCTATTTCCAAGTCTTGTGCAGTTGTGTGAGATTTATCCATCTAATAAAACCATTTTTTTTTTAGTGTAAAATAATTTGTGTAACTGGAAAGTTTGAGTGTATATATATACAACAAGTTATTATATAGTTTCCTTGAAAAAGTAAACAGCTAGATCATTGCCCCCACTTGAATATTGTACTGGTGATTGCCTTTGTTCATGTTGAGCACCTGAGTCATCTACTTAATACCTGTTCGTCACAGGTGAGCATTTTTGCTCAGGTGAGTGATATGGTCCTTGGGAGTCTTGTTCCCTATAATGACCTATTGGCAATGAGATTATTATTGTATCTCAAGAAAGATTTGAAGATCATGAAATAGATGTCTTCTTTTTTAATACTGTATGATATCAAACATTATGTTCATGCAGACTGATGATTGGACTTATGTGAGTTTCAGAGAAACAACCATTCAGGGTCATTTCCTTTATAAAACCATTGAACTCGGTTATTTCTTAATTTGGAAAATGGCTTTCTTTGGAAATCACAAACGAACATGGTTTTGCTGTCAAATTGCTGAATGATTATTGAAATTTTGGCCACAGTTATCATTGACTTCAAACATTGAGAACCAGTGGGTAATAATTGTATTCTGGGATGGTGATCTGTCAGTTAGGCTCAGAAGACCACTGTCTTGTAAAGGAAATACTTGAGTATTTTTAACCTCTCCAAATGTCAGAATTACTAAGTTAGATAGTACAGGTACAGATTTTTTTTATTCCTAGAAAAGAATTACAACATTGTGTGAATACTATCATTTTCCATCAACAATTTTAGGTGTCACTTTCAATAATGTTGAAATTCTATATGTAAGCATCACAACAATTTACAAATAGCTGCAGAGTTGTAGCTTTCATAATAATTTTTTTTTTAACATATAAAATACTATTTAAAGAGAACGTACAATTTCATAAATTCAAATCCAAGATTACAGTGCATTTTAATTGCATGGTCACCTGTCAGGGGGAGTGGCTGGTGCACAGTTTTGTCTTTTAAAGCCTTAAGTTTGAGTAGTTTGAGAAAACAAAAATATATTTTTTATTGAAATAAACATTTTCAATTTAAAGTAAATATTGTGATTCATACTGTATCACGACATAAATATTGTGATACATATTAATTGGTACAGAAAACTGTACCTTCCAGCCCAAGAATGCAGAAAATGTATATTCTATATGTACTGTATTTTCTTCTTGTTGCTATCTGAGAATGTTGATTTGAATGATAAACCACCTGTAAAATAAAAAAAAAAAATTTAACTCATGTATGAGCAATAAAAATGTTTAATAGTCTTGAGTTTAAAGCTTTATGCAATTAATGCTTCCTGATTTTGCAGCCATTCAATTAAAACTTTTAGTAGGAAAAGGTTGCAGGAAGATATATTAAACAGACAACTGTCTACTGATAAAATTTTTTTTAACTTGGTCAATTATCACAATTTAATGTCTTTGAAGGGTATATTGTTCCCTGGCTGACTTCTTCTAATCGAACTTCGCAGTTTATAATATACATTCTGACAACCTTAAATTGATCCTTTTTATATATAAATAGCTTTAACACCTTACAGTGTAGCTTTTTCCATTTAATTGAATTTTCAGATTTTTTCTTCAGTTAATATTGTACAATTTTAAAAGTATTAAAAATAACTTTGAAGAGATTTTTTATGCATTTTACAAGTCATTGGATTCAGAAATGATTATAATTATAAATGCAAAGCAATGTTTAATTCTGCAATAGTGTCCTATATTATCCCTGTCCCAAGATATTTATGTAGCACATTTTCTTAAATTATTTGATATTGAATTTCATAAAGTACCTCAGGGTTCAAAAGATGTTCATTTACCGTTAATAGTATGAAAAAATCTCAAGATTTCTATGTTGAAATTCCCCCTCTCTAACTTATGTCAGGTTTCAATACACGACTAAAAAAAAGTGCACATGCATGTATGGGGATTTTGCATTTGCAAACGACATGAAAGCTAGTTCCTTGGATGATGACGTTAAAAAATTGTGCAGGTGTCCCAATTAAATGTTTCCAAATGGAGAAAAAAATAATGTAAATATTTCCCATTACAAATCTCTGTAAGATATTTGTTTTCGTTCCTGTGAGATTCTCTGTGATCGAGTAAAATCAGATGAATTGTATCAATGAGAAGTTTAGGATTTTTCCCTTTTTATATTGATTTCAATTGTACTGAATTGACAGGTATGTTTAATTTCATTATTTTGAAAAATCGCCTAAAGTGACAGAAACAATAACTTGGGTAGACTAAAAAAAAACAATCTGTTTTTTTTTCTCCATATTTTATTGCTTTAATAAGATTACTATGCAGTTGGATGCCTTTGGCAGCTTAGTCCTAGTGCATTGAGGATTATTATACAATCATTTAGAATCGTGACTTCAAATGCACTGAATGATTTATTTATTTATGATCACTCTTAATACCGTAGTTGAAAATGGACACTCATGTTCATATATTTGAGTGCCGTAAGTTTTGTACTTATTACATAATTCATGCAATAAAGTTTAGCCTTGGTCTATTTCATTTAACAACTGTTAATTCCTGTCCTCTCTTATAAAACTTGCATTCAGATGAAGTGTTTACTTTATATAATTATGTGTCCTTCACCAAGAGGGAGATGCCAGTATATCAACAAATCAGACCCTTGGCTACCATTGATGGACTATTCTTTTATGTTTACAACATTGAGGCTACCTTCCATATGGTGTAATTAATTTGTTTGACATTAATATTTCAAAACTCTATGCGCTCTATAAAACATTATATTGAATACTGAAAACCAGATCATTAAAGTGGCACAGTGACTCAAAATAGATGTTTTACTTTTTGATTATGACAACGGAAATAAGAAGAGCTACTCTAAATTTCATCATCCGAAAGTACGTTTCATGCATCATCCACTAAAAATATTTACAGTGGGATTGCCACACTGAAAAAAAATTTGAATTTGAAGCTATTTGATGTCTGTGGTAAGAAATATGCATTAATAGAGAATACATCCTAATAAATATATAGTTCTTGAGGAATCATGTTTCAATGAGAGGCTTCTGGCTCATGATGTATGCCACGCTGCAGTATTTACATTCCCCTGCGCTTTCGTTGCTATGAAGTGGAAGAAAAACTTAATATTTTGTGTTAATTGGCCAATGCTTAATTCTATTTTTCTCCTTTTAATTTGATTTATTTACTTTTGAACACCGTAATTTTTCAAAAGTTCATCTTTTCATATGATGTAAAAATTCATGTATGTGGAAATCGTGTAAAATTTGCTCTGAAATATGAACTGAAACAAATACCTAAAAATCATGGTTTTTATCCAAATTGTGCCACTTTTTGTTTGTTAAAATTCTAATTCATACACAGATTTAAACATCTTATCTGTTATGATTGCATGAATTCATGTTTTCATTTGTTCATTTATAAGGTGCTGAGTATCAATTTTAAATACAATTCTTGTCATCTAGAATAATATTGTATATTTTTCTACTGTTCGAGATTTCAAAGGTCACACTATAAGGCCAAGGACTGAGCATGGTTTGTAACTCATGTTGAGCCTGAACTTATAGTGATATTTCAGTTATTCAGAAAGACAAGGAAACACGTACCAGTACTGAACAGATAGATATGCATACACCACACCTGCTGTAAAAACTATATCAGATGTATACCGGTACTACTGTCAGTCGTTTTAATTCCACGGTGTTGAAATCTCACGATTTCTCAAAAAGTACCAATCGCGATGGGTTAAATTTCATACTCCAAGAAAACCAGTTGATCAAAGTATAGGCATTAGCGTGTTTTAAAAAAATGTGTTAATATTATGATGGGTTTAATTTTGCGGAAAAACGATAAATCGCGAACATCACGATTATTTGTCAATCTACAGTATTCAGAAGATACATGTATAGCTATAGAATGGTGAACGAAATTGTGATCGATCATCACAACAAAAAGGGACCAATCAGATAAGACATAGTTAGGGAAGGGCATCTTTATTAATTTTATAAACTGTGGTTTATACTTTGCATTGAAGACCGATTGTTATATGGTACAGGTATTGCTAGTTCATATGTTTTGAAACAAGAATTGATTTCATCCAGAAATTTTTTCCAGGGCGGGGGGAGGGGACATAAGTAGAAAACAACACTTATTAATACATCATTCTTCTGAAGAATCAAAAGGCTTAGCCTATTATTTGTGAACATAGATTAGAATAAAGCTATAATACCAAATGTACTGTTTTTACCTCGGTGTGTCAGAATGAGGTGGTTGGGGGTTGAATTATACCAATTTATTTAATAAAATAATTGATTTCATCAATAAGGGAATGACTAAATAATATATTAAGCTTTCAATGATTTTTTTTTTTTACGTTGTCATGTCAATAACTGCCGTCTATTGAGTAGACAAATTATCATAACGCACCAACGCGTGTCATTCAATTTGTCTGCTCACGTACATGTACCTGACGGTAGTTACTGACAAAGACGACATCAAAAATAAATCATTCAATGCTATATTAAAATCCAGGTATTGTTAAGCTACATAGTTTTATTTGTTTTTGTATGTAAAACGATATGTTGCTAACAAATAAACTCAGTCTCTAAAAAGCTGCGAATTAAAAATTCACTTTAATTTTTACCTGTAATAATATTATTAAAGGGCACCAAAGTCACTCAGGTATAATTATACTTGTGTGACAAGTTTAAAGCACATAGTACATAGACCTGTTGATATTTTCCTCTATACTGTCTTATTTCCTTTAATACGAGATTTTGAAATCACAAGTCGGGGGTTTATACCGGTATAATATCCTGATATCTCAAATATGATAAGTCATTAGGCTACTAAATATCAATTATCTTCAACATCTTAGCTGTGAAGTTTGTATTATTTTGTATGTAAAATAAGATATTGCCAACAAACAAACATATTGTTTGAATTTGTGAAATTAATTCACTATATACAGGTGAATCTCAATAACTCGAACTTCGGGGGACCATGACTAAACTTCGAGAGATCAAGAGTTCGAAAGATCGAAAGTTTAAAAAAATCCAAAAATTTTTGTTCCAGTCATTTAGGTTCTAAAATTATAGTAGCCGGAAGTTTATATTTATAACATGGAAAGATAGTCTAACATAATTTCATTCATATTTTCTCCTACAATAATTCAATTTAAACAGTACAGAACTTAGTTATGTGTTTATTAAGTGTTCTTTTTCACTTTAAAAATCTTTGAAGTATTGTTTGTTTTCTTAATCACAGAATATTTTAAATAAAGAGCGGTTTAATTTACCGTAATTTTCACAAGTTGTTGAAATAAATAGATTAGTAACAAATCTACCTTTTGTTGGGTCACTTACATAATCAACCAATTAACACTACCGCGCTAGCCCCAGGCGTTCAGTTGACCATCCAGGTAAGGTATATGTGGAACTATAATCACACACTTGATCGGTCGCGTGTGTACACAGCAACCACTTCGAGTTATCAAGAGTGAAAAACAATATAATATGTATACCGGTAACTGGACCTAGGTTTTACTTCGAGAGATCAAGAACTTCGAGAGATCGGAGTTCGAGTGATCAAGAGTAAATTTGCTTACTTATATAGAGAAAAAAAATCGGGACCATGATTTCACTTCGAGAGATCAAGAACTTCGAGAGATCGAAGTTCGAGCCATCGAGTGTCACCTGTATTATGATAATCATTGATATTTATTTTGTTTTAAAGAAGATGGGTGAATAAGGCATGTAAACTGCCTATATGAGGATAGATAATATACTATAAAATTAAGTACCAACAAATCTCATAATTTCTTTCTAAATTATTGAAAACAATGTATATTTACCATAACATTGATAAAGAACCATTAAATATGTTAAATATTTGGAATATGTTGATTTAAACTGGCCGGCGTTATGCATGTCAAAACCCCCAAATAGTGTCATTTTTAGAACTTCAATGCCTTTTTCTTTTATAGAGAGGGTCTGAGCTCCATATTTTTGTCATAGTCTATATATGTAAGGTTTAAAGGAATTCAAACCGATTTCAATCAACGAAAGCGTGGAGAGATGACCCACTATACTTTAAAAATGTCATTTTGTATCGCAACAATTGAACGTTTTAGAAAAATACTACAAGTACGTAAATTTGTGGTTGAAGTCACATACAGCATTTAACAATGGAGTTTTTTGTGACTGAAATGGCTCAGTGTTTAGAGCACCAGACATTAGATAACTTTATAGAGCTAGGGTTTTTAGGTTGTGGGGTCAATTCCACCAAAATTTAAGGCAATATTTTTTTTCTTATCGTATGTTAAATATTCAAAACTGAATAAAGTTAGAAATTGTGCTTTTGTAAACTTGTACATGCATTAAATTATTATCAAGTATATTTATGTGGAAACAATTAAAGAAGAAGGTGCAGTTTATTTCAATATTTGCCCTAAAATTCAAGTTGTTTAAATCTCACGAAAATACACATATACCATATTAAATATGTGTGTATAAAAAATACCAAGTTATACACTTTTACTGTGTTTTCAAAAAGTAATTATCGATCACTTAAACATTTTTGCATATTTCTAAGATTTAGTAAAAAATGATGAAAAATGGCACATTTTCTTGTAGTTTTTGAAGAGGAAAATGTGTCCGCAGCCATCGCCCACAACGAAATTAATATGTGATATCACATGATAAAGTTATAATGTGAGTTTCATCGTGGGCGACAGCTGTGGACATAGTTTTCTATTCAAAAAACCACTGAAGAATTGGTATCTTTTGCTAAGTTTTATGAAAATTACGCGAAAACGCACTGTTTATGATGTCACAATTACCCTTGTGAAAAGTCTAATCATGTAACTATTTATAGATTCTTAGTTTATGGGTATTTTTGTGTAAATAAATGTTTCATTTCCATTTTAAGTGATATTTTAAAAAATCACTCTTAAACAGGGCAAAATATGACTGAAACTGTACCTAGTTCTTTGAAATTGTATTTTTTTTACGACTAAACCAAATAAGCATTTGCACTATCTTCTTTATATGAATCATATATTTGATTGTTTTTTTTGAACAGGTGTTGAGGTTTGACAGTAAGACAGTGGCCGAGTCGTTTGTCTCCGGGGTCAATGGGTACTATCGCCTCATCACTGACTATTATATGAACCTCTCCCAGCGGATGGATCTGCCATCACTACAGGAAATCAATCGACTTAAATGCCATGGACCAATCGAGTCAGTTTTTCTTTGTATACAATCAATTTTGCTCTATATACAGTTATTGTGGTAGTTTACATACTGGTAAATTAAGGATGTTAAAATTGAAGTTTTCATTATTACATACATGCCAACTTTTGAAAATCTCCATGGGGGATTTTATAAGCGCAACAACATTTTCCTAGAAGGAAATTTCGCTGCGTTTTGTCATGTAAATGGTTTGTATAAACTATTGAGCTCTTAGAAATTCATCTATCAGTTTCTTCATCTATTTATTATTTATCCTAATGTGTTTATCAATCAATCTTCTCTTTCAAATGAAATAAAGAATAAAGTACATAACTTTATTTTCAAATATTAATATCAATCTTTAAAAATCTCAACAAACAATAAATAGTATGGTATAGCAGCACAAAAAGCACTAAGTTCTGCCAAGAAGTTGGCAAACAGGACCTCTGCTCTTAATAATATTAAAATAAATTGGTTGAATTCAAAAGACAGTCGACGGATATTCAGAATATTGTTAGTCCTACATCCAATAGGGTAAATAGATGTCTGGTTATATAAACAAAACTGTCAAAACAAAACACAGATAGGCTTTTTTGTTTCTTTAAGTAATTAGTTTTTTTTTTTGGTTATTTGGCATGCAAATATATTAGACATACATGAATAATGATTCTAATCTAGTTGTCAATTTAACATTTTCATTTTAGTACCAGCACAGCTGTACGAAAGTTGAAAACTAAATATCTTTCGGATGAGTATTATATACTGAAGCAGAGCATGCAAGTCTTTGATCAGCTGGCCATCTTGTTTTGTTATGGCGGACAAACCAGAAAGAGGTTGATTGATAGAAAAGAAAACATGTATTGTCTGGAAGGAGAGAATGAAGAGGAATTTAAAGACATCAACTGCCTCATAAAATATATGGCTGAAACCAGGAACCTGCTTCCAAAAAATCCTATCAAGGTCAAACCACAGCAAGGTAAGTCACGAGAAAACATTTTAAGGTCATCTTACCAAAAACTGTCTGTCAAGATCAAACCTTTAGATAGTTAACCAAATGTCACTTAAATGCATGAAATTAAAGTTAACGTAAACCATTCTTTGAAGAACAAACCTCTGCAAGCTAAAAAGCAAGAAATGCTCTTGAGGTCAACTTTGTAAAAGTATAAACTTAAAGCATTGTCTAAAGTTCCAAATTTCAGGAAGGTTATCCATATAAGAAATTATTTTTTTTTTTTATGTTGACTTTATGAAAGTAAACACAAAACATTCTGTCAAGGTCAAACTTCAGTAAGGCTAACCCCAAGACATTCTTCAATGTCAATTAACTCTGTGAAAGTAAACATATGAAACTTGATGGTTAAACTTAGGCAAAGTATATTACAAGACATCCAGTCCAATCCAATTTGAAACTTTACATGATGAACCATGAAATGTCTTGTGTGCACATGCAGTTTGAATTCTGGACGGAATCCTGGTCATAAAAGATCTGATCATGCAAACCTTAACGTACTTACCAAAGTTTGTTCGGATCAAAGGTTAAACCTAAGAATTGCCAACCATATAATGCATTATACCTGGGCATGGTTAATTAAGGTATCAAGTGTAGCTCAAGGTCTGGCTCAGAGTCAGGAAAATATGCCACATCAAAACAAGAAGCTTTTAAAAAGACAAGATTAATTGTTATGAACCCCTTCGGCATTCACAGGCCTTTAAGAAATCAGAAAATGATTTCAATTAAGCTGAAAGTCAGGACACAGTGAATTCAAAATGTCTTTAATATAAATGATATTCCTAGGCTAAGGTTTTATGTGCAAACCATGCAGGTTTTTAAAGCTAATTCCAAATGTGCTTTCAGCTGCATTTATTTTATTTGTTCGTTTCTGGCTAAGGTTATCTGAATTGTGCTTCAATATTTACAGAGCCTGTGGATGTATTGAGAAAACTTTTTGTGGAAGAGATCATCCCTGATGATGATGAGGAGGCAGCCATGAACAATCAAAGAAAGAAACCCTATATTATCCTTCCTGAAGAGATCAAGATCAAGGAACTTATAGGTATCAGGTCCTAGTACATGTACAAAAGGCATCGATTCCTAGTAGTAGATAAAGGCATTGATTTCTAGTAGATAATACATTAAAGCTGCTTGGTCCGATTTTATATCAAATTTTGTGTATGCTTTTCAACGATGGTTATGCTAAGTATGTGTATAATAATGGACATTGCAGTAGTTTTTCCGGTCAATTAAACCAAATTTTAATAAAAAATATTATGTACAAAATTTTTTTATCAAAACAAACAACATAAAAGGGTATTGCGTTATTTCGCCTCATGTTAAAATTCACCCCTGATGTCGAGACCAGAATGGTTGTATTACAACTTTGACATCGCTATAAATAAAGGTCATAATGTTCAGGAAAATTAAAAATAACCTGTGTACATTTTTTCGTTAATATTTCTTAAGTTTGCTTGGAGCATAATATGATGGGTGAATAAACCCAATCATTCGGGGGATGAAACAAAATGGTTCCCTTTTCTAAACATTCCCATGATACATTTTGGTTTGTTTTTTTGTTTGCCCGAAAGGAAATTATTTTTTATTTACTTTGAATATTTCTAACTTTGAAAGGAGACTGATTCTGCTGGTGTAAATAGGAGAAAGTCCATAAATTACTAAGATCATGATTGGTTTGTATGGAAAAATTATTTGGTACTGTAATAACCAAGCAGCTTTAAAGGCCGAACATTTTTACCAGGTGGTAAATCTCAGGTGAGGGCGGGGCTTAATTTCTAGAGGTGTGAAAGCCTCCGGGGCTTGCAGTCAACGCTGCTAATCACTATACACAGGAAGCAAATTAATACACAGGAAATAAATAATTAGTCAGAATTGGTCTTAGTTTGAATATCTTATTGTTCTAATGACCATACGAAGCGATTTTATACCGAAATAATTGTGACGTCCGAATTTTCTCTAAGCACACATGTGTAAAGCACAATTGAAAAAAATGCAGTAAATTATTTCTGCTTTAAGAATATAACCCAGTACATTGTTTTTAGCACTTGACATTGTTTAAGAAGTTAATTGTAACAAATAGAATTGTATAAGAAAACCATACGATCAGTAAGCATGTGGAATGTAAAGGCAGCCATTATACGATTATACGGTAACAATTATTGGAGTTCGTTTTCCATGGAGTGACGTTTCCATGCAATAAGTTCCAATTTAGTGTATTAACCGTAAATAAAGCTTTAGTAGCTCATAAGTTTGTTTTAAAAAGAAATTTTTACATGTTTTGGAGCAGCTCATGCATCTTCGTGGAATTTATAATATAATTAGGTCACATACATTCAACATGATTCAAATTATAAATTGCGCATTTTCAGTTACTGAATAATTATTTTTCAAAAATAATTTTAATACCGGTTATCTTAAAAATTCAATTTTTAATTCCACCTTTTAATACGTGACGGAAGATATCAAAGATAACGTTGTTAATTGCTAGTAAACAGAAATCCGCCGACCTGGCCAGATTACGCTCGGACGATCACGTCAATCAAACTGGGTGCTATTGTTTCAAACTTGATTGACAAGCGGCATCATTTTGAAGTTTGTACAGGTAAAAAAGGGGGCGTTTAAAATGTTCGGCCTTTAAGTCCTAGTAGATAATGCATTCATTTCTAGTGGATCGGACATTAAGTCCTAAGGCTTGTAGATAATACATTTAGTCCTAGTAGATCAGGCATTCAGACCTATTACATCAGACAATAAAGGGGCATGGTCACTATTTTGGTCAAATTTTACTGACTACTTGGGACTAGTTTTGCTAAATGAAAAAATCATCTATGTTTCAATATCTTTTTTTATTTAAACAGTTTGATATATACCAACAATGTTTTATTCTTTTATTTTATATACATTTGTATTTCAAATGAATTATGTATATAAATCTATCAATTACAGTCAATAAACATTAAAAGAAATTTTTAAAATCAAAATCAAATTTTGATTAAAAAAATATTGCAATATATATCACAATACATTTTAAAATATCGCAATATATCCCAATACAATACCCAGTACTAACATTAAGTAGATCAGGCATTATGTCTAGTAGATCAGACATTAAGTCCTAGTAGATCAGACATAATGTCTAGAAGATCAGGCATTAATTCTTAGTAGATCAGACATTATGTCTAGTAGATCAGACATTAAATCCTAGTAGATATGGCATCAATTCCTCAAGTCCTAGTAGATCAGACATTAAGTCCTAGTAGATCAGACATAATGTCTAGTTGATCAGACATTAAGTCTTAGTAGATCAGACATTATGTCTAGTAGATCAGACATTAATTCCTTGTTGATCAGACATTAAGTCCTAGTAGATCAGACATTATGTCTAGTAGATCAGACATTAAGTCCTGGTAGATCAGACATTAAGTCTTAGTAGATCAGACATTAAGTCCTAGTACAGACAGTAAGTCCTAGTAGATCAGGCATTATGTCTAGTTGATTAGACATTAAGTCTTAGTAGATCAGACATTATGTCTAGTAGATCAGACATTAATTCCTTGTTGATCAGACATTAAGTCCTAGTAGATCAGACATTATGTCTAGTAGATCAGACATTAAGTCCTGGTAGATCAGACATTAAGTCTTAGTAGATCAGACATTAAGTCCTAGTACAGACAGTAAGTCCTAGTAGATCAGGCATTATGTCCTAGCAGATCAGACATTATGTCCTAGTAGATCAGGTATTAAGTCCTAGTAGATCATTAAGTCCTAGCAGATAAGACATTAAGTCCAAGTATGTCAGACATTAAGTCCTTGTAGATCAGGCATTATGTCTAGTATATCATACATTAAGTCCTAGTAGATCATGCATTAAGTCCTAGTAGGTCATGCATTAAGTCTAGTAGATTATACATTAAGTACTAGTAGATCAGACATTATGTCTAGTAGATCAGACAGTTAGTCCTAGTAGATCAGACATCAATTCCTAGTAGATCAGACATTATGTCTAGTAGATCAAACATTTAGTCCTAGTAGATCAGAAATTATGTTCTAGTAGATCAGACATTAAGTCCTAGTAGATCAGACATTAAGTCTTAGTAGATCAGACATATATCTAGTAGACCAGACATTTTGTCTAGTAGATCAGACATTAAGTCTTAGTAGATCAGACATATGTCTAGTAGACCAGACATTTTGTCTAGTAGATCAGACATTAAGTCCTAGTAGATCAGGCATTATGTCCTAGTAGATCAGACATTTAGTTCAAGTGGATCAGACATTAAGTTCCATTTTTTAGCTCACCTGAGGTGAAAGCTCAAGTGAGCTTTTCTGATCACTTTTTGTCCGGCGTCAGTCAGTCTGTCCATCTGTCCGTCGGTCCGTCCGTAAACTTTTTACATTTTTGACTTCTTCTCAAGAACCACTGGGCCAATTTCAACCAAACTTGGCACAAAGCATCCTTAGGTAAAGGGGATATAAGTTTGTTAAAATGAAGGGCCACGCCCTCTTTCAAGGGGAGATAATAAAAAATCATTGAAAATTTGTTGGAATTTTTCAAAAATCTTCTTCTAAAAAACCATTTGGCCAGAAAAGCTGAAACTTGTGTGGAAGCATCCTCAGGTAGTGTAGATTCAAGTTTGTTCAAATCATGTTCCCCGGGGGTAGGGTGGGGCCACAATGGGGGGGTCAAACTTTCACATAGGAATATATAGAGTAAATCTTTAAAAATCTTCTTCTCTGAAATTGATCAGCCAGGAAAGCTGAAACTTGTGTGGAAGCATCCTCAGGTAGTGTAGATTCAAGTTTGTTCAAATCATGATCCCCAGGGGTAGGGTGGGGCCATAATGGGGGGTCAAATTTTTACATAGGAATATATAGAGTAAATCTTTAAAAATCTTCTTCTCTGAAACTGATCAGCCAGGAAAGCTGAAACTTGTGTGGAAGCATCCTCAGGTAGTGTAGATTCAAGTTTGTTCAAATCATGATCCCTGGGGGTAGGGTGGGGCCACAATGGGGGGTCAAACTTTTACATAGGAATATATAGAGTAAATCTTTAAAAATCTTCTCTGAAACTGATCAGCCAGGAAAGCTGTAACTTGTGTGGAAGCATCCTCAGGTAGTGTAGATTCAAGTTTGTTCAAATCATAATCCCCAGGGGTAGGGTGGGGCCACAATGGGGGTCAAATTTTTACATAGGAATATATAGAGTAAATCTTTAAAAATCTTCTTCTCTGAAACTGATTGTGCAAAAAAGCTGTAACTTGTGTGGAAGCATCCTCAGGTAGTGTAGATTCAAGTTTGTTCAAATCATGATCCCCAGGGGTAGGGTGGGGCCAAAATGGAGGGTCAAATTTTTACATAAGAACATATAGAGTAAATTTTTAAAAATCTTCTTCTCTGAAACTGATCAGCCAGGAAAGCTGAAACTTGTGTGGAAGCATCCTCAGGTAGTGTAGATTCAAGTTTGTTCAAATCATGATCCCCAGGGGTAGGGTGGGACCATAATGGGGGGTCAAACTTTTACATAGGAATATATAGAGTAAATCTTTAAAAATCTTCTTCTCTGAAACTGATCAGCCAGGAAAGCTGAAACTTGTGTGGAAGCATCCTCAGGTAGTGTAGATTCAAGTTTGTTCAAATCATGATCCCCATGGGTAGGGTGGGGCCACAATGGGGGTCAAATTTTTACATAGGAATATATAGAGTAAATCTTTAAAAATCTTCTTCTCAGAAACCGATCGTGCAGAAAAGCTGTAACTTGTGTGGAAGCATCCTCAGGTAGTGTAGATTCAAGTTTGTTCAAATCATGATCCCCAGGGGTAGGGTGGGGCCACAATGGAGGGTCAAATTTTTACATAAGAACATATAGAGTAAATTTTTAAAAATCTTCTTCTCTGAAACTGATCAGCCAGGAAAGCTGAAACTTGTGTGGAAGCATCCTCAGGTAGTGTAGATTCAAGTTTGTTCAAATCATGATCCCCATGGGTAGGGTGGGGCCACAATGGGGGTCAAATTTTTACATAGGAATATATAGAGTAAATCTTTAAAAATCTTCTTCTCAGAAACCGATCGTGCAGAAAAGCTGTAACTTGTGTGGAAGCATCCTCAGGTAGTGTAGATTCAAGTTTGTTCAAATCATGATCCCCAGGGGTAGGGTGGGGCCACAATGGAGGGTCAATTTTTTACATAAGAACATATAGAGTAAATTTTTAAAAATCTTCTTCTCTGAAACTGATCAGCCAGGAAAGCTGAAACTTGTGTGGAAGCATCCTCAGGTAGTGTAGATTCAAGTTTGTTCAAATCATGATCCCCATGGGTAGGGTGGGGCCACAATGGGGGTCAAATTTTTACATAGGAATATATAGAGTAAATCTTTAAAAATCTTCTTCTCAGAAACCGATCGTGCAGAAAAGCTGTAACTTGTGTGGAAGCATCCTCAGGTAGTGTAGATTCAAGTTTGTTCAAATCATGATCCCCAGGGGTAGGGTGGGGCCACAATGGAGGGTCAAATTTTTACATAAGAACATATAGAGTAAATTTTTAAAAATCTTCTTCTCTGAAACTGATCAGCCAGGAAAGCTGAAACTTGTGTGGAAGCATCCTCAGGTAGTGTAGATTCAAGTTTGTTCAAATCATGATCCCCAGGGGTAGGGTGGGACCATAATGGGGGGTCAAACTTTTACATAGGAATATATAGAGTAAATCTTTAAAAATCTTCTTCTCTGAAACTGATCAGCCAGGAAAGCTGAAACTTGTGTGGAAGCATCCTCAGGTAGTGTAGATTCAAGTTTGTTCAAATCATGATCCCCATGGGTAGGGTGGGGCCACAATGGGGGTCAAATTTTTACATAGGAATATATAGAGTAAATCTTTAAAAATCTTCTTCTCAGAAACCGATCGTGCAGAAAAGCTGTAACTTGTGTGGAAGCATCCTCAGGTAGTGTAGATTCAAGTTTGTTCAAATCATGATCCCCAGGGGTAGGGTGGGGCCACAATGGAGGGTCAAATTTTTACATAAGAACATATAGAGTAAATTTTTAAAAATCTTCTTCTCTGAAACTGATCAGCCAGGAAAGCTGAAACTTGTGTGGAAGCATCCTCAGGTAGTGTAGATTCAAGTTTGTTCAAATCATGATCCCCATGGGTAGGGTGGGGCCACAATGGGGGTCAAATTTTTACATAGGAATATATAGAGTAAATCTTTAAAAATCTTCTTCTCAGAAACCGATCGTGCAGAAAAGCTGTAACTTGTGTGGAAGCATCCTCAGGTAGTGTAGATTCAAGTTTGTTCAAATCATGATCCCCAGGGGTAGGGTGGGGCCACAATGGAGGGTCAAATTTTTACATAAGAACATATAGAGTAAATTTTTAAAAATCTTCTTCTCTGAAACTGATCAGCCAGGAAAGCTGAAACTTGTGTGGAAGCATCCTCAGGTAGTGTAGATTCAAGTTTGTTCAAATCATGATCCCCATGGGTAGGGTGGGGCCACAATGGGGGTCAAATTTTTACATAGGAATATATAGAGTAAATCTTTAAAAATCTTCTTCTCAGAAACCGATCGTGCAGAAAAGCTGTAACTTGTGTGGAAGCATCCTCAGGTAGTGTAGATTCAAGTTTGTTCAAATCATGATCCCCAGGGGTAGGGTGGGGCCACAATGGAGGGTCAAATTTTTACATAAGAACATATAGAGTAAATTTTTAAAAATCTTCTTCTCTGAAACTGATCAGCCAGGAAAGCTGAAACTTGTGTGGAAGCATCCTCAGGTAGTGTAGATTCAAGTTTGTTCAAATCATGATCCCCAGGGGTAGGGTGGGACCATAATGGGGGGTCAAATTTTTACATAGGAATATATAGAGTAAATCTTTAAAAATCTTCTTCTCTGAAACTGATCAGCCAGGAAAGCTGAAACTTGTGTGGAAGCATCCTCAGGTAGTGTAGATTCAAGTTTGTTCAAATCATGATCCCCATGGGTAGGGTGGGGCCACAATGGGGGTCAAATTTTTACATAGGAATATATAGAGTAAATCTTTAAAAATCTTCTTCTCAGAAACCGATCGTGCAGAAAAGCTGTAACTTGTGTGGAAGCATCCTCAGGTAGTGTAGATTCAAGTTTGTTCAAATCATGATCCCCAGGGGTAGGGTGGGGCCACAATGGAGGGTCAAATTTTTACATAAGAACATATAGAGTAAATTTTTAAAAATCTTCTTCTCTGAAACTGATCAGCCAGGAAAGCTGAAACTTGTGTGGAAGCATCCTCAGGTAGTGTAGATTCAAGTTTGTTCAAATCATGATCCCCATGGGTAGGGTGGGGCCACAATGGGGGTCAAATTTTTACATAGGAATATATAGAGTAAATCTTTAAAAATCTTCTTCTCAGAAACCGATCGTGCAGAAAAGCTGTTACTTGTGTGGAAGCATCCTCAGGTAGTGTAGATTCAAGTTTGTTCAAATCATGATCCCTAGGGGTAAGGTGGGGCCAAAATGGAGGGTCAAATTTTTACATAGGAATATATAGAGTAAATTTTAAAAAATCTTCTTCTCTGAAACTGATCAGCCAGAAAATCTGTAACTTGTGTGAAAGCATCCTCAGGTAGTGTAGATTCAAGTTTGTTCAAATCATGATCCCTGGGGGTAGGGTGGGGCCACAATGGGGTGGGGGGGGCGAGTTTTTATATAGGAATATATAAGGAAAAATCTTTAAAAATCTTCTTCTCAGAAACTGATTGGCCAGAAATGTTATTACTTGCGTGGAAGCATCCTCAGGTAGTGTAGATTCAAGTTTGTTCAAATCATGATCCCCAGGGGTAGGATTGGGCCACAATGGGGGTCGAATTTTTACATAGGAATATAAAGAGAAAAATCTTTAAAAATCTTCTTCTCAGAAACCGATCGACCAGAAAAGCTGTAACTTGTGTGAAAGCATCCTTGGTTAGGGTAGATTCAATTTGATAAAATTATGATCCTTATAGGTAGGGTGGGGCGTCAGTTAGGAGGGGGGTTGAATTTTCACATTTGAATATATAGAGAAAAATCTTTAAAAATCTTCTTCTCAAAAACCGATCATGCAGAAAAGCTGCAACTTGTGTGGAAGCATCCTCAGGTAGAGAAGATTATGGGGGGGGGGGGATTCCAATTTTACAAAGGAAAACATTTAAATTATTCACAAAAACTCAAATGTTATTATATATGGTTTTACTTAAATGCAAACATTTTGACATATTGTTAATTCTTTAAAATTGTTTAGACTCTGGCCCCTGGAAATTCTTGGACCTCACAAGGGGTTCAAAATTTGATGTAGGTTTATAATCCATATATAAATAGTTGTTTAAGTCAGATCATCTTCTTGAGAACTGCAATGCTCAATATGTGATATGACTGTAAAACCACCCTGTTACAAAGGGGCTCAATGATAAACATAAGAATATGCAGGGGAATTTTTTTTTTAATACAGAATCTATTATACGACATTGTTCAGATATTTTGTATATGACTCCATAAAGCTGATTTTATTATGTTTATTGTTGCTCAGGTGAGCGATGTGGCCCATGGGCCTCTTGTTTAAAAAATAAAGATAGCTTTATTAACAATGCTTGCCATCTAAGAAAGTAATAACTATGTGATTTCATGTATACAACTCTGAATGTTAAGTCAGTTAAAGGCCTACTCATGGGCGGATTTAGAGGGGGGGGTCGGGGGGGTCCCGACCCCCCCCCCCCCTGGAAAACGAAAATTTATTAAATTTACATAGTAAAATTATCGAAAATATGCCTCGGACCCCCCCTGGCAAACACAATTATCCTTCGGAACCCCCCCCTGGAAAAATTTTCTGGATCCACGCATGCTACTATGTTCAAACTTGTTTGTGCTTGGCTCAAATTTGTGATATTACTGGTAGTTAACTTGCATCATATTTGGTTTTATTTATTTTTGTTGCTTTTTGTGTTCACATGTAAGTTTTATATACTTGAGGAACAGGAAAAGGAAATTTGATATGTAGAATATAGTCTAGGATTAGTACACAAAATTGACACTCTCCCCTATGGTGCATAGGAAACAGGTGATTCTATTTACCCAAATTAAAATATATTTTAGAAATAAATATGGTACATATTTTTATCATTTTCTGAAAACATGATGCCTTACCATCCTAAGTTAAAAGAAAGACTATTTTTCTTAGAGATCCTTTACTTCTAATTATGTTGACAGAACTGAAAAAAAAGGACTTGTAACCTACTGTAACCATATTACATTTAACTGTGTATTCTATTTAGCGCTTTTGGCAACAAGCAGCTTCTGCTAAATCAAATACATCGCAAAATTCCATGCACATATGCATATAATGATAGGTACAATTTCAAATCCAGGCTAACACATTGAAAAATCAGTTTTTCCAAATACTGTGCACACTAAATATAATATGTTTACAGTAATTAATATATATAAGAACTACAAATTCATTTCCACATATATACTTTTTGTATGCAAGTTTTGACTATACAAACAACATTTTTATCTAAGACTTGTTTTCCAGAGCGGGGAACCTTCACTGAAGTTTTTGTATGTGACACAGAGAGTGGAACTCTTCATGCCGCCAAGCGTTTACGTCAAACGTCAAATGATCAAATGTTTCGCTGTTATGAGGTAGGATATATCATATGTTGGTAAATTAAAGCTCAATATAGGGGCAAGGAAATTTTTATTCAGCCTGACATTAGAAATAGAGGTGTTGGTGTCTCTTTAAAATTTGAGTTCAATTTTTAACCAGGTTTTCCATAGGAAAAATTCAGTTGTTGAAATGGTGAAAATGTCGGGCAGCTGTCAAAAGTGTACCCATTTTTTCTGGACAACTCCAACAATTTTCAAGATAGGAAGTTTTTGTTTTGCAGATAAATTGTACATAATTATATTGGAGATTAGCATTTTACTTGGATTTTGATTAATTTATAATAATATTTGCAAAAAATACCAGCTGTTGAACTTGGTCATTTTTTGCATAATATTGTATATATAGAACATCCCATTTTTCTGGATAGGTATAGTGTTTATCAATAATTTTTTTCAGGGGTCGACAAGTGGATTATTGATACTTTTCACATTGACAGCTTTTCTCTTGGTGTTTTTGGAATTGTACATGTACTATTTGAGCATTAGATTTGTTTTTTGAATGTATTAGGGCCCTGTTCTGCGAGCGACCTAAGGTGATCAGTCTGTTCATCCATTCATCCATCCATCCATCCATCCTTCCATCTGTCTGTCTGTCTGTATGTCTATCTGAGATCACTTGTCTGGGGCATACTCTCCCCTTGGCCCAATCTGGCTCATACTTCACCCACAGAGTGCCTTTGGTCAAAGGATGTGCAGTGACCTTGAATGACTTTTCTAGGTCAAGGGTCAAGGCCATATCAGACCACATAACACCCAGAGCATATTTACTCTCCCATTAGCACTATCTGGCTTATACTTCACATAAACAGAGCTTTCGGGTAAAGGTTGTGTAGTGACCTTAAACACACGTTTCATGTCAGATGTGAAGGTCATAGCAGATCTCTTTAAAATCCAGTTTTAGACCATAAATTATATCCCACTGACTTAATCTTGCTCATATTAAACCTCAAAAATGTCTGTCAGTAAGGGGTAATGAGTTTGACTTAAAGTTCTATGCCAGCCTGAAAATTTCTAAGTCATAAGATCAATGTCAAAGCAAAATCCTCTGAAATGCTTTTATCCTATTTTCCATTATTGAAGCAGGGCCCTTTAAAATCAGGTCACCATCTCAATGATGTCTAGTTCTATCTGATACCAAGAATAAAATTATTTTGATTATATTCTTTGGTATTCACTTCCATTAAGGTCTCCTTGACATTGATGTTGTAAGAAGCTTTTTTTCTAAAATTAATACTTTTTAATTATATTTTCTCCACTTCTAGCATTTTCAGCATGCTGTTCAGCAGTTGATTCGAATGGAGGACCCCAAGTTCTTTGTGCGCGTCCATGGAATGGTTCTCTCCACTCCGCCTATGCTGGTGATGGAGAAGGCCCAGTTTGGCTCATTGGCTTCATTCTTCAGGACAAGACAGAGTAGCCAAATAATCAAACCGTTCCATCTTCTTAACGCAGCCAGTCAGGTTGCGCAAGGAATGCTATTTTTGGTAATTTTTTTATGCTACCTAATGTTCAAGACTTGTTATTATACCGGTATTCATTTTGTAGTAAACAGGTCCAGTACAATCACTAGATTTAGATACATAGCCTGATTTACCTAGTACATAGCTTAATTTACCTACCTGAAGTAGGTTTTTTTTAGCTACCTTTATGCAATTTTGCGTTTTATGTAAAAACAGACAAAAAGTCGCAAGGAACTGTAAACCTATATTTGTACTGTGTAGTTTTATAAAAGCAACCCAGAGCAAAAATAATTAAACCCATTATGCTGCTTTTGAGCAGTTATGTACCGGTATTTCTATTGTTTGAGTAACTGTATGACACCTTGTGTGGTATGAGGCATGGATAAGTGTGATAACTTCACATTGTGCTGAATTATTATCAATCAATCATCATGTTAACCAGAACTGTTCTTTGTTATTCCATTTAAGAAGTAGCTGTTTGGTAACACATGAACAGTTATACATAGCCCCAAAACTTTTAGAACTTTGACCGCTTTTGCGCAAAAAGAGCAACATTTTTAAGAGTGATTTTTTGGGAGTTGATTTTAATCACTGACAAGACTTGGTACTTGAAAATTATCGATTAATTCGATGTAATATACTGTAGATTCCTAATTAAACGCAAGGAATTAATATCCGCGTAAAATCGCGAGAAGCATCTTTCGCGGATTTAAAATCTCGCCATTATTTTCTGAGAGTTGTGAACTATAAGAAATAAGGAGAAAAGTTCATCGTTCGCGATTATATATTCTCGCGATTTGATACAAACCAGCGGGATCGCGGAATAAAGTACTCGCGCAATATAAGGAATTTACAGTATTCAGAAGCATTGTTTTTTAAGGAAACTTATTTATGAATACATTAAAAATAGTTATATTTTAAATGATAAGAACAATCCAGATATTTTATAGTCGTATGTATTACTATGCCAGAGTTTAATAAGGTAAGACTGTCATTGATTTCTACAGCGGTAGCGTTTGTAATCAAGGGGAGACTACCCAATCTAAAGATAGAACCAGTACTGGCGTAGACTAGGCTTTATTATTATATGTTTTTTCAGAAGTATTTCGATTACTGATACATAATGCATCATAAAGTTTGATGGGTGAATTCCATCTTTAAATTTATATTACACAACATGATTTATATGGGGTTTTCCGTCCAAAGCTCAGAATCCTTGTCGAAAAGCCAGCAAATTCATATTAGAAAAATTCAAATACCATTAAGAAACTACTTGCCGTGCGAAATTACATATCGTTGATTTTAAAATGAATATTATAATCAATAAAATCAACTCCCGTCAGTACTTCAGGACTTTGATTTATGAATTATTTTCATTTCAGTTCAAAGATGAAAATTATATTGCTGCACCCTAGTGCGACTTTTAAATTAGTACAAATGCCCATTTAAGTAAAAAGTATGATTCAGTAGCTAAATAAACCTACTTCAGGTAGGTAAATAAAGCTATGTAGGTAAATCAAGCTACGTAGCTAAATCTAGTGATTGTACTGGACCTGGTAAAGCTTACTATTATTTAGGAAGATCGTTGCATGGATTTGCTAGTCATTGCCAAAATAATGACTTATGATGATACATGTTTTTATGAGAACCTTATAATATTATGCAGTTCAATGTTCTTTATTAAAATTTTCCCCAAAACAATAATTTGTAGGTAAAGTACAAGTAAATAATCTATTCCTCTGTCTTTTTGTCCAAGTCTCATAGGATACTGTTGAATCATCATTGTTCATCGAGAACCAATGTTCGTGGCTTTGGTGGGGAACACTTGCCCGTGAATTTACATCCCCACGAACGTATTTACAACTGTTTAATATTTATTAAAATTATCCCAATTACACTATCAATGAAATTACGTCCCAACGAACACGGACAATTTTGGCTACCCAAGAACATTGACCCCCACGAATAAAAATGATTCCACAGTATATCTTTGTCTTAATTTAATGTCCACTCCATGAATTTTTAAAATAGCATCTAAAGCTCGACGTATTTTGCACAATAGTTGCTCAGTAACCTTGACCGTATTTCATAACCTGGTCTAACTGGAGGTCATTTGACAATTAAGGTCAAAATCACATCATTAATGACATGAAATTTACTGTATTACATGTAAGACCTATTGGAGGATGAGTCCATCTTTGACAGCATTTGTTTTTCGAGGAATGAAAAATTATATTTACAAAATTCTTTAAAATTAAAATAAACACTACATTGAAAGTTCTTATTTTAGAAAATTTCTTACTATGTCTTAGTAAGTCATTTGCTGTATTCCTATGCCTACCCATTTGCTCTCTAACTTAAGGAACTTATTTTTGCAATACTTTCGTAGAATGAGCATCAGTTGGTGCACGGAAACCTCTGCTGTCGGAATGTGCTCGTCTTTAGATACGAGATTGATGACATTCTAGTCAAGATCGGGGACCCGGGCATGGTCAGTCTTATGAACAGTTTGGACCTCCACCTTCCCCAGAACAGATCCAGGTCAGTGCTCAGAGGCTGCTATTGCATCATCAAGACTAGTTCAGTTTAGATGCATTAATTAAATTTACATACAAATGAATGCTTACGATCTTTAATAAAAAAATAAAGTATGTGGATTTTTATACCCCCGCTCTGAAGTAGAAGGGGGTATACTGTTTTACCATTGTGTGTCTTAACGTCTGTCCATATGTCTGTCTGTCCGTAACAAAACTTTCTGTCACATTTTTCTCAGGAACTATTCAAAGTAGTTGCTTGAAATTTTAAGACACTGTTTGTGTCAGCATGCCATATTGTGGGATATATTTTTGTACCAATCAGACGTCAACTTCCTGTTAAATGACGACTTTGTTTATTTTTAGCCTAAATTTTCAAACAAATTTTTGTCAAAGATATCTCGGTAACTATTTTTTGCAGATGCTTGAAATTTTAACAAACTATTTGTTAAGGCATGCCATATCGTGGGATATATTTTTGTACCAATCGTACGTCAACTTTCTGTTAAATGACAACTTTGTTTATTTTTAGCCTAAATTTTCAAACAAATTTTCTTCAAAGATTTCTCAGCTCCTATAGACTGCAGATGCTTGCAATTTTAACACACTATTTGTGTCAGCATGCCATATCGTACGATATATTTTTGTACCAATCGAATGTCCACTTCCTGTTAAATGACAACTGTTTATTTTTAGCCTAAATTTTCAAACAAATTTTAGTCAAAGATTTCTCAGCAACTATTTATCGCAGATGCTTGAAATATTAACACACTATTTGTGTCAGCATGCCATATCAGGATATACACTTTGTACCAATCAGACGTCAACTTCCAGTTAAATGACGACTGTTTATTTTTAGCCTAAATTTTCAAACATTTTCGTCAAAGATTTCTTAGTAACTAGTAATCACGGATGCTTGCAATTTTAACACACTGTTTGTGTCAGCATCCCATATCGTGGGATATATTTTTGTACCAATCAGACGTCAACTTCCTGTTAAATGACGACTTTGTTAATTTTTAGCCTAAATTTTAAAACAAATTTTCTTCAAAGATTTCTCAGCAACTATTTATTGCAGATGCTTGAAATTTTTACACATTATTTGTTTAGGCATGTCGTATTGTGGGATATATTTTCGTACCAATTGGACGTCAGCTTCCTGTTAAATGACGTCTTTGCTTATTTTGCATCTTCACATCAGAGCAGGGGTATTACTAGTGAGCATTGGCTTACAGATATCTTGTTTTTTACAGGTTGCCATTTTTAGCACCCGAATTGTACCCAGATTACCGGAAATGTAATTCCAAGATGACCCCACAGTCCGATGTGTTTGCCTTTGGGACAACTCTCTGGGAAATGTTTGCCAATGGACAGAAACCTGTGGAAACAACAAAGTTGAAACAATTATCAAACCTTCAGGTAGTACATTTAATTCAAACATAATTAATTCTTATGCATCATTAACCTTTTTCAGTTTAACAAATCGTTGTAAGCTCGCTAGGTCACCTGTGATTTATAGTTCAACTATTGTTTCAGATTGTACAATGTCATGTTCTCCAATTTTAGGGTGAATGTTAAGAACAATAATAATAGTATTATACCACAGTGACTGTAAACTTTAATTGTGAGCTTATCAGACCACCATATTTTGAACAAATGGTGCATCTTAATATTATCACACAGCAAAACTCGTTTATAGCGAATTTCAGGGGACCACAGAAAAAACTTCGTTATAGCTGTAATTCGTTATACATTTATAGCGAATTCACAATTTTTTTTTATAGCGAATTCGCTATAAAGCAGCACTTCAACTGGTAATTCTTCAAACTATTGTACGTAATTTTTTACTCTGTCATCTAATTGTTTTTCAAGATTGTACTCAACATGTTTGGTAAGACTTCAAACTTTGCAGCGACGTCTTTTTTGGGAAGGCCATCCTTTTCAACTTCTTGTATAATTTCATACTTTGTCTTCAGTGTAATTGCTTTCCTTTTTCTAGATGGTGAGGACATGTTGAGAATGACGATAATCAAGTAAAAACTAACCTTATATATCACAGTGAACATATCTCAAATTAGACTTAGTGTACCGAGAGGAACAATGAACACAACTCAAAACTCCTAAATTCCTTGTAAGCCCGTGAACACTTTATTATATTTACATCACTACAGAGGACAAATTTTAAATTCTTACCTATTTTTAAATAAATTCTGTTGAAAAAATATATTTGATATAGGAATTTTCTCGTATCTTAAATGAATTTCGTAGTGAAAAAAAATCGTTATAGGAATGATAAAACACGTTAAAATTTCATCAGCGGGGATCTGAAAATTACTTTGTTATAACCGTAAATTCATTATAGCCGTGTTCTTAATTTTATAAAGGATTATATAAGGACTTTGCTGGGACTTGAAAAAAAAATTGTTATAGCCTTAAATTCGCTATATCCGTGTTCGTTATAAACAAGTTTTGCTGTATAATCCTATGCTCTTTTTTTTTTCTCTTGGAGCTTATCAGATTTAAATATGATTATTTACTATACAGCAAGTTGTGTTGCTGTAGTGAGACAAAATCTATCCCCTTTGACATGTTAGAAGTTTTTGCTTTTAAAAGACAAAGAGTTTGATGGATAATTACAATAAAAAAAAAATGAAATATAAATGAACAGATACCTAATATTTTTTGTTGATATCAAGATCCTCCAGACACCGGCCCACACAAGGCTTGATCCTCCCCTATCCTTGGTTGAGAGAACCGAATGGAAGAGGAAGGTCTGGGACTTGATGTCCCTCTGTTGGAAGCCGGTGGAGGACCGCCCTGCCCCTAACCTGCTGCTTAGAGACCTAAGAGCCCAGGTCGCAGACTATGGTGAGTTAGGACTGATTTCAGGAGGGCTAGAAATGACTGTATTTGCCCCTGTTTTATATTAGCCCCTTTGCACTATTCAAAAAGCAATTTTAATACTCGGCAAATTCTAATTCTCAAGTTATTTTTCTTTTAACACAACTGTGCCTGGGCAATTTCATGTCAGGGGGAAACCATTAGCAAGTTTGAAAGGGCTAATATAACATGGGGCAAAATCACCCTCCATACAGTATACTAGTCTTAAAGAATAATTTTCTCAAGATACCAATCTATTTATGATATTAGGCCTGTATAAATTAGTAATTTTTGACTGTACATGTAAATGATCCATTGTATATTATTATACTTTCATGTTAAATACTGAAATCTGATTGGTTTAGTTGCAGTTGATAATCCGTTCTATAACCTCAGTGTTAGCAACACACTTGGCAACGGGAAACATTATATAAATAGTGCCTGTTTGGGAGGGTACCAGTTGAAATTGACACCCCGAGAAAACCATTGTCAACCGACGCGAAGCGGAGGTTGACAATGGTTTTCGAGGGGTGTCAATTTCAACTGGTACCCTCCCAAACACGCACTATTTATTTTATTATACTGAATGTCTTAATTTTTATAGCAAATTTTACTGCTTTTATATAGAAAAGACGTGAATTCTACGGCGAACCGTATGCGCATAATTAACGCGCATGTAACAATTCGTTCTATCGGCCCGTTGCTAAGCGTGCGAGGGAGAGAGAACGGATTGTCAACTGCGTCTAAACCAATCAGATTGCAGTATTTAACATGAAAGTATAATAAAACTAATTGTTACATGTGCGTAAATTATGCGCGTACGGTTCGCCGTAGAATTCAAGTCATTTCTTTATGAAAACAGTAAAATCTTCTCAAAAATTGAGGCATTCAATATAAAAAATAAATAGTGCCTGTTTGGGAGGGTAACAGTTGAATTTGACACCCCTCGAAAACCATTGTCAACCTCTGCTGACAATGGTTTTCCTGGTGTGTCAATATATAAATAGTGCCTGTTTGGGAGGGTACCAGTTGAAATTGACACCCCGAGAAAACCATTGTCAACCGACGCGAAGCGGAGGTTGACAATGGTTTTCGAGGGGTGTCAATTTCAACTGGTACCCTCCCAAACAGGCACTATTTATTTTATTATACTGAATGTCATAATTTTTATAGCAAATTTTACTGCTTTTATATAGAAAAGACGTAAATTCTACGGCGAACCGTACGCGCATAATTAACGCGCATGTAACAATTCGTTCTATCGGCCCGTTGCTAAGCGTGCGAGGGAGAGAGAACGGATTGTCAACTGCGTCTAAACCAATCAGATTGCAGTATTTAACATGAAAGTATAATAATTTCAACTGTTACACTCCCAAACAGGCACTAATTATATATAATCAAAAAATTCTCCCTCTCTCTCTCTCTCTCTCTCTCTCTCTCTCTCTCTCTCTCTCTCTATTTCTTTATTTCTTTCTGTGCATATTTCAGAATGTAGTAAAATACATTTGAGTTCTTCCTTGTTGGTTTGTAAATACTCTGTTGACACAAATATTTCGGCAACATTAATTCTTAAGCTGCTTGGTCTGATTTTTTTGCTATAACAGTGTCAAATAATTTTCCATACAAACCAATTATCTTAGAAAGTTACAGTTTTCACCTATTTACACCAGGAGAATCGGTCTCCTTTCAAAGATAGAAATATTCAAAGTACTGTAAAGTATCGTGTATAATACGCATTCGTGTATGATACACACCCTCCAAAGTTGGCCATAAAATGGCGTAAAAAAGCAGGTATGTATAATACACACCCAAAAAATGTCAAAATCAACAGCTGCCTTTTCCCCCAAAACTATCGATGTTTCATGATAATTTTATAATCCAAGCGAAATTTCTGTAATTTTGAGATCAGAACATAGCTCAGATGATGAAAATTGATGGCCATCATTTTCCCAAATTGGTATTTGATGATAATTTTATAAACCAAGCACAATTACTGTAATTTTGTGATCGGAACTTGGCCCAAGTGATATTAGAGTCAAACTCTCACCCAAAAAACACACAAGCCAATTTTATCATAATGAAATCTAAGTGCAATTAATTATTTGATCAAGTTATAATTGATGTAAAGTGTACAATGTGAAAAAGAAAATTTTTAAAAAATCTATTGTTTTTCGTTCTTACATTTTTACATAAAAAAGACGGTATGTTTTACATGGGCGGTATCAAATATCATTTGACACTTCGTAAAGAAAGAGTTTCTTATACGACAGCGAAGAAGTTGAAGAACACCACGTATGTAGAGAAGAACGCCAACCGAGTTTAGTGCTTAAAAGTAATAATGTTTGCAGATATAAACAAAAAATAACATTAAGAGAAATGATTTAATTAAATATTTTACATTATTTTGCAAATATGTTTTCTTGTATGAACCTAAAGAATTGCGAAATACGTTCAATTCTGTATGAACTTTTTCATGACGTCACAATGATCATAGCACGCGCTTAGCGCTTGTCGCTTGGATTATTGTAAACATAAAATCTCGGTAATTTTAACAGTTCTGAACGATTTGTCTTTTTCAAACGTTAATATATGTATAAGAAATAAACAGCAATCAAATCTACTGAGAAGCCCTTTGGGCTTCACAGGATTTGATCAGGTGACCAACCAACTTCATATCCCAGTGAACTTTTTAAACTGCTGTTTATTTCTTAATTACCGGTAATAATAGTAAAACTCTTTGATTGTTGTTATTAAATAAACATTGTAAAGAAATGTATGTCGTATATCGTCATTATCAAGTCGTAAAAATGATCAATGTATTTTTAACAGTGTCTATGTATAACTGCATAACTGGACACAAAGTAATCAAGTTAAATAAAATCATAATTATAATTGCTAATCTTCAAAACACTTGAAAACACCCTGTGAAGTCCAACACAAGACAGGTGATGCTTCTGACACTGGAAATTGTTAAATAAACATTGACCATGCGCCGAGTCAACAGGTGGCTGCTTACGTAATTGCGAATTTTATACACTGGCGATAACTTGTTTGATGCAAGGAATAGTGGTGAGAGAGATAAACATTTCAATACATGTACATGGAAATAAAACTAAAATTAAGGTATTTCTGGCACAGTAAGTTTAGTATGCACTCCTACAACTTGCATAACACGCTGTATTGACAGTCATACTCCTGGGGTATCCAGAATCACGGCCTGAAAAAATAGGGAAAAAATTTTGAATTATGTACAACACGCAGCCCCCACTTTTGATCAGATTTTGGCTGAAAAAAAAGTGTGTGTTATAAAATTTACGGTAAATGAAAATAATATCTGTATGGGTACACAAAAAAACCCAAAGAAATTGCATCATGGGAAAAGGGAAACATTTGGTTTTGTCCCCCGATTGGTTTGGTTTAATAAACTTGCAATTTATTCATTGATTGTAAACAAAACAAACTTCAGAAATATTAGGGAAAAAAATGTCCATGTTTATTTTTGATTTGCTTTAACATTTTTGAAATCTTGTTTTCTTTATTTATAGCAAAATGACAAAGTCGTAATACAATCATACCTGAATGCCTGTTCTTATACACGTACTACTACCATTGTGAAAAGCATGCATAAAATTTGATATAAAATCAGACGAAGCAGCCTTTCAATTATTGTATACTAATTATTATAATTTCTCAATAAAGAAGGAAGGAAATGAACTTTTAAGCCATGAAATATTATTGATTGAAAATTTTAAAAAAGAAATGGAAAGAGGCAGTCGGAATAATTATTTTTTCCCCTGCCTGTTTTTAGTTCAACTCTTATAAAAAAAAAAGTCTATTAACTAACAAACAATTAAGGCAAGGAGCAAGGATATTGTTGAAGTTTTGTTTCTCCATTCTTAGAACCATCCCAGAGAGGCCATGGCTA
This sequence comes from Magallana ariakensis, assembly GCA_020458035.1. NCBI lineage: Eukaryota > Metazoa > Mollusca > Bivalvia > Ostreida > Ostreidae > Magallana > Magallana ariakensis. Next base: position 30,197,077 of record CM035818.1, read on the forward strand.
CTCGTCCATTAGGAGAGAGTTTGAGGATGACATCCAGGACCAGGGCAGGGACGGAAACACTGTGCCCGACCTCATCAGCTGCACCCAGGGTCTGTATCATGTTGTGGGATGGGGAAGGGTGCTATCCCCTGATTGGCTCAGGGTCTGTGGTGCTATCCCCTGATTAGCTCAGGGTCTGTGGTGCTATCCCCTGATTGGCTCAGGGTCTGTGGTGCTTTTCACTCATTGGCTCAGGGTCTGTGGTGCTATTCACTGATTGGCTGTCAGATATCTCAAATGCACAATTCTGATTGAGGTTTTATTAGACCTATCAAAGCTCAGTTCTATTTTAAAATGTAACATTAGACCTTTATAAGAATGAATACCTTCTTTCAAAATAAGCAATACTTTTATTGTCAACCATTACTTTGAGTTCATGACCACTTGAGATTTTTATACAATATTTTAAATATGGTGTACTGTATTTAAAATGTCAATATCTCGAAGTGTTCCGTTCTCTTCTCATTTGAATAATCATTGTTAGATTGTGATTGTCTATGCACTGTTTGTTGTGCACACCTCTATACAGTCAGTATTTTATTTTTGATGACAGAATCTCAGCCCCTAAGGCCCATACTGTCCCCTACACTACCACTAGTGAATGCTCCTTTTATTCCTCCTGCGCCTTTCATGCCAACTCCAAGTCGTGCCTCTCTGAACACGGAGAATTCGAGTAACAAAGCTTCAGGGATCTATAATCGGTCCCTGCCAGAACTCCCGCTAGATTTTAAATACATCATCAGCTCCCGCAGACTGCAAATTCAGGAGAAGCAACTAGGATCTGTAAGAAATTTAAAATCAAAATATTAATTTTTTAAAATCATATGGATTTATTTATTATATGTGGAAATGAAAAGGTTTTCAAATGAATGTAAATAATTGCAATTATGGTAAATGTTTCAAATTTTGTCGCAAGAATATAATTGTCATTTGATCTATATAAAAACTGTGGAATCATTAGAAATGGTAGTGGCTCAATTTTCGTGGTATTCGTGGGTAGCCCTCTCCCACGAATTTACAACCTCAATGAAAACAAATTTAGAAAGAGTTATCTTTGTTACTGAAACTGAAAACCGACTCATCCACGAAATTACACGAATAAGCAAAAAAAACCACACTGACTCCACGAAAATTGACACCTACGAAATTTAATGATTCCACAGTATATAATATGTATCATTAAATCTGATCATCAAAATATTTGAGTACATGTACATATTGACCTATTTCAATAATGAATAAAGGTATTTCAGTTCTGTGTGATAGAATTTGGCTTTTATTTAGACTGAGAGGTACTTTTCACACAATTTTTGTTGTATGTTTAGGGGCACTATGGTGTTGTGAAAGAGGGTATGCTTTTTGCCAGCCAAGATGACCGATCAAATCCACAGAAGATAGCAGCAAAAGAGTTGAAGGGGGATTTCCAGAATGTTATTGACAGTGAAGAATTCAAAGAAGAGGCTGTGCTGATGTCTAAACTAGAGCACGATAATGTGGTCAAGTTTTTGGGAATCAGCGACAATAGTACGTAGAAAATCAATGCCTAGTAAACGATTCTAAAATAACCATACAACTATTAGCCCGAGCGGTTCTGTTATTAAAGTAGAATTCATTTACTATGTTGTTAATAAATGTTATTAATCAGTAAGGAGGTTTTACTGTCAACTTTTCTTATAATCTTACTTTTATAAAAAAAATTACATAATTTACTCAAAAGCACATCACATTTATCTGTACATGTGAATATTCATCAGAATACTGTATATCAGGGGTTTTTTTTCGTGTGTCACAAAACTTGCGAAAATGGGGAAATGCATAGCATTTTTAATTTGTGTCAGTCATTTTTAGCTCACCTGAGCTGAAAGCTCAAGTGAGCTTTTCTGATCACATTTCGTCTGTCGTCCGTCTGTCTGTCTGTCCGTCTGTCCGTAAACTTTTCACATTTTCAACATCTTCTCAAGAACCACTGGGCCAATTTTAACCAAAATTCGCACAAAGCATCTTAAGGAAATTTCGTGAAATTTTCAAAAAACTTCTTCTCAGAAACCAATCAGCCAGGAAAGCTGAAACTTGTGTAAAAGCATCCTCAGGTAGTGTAGATTCAAAGTTGTTAAAATCATGACCCCCGGGGGTAGGGTGGGGCCACAATGGAGGGTCAAATTTTTACATAGAATATATTATTAGAATAAATCTTTAAAAATCTTCTTCTCAGAAACCAATCAGCCAGGAAAGCTGAAACTTGTGTGGAAGCATCGTTAGGTAGTGTAAATTCAAAGTTGTGAAAATCATGACCCCGGGGGTAGGGTCAGGCCACAATGGGGGTCAATTTTTTACATAGGAATATACAGAGTAAATCTTTAAAAATCTTCTTCTCGGAAACCAAACAGCCAGGAAAGCTGAAACTTATGTGGAAGCATCCTCAGGTAGTGTAAATTCAAAGTTGTGAAAATCATGACCCCTGGGGGTAGGGTGGGGCCACAATGGGGGTCAATTTTTTACATAGGAATATACAGAGTAAATCTTGAAAAAATCTTCTAAAAAATCATTTGCTTAGAAAAGCTTTACTGGAAGCAACTTCAGATAGTGTAGATTCAAATTCATTTAAATCAAAATCTTGAGGAGTAGGGTGGGGCTACATTGGGGATCCAATTGTACAAAGGAAAACATTTTAATTATTCACAGAAACTGTAATGTTATCACATATGGTTTACTTATTTGCAAGCATTTTGACATATTGCTGGTTCTTTAAAATTGTTTAGACTCTGGCCCCTGGACGATTCTTTGGCCTCACAAGGGGTTCAGAGTTTTATGTAGGTTTATATCATATATATAAACAATTGTTTAGGATCTTTTTTAGAACTGCAATGCTCAACATGTGCTATGACTATAAAATCATCCTGTTAGGAAAGGGACTTGATTATAAACATACGAATATCCAGGGGGAAAATAGATTTTTATTAATACAGGATCACCATGTATTCTACCACATTGTCCAGATATTTTGTATTATGACTCCATTTAGCTGATCTTATCATGCCTGTTGTTGCTCAGGTGAGCGATGTGGCCCATGGGCCTCTTGTTTTGCTATTTTATATGTTTCTAATAGAAAATAATACAGAGTATAATTTCTGCGTATTCAATATTTTGCGATTTAAAAGAGATTGCGAAAAAAGCAAAAATTAGATCATCGCGAAAAGTACCGGATATACGGTATTCAACAGACTCTTCATGTCCAGAGGTAGAAGATACATGTACTTTAACTGTCTTAAAATGACCTTCACTACAAGTGGGCCTCATTAATTTGATGCATGATGTATCTATTTAGTGTTGATCCTAGAGTTTGTTGAAAAAGGAGCCCTGAACATGTACCTTAGAAAATTTAGGAAACAGAGCAGCTACCTTCCTGTGTGGAGATTGATGAAGATGATAAGTGACGTGGCTCAGGTAGGAATTGTGGCTGAATCTGGCCACCATTTGAAATGTGTGAAATGATGGACTATTGAGTGAAACAAAACTGAAGCCTTTTTTCCAATTGCTTAAACTTTCGCACTTCTTCAACGCCACCTATGGCTTTCATTCAAAACAAATCAAGATGCATTGATTTGATATGATAATGTGGAACAAGATAAAGAAATCTAAGTATGCTCATTCAAGCATGGTTACAATATATTTTTCAAGCAGAAATGACTGCATGGTTGTATAGTAACATTTGCAATGTGGCATCTGTGGACCTGTGGACTTGTGGAGAGAACATCATTTTGTATTATGATATCTTGTTGGGGTTTTTCTTTCAGGGAATGGCCTACCTAGCCAATATGAGAGTCATCCATTGTGATTTGGCCGGAAGAAACGTTCTGTTGACTGATAAACTGGTGGCCAAGATTACAGACTTTGGGTTGGCAAAGATTTTGCAAAAAGATAAGGACTATTACACAAGGTCCACTGGCAAAGAACTCCCTTTGATGTGGTCAGTTTATAATATGAACTATGTAAATATTCACAGTATAACTTGCTTAAGATGTACATGTACTAAGGATATAAATGTTAAGATATTTGTGACTATACATAGAAGAAAGAGTTGAGAAATGAAGAATGCATTCAAACATTTCTTATAAGCAATTAATATTTGGCTGAACTTGTTCAAATCTTATTCATTACCAGAATAATTTAACTTTTAATAATGTATTCTCTCGCAACTTTTTGAAATACAATATACAATTATATTTATGAGCAATTGATCTTCGAACCATATCAAGGTGTTCTCCGGAGAGTATTGCCAACCGAAAATTCACGACCAAGGGGGACATTTGGAGCTACGGTATTCTAATGTGGGAGGTCTTTACTCACGCCAAGCCACCAGTTCTGTGCAGCAATTTCTCCAAGGAGGGATTCCAAAAATTGATGGAGGGAAAACGCCTCAAGAGACCGACCCACTGTCCAGAATTGGTTTATCAATTCATGGAGAAGTGCTGGAAATTCAAGCCAGAAGAAAGGCCAGATTTCAATGAGGCTTGTCAGAGTTGCAGGTATAAATTTAAAGACATTAAGTTGAGTATGTGTCACTGGGTTAGAGGATGTGTGGAGATCAAGTAATATATGGTTTAAGCACTGGTAACCCTGGGGGATTTTTACAGAATATTTTCCTAAATTAGGTTAATTAGTCTAAAATCCTGCAAAACCTTTTTGAGTGCAATAAATACTGATTATACAGTTTTTTTGTATTGTTGGAAGTTTGGAACTGTAACTCCATTGTCCGTCAACCCAAATGTCCCGTGGAGCTACAGTTCTGTAGCCATCTGTATTTAAACCTTGCTTTAATATGATAGCACTTTCATGATCAATATTTTGTTTCTATTTTGTTTCTAGGGAGTTTGCAAAAATTTACCCAGAACCAGTGGAAAAGGATCGAAGGGTGCCAGGTAGCAATTTTTACCTGAAATAATCTTTGCAGATAAAAATTTATTCATAACAAACATTGTTGATTCAGAATACTAATAAGAGTATATATTAAACACTTAACAAAGAGGTTATATTTTTTAGCATAATTAAGAGATACTAATTCAAGCTGGAGAGTTGACTTGTTCAATTTCTTAAATTTAATTTTCATTTTTCAATCCACAAGCAGTACCGGTAGTATGACAACTTAAGTTCATACAGTACATAAAACACACTTATAACGAATTGCCAGGGACGGGCGATTTTACTTCGTTATAAGCGTAATTCATTATATCCGTCTAATTTACAACATGTAATAAAGACATGGGGAATGAGAAGTACTTCGCTGTAAGCGTCAATTCTTTATAAGCGTGTTCGCTGTAACCGTGTTTTACTGTATTTTCACAGTAGTGGACTTTCTTTTCTAGAATAAAGTATTTAAAGAGTAGACCAAAGGTTAAATTTGCAAGACTTTCTTTCAGACCCCCCACCTGTTGAACCGCCTGTTGAACCGATATTTCGTGACCAAAGACCATCACCAACCCCATCAGATGATCAGAATAACTCAAACCAGTTACCCGCTTCGGATAATCTGAAGTACATGATCAACACAAATCTCATCAGACTGGAAGAAAAGATCATTGGAAAGGTAGAGATTATGGAATGATAGAACTAAATGATTCTTTACATTGTATACAAGCTAGGTTACCTTGTCTTGCAGCTGTTAGCATTGATTAATCTAAGGTATTTGAAAAATTATGATGCCACACTTGATATTTTAGAATATATGTAAAAGTTGCAACATTAAAAACAACACACATTTTAAATTAACTTTATTTAAGGAATAAGGAATCATTCTTTGAGTATTATGAGGTAATAATTTCGTGATCAAATCCAATAAAGCCCGACCGAAATTATCATCTCATTATGATAATATTCAAAGAATGATTCCTTATTACTTATATTTATATAAGTTTAAGCCATTGTACGATTAAATATTTAAATATAAATGAGCAAACCCTGCTGGCGCCCCAATTATACCTCATTTGAAGTTATGGGTTATATAGAACAAAATCGATACATAGTGTTATCACAGGCAAAGACACTGGAAAATGTAAATAATTATATACATGTATGCCTAACTTAACCGCCATGAATTACCTTTGACTTAATAAAATTAAAATTATGTTTATTGATTGGTTTTTTTTTAGCTCACCTAAACCAAAAGCTTATTTAAGTGAGATTTTCTAATAAAAAAATTTCTGTTGTCAGTCGTTTTTGTCATCGTTGTAATTTTTTCACATTTTTATCTTCTTCTCCAAAACCGATGGCCAATTTCAACCAACAGTGGCACAAAGCATATATGGATGAAGGGGAATTACCGTATTTTTTGGAATTTAGGTCGATACTTTTTTTCTCTGGGACGTGGACTTCGCCCTATTCATCGCTTCGCCCTATTTATGTTTTTTTTTATTTTGATGTGAAATTTTGCAAAAACTCATTCAAACCTCCAATAAAATCATGAGAGTTCACTATAATACCGCTTGGATTCTGTTTAAAAATCGTATGAATTTTTATCATATTTTGTAGTAACTTATCAAAACAAATTAAATGTGAATAAATTTATTTCTTCTTACATTTCTTACTTCTATCGTTCAGACTGAATCATCTTTCGATCTTTATTATACGTACATGCTGTCATGCATTTTGATCGTGTGCTTACGATAAACAGGAAATGGATTTCGCACGGTAAAAGTAAAATAACTGTACAAAGGGTAATTACGGGAGAAAAATATCATAAGGGTTGAAATAAAAAAAAAACGATTTGTTTTTATAATAGAATACATGTACAAGTTTATTTTTCTGTAGATTCAAAATAAAACTCTCGATGAAATCTAAACCAGTTGTCTCTGAAATCAGTCTGGGTAGGGCCTACTTTATTTATAGACAGTTGAACTCTCGGCACGTGCTACTCATGCCCGCAGGCTTCGATAAGATCAGAGTTTGACCCATGTGTTGTACACAGTAAAAAGTCACACAGAGGTGTGAACAATTATCATTATGTACACATTGTTTAAGCCATACAGTAGGATATATAAAAAAATCTTGAGGAATAATTCCAATGACGATAGATGAACAGTAACATTTATAGCGGTAACATAAGCGGGTGAAATGAATCTCCGGTGAACTAATTCATGTTTTAAACTCAACCAACAACAAAAACACAAGGTTGCATGTGCTACCGTATTTATGCCCCCAGGCTAGGTTACTATCCCCCGGTTAACACCATGCAGTTTGTACACATGGCAGGGAAGTGATTTAAACAAACGATCTTAACTATTAATCCGGCCGTACTGAATAAATTGATTTTAAAAAATGTTGTTGCAATTTCAGACATTTTCTTACGATGTGTAAATTTATGGAATGCATTTTATTTCCCTTTTGTTTAAACTGTAAAATAAGATAAAAGACTTTTGCTAAAAACGGGTTCCTTCGCCCTATAAACAGGATCGACCTAAATTCCCTAAAATACGGTAAGTCTGTTCACATGAAGGGTCAAACCCTCTTGAAAGGGGAGATAATTTCTGAATTATTAAAAATTTGTTTATATTTTTCAAAAATCTTCTCAATTACCATTTTGCTAGAAAAGCTGGAACTTGTGCGGAAGTAGGGTGGATTCAATTTTGTTCAAATCATGATCCTGGGGTTAGGATGGGGCCACAATTGGGGGTCAAATTTTTACATAGGAATATAGATAAAAATCTATTAAAATCTTCTCAAACCCATATGGCCAGAAAAGCTGTAACTTGTGTGAAAGCATCCTCAGGTAGATGTACAAATCATGATCTACATGTGTGAATCTAGATAACTCAAACTATAAAATTTATAACATCGAAAGATAGTATAACATGGTTTCCTTGGTATTTTCTGCTACTTTACTTCAATTTCAACAAAACGGAACTTATTTTTGTGTTGATTAAGTGTTTTTTGTTAACTGTAAAATTTTTAAAAGTATTTTATGTTTTCTTGATCACAGAATATTTAAAAAAAAGACTGGTTTGATTTACCGTTTGAATAAGTTGTTGGAATTAATAGATCAGTTACAAATTATCTATTTATCTTTTGAAGGAAGCAAGGGGTAGTGTCACTTCCATAATCAACCAAATAACACAGTTTGTTCAAATCATGAACCCGGGTTAGGTGGGGTCACACTTTTACAAACGAATGATTAGGAATAACATCTTTAAAAATCTTCTTCTCAAAAACCAATCAGCCAGAATAGCTGTAACTTGTGTGAAAGCATTAGTAGGTAGTGTAGATTCAAGTTTGTTCATATCATGATACCCGGAGGAAGGGTAAAGGCCACAATGGGGGGGGGGGGGGGGATGGTCAAATTTTTACATGGGAATATATAGAGACAAATCTTTAAAAATCTTCTTTTCAAAAACCAATCGACCAGAAAAGCTGTAACGTGACTGTGTGAAAGCAACGTTAACCATAGGTAGTGTAGATTCATGTTTGTTCAAATCATGATCCCAGAGGGTAGGGTGGGGCCACAATATGCACTGTGTTTTTGTACTTATATTCAAGCATTTTGACATATTGTTGATTCTTAATTGTTAAGACTGGGGCCCCTGGCCAATTTTTGGACCCCACAAGAGGTTTAAAGTTTGGTGTAGGTATATATAGTGATTACATAATTATATATATAAACAGTTGTTTAAGATATTCTTGAGAACTGCAATTCCCAGTATGTAATGTGACAATAAAATCGTTCTGTTAGAAAAGGGGTTCAATGTTTTACTTAAGAATGTCTGTAGAAAAATATGAAAATCTTTTGTACACAATCTATTCTACTACTTTGTCCAGATATTTTGTATATTACTCCATAGTAAAAGCCGATTTTATTATGGCCATTATTGCTCAGGTGAGCAAAGTGGTCCATGGGCCTCTTGTTACTAAGGGTACCGCAGTAATTGCTGTGTGTCATCCATTAACAATTTTAACTTTATCTTGAAAACTGCATGAAAAATTATCACTTGGCAATATTGAATTAATATGTGTTCTATTTTTAGGAAATCTACTTTGATATCCTGTGCATTGTATACTTGTAGTAATAAGCAGTATGCATTTTGTGTGCATCATTAATGAAACTATGAATAAGGATTAGGGTTTAGACTTCAAAATTAAGCTTAAGCTTAAAGTGCAAACATGAGACTCTGACATGTCAATCTAAGGGCTATGGTACTCAGGTGACCGTCAAGGCCTGTGGGCCTCTTGTTTTAAACTCTTATTCATTTGGTTGCTGAGTGGAATCTTTATATATGAGAGTCACAATTTGTGTAAACAATTTTCACCCGTAAGACACTATCTGGTTGAATGATAAAATATTGAATTTAGTTAACTCACCAGCATACAATATTTATGTACTATAAGTAATACAATTCAAATCCGGTACCTATTTTTGTTTTATTCCATGTTTCCTTTATCTAAAAATTTTAATTATTCTTTGTTGGCAGGGACATTTTGGATCTGTAAAGCGAGGCACTTACACTCTCAAAGGAAAAGAGATTCCCATTGCAGTTAAAGTCTTTCAAGCCATGCAGAGAGATATCATAGAGAAGGAGATGTTCAAAGAAGTGGATATCCTAGGAGCTCTAGATAACCCTCACATCGTTAAGTTACATGGATTTACCAAAAAACCTGGTAAAGATTTCAATTATCTAAATGCGTGTTGTGATTTTTATTTGTTATTATTTTTGGAAAGGACAGGAAAGAGTTTGAGGGGGGAGATTTATAATTTTCCAACAACTTAACATTTTTGCCAAAAAAGTCATCCTTATTATTCTATTTGTATTTAGTTTTTTATGTCTTTTAAAGCTGAGTGGTTCTAATATATATGTTATATACAAAGACATGGTTTTGTACTCATTAGAATTTTATTTTAAACAGATGTAATGATGATTATGGAGTATGTTGAAAATGGATCGCTGAAGAACTACCTAGACCAGACGAGGACCAGTGGAAACAGGGTACCAGAATCTAGACTGATTGCCATAGTGATAGATATAGTCAAGGTAAATTGTCTGGAATAGAGTTACCCAAAACAGGTCAATGGTATCAGGCCTCTTAATTATTTTCCTTTCCTAAAGACTAATAAACATGGTATTTCTTCCTCGCCTCTATATCATGACATTCTTTCTTTTAAGGTAGACCCAGTGGATTTCGTGTCAGGTTCTTTTTTTACACAGCGTGATAAATTTCCAGTTATAGTTTTGGACACATTAATGATCATTTATAAGATGACACGTATTTGATTTAAAGTATTGTACAAGCATAGTTCGGTGGCTTTAGTACAAATATGTTGCTCATATTTTTCAAAAGGAGAGGAAAACCATAAATATGTCAAAAAACTTGGTGAAAAATAACTTGCCAGAAAGGAGGGGGGTCTACTGCAGTTGTTTCTATGGTTGTGCCAGCTAGGACCAAATTTTTAATAATCATGATACAGTTTGAATGAGAACTGTAATGTCGATGTACACTATTAGTCGAATTAATCATTTTTAGCCCAAAATAAAAAAAAATCTTAAGATATGTCAATATGAATGATACGTCGATCTTACCGCTTTAAAATGACATATCAAACTGCAGGTAACATAATCAGTGTATGAAGCAAAGGACTTTCCCAATATTACTACCGATTATTATTAATGATAAACATTTAAACAATTACGCTTTATAGTTATACTTTATACTGTATAATATATTTTTCAGAAATTTTCAGAAATATGAAATTTTGTGAATTTTTTGGCAAGTTGTATAAGGAATAAATTTTAGTTTAATATTTTTTGTATATTTTCTGTAGAAAATCATTAAGACTTTTCATTTAATGACTATAAATTTGATTTTCTTGAATTATAACTTTACATGATGTATTTTGGTGCATAATTTGATAAATGATGAGATTATTTCTTCATTGTGTTAAATTTGGCTGTTGAATTTTTGGACCTTGTGAGCTGAAATTCACTGTAGGAAAAAAAAACATGCAAAGGTATAAATATTTTGGCCTCTTTACTAAGTTTATAAGTTGTTTAACTATTCAAATTTAAAAATGTTTGGTTTGACACAAATTTCTTAAACACTGGGTCTACCTAAAATAAAAAAACCCAATTAGAATAATAACCGTATTACCTATAATGAGCGCCCTGCTCTATAGATGCCCTGTAGTTATTAAGATGGTGTGTACGACATCACTTGTCTGGAACATATTTTCTCACTCTTTGGCACATTCAAGCTCATATTTCACCCAGAGAGTACATTTAGGTTAAGGGTGTGCACTAAGGCCACATAAAATTAATTTTTAGATTCTCATCACTGTCTGCCCCTCTGAAAGTGGTCCGCCCCAATGTATTTTATTTTATTTTGAAAAAAAAAATTGTGCTCAGTATACTAGTACAAAAAGGTCAGAACAATTTAGTGGTTGCTTGACATGGATTATTGTTTGATTTCAGCCATTTTTGTTATCATAATTAGGATACAAAATAATTAATGTCTACATGCATTAAAAGTTATTGGGAAATAAAATGGTATTAAAAGATTACAAAATTAATGTGTTTATGTACTCATATTACAATAAAAGTTAAAAAAAATAGTCAAAGAGCAGTTATTATTTCAAGAAAATTAACAGGGAAACCGATATTTAAAAAAATAATAATAAAATCCACCCACTCATCCCCCCATATTTTTTGCAAATCAGGATGAGAATCAAAATATTGATTTTATGTGGCCCAACGTTGAACCAAGTTTCTAAATCTAAGGTCATAGCTGAATGATGTTAAAAGTCCTTGTCAGGATAATATATTCTCTTCCCTTGGTCCAATCTGACTCATACAGTACCGATCAGACCCAACCAAACAGAAAGTAAACCCCAACTAAACCTTGGGTTTACTTTCTGGGTTTCCTCTGGGTTTACTCCGGGTTTACTAGATTGGACCCAGAGTAAACCCGAAGTTAACCCAGAGTGGACACAGAGTAAACCCGGTCAGAAGTATACCCCAGAAAGCAGACACTAACTGTGTATTCAGAATATACAAGGGGCAGGAATTACAGGCAGTAGGGTGGTAAGATAAAAGACAGGTCTGCTTCCACTTCAGTGCGTACAGTTGACCTCAAAAGCAATTTTCAAGTAAACCCAAAGTAAACCCAAAGTAAACTCCGAGTGGACCCAAATTTTCAAAAAGTAAACCCAGAGTAAACCCCAAGTAAACCCCAATCTGGCTCATACCCACAGAGTGCCTTTATGTAAAGGGTGTGCAGTGACCATGTTTCCAAATCTAAGGTTAAGGTCATGGCTGAATTGTGTGAAAAAAATCCTTGTCCAGATCATATATTATCTGCCTTTGGGTCAAGTTTCTAGATTTTGGGTTAAGGCCATAGTGTAATTATGTGAAAAATCCTTGTCCGGATAATATATTCCCTCCCCTTAATCCTTAATCTTGCTCTTACTTTATCCACAAAATGCCTTTGGTCAAAGGTTGAATAAAGATTTTAGGTCTAGGGTCAGGATCATATCACCACATTTAAAAAAAGATTTCGTCAATTAAAAGCATAAATTCTCTCCCCCTAGCCCTACCTGGCTCCATTCACTTAATAGACAGGTCTTTTGGGTAAAGAGTGTGCAGTGACCTTGGACCATGTTTCTTTGTCAATTGTGAAGGTCGTAGCATATCTCTTTTAAAATTCTGTTTTGGACCCAGGTTAGAATGAAAGAATGCCTGTAGGTAAGGGGTTTCCAATAAGCTTGCATGAATTAAAGTTCTATGCTAACTGAAAATTTCTAATAAGTTATATAGGTTAATCAAAGCAAATGCTTTTCATCCATTAAAATTTTAATGTTTTCTAGTTTAGAACCCAATAGGATAGCAAAATAGTTTAAAGTATCTGATTCATCTACTAATCTGAAAGTCACACGAAAAACAGAAGCTTTACCCTGTGGCATTTGAAAACCTGCTGTAAAGTTCATAACTTGACTGGAATCTTTAACACTAAATTTGCAGGGCATGGAGTACCTGTCAGAAGTCAAGGTCCTTCACTGTGACCTCGCAGCCAGAAACATTCTGCTGACCAAGGAATACATGGCAAAGATTGCTGATTTCGGTCTCTCCAAACTGATGACAGGAGACAAAGATTACTACACAAGGAAGGGTCAGGACTTCATACCGCTGATGTGGTACGTCAGGTTGCGAGTTCAAATAATGATGTTATACAATGATTAAAAAGGAAAGAAGTCAGAGGCTTATATATAAAGATTAAAGAAATAGCTAAGGGCAAGTAAAGAGAAACATGACAAACAATGCCTTTTACAAGTCGTGTTTATGCAGCTTTAATGTCTACATGCACATTAAACTCATTTGAATAATTGAAGTAATTTAAATTTGTTCTTATTTTGAAGGTGTGCTCCAGAGGTCATTGATAAAACAAAGTATTCATCCAAGACTGATGTGTGGAGCTTCGGTGTTGTATTGTGGGAGTGTTTCAGTCAGGGCCAAACACCGAAGATCTTTGATGTGGGAGACGTGGAACTTCGGAAGGTAACCTACTATTACTTGGAGAAAGGGGAACGCCTCAAAAGACCCAGTGGTTGTCATGAAGAGGTGTATGGCCTGATGCAGAAGTGCTGGGAATGGGAGGCAGATAAACGGCCCCCATTCCTTCAGATCAGATTTATGTGTCTGTAAGTATATATATATCAAAGTATGTCTACATGTATATATACAAATAGAAGATATCTATATTGTATGATTTTACATTTACTTAGGAGGAGTTGAAAAGGTGTATATATTCGCCAGGCTTACTGAGCGAATATAAGCCCCTTTTTATAGAATAGGATAAAGCACATATATAAAAATCACACAATTACAGTCAAACTTCGTTATCTTGAACTGGATGGGACTATTTTAAAACTTCGAGATATCCAAGTATTCGAGATATTGATTGAGGTGTATAGATGTCACTGTTCTACATAGCTTATAGGATTGATTTATTTAGAGCTTTTAAGACAGCCACTAAAATGACACAAATTGATTTTTGTTAAGGCTAATCGAAGATGCAATGTTATGTGGTTATTGTGACCTTGCACAGTTTAATATAGTACGCAAATGTTTATCACTTGTAGTATACACCATACGTATCAGATAAATATGTACACTTAAATCACACAAACATTCACAGTAACTCATTGTTACTGAAACTGTTACAGTAAATCCATTTCATGTTACTTATGCTACATGTAATCCAAGGTGAAAGGAGTATGCCTATAGATATCATTTCTCAGATATGGTTTTAAAGAGTCCTAGGCAAAATCGTTAAGAAATCCTTGTGCACAATTTTACGGTTATAATAAATTCGGATGTAAGGAACATATGGATATAGCAAAATAGATTTTGAGTTCCATAGAGGTGAAAAATAACAAAAAGGAAACTATGAAATACTGTATATATCAATGATTTTAATTTTGAATTGACCGTCATTTTAATTACATGTATTAAAATCAACATTTGCAGTTAAAGGGGCATGGTCGTAAATAATATAAACAGAAAAATAGAATTTGACCAAAATCATGACCCTGCCCCTTTAAAATTAATTATAAACTTATAAAGAGACAACAATTCATGTATCTTTATGTTTTGTAAATTTTATTTTTCAGAAAATTGCAAGAAATGCTGGGCAAAGTGTGAACTGTGAATTAAACAGACATCTGTCATTATAGCTGGAATAGATAATAAAATCTCCAGCGCCATACTGTCTCTTGTATGTGGGAGCTATGAAAACCTTGCATTTCATAGCAACTTGACATGTACATACATGTATATGCACACTCTTGTTGTAGTATTGGATTAACATACAAGTAGGATGGAGATGTTGAAATTTAAAAGCTTTGCGATTATTCAGGATACATGTATAATGGCCGCGGACAGATTAGTGGAAGTTTTATATGTTGCTGAGAGAAACCTACGAGACACTGTGATACGCCACTGTGTATTATTATGCAAGTACATGTACAGCATGTAAACTATCTTGTAGCAGTAAAAAAGAGTTCAGGACACTATCTATTTTAAACGTGGTTATTGTTTGTGTTAAAACAATTCCATAAAAAAAAGTAATACTGTCATGTATAATAAAGTGCATGTACTCGTCTGATAAGATGGCAGGTACAGTGATTTGGCAGGTCGCTGTTGGCAAGTGAATATTTACATGCATGTTGTAAATACGTTTTTTAAAATTTCATCTTTGTGTACATTTGACAAAATTAGTCATTAATGGTCTTGAAATTACATGTATTTTGATGATTTTTGATGGTATCGGTGCATTTCCTAAAAGATGTTTTCTGCCAGTGGTTTTTTTTTTGTGTGGAGATATTATTTAAAAATCATTTATATTATATCAATATTAGTAGAAAAAAATTCTCGTGAAAGGCTGCCGGATTTACGTATTTAAGTTTGAATTATGCCCCCCAACCCCCCTCTTGTGTTTGCATTTTACTAGTGCAACAGTGCAATATGAATATTCAATAAGAGCTGATTCTTTCTAATGTCCTATCTAAATATATGTATACACTAAAGGAAGTTAAGAATATGTCTTAAAGCTTGAAAGAATAAACCTTTTACTCTGAAAAGGGAAGTTGCTAATTCTTTCAGAAGGAGTCATCGTTTGTTACTGACCATGCATGGATAGGTTGTCTGTTGTCGTTGTTACAGGAGTTTGTTACTTACAGAGAGTCACTGATACTGGTATGGTAATTGTTGACACAACAACGGGGGGGGGGAGGATTTGCTGTACATGGTACATGTATATATTATTGTGGGATTTATTTGTACCGGTATTTGTATTTTCTAACAGCACTCTGTCACTAAGAAGCTTATAAGGAAGAGGTTGATGTCATGTCTGTTGATACACTCATTCTAATTATCATGTAGCTAGCTAGGATCCATTTTGTGGTTGGCTTTATTATGTATAATGTTATTTTTATGCTTGTGAGATTAGTTTTACTGGTTCATATGCTGCATCATAAAAATATTCTTTGCATTAATAATTACATTTTACATTTATAAACTGTTATTGCCTTTCTCAAGTAAAATGCAAAGCAACTTTTGAAAGCATTTATGCATTAATAAAACTCTGTATGTGTAACAGAAGGATTTACATGTATATTTTTTATGTTTTTTGTACAGGTGTTACATTAAAAAGTTTAAAACCAAAGATTTCTAAACTTATCTATAACTTATCTATAACATGGGCTATTTGTGCTGGAACCCCACACGTTAGCAAAGAGTGGAAGATGTTGGCCTAACTGTGCTGGATGTTTGAGATCTTAGAGTGGAAGATGTTGGCCTAACTGTGCTGGATGTTTGAGATCTTTTGCATTACAATTTACATTTTATCAATGCAACTCATATACAAAAGAAACAGGTAAGCGCCGGTACACTCATTTAAGCCTTCAATTCTTATATTAATATTTAATTTTATGTTCAAAATTATGTGCGTACGGTTCGCCGTAGAATTCACGTCATTTCTATATAAAAGCAGTACAATTTTCTCGAATATTAAGACATTCATTATAATAAAATAAATAGTGCCTGTTTGGGAGGGTTCGCGCCGGTTGACAATGGTTTTCTCGGGGTGTCAATTTCAACTGTTACCCTCCCAAACAGGCACTTTTTATATAATGTACATATAACATCATTTTGCTACTTCACAGTTTATTTTTTATTATATATACCAGGCTTTGGGTAATGCTAAATGTAATGGTAATGCATTACAATGTTTTCAAAGTAATGCTAGTAATGTGTAATGCCACAAATTTAGCATTACAAGTAATGGTAATGGAATGCATTACTTTTGAAAATCTATTGTAATGCTGGCATTACAAGGCATTACTTTGCATTACTATCATGTTAAAACCAATATCTATACTTACCTGCATAAACCTTTTGCATTTTCCCCGAGGCTGCCTACGATCATGCCTGAACTTTTGAGACCACCCCTGTGGTACATGTATCACCTAGTGTTTATCCATAATGCACAAGCATGCTTCCGTTTCAGTTTTGTTCGGGCATTCGAGAAGAAAAGCCGTGTTTTTTTCTTCAATTAAATTGTTTAAGCCTGCGGTCTTTTAATGTCAGATTCATTTAAAATTTGGGTAAAATGTAAAAGAGAAATAACCGTTTTGGATGACCACTCAGAGTGTTATCGACTCAGAGTTTGCAACGAAGCTTCTCCATGCGAAGTTTGCAGTAAGTGGTCAGAGGAAAAACGGACGTTAATCAGAAAGATGATTGAGCGGAAGAAAACAGAAGCGGGAAGAAAATCAGCTACATTGCAAAACCCAGAGGTTCCCTCTGTGGGGAATAATGGCAATCTGAATCGTTCTGATAGTCAAGTTTCCTCTGCGGGAAACGTAGTGCATCAGAAAATCTCTCTCCGACAGAAACGAGTCAAAATGGGCGGCGTCTTGGCGCAGGGTTCAGTCCCATCTCAAGTAGGTAATTTTCCGCCTTTTATGTTAGAAAATTTCGAAGCCAAATGGCAACAATATCAAAAGAATTGCATGAAAAAGTTGATTGACGCTAGAATTAAAGAGTTGGTTCAGGATTCGAGTAAACAACCGACTAGTGCTATAATGTCCGACGTTCGTTCAGACAGGGCATGTAACAGGTTCGATAAATTTCGATCGTCAGATGATCATCGCTCCAGAGAAGCGGATGAGGATGATCTGGTAAGCCACAGAGGTGAAACTGATCAAGTCTTAAGCAATTCACTTAATGATATTATTGACGTTCACGAGGACAATCGTTCGGAGTTTGGTGACTCTGTCTCGGGTTCAGTACATACGCATGACACAGACTCTAATGGTTCATGCATGGTAGACTGGAAAATTTTGTTAAAAAAGTGTCTACAAAACTGAACATCAATTCAGTTGATGATTCTGAAACTCAGAGCCGAGACTTCAAATCTTATATGTCTAGTTGTTTGATGGGGGACAAAATCATCTACCCCACATCAGTCTTTGCCAAAAGATGGGTACATTTTGAACACATTAGCAGATGTTGATGAAAAATTCCAGTGAAAAGGTGCAATTCGGACTTACAAAGCGTCAGATGATGAAAAATACAGAGTCACTTCTTCTGACTTTGACAAGTACTGCACAACGCAGCGCCTTGATGACAACATTCCGTTGAAGACAGCAGTTTCTAAACAGGGAGGAAAGGAAACAAAAGTTCCTACCGTTTCCGCAACCTTGGATTTTTGGGGGTAAAATCCGTGTTCATGAGATATTTACACTTACCTGCCTCCTTAACTATTTACAATTTCCCTCTAGTTCCCCATACAATGCGTCGATATAATGTTTTAGAGTGACTACGGTATTACCTCCAGTTATCCCCCTTAACTACAACTCTTCAGTTTTTCTCGACCAACTAATTTTATTATCATTATCATTTCATCGAGAGGGGAGGTGGGCAGGTGAGGCAGGTAAGTGTAAATATCTCATGAACACGGATTTTACCCCCAAAAATCCAAGTTCATTTCAATATTTCCACTTACCTGCCTCCTTAACTATTTGCAAAGGAATTTGCAGCCCAACCTGGAGGTGGGAGAGGAAAAAGCAAGTGATAAAAGTAACATAATTACCTATTTCTGCTTCCCTCTCTTGGATGAATCCAGAATTGCTGCCTTGGCAAAAATGGACTGGTGATCTGGCACATCCTTCAGATAAAACGATGTGAATGTAGTTTCGGATGACCAGTGTGCTGCTCGCAAAATCTCATCAGCTGATACACCACAAAACAAGGCCCATGAAGTTGACAATCGTCTTGTGTCATGTGCTCTTACTAGTTTTAATGTCTCCAATTCCACATTCTCATACGCAAAACGAACCATACTAACTATCCATCTTGCAATAGAGTCTTTAGATGCTTTCTTATGATTACTTTGTTGGTAAGTCACAAATAATCTATTTGATTTTCGAATAGATTTAGTTTGATTTATATAAATCTTCAAAGCACGACAAGGACATAGTTTCAAATCTTCAGAGTCTGTGGCGTATGAATCAAAAGCAGGAATATAGATAGGCTCCCAAGGCCTATTCATTGTTTGTGTCTGCCAAAAATTCCATATTTGATAACATTTTTATCCCTTTTCTCTCCATTCTAAAATGACCATCATCTAAGGAAAGACTATGAATCTCGCTCACTCTGGAAGCCGAGGCAATGGCGACCAGAAAAACTGTCTTCAGAGTCAAAAATTTTAGATCAGCTGACTCTAGGGGTTCAAATGGGTGTTTTGTTAGAGATAACAAAACCAATGGTAAATTCCAATTTGGTGTTAATTGACGTGTTGATGGGTATTTATTAAACAGACCTTTCAACAATGACGATAACTCTGAATTTTTACCAATACTGTTTCCATTCTGATGGATAAGTGCAATTGCTGACTTATATCCAGCTATTGTTTGAGGTTTGCACTTTCTTACATTGAAGAGGTACATAAAAAATTCTGCTAATTCTGGTATAGATGTTGTAATGGGATTGACACCATGTTCTTTACACCAACTGTTATATATTCTGAGTCTTGCATCATAAACTGTCTGTGTAGAAGTCTTTCTGGCATTTGCCATAATTTCTGCAATTTCTTCAGAAAATCCTTTTTACTTGTGCCGCAATTTGACAGTTTCCATGCGACACGATTGAGAGTCTCTAGATTTTGATGAAAAACCCGATTGCGATTTTGAGACAGAAGATCTGGCCACAGTGGTAACTTGACTGGTATATCGATCAGAAGATCTAATATCTGAGGGTACCAAGACTGTCTGGACCACATTGGAGCAATGAGAAGTACGACACTTGTCTCTTCCCTTAGCTTCTGCAGAACTTTGGGTACAAGAATTGGGGGCGGAAATGCATAAGCATACATCCCTTTCCAACTGATTGTTAAAGCATCTACTTGAAAGGCATTCATGTCCGGAAACGGAGAACAATAGACTGGTAACTTCTTGTTTTCTGCAGTTGCAAACAAGTCTATGCATGGGGTTCCCATTTGTTGAAACAACAAATTTACCACAGTGTTGTTGAGTGACCATTCCGTCATTCGTACTTCTTTCCCCCGAGAAAGTGCATCGGCAAGAAAATTCTTCTTCCCTGGAATGTGAACAGCACGTATTGTGATTTTGTACTGAATGCACCACTGGAACAACTCCCAAGCTAGATAACACAGTTCTGGTGAATGTGTCCCCCCTTGCTTGTTGATATAACTTATCACTGTTGTGTTGTCTGATCGTATAAGGACCACTTTTCCCTTTATCAAATAGAGAGCTTCTTGAAGAGCTAATTGTACAGCCTTCAGTTCTAGCCAATTTATGTGTTTCTGCTGATATTGATGGGGCCATATCCCTGATGTCTCCCAGTTCTCTATATGTGCTCCCCAACCGAGTTCTGACGCATCTGTTATCAATGTTAGTTGACTTGGAGGGTCCTGTAAGGGCATTCCTTTGAAGAAATTTTCTCGATTCATCAACCATTGTAGGTGCTGAAGCAAAATTGGACGAATCACAATCATATGAGTAAGAGGGTGAATCTTCGGTCTCCACAATGCTAGTAGGTATAACTGTATAGGGCGCATGTGTAACCTTCCCCACGGAACCAAATAAATGCATGAAGCCATCAGTCCCAATAATTTGAGAATCACTATTGCTTGAATATATTGACTTGCAAATAGTGACTGCACAATGTCTAGAATACTCTGAAATCTGGTTTCCGTGGGCGTCGCATTGCCTTCTACCAGATTGAAATGTGCCCTCAGATACTCTATGTGTTGGGACGGCACTAGAGACGACTTTTCCCAATTCACTAACAATCCCAGTTCTTGAACCAGCTGTAAAACATAGTTCTTCTGACTTATAAGGGTTGTTTTGTTTGCACTGACCAGCAACCAATCGTCTAGGTACATGAAAACTCGGATTACCATTTTCCTTAAGTGTGCTGCCAGAACTGCCAATATTTTTGTGAAGACCCTTGGAGCTGAACGAAGTCCAAACGGCATTGCTCGAAACTGGTAACTCTGGCCTAGAAATCTGAATCGTAGATATTTCTGGAAATCTGTGTAAATTGGAATATGAAAATAGGCATCTGTCAGATCCAGAGAGATAGCGAAGTCCCCCTTTTTAAATGCTTTCATAATTGAACATAGTGTCTCCATTTTGAAATGTCGAGGCACTATTAACTGATTTAAAGGTTTTAAATTCAAGATTGTCCGAAGCCCTCCTTGTTTCTTTGGCACCACAAATATGGTGCTGTAAAATCCTGCGTTCTCTTGATTGGCAGGTACAGGTTCTATAACACTTTTTCCTAACAACGTGTTTATTTCTGTTAAAATAACCGACTCGTGAATACCATACCTTGGTACACTTGTTTCTTTGAGCCTTAGTACGGGTTGAATTATGAACTCCAATTTTAACCCTTCCCTTAGGGTTTCTAACACCCATTGATCCTGAGTGATACAAGTCCACTTCCTGTGGAATGCTAACAAACGTGCCCGTACCTGGGGAAACATATTTACAGACTGACTGTAACTGCGTGGATACTTTACTTCCTTGGAGGTGGAAGCCCTTTTGGACCCCCAAAGGTTCTCCTGGAAAAAGGATACCTTCTGCTTTCCTGTCCAGTACGAAAAGTATCTTTGCCCTGATCAGTCAAAGTATAACCTGCGTCATTTAATTTGCTGACCTTTGCAGATTTATGAGTCTCGGCTAAATCTGCTTTTCTCTTCTTCAAATTCAGTAGAGTTCCTATTATCTCTACTCTTGAAATTCTTATTAAACCCCTATGACGTATTATAAACGTTTTGAGTTTCTCTTGCATCTCGTAAATTTTCTGATGATGTATGGAGAGATTCAAAGTACTGTCCATTAAACAACTGGCTGCCAAAAATAGGGAGTTTCAGCAATTTTTTCTCTGTTGCTTTGCTGATGAAATCTACGTTTTTAAGAAAAACTTTTCTTCTACTCAGGACTGAATTCGCCATTACTCTTGCTGTCAAATCTGCCATGCTTCTGAAACAGATGATAAGAGCTTTTCGTCCTTCAATTTTATCATCCTCGCATTCAGCCTCATCTAAAAATGCCGCTATCATAGTACCATATGAAATGGCTCTGAATAAGGCTCTTGCTGAATTGTCAATTCGACGAAAATCGTTTTCTAACTCCTTATGAAAAGGCGAGAGAGTAACTCTTGCTTTCCCAAAAGTACCTTTCTGACCTACCACTAACCCTTCCTCAATATTGTCATCTAATTTGGGAGGATTACAAAATGCATCAAAGTCATCTTTTTTCACCATAAATGCTTTGTCATCTCTACCACGTACAGACCTATTTTTCAAATGCCCAGATGTAGCCTCTTTTTCAACTGTCTTGATCATGTCAATAAGTGTACCTTCAATGGGCATTTTAACAAGAGACTTTTTCTTGTCACTCTTGTCTCCTTTCAATCATGAAGAAATGAACGATTTCCTATCATTTTCCAACGGATCCTCAGCTTCAATATCAATATTGAGAACTTTTGCCATCTTGGATACAAAACAGTTCCACTGCAGAGGATCAGAAAAATCAGGTGCACCAAAATGCACCTCTACCGGCGCATCTGAAATAGTACACATACCTGACATAGATGCATTTGAATCAATATCCTCAAACTCATTGTCTGGTGCATTAACAGACAAAACATCTGCCACACTTGACTCAAAGGACGACATTTGTTCATCGTAAGCCTTAAACTTGTCGAAATGAGGTCTGTCTATGGTCGCCATTTTGGAATTGGCGCTCTCATTTTTACCCGTCGTCCTTATCTCGCTTGCAGAAACTGTATGTTGATCATTAAAATTTATATCAGCATCCTTACGCTTAAGCAATAATTCAAGATGTTGTCTTACTTGGTCTTGAATAATGTCTGATAAATTTACGACCTCCGAGACTGAACCACCATTGTTGAAATTCCCGACATGGAATTCTTCAATGTTACTCGACCCACGGACTGCCGCCTCCACAGACGGACTTGTGTCCTGGACTGCCATACCGTCTCCACAGACGGATTGTGGCACTTTATTGTTAATTTTAATCGTCTTCTGTAGACTTTTCCCGATCATTTTCGTTACTTTGTCCCGCCGTTCTTTGGACCACGAAATACACGTGTCGCATGGGAAAGCCTCGTTACATAGACGATGTTTATAACAAAAAACGTGATCGTCTAGTACGTTCATCTTACCGGAACATTTAGAACAATCTTTAAACTCATTATCCATCTTCTAGATCCGATAAATACATCCAAAAACGCAAAATCAAAATTTATTTGCACTGTATGAGGAAAACCGCATGTCTAAAATGGCGTCGAGAGAAAAACTGAA
Source organism: Magallana ariakensis (assembly GCA_020458035.1). Lineage (NCBI taxonomy): Eukaryota > Metazoa > Mollusca > Bivalvia > Ostreida > Ostreidae > Magallana > Magallana ariakensis. Next base: position 30,220,501 of record CM035818.1, read on the forward strand.
GAGTTGTAGTTAAGGGGGATAACTGGAGGTAATACCGTAGTCACTCTAAAAAATTATATCGACGCATTGTATGGGGAACTAGAGGGAAATTGCAAATAGTTAAGGAGCAAGTAAGTGGAAATATTGAAATGAACCTATGTTGTATTCACGCAATAATGAGTTACGGAAGATAGATCAAGGATCTCGACTTCTTCTCAGAGAGTTGACTTATGCCTCTCTAATTACGTCCTACATTGATAATGTTGTATCTGATGAGGACTAAACAGAGGCCCTACAAGCATTGATGCAAGTGTTCAGGTCGATGGCGGATGTTACTTCCCGCATATTAGTGGGTACAGTTACAGCCGGTAGAGCCATTCACATTGAGGATTTGGCTTTTAAAAACAAAGCAACAGAAAACAAACTACGTGTTCAGACAACTTCGAATCCTAAACTGTTTTATGGGATGTATTTTGACATTCTTCACTCAAGTGCAGAAAGTTTGTGTGATGCTAAAGAAACACAGCACCTGAGAGGTTAAAAGCAGTGAGATGGTTCAGCCCTCAGTTCTGCAAGTAAAAGAAAGAGAGATGAGTCAGTGAGCACCTCAGAGCCAAAAGAATAGCATTCATCCTTTGCAAAGAAGGGAAAGTTTGCTGCGGAAAAGAATCAAAAGGCTTCTATAGGAAGAGGACGGAATTTCAATTCGAAACTTCCTTCAGAGTTCAAACTCGTGGCTTTATATCTGCACAAGATCGTTCTGGGTTTCGCCCCCCCCCCCCCAAAGTAATTTTGATGGATCAATTAGAGACTCGACTCGAGTTGCAGAAATCAGCCAAAGTAGGCTGTCGGATCATTTCGTTCCGCAGGGAGTGGATGAAAATTACATCCGACGATTGGGTTTTCAAAATAGTCCAGGAAGGTCTCAAGCTTGTGTTCTTAACACATCCTCAAAAGACAGGAGTAAGAATAACAGATGTACAAAATTTCGCCCAAAGACAATGTATTTTAGAAAAAATAGAAAGTGTATTAGGAAAACATGCCACAGAGATTGTTCCCAAGACCCAGGAAGGTCAGGGGTTTTACAGCACCTTTTTTGTTCCAAAACGAGACGGAGGTTACCGTCCAATTCTCAATTTAAACCCTTAAATATATTTCTCCAAAAGCAACATTTCAAGATGGAATATCTAAGGTCAATTATACAAGCCCTGAATATAGGAGACCGGGTTGCATCAATAGATCTAAAGGATGCATATCTACATGTACATTTTCCAATTTTTCCAGGAGACAGGGTATACCACAGGTTTTGCATAGACAATATCCATTATCAAATCAGGTCAATGCCGTTCGGTCTAGCAACAGCCCCAAGAGTGTTTACGAAATTAATGGGGGCAATAGGTGCACATCTGAGAAGTCAACAGATTTCCATTTATATGTACACGTACCTAGACGTTTGGCTTCTCAAAAACGCGGATCGAATGACATTAATTCATAAACTAAGGAGAGCTCTGTTTCTGCTCATGGATTTGGCTTGTAATAAATCCACCCAAGTCAATTCTGCAACCAACGCAACAGATAACTTATCTTGGAGTACTATTCAACCTCCAACGGGGTACGGTCTACCCAAGTTTGGACCGTTTTCACAGTCTGCGTGGGACAATTTCTACCATGGTTACGGATTCTTTTATCCCAGCACGAACATTCTTCAGAGTCCTTGGTTTAATGGCAGCCTGTATAGATTTGTTTCCTCTTGCCAGACTCAAGATGTGTCCCATTCAGTTTTGTCTTCTGTCCCAGTGACGTCCACATGTAGACAAACTGGATCATATGATTCAAATCGACAGTTCTTCATCCCACAATTTCTCTGGTGGACGGGGAGAGGGAACGTTCTGGGAGGGACATCTATTCTGAGCTTCAGAGCAGACCTAACCATGTGGACAGATGCATCACCTTACGAGTGGGGAGCCCACCTAGAGGATCGCAATGTGTCAAGGAAATGGACAATGATAGAACAGTCATCGCATATTAATCTGTTGGAACTCAGTGCAGTGGAGAATGCACTTCATCACTTCAGGGACAATGTCAAACACAGACAATTTCAATTCAAGATGGATTTTGTCACTAGTAAAGTTTGTGTATGAACATAACAGTGAGACTTTATCTCATGTGCGTGCACATGGTACTAGACAATTAGCAACTTCATGGGCCCTTTTCAATGGTGCAACTCTAGAAGAAATTCTACAGACAGCTCGTTGGGCAACAGAAAACACCTTTACTTCTCTCTTCATGAGAGATGCTCCTCAAGAAGAAGCTTGGTTTGCTAAGTCATCAGTTCTTGATACATCGAGATGGTCGAAAGAAAAAGAACAGATTAAGTATCATGTATGGAGGGTGATTTTGCCCCATGTTATATTAGCCCTTTAACACTTGCTAATAGTTTCGCCTTGACCTGAAATTGACCAGGCACAGTTGTGTTAAAGGAAAAATAACTTGAGAATTAGAATTTGATAGATTTTGTCTCACTACAGCAACACAACATGCTGTACAGTAATTAATCATATTTAAATCTGATAAGCCCCAAGAGAAAAAAAGAGCATAGGATTATATGATTATATCAAGATGCACCATTTGTTCAAATTATGGTGGTCTGTTAAGCTCGCAATCGCAATTACATTTTACAGTCACTGTGGTATAATACTATTATTACTGATCTTAACATTCACCCTAAAATTGGAGAACATGACATTGTACAATCTGAAACAATAGTTGAACTATAAATCACAGGTGACCTAGCGGGCTTACAACGATCTGTAAAACTGAAAAAGGACAATCTGATACTACCTTAAGGTTTGATTTTTTTTCAACGTTATTGTTTCCACAGGATTCTGTCCATCGGCAAACATTTCCCAGAGAATTGTCCCAAAGGCAAACACATCGGACTATGGGGTCATCTTGGAATCACATTTCCGGCAATCTGGGTACAATGCCGGTGCTAAAAATGGCAACCTGTAAAAAAAAATCAACATACATAATTTTTTTTTATTAAAGATTATAAGCATTCATTTGTATGTAAATTTAATTAATGCATCTAAACTGAACAAGTCTTGATGATGCAATATCAGCATATGAGCACTGACCTGGATCTGTTCTGGGGAAGGAAGAGGTCCAAACTGTTCATAAGACTGACCATGCCCGGGTCCCTAATCTTGACTAGAAGTCATCAATCTCGTATCGAAAGACGATCAAGTTCCAACAGGAGAGGTTTTTGTGCACCAACTGATGCTCATTGTACAAAGGTATTGCAAAAATAAGTTCATTAAGTTAGAGAGCAAACGGCTAGGCATAGGAATACAGCAAGTGACTTACTAAGGCATAAAACATTTTCTAAAATAAGAACTTTCAATGTAGTGTTTATTTTAATTTTAAAGAATTTTGAAAATATAATTTTTCATTCCTCGAAAAACAAAAGCTGTCAAAGAAGACCTTATCCTCCAATAAGGTCTTACATGTAATACAGTAAATTTCATGTCATTAATGATGTGATTTTGACCTTAATTGTCAAATGACCTTCAGTTAGACCAGGTGTAGTGGAACCAAGAGTTATCTTTCTTTATCATGTTTTTTCTATATAGTTCGAAAGTTATCCCTCTTTATGTGGAACTCTCTATGTTCAGTTTTTTCACGCTGTGTACGTGCGGTCCCACCGCAGTGCATCTCGTATTCTTATCATATTACATATTCATATTCCATGTGTCATCCTAGTCCCCTCAAATTGTAAGTATCATATATTATACATTTAAATATATAAAATGTTCCTTTTATATACATGTTTATAAAAGTAGTTAAAAGCATCCACGTAATGACTGCATGTTTCTCTAGTACATGTAGGTTGTAGGCGCCTTATTTTCTCATGTTTACATATCTTGAAGTTAAACTTAGGATACCTTTATCATATATATGATTTAATGTTATTATATAATATTCTGGTTATTAATTAAGTACACTTCCCACCTATAGAGTGTAATTTCTATATATGTTTATATTTTTCAATTAAATATTCCCACTTTTTACCTACATTTAACAATTTCTCTCAGGCTACTGCTTCAATACAGGATGCACATTTTTGGAATTTGTGTATTTTTATTATTGTCAATTTATTTCTAATGATAAATATAATATATAGGCATTATTGTGTGGATTGTTAAAATGTTATTTTTTCATATTATACCATGTATTCATAAAATTGTTTATAATTATTTCAGCACTTTACCATCAGATCTACATTCAAGAAAGTCTCAGTATTGAATACTGGTTATACTTGCTGTTTTCCAAACAGTATACCAGGTAGTGAAATATGGTCAAGGTTATTCAGCAACTATTGTGCAAATATGTCGAGCTCTAGATGCTATTTTAAAAATTCATGGAGTTGACATTAAATTAAGACAAGTATATACATTGGAATCATTTTAATTCGTGGAGGTCAGTGTTCGTAGGTTGCCAAAATTGGTAAATATGTTCGTGGGAATGTAAATTCTTGGGCAAGCGTTCCCCACCAAAGTCACGAACATTGGTTCCCGACGAACAATGGTGATTCAACAGTATCTTATGAGACTGTTAAATCAATGTTATGGTAAATATACATTGTTTTCAATAATTTAGAAAGAAATTATGAGATTTGTTGATATTTTAATTTTATAGTATCTTATCTATCCTCATATAGGCAGTTTACACGCCTTATCCAGCCATCTTCTTTAAAACAAAATAAATATCAATCATAATTTATTGTGAATTAATTTCAAAACTTCACACAATAAGTTTGTTTGTTGGCAATATCTTATTTTACATACAAACTACACGGCTAACATGTTGAAGATAATTGATATTTAGTAGCTTAATGATTTATCATATATGAGATATCAGTATAATGCTTGTCATATAAACCCCCGACTCGTGATTTCAAAACCTCGTATTTAAGGAAAAAAGTTAAGAGGATAATAACAACTGGTCTATGTGCTTTAAATTTGTCACACAAGTATAATTATATCTGAGTGACTTTGATGCCTTTTAATAATATTCTTACAGGTAAAAAATAAAGTGAATTTTTAATTTGCAGCTTTTTAGAGACTGAGTTTATTTGTTGGCAACATATCATTTTACATACAAAAACAAATAAAACTATGTAGCTTACAATACCTGGATTTTAATATGGCATTGAATGATTTTTTTTTTATGTCGTCTTTGTCAATAACTACCGTCAGGTACATGTACGTGAGCAAACAAATTGAATGACACGCGTTGGTGCGTTATGATAATTTGTCTACTCAATAGACGGCAGTTATTGACATGACAACGTTTAAAAAATCATTCAAAGCTTATATTATTTAGGCATTCCCTTATTGATGAAATCAATTATTTTATTAAATAAATTGGTATAATTCAACCCCCAACCACCTCATTCTGACACACCGAGGTAAAAACAATAAATTTGGTATTATAGCTTTATTCTAATCTATTTTCACAAATAATAGGCTAAGCCTTTTGATTCTTCAGAAGAATGACGTATTAATAGGTGTTGTTTTCTACTTATGCCCCCTCCCCCGGAAAAATTTTCTGGATGAAATCAATTCTTGTTTCATAACATATGAATTAAACTAGCAACCTGTACCATATAACAATCCTTCAACGCAAAGTATATACCACAGTTTATAATTATAGATGCTCTTCCCTAACAATGTTTTATCTGATTAATCCCTTTCTGTTGTGATGATCATCACAATTCCGTTCACCATTCTATAGCTATATCAGTTATGCAGTGCTTCTGAATACTGTAGTATGACAAATAATTGTAATGTTCGCGATTTATTGTTTTTCCGCAAAATTAAACCCATCGTAATATTAACGTTAGTTTTTAAAACATGTTAATTCTTATACTTTGATCAACTGGTTTTCTTGGAGCATGAAATTCAAACAGTAAGAAAATATACAATATTATTCTAGATGACAAGAATTGTATTTAAAATTGATCCTCAGTAACTCATAAATGAACAAATGAAAAAACTAATTCATTCATAAAAGATAAGATGTTTAAATCTGTGTATGAATTAGAATTTTTACAATTAAAAAGTGGCAAAATTGGGATAAAAACCACGATTTTTAGATATTTATTTCAGTTCATATTTCAGAGCAAATAAAAACCCAGTCCTATTAGTACATGTACTTAAAGGGACATACTGTAAATTCCTTATATTACGCGAGTACTTAATTCCGCGATCCCTCTGGTTTGTATCAAATCGCGAGAATATAAAATCGCGAACGTTGAACTTTTCTCCTTATTTCTTATAGTTTTCAATTCTCAGAAAATAATGGCGAGATTTTAAAATCCGCGAAGGATGCTTCTCGCGATTTTACGCGGATATTATTTCCTCGCGTTTAATTAGGAATTTACAGTAGTGACGCACAAACCCAAATTTTAACACGATTTCCACATATTTTATACATCATATGAAAACATGATCTTTTGAAAAATTATTGTGTTCAAAAGTAAATAAATCAAATTAAAAGGAGAAAAATAGAATTAAGCGTTGGGCCAACACAAAATATTGTGTTTTTCTTCCGCTTCATAGCCACGCAAGCGCAGGGGAATGTAAATACACATCATGAGTCAGAAGCCTCTCATTGAAACATGATGTCCTCAAGAACTATATATTTTTTAAGATGTATTATCTATTAATGTATATTTCTTGCCACATATATCGAATAGCTTAAAATTGAAATTCTTTTTTCAATGTGGCAATCCCACTTAACTATTTTTAGACAGAAATCGCAATCACGTGACACTAAACCAATGTCCAAGCAACTCAGTTTGTTTACATGTGCAATTTCCGAATGAGTTTTAATGAATTGTTAATTGATAGGTGTTGACTTATGATGTGTGAAACTTTCCGTATGATGAAATTTAGAGTAGCTCTTCTTATTTCCGTTGTCATAATCAAAAAGTAAAACATCTATTTTGAGTCACTGTGCCACTTTAATGATCTGGTTTTTAGTATTCAATATAATGTTTTATAGAGCGAATAGAGTTTTGAAATATTGTCAAACAAATTAATTACACCATCTACACCATATGGAAGGTAGCCTCCATGTTGTAAACATAAAAGAATAGTCCATCAACGGAAGCCAAGGGTCTGATTTGTTGATAAACATCATCTCCCCCTTGGTGTAGGACACATACTTATATAAAGTAAACACTTTGACTGCAAGATTTATAAGAATGAACAGGAATTAACAGTTGTTAAATGATGTAGACCAAGGCCAAACTTTATTGCATGAATTATGTAATAAGTACAAAACTTACTGCACTCAAATACATGCACATGAGTCTCCATTTTCAATTATTAAGAGTGATCATAAATAAATAAATCGTTCAGTGCATTTGCAGTCACGATTCTAAATGTAAATCGTTCAGTGCATTTGCAGTCACGATTCTAAATGTAAAATAATCTTGAATGCAGAACTAAGCTGCCAAAGGCACCTAACTGGTAATCTTATTAAAGCAATTTTAAAAAAAACAGATTGTTTTATAGTCTATCCAAGTTATTGTTTCTGTCACTTTAGAATATTTTTCAAAATAATGAAATTAAACATACCTTTCAATTCAGTACAATTGAAATCAATAAAAAGGGAAAAATCCAAAACTTCTCATTGATGCAATTCATCTGTTTTTACTCGATCACAGAGAAACTCACAGGAACGAAAAAAAGTTTCTTACAGAGATTTGTAATGGGAAATGTTTACATCTTTTCTCCATTTGGAAATACTTAATTGGACACCTGCACAATTTTTTAACGTCATCATCCAAGGAACTTTCATGTCGTTTGCAAATGCAAAATCCCCATACATGTACACTTTTTTTTAGTCCTGTATTGAAACCAAGTTAGAGGGGGCGTTTCAATAGGTAAATCTTGGGATTTTTTCATACTATTAAATGAACATCGTTTGCACCCTGAGGTACTTTATGAGTATCAAATAATTTAAGAAAATGTGCAACATAAATAGCTTGGGACACGGTATAGGACACTATTGCAGAATTAAACATTGCTTTGCATTTATAATCATTTCTGAATCCAATTACTTGTAAAATGCATAAAAAATCTCTTCAAAATTATTATTAATACTTTTAAAATTGTACAATATTAACTGAAGAAAAAATCTGAAAATTCAATTAAATGGAGAAAGCTAGACTGTAAGGTGTTAAAGCTATATATAAAAATGATCAATTTAAGGTTGTCAGAATGTATATTATAAACTGCGAAATTCGATTAAAAGAAGTCAGCCAGGGAACAATATTCCCTTCAGAGACATTAAATTGTGATAATTGACCAAGTTAAAAAAAATTATCAGTAGACATTTCTTTGCCTGATGTTGTCTGTTTAATATCTCTTCCTGCAACCTTTTCCTACTGAAAGTTTTTATTGAATGGCTGCAAAACCAGGAAACATTAATTGCATTAAGCTTTAAACTCAAGACTATTAAACATTTTTATTTCTCATTCATGAGTTTATTATTTTTTTTTATTAAACAGGTGGTTTTTCATTGTATCATTCAAATCAACATTCTCAGATAACAACAAGAAGAAAATACAGTACAGCCGCATGCTGACTGACGTTTTTCATACTAATTGTCAGACCATAATTAATCACCTAATTGTCTACGGACTTTTCCGTTTTTTCCCGATTACGACAAAGAGCACACGGCGGGTGTGACCGGTCAGCAGAGGATGCTCACTCCTCCATGGCACCTGATCCTACCTCTATCTTTTTGGAGGTCCGTGTTGCTCTGCTTTGAATTTGTATTTCGTTTTCTGGATTTTTGAGATGGTTGACGGTTTGCTATTGTCATTTTTTCATATAGAATATATAAATTTCTGCGTCCTAGGGCTGGAAGGATACAGTTTTCTGTACCAATTAAAATGTATCACAATATTTATGTCCTGATACAATATGAATCACAATATTTACTTTAAATTGAAAATGTTTATTTCAATAAAAAATAAATATTGTTTTTCTCAAACTATTCAAACTTAAAGCTGTAAAAGACGAAACTGTGCACCACTACCCCTGACAGGTGACCATGCAATTAAAATGCACTGTAATCTTGGATTTAAATTTAAATATTTGTAAATTGTTGTGATGCTTACATATAGAATTTCAACATTATTTAAAGTGACACCTAAAATTGTTGATGGAAAATGATAGTATTGACACAATGCTGTAATTCTTTTCTAGGAATATAAAAAATATGTACCTGTACTATCTAACTTAGTAATTATAACATTTGGAGAGGTTAAAAATACTCAAGTATTTCCTTTACAAGACGGTGGTCTTCTGAGCCTGGCTGACAGTTCACCATCCGAGAATACAAATACCTACTGGTTCTCAATGTTTGAAGTCAATGATAACTGTGGTCAAAATTTCAATAATCATTCAGCAATTTGACAGCAAAACCATGTACCTTTGTGATTTCCAAAGAAAGCCATTTTCCCAATTAAGAGATAACCGAGTTCAATGGTTCTATAAAGGAAGTGACCCTTAATGGTTGTTTCTCTGAAACTCACCTTAAGTCCAATCACCAGTCTGCATGAACATAATGTTTGATATCATTAGGAATTAAAAAAGAAGACATTCAAATCTTTCTTGAGATACAATAATCTCATTGCCAATAGGTCATTATAGGGAACAGAGGCCCAAGGGCCACACCACTCACCTGAGCAAAAATGCCCACTCTGTGACGAACAGGTATTAAGTAGATGACTCAGGTGCTCATCATGAACAAAGGCAATCACCAGTACAATATTCAAGTGGGGGCAATGATCTAGCTGTTTACTTTTTCTTGGAAGCTATATAATAACTTGTTGTATATACACTCAAACTTTCCAGTTACACAAATTATTTTACCAAAAAAAACCTGGTTTTATTAGATGGATAAATCTCACACGACTGCACAAGACTTGGAAATAGATGTCATTGTATACTGATTTAATTAACCAACTTGTGTGAAATTGGATTAAAAACTGACATTTAGGTAGGCACAAATTAAAAAAACCAAACTGGACTTTTTCCATAAAAAGTGATCCCAAAGAAAATAAGATATGACATCTGTAGAGCTTGCTCGTGGAATGATGGGCTTACCTCTGGGCACCCATTGGATCTGTCCAAATGAACATTACATGACGAATTCTTCTGATCTGCATGATTAGGTATAATATGTATAGAGCAGAAATCATAAATCGAAGAAAAGAACTCCTGGGTAGAAAGAAAAAAACCAAACCAAATAACAAATTAATTCAGTCACCATTTTGTTTATATTAATGAAAAATTGTAGTTTGTTATTAATATTTTGGTGAAGTGTTATTTCCACAGGTCTTCGTACATGTAATACATGTATTACATTTTAAGCGGTCAATAAACTGTTAACATCAGTTGTTCTTATATTGTCAATAAACAGGCCTTTGTATCGGGTGTTGACGTTGTCCTCGTGCTGCTGTACGTCCATGGTGATGTGAACCGGTCGCAGACTTCCTGATACCTTCTTAGCCTCGTACCGCTCTTCTCCGTAACATTGCACCTCATTCAGAACATCCTGTTATTTCATAAATATGTACAGATAACTACATTCCTGTACAAAGTTTCATAATAACATAGTTTTCACTGTATCAAATAACGAGAAGAAGAGTATATTTTGAAATCAAAGTAATTATATGGACTGTATATAAAAAAAAAATGAACAAATAGTCAAGAGCCACAGATCTAAAACTTTTTTTTTCTAGCATGTTGCAATATGCACTAAAACTAAGTCAGATTAGACCAAAAAGTTTTGAAATTAAGTCTTTGATGGATGCCTATATGTAACATATCAATGTTAATGTTTATCCACCTTTTGGAAAGCACAAGAAGTTGTGATTGATTTGTTCATTGTGTTCTTTTGTTAATTTGTACATAAAGTTATAGCTACTTGATAATATCAGAGATCTTGAGATAAAATTCTAACATATCTTTGGAAATGAGTAGGGTTTGACTTATTACAATGTATGAGAAGTTGTAAGAGAAAATAAATATCTTTAGTCCATAAAGAATTTCCAGAAGATTCTACTAATATATGTATATACTTTAACAGCCATAAATATCTGACTTGGTTTGACTTATTACAATGCTTGAGAATAATATCTTTAGTCCATAAAGAATTTCCAGAAGATTCTATTAATACATGTATATACTTTAACAGCCATACAAGCAGTTGATCAAAGTAAAAGCATTGTTTTTAAAGGAAACTTATTTATAAATACCTTGAGAATAGTCACACAGAGTGAATGATTCTTGTCTTTAAACATAACGTGCTTACACTAGGGTATAGTTCCATTTTATTGCTTTTACATGTATAAGTGAAGTATATACATACTTTTTCCGTCGATATCTTTGATTCAAAAAGCAAATGTGCATTGAAGGGAAAAGATCAAAGTTTAATGTACAATTCTGCATAAAAAAAATAAAACGGTGTTTATAAATGCCGTTAAGGGGATGTGCGGCCATCTTATACATTTGAGAAGAAAAATGTAAACATTTCTTGATCTGGTTGGTTTCTTTCAAAAAGTTACTAAAACTGTTGTCAAAAGATACAAAAGCAATAAGTATGACGTTCAAGTTACATGTTGTTTTGTATACAAATTACGCATACAGTGGCAGAACAATGAATTTTTAATTCACTTAGAACTGCACAGCTACATACTTAAATTAAAGATTTTAAAATCCGAAAAAATATGAAAGGAGGTCATTAGTGTCCACTCTACAACTATTTGTTGAGAAAAAAGTCTTAACTTGCTTATTTAAGTTGTAACTTTGTCTTAAGGTATCCGATCAATAATAGCCCCAGAAACTTTGTATGGGCTTAATTCTCAGTATACTTGGACATGATAGTCATATTTAAGTATCAATATGTAAGAGTGGAATGTGTCCTAATTAATGACCTTTTCCTTTTCTTGAAGAGTTGTCCCCCTTTGCTTTTATTCTATAAAAATCAATTCTAAAAAACTCTACACAGTATCAAATTTATTTTCAATATGTTTTGTATTCCTAATGATAAAATACATTCTTCCACCAAAGCATTTATTGGTATTCCTAGTATTTACTGTTTTATTCTAAAAAATGTGCTTGTCCCCATCGACCATAATGCAATCTTCATTAATTAGTTACTGCTTAGTTAATAATATTTTTGCAAATTTCTCTCGGTAAATTTTTTTCTACTCTAAAATGCTTTAAATTAATATCAAAGTATTAAATACATGATAGATATTCAAGGTTGGAAAAATTAGGTCCTATTATGGATTGGATACCTTGAATTGAGTCTCAAAAACTACCAATTTGCACGATCTATCTTTGTCTGTGTCTATGGAGGTCCATGTACATTGAAGTTATATTTTCATTGAAAAATATATGTATATTTTTTTTAATTTAAGGTAAATATTTTGGACCCCTACCCTACTTCTAAAAAGAATTCTTAAATTTAATTAATACTTATAGAACTAAAACAAAACAATTGAAACTGGTATAGAGATGTCTGTCACATTCAGCCCAGGTTGTTATGAATTGACAGTTATTTTTATCGATGAAAATATAACGTCAATGTGCCTCCATAGACACGGGAGTTCTAAGTATAGCCTGGAGTTTTCTAAAAATAGATCCCATGCCGACTGATTAAAATAGGTAACCCTATTTTGAGGCAAAGTTTCCACATTAATGTGCACAATTCAACCTTTTTCTCAACAAATGGTTGTAGAGAGGACATCAATTAACCCTCTGTTACTTTTTCATATTTCTAAATCTTCAAAATAAGTCTTAAACCGGCTTGTTCTTTCAGCAGTAATGGATCTTTTGTTTCTGTAATTCTGTTCAGTATCACTCTGATTAGGACTTTCGTTGACTGAGAGCAGCATTATGCCTCTGTAGTTGTTGCAGTTTGAGAGATCCCCTTTTTGGTAACTTTACCATAAGGCCTGTTTTCCAAAAAGTTGGTGCCTCTTCTGATTCCCATATCTTCTGTAAAATGTTTTTCAAGATGATGGGTATCCAGACTTCCTCGGTCTTAAGACGCTCTGCACTAGTCTGGTCGATGCCTGCTGCTTTTCCATGGTTAAGCTTCGCTATGGCCATTTTAACCTCTTCTTTACCCAGTGGATAGGTACTAATATCCAAAATGTTCACAGCTGGTGTTATTTCTGCTTCATTTACTGGATCTTCCATATTAAACATCTTAAAGATCTTTCTTCGCGAGCGATTTTTACTCAGTTGGGGCGAATACACTACGGGTTAAAATGTATCGGGGAGGGGGGGGGGGAATACATACAGAGCAAACAAAATCACTTAGATTCGCAAAGCACATAGTGTTATCACTAATTTAATTGTTTATACTGTGTTGGGTTAATTCATCAAAGTTAATTTTACCATTTTATAACCACTATATAAGAGCTATTAAAGACATTTATTTGTAGGAAAGAGCATACTATATGTACATGTACGAATGATCTTTATTTAGAACAGTTTGATGTCGCTAAGATACAGGTTAACAGATTCTTGATTTGATTGGTTAATTTAGATATTAATTTCGAATTTCGAATCTTGAACCTCGTATTTCGAATCTCGTATTTTGAATCTCTAATCTCGAATGAACCTTGTGAGCTTTCGTAGATCTCGATCCATAACACTTACCGATATATAAAGAAACCATCTTATGCGATTAAAAATAAATTTTGATCAATGGTTAGTACAAATTATGTTTTCTTTTTAACAATAAGATAAACATATTTTAGAGCGATGAAATGACAAACCAATGTTTTAATTTTATGGAACTTTAAAAAAAAATTCTAATGATTTTTACCAAAAATACGCTAAATGTGATTCTGAAACGGCTGGTACTTTGGGTGATTTTGTTTTCAATTCATTAAGAACTTGAATGGGTAAATAATATCAATATTTCAGAGAACGAAAACAAAATTAGGAGCTTTGAAAATTCTCTTTGAAAATTTCTTTCATTTTATCTCATGTGTTAGCAAAGTCATGATAAGTTTATATACATGTGCATTAATATAAACTTGGATCGAGCTTTAAGGCATCGATATCCCATTCACCATATCACTCTCACTTTTAGATAGATTTCTATCAGCATTCGGTACTAATACATTGATGCATCGCCAAGAAAGAAACACTATGACCTGGCGCTCAGTAAATCAAATGTGTAATATAACTTCACACTTGGCGCTTAATCGATCTGTTTCTCTCACCTCTAAGTCGATATTTAATTTAGTTTAGGCCAATGTCAATACAATTATCAATCTACCGAATCAAAAAATTACAGAACTGTTGTATTATTAAACGCGATGCATGATTATTGGAGCGATCAATCATAATACAGAACAGATTAATATAAGCAACGATCCAGCAGGTAAAATGACGTCATTCCGACGTTGATTATGATCCAACAAAAACCCCGTGCTTTTATCCACAAACTTTTCCGAACTTTGGGACACAATGCCTGAAGGTCACCTTTTCGATCATGACGTCGACCAATATCAAGTTTGTTGTTGACCACAAAATACGATGCTGTATTAGTTTGTAACATTGATGAGGCAGATAAAATTGCTTGAATGCATCAACGTAAGAGAGACAATACACATCGACCTCGCGATGAGCAAACTTCTTGCACCCCCCCCCCCCGGGGTTTTTTTTTAACCGACCTTTTTTTCTTTAATCCGCATATATAAACAAAAACTTTTTTCAACAGACTGAGCCCTCAACTCTCAAAAGATGCGAGCGAGGCTCCTTCACCTTGGATTCAACCTTTCCTGTTTTGTCAAGTTTCAAAAGCGAAGCCACGTGCCTGGCAAAGTAAAGTTATGACACTCGATGCTCGGTTAATACGTTTTTTCCTCACATCGAATTCGATACTAGAAAAAGCCACTCTTATTTCAGAACAGTTATCATTCTATCTGCCTCATCAGTGTAACCTGACCAGTATTAATCGACTGGCATCGTATTTCGTAATGTTTAATGAATAAAATACTCCTTTTTTACTTATGTTTCAGTGTTTCTTTTTTACCAGTATAAGCAAATTTTGTTTCTAAGTTAAGATGAAAAAACATTACAACAGTTTTAAAATTTCGGATTAAGAATATATGATACCTTTTATAATTGAATGAATTAAAATTCATGTTGCCAAAATTTGTTTTTACTTTTAAAATTTTAACTCGGATAAAAGGTAAAAATGTTTAAATTTTACTCACAAAAAAGTTTTGGGAAAAAACCTTTCCTTTAGTTATGATGTCACAAAACTGCATCATATTTTTTTGGCTGTATTGAATATTATTCAAGATGAATCTGAGAAAAGAATAGACAAGTACAGTTTTTAAACTGTATGATCAAACACAGACTCCAGTTATAGTTGTATGAATTATACAAAAAGAGTACTTGGAGAAAACAACTCAACAAGCAACATATTATCAACAGAGAATTGTACAGAGTTATAAGCATTGGAATGAGCACACAATTAAGAAACCGCAATGCAGATTGTCCGTCTGGAAAACCAGATGTTATGTATTTTCAGCCCGAAATTTACCAAACAAGAGATTATAAAATGCCTGTACCTGGTATTCTGAATGGCATAGAACAAGGACATTGTGCCTACCATCCTGCAAATGGTGTTTCGATGAAATTTGAAGTTGTTGGTACTCAAATAAGAATGGAAAACGGTTTGAATTACCCACCAAACACAGTAGAAGAAGCAACAGAACTCTTTATCAGAATAACAAACTATGTAGATCGCTTATAAATTACATGTACATGTATATACATAGATTTAATTGACTCTTGTGGTTATAAGGAGGTATCTTTTTCTTATGTTCCAAATATTGTTTGATAAAGGAAAGTGAAATTGTATCTTTGCGAGGCTTTGTTTATTTAATTGCAAATGATATTAATATTACTAGTGAGGTTGATAGTACACTATACTAGTAATTGTTTAAGCTATTTTTTTTAATCTGCTTTAACCGTCAAGGTCAAAAGGTCAAAAATCATGATAAATTAAAATATTTGTTATGAATACCGTTGGGCATATTTCCCTATTGATTAAACAATGCATTTGGTCAGAGGTTTTCATAGATTATGCATTGTAGAACATCACTGAATTTATGAATACAAGTAGATATCATTGAAATGGTGACCATTTCAAAGTGTCCTGCTCAAAAAATGGACAAGAGGATGAAAAGCATTTCAGAGCATTTTACTTTGAACGTGACCTATATCTTAGAAATTGTCCAGTTTTTATGATTTCAGTTTCGTTACCCTTACCTAAAGCCATTTATTTTTGGTTCTGAACACAAGATTTAGCAAATAGAAAATATTATTCGAGGTCACTGCACACCCTTTGACCACAAACACTTTGTGGGTGAAATATGAGCCAGACTGGACCAAAAGAAGAAAAGGTGTGCTCCGGACAAAGATTTTTCTGATATGACCTTGACTTTGAAACATAGTTCAAAGTCACTGTCACCTTTAAAAGAGACAGATACGCTAAGTACGATAGACGAAAAGGGGCCCTATAAACGTTTATAGACTACGGTCAAGTTTCTGAATCGCCATGACATTTCATCTAAGGAAATGAAATTTATACTTTGTTGTCCACATCACATTAAAGACAACTATTTGAACTGCAACATCAGATTTAATTACTTTTTGATCATAAACACCAACTTAACCGGCATAAAAAGACCTCATTGCACGTGTCTTGGGTAGTAACGAATCTGCACGCACGCACAAATGTTTAAAGTTAGGAACTGAAAAATACTCTTTTCAAGATAATAATTTGATAATTTAAATTCAATACCATAATTCGAGGAGTGTAAATGAAGGCATAAGATCTATGCATATTTATTTGATGCAAAAAAATGTTTACGGTTTAGAAGCATAACTCATTTAAAGAAATCATACAAGGGTTGTTGAAATTTATTTTAAAAAAAATTAAACGTTGCATAACTTTCATAAATTACAAGACTAACTGAAATAAAATACAAAAAAATAATTATAATTTTTTTTTAATTAATTTTCTAATTGGACTACTAACACCAAATAAAACAAATGTGGCAATATGGGAAAAATTAAACTCATTGACAATAAATCATACCATATCACTTATTAAATAGATCTTTAAGCGTCTTGATAAAAAAAATCAACCACTAATTTATGTTGAGGTAAACAAGCAGAAAAAAAAATACACATTGAAAATGGAGCTTATAACCATAGTGATAACCATAGTAACCATAGATAATGTACACAAATTATCTGAAAATAACTCAGCACAATGAAAGCATTTGAAGTGAAAAGGGAATAACAAAATTCAAATAACAACCATGCATATTAAAACTTCAGAGCTGTTCAGACACACATTGTTTGATAATGTGTAAATGGTACAAAAACAGTGTAGTATCAGGACCAAACTAAAGGAAGATAATAAAGTAACTTGAATATCATAAAAAAATACAGCTTTTAAAATTTTTAAGCTATATGAGTCACTATGGACTGTTACTGATTGCAGTCAAATGATATATTAACACCTGTATGAAATTTGCATACATGTTAAAGGAAAGCCAATGTGAAACAAATGATTATGTTTAAAGAATTCCATGGCAACCAAGAGCATTATGGGATGGGGGTTGCTAAAATAGGTGTTTGATTTAGAAACAGAGATAATAAAAAATTTAAGTTAAGAAAAAAAACCTTAAAATGAAACTATCTTTGAAACGATTCTTTTCTTAAAAATATCAACTTTACATAAAAGCATGAACAGTATGGGGCAGTTTGGTAAAAAATTGACAAAATATGCATTAACGTTTCAACCTCCTTTGTTTATGTGAATTGAAAAGCAATCCATAGCAAAGCTAGCACCTGATCTAATCTTTTATTTAACAGAACACTATGCAATATGAAAAAAAATGCATTAATGCATAAAGATGTTATAAAGAGGTTCTCTCTTTCATATCTAAAAGAGCACAACTCTACTGCTCATAATCTTAATATTTATGTCTAAAAAATTAATATATGATATTTCTTTCATATAATTTATATAATAAAATATGAAGCTTTATGGTAAAAAACTTATAACTTAAAGATTTTTAGTCAATAAAACAAAAATTGTCTCATACTTTTACCTAAAGAATGACTATAACTAAAAGATTATTACATTTCTTAATCAAATTTTATAGCGTTCTTTTAATTCTACATATAAACGTCAAACTACAAATATGTCGACATATTCGATAGTAAAATAACTTGCACATAAGGGGCAGAGATATGCCACATACTATACCAACAACAGACATACATTTTTTTAATGTCAAAAACCATATATACCTTTGTGCCCAAACTACATCATCCACTAGAACGAAAAAAAAACGTCTAGACTTTCTGTTTTGATACTCCCTCTCTACTGCTTCAGGTTTCAATACAAAACCAAGGGGATTTTGCATTGCAAACAAAATGAAAAGTACCCGGATGATAACGTTAAAAATGGCGCGAGGTGTCCCGAGTACTTTCGAATGGATAGAAGATGTAAACATTTATTTTTTCATCTATCTGTTTACCAACAACCTCAATCATCTGATACGGCCGCTAAAACCTTATGTGGCGGCCGCCAGAAACCAGAAAACTAGTTTGTACATGTATGTTGGTCGCCAGAAAATATAAATTCTCACTGGACACTAACCGGTTTCCGTATAACATTCGGTAACCCAATTAGAGTTTACATTTTGAAGAAACCAGTGGTAGACAAGGTAAAAAAAACACCATGGCATAAACAGTCGTTTAAAGTAGAA
This sequence comes from Magallana ariakensis, assembly GCA_020458035.1. NCBI lineage: Eukaryota > Metazoa > Mollusca > Bivalvia > Ostreida > Ostreidae > Magallana > Magallana ariakensis. Next base: position 30,239,390 of record CM035818.1, read on the forward strand.
TGCACCCAACTCTCATGCATCCCAAGGATAGCATTGAGGTGGCCACCAACTGGAAAGAGAAAGAGAGGAAGACCAAAAGAGACCTGGAGAAGATCAGTTGAAAAAGAAATGAAGTGGAACAACTGGATTCGGACATGGGGACTTGTCCAGAGATGGACACACTTCAGGGCAGACAAGCATGGAGATCTCTGGTAACGGCCTCATGTGCTAGCCAGTACGAAGAGGACTAAGTAAGTCAATAGCTGCAATTATTTTTGTTAAGAAACATCAGAAAAAATACTAAATGATGTAAATTTAGAATTTCACTTAAATATTTGTACGCAAAACCAGATGTCAATTATTTGTTTAATATATTTACAGTACCAACTAAGGTCAGACGAGACCTATCTTCCATTATTTTATATTTTTTCGGTTATCGACAATATGATGATTTCCACTGCGTAATTCCAAAATTATACATTTTCATGTTATATATTTTTTTCTATATGAATATGTAATTTCAATTAAAAATATACAGTTTGACTTTTAAAAAAAGCAATTAATTGCATTTTGTATGCTATTAAAAGAATAATTCAAAATATTCTAACTCTAAAATTAGCCTGGTAATGCAACCTGAGTTTTTAGGCATTAACAGGTTTCAATGCAAATAAAGAAGAAATGATTTATCAAGGAAAATTATCTAAAACAGGAACATCGCATCTGTCCTTATATAAGGAGTTCATGTTGTTCGTTTGATTTTCTGTGGGAGATATTGGTATAATGCTATAATTTGAGAATGCTCACTTTGCATGATATCACTGTGCCAGATACTTACGCCAGTGAAAAGGTGGCCATTTTTACATCCGCTTAAAATGCAATTTTGCACAAATCCGTATATATCAAATAAGAGACCTTTGCCTAGATACTATATCACTATTTTTGTATTAAGTGTGTCTCGCCTGAGAGCAAGGTGAGATATTTACCGTTTAAAATTGTCATTCCTTGGGGGGAAAAGATAATTTCTATATATGGAAGAAATATTTTTCTTACAAGATATTTTGAAAACCCTGTATTTTCTAGTTATCATTCCTAGAGGAATAAAGAAGTTTTCCTATTGGAAATTATACTTTCCGCCGATCCTAAAATCCAAAAGGGAGTTTTATACAAATCCTATCGTAATTTAATCCTTTCTTTTATTCTCTTTTACTTTATTATGTATAAAACACCATGTATATCCGGCAATGTGATTGATCCGGCAATTTGATATTTTCATTAAGAATCACAAGAAGATAAAGAACATGACGTTGAATCCAATGATTTATGTGGGTGTACGCATTGTATTTTGTTTGTTAGGGATTTTTTTCTTCACAGGAAATGTAATGAGAAACTGGTATACGTGTTACATCTGACACATGTACAAAACATCGAATTCAGAGAACTAGATATTGACTTTACTGTACTTTTAATAAAAACACAACCGTGATTCCAAGAGATGCGTACGCACCTAACTATGGGAATCTTACAGGAGCTTAGTGAAAGTATCTAATAGAGATACAATATTCAATATCATTAAGGCGAGGCTCTTTCAAAATGAATTAAAAATGCATTAAAAAAATCAAATATCAAGTCTAAATCAGGGGCGGGGGACCTTTTCGCAAGCACCGGTTATATCAATTTTGTATTTGATACTTTACTCCAAACTTGTAGGTATATTCATGATTTCGTTTCTCACTGTCACACCACTCCAAAACCCCGAATAGTTTTATATATTACACGTATGAAGCATCAAATCAAAACTAGTTCGTCTCTCTATATAGGAGACACAATCAGTAGAAAGTCTGAGCTGTTAGTAGAATAAAGTTCTTGTTATCGTGAATAATGGAGGATAACCTCCTCGGTCTCAAAATGTTGTTTGAAATATAAAAGCCTCGAACTTATAATCTTTGAACAATTTTGAGAAAATTAGATGTCAATTGAAATGGAGTCGTTTTAAAATGCATGGTGAAAGGCACAAGAGAATTAGCGTGATATATATGCAGGCACGAAGGGAGGGCGGGACTGCAACAAACATTTTTCTTAAAATGACATGTAGAAAATTGAATTTTGAAGGCGTTACCCACCTCCTCCACTGTTTAGGTGCAGTTAAAAAAATGTAGGTAAATGGACCAAAATTGAAGTTTAGGTACTAGTATTACATGTACATGTAAAATCTTCGGTACTCCCCCCCCCCCCCCCCCATTTTACCCAACGGATTATGATTTTGAATGTTTGGGGCAAAGGGGTGTTTTTTTTGGGGGTTTTTTTTTGTTATGCCTGTCAAGATTTTGGATAAGTTTGCCCCTCCCCTTTAAAATAACGATGTTACGTGCGTGATATATGTACATATATTTATAAATAGGGTATTTTGATAAACTGTGCATGCGTCGAACGCTTTCAGGTTTTGGACGTTATCGTGCTCTGTGGTGACAAATCAAAAATCGAGTTACAAAAAACCCTCCTTCAATAAAAAAAACTATCATGTAACATTGTTTATAGAAACATAAGCTGTTTTTAAATATCATTACTAAATAATATTAACAATTTATTGTTTGGTAATAACAATATTGTTTGCGTGATGCAGCCACACAAAAAAAAGTCATGATACATTAACAAAGCCTTTCCTTTTTCCAACCAGAAATTGAATACTCTTTAGCACACCCGATAGTTCATCTTATATCAGATTTAATAATAAAGAATCGCTCGTGCTTAAACATACGAGCTTGTTTCCGAACGACACATACTAGTATGCTACGTCTAATATAATCGTTTCATGACAGAAGTTATTTTTTTTTAAATCATTATGTGAATATTTTCTCACAAACGTTTCACAGAGTTTTACTCTTAATATAAAAAAACTAAATTTCCACTTAATGGAGATTCTTAATGAGCATATACAATATCAAGTTTTCGGACATAACAAGCGTAGTTATGATATTAAAATGAAACAAGTTATTAGTAGGCTTAGATTTTATTTCAGGTGTGTTTTTTTTTTGGTAGTCTCATATTGCACTGTGTGGGGATTGTAGCTTCGAACACAAATATATCTTGATCTGTTCTTCAGAAAGCAAATGCGTCTTTGGGTAGTTTATTGTTAAGGAACACCCATAGCAGCACATTTGGGCGATTTTTGATAAAAATACACATACCTGAGAAATAATTAAGGAATAAGGAATCAGTCTTTGAGTATTATGAGGTGATAATGTCGGTCGGGCGTGGTCAAATCCAATAAAGCCCGAAGGACTTTATGATAGATTTAATTTGAAACATTTAAACATGATTTTAAAACCACTTTTTTTATGTAGCACATACTATGTATCACTACGCGGCGCAGCCAATACATTTCTTCTGTTATGCTATAAGACACGCCCATTTTCTGTCACTCATGTTTTATGAAGTTATTGGGTTTTAGGGTTCAAAATTGATTCGTAATGTTATCATAGACAAAGACGGTTGAAAATGTAAATATGTGCAATTGAAATAAATGAAAGGCAAAAAATACCCAAGATAATTTCATTCACACATTTTCATTTTTCACTCGGAAAAAATCCCAGGAACAAAAACTGATTTCTAAAGGACATTTATAATGGGGAACGTTGACATCTTTTTCTCCATAAAATAAGATCGCATTGTTGTTGATAGACCGAGATGAATCGCATGTGGTCCATTTAAGGCGGGGTTATTCAAATCTTTTGTATTTTTTACCGGCACGCCAAAAAAAAAATATTTTTAAATTTTTTGTATCTTTGTTATGCGATTGATTTATACAGTGTAATTTATGTGAAAACTCCTATCTTTAAATAAAGTAGCAGCAAAAAATCAGATCGTATTATTGTTATTCACTAAAAATACGCCACATATTCCTTTAAAAATATACACATGAAGTTGAAAGAGTGAAAAACATTCACATGAGGTAAGAATCAAGAGGAATGTTTGAAGAATCCATGATCAACTTGACGACAAATAATGGAATATTTCTTTTGCTGAAATAAATGTCGAGTCCGGTTGCACTTTTGCATGTTTTCATATGAATTGCTAATTTTTTTACAGTGTTTAAAGATTAATTTGGAAGAAAGTACACCACAGCTAATATCGGTGCATGATCTGAAATCTAACATCAATTACAAATCCATCTAAGAAGAGCGGAATTAGGAAGAGACCTGTCGTATTATGACCTTGGTGTGGTCTCTGGACTAGGGTGTGTGTTATCGTACGTTTCAAGAGCAAAGTAGTATATCATTATAATATAAACTTAAGACATGTAGTTAAAATGGACAAGGTTTATTTTCAAAAGTGAATAAACTTAATTTGCTTCTTTGAAATGATTTGAACATTCTTCAAATGCAACTTGAATATCTATGGGCATTACACTAGAGTGCATTTGGTCAAGTCATAGGACCATTTTCTTACCGGTATTCTGAACAAAACTACCATTTAAAGCTGACATTTTTTTTAATACTTTTTTTCAAAAAATTAAAATGACATAATTTTTCCTGTGGAGAAATCAATGAGAAATTTTTTTCACCTTGTCCTTGTTTCTGACGAACAGCGAATTTCAGAAGAAATACATAATGTATAAGGTCGAATAACACATCATCACAAAATGGCTGACCTCTGAACTAAGCGACATTTTGTTTTATTAAAGGAATATCTTTCATAATCAAATAATGTACAGTTAATTTGAATGACTTTGTCCAGATATTTTATTCCAACTTAAAGGATGACTGCACTTAGCGTCGGGTTTTGGGCCCTTTTCGGTCGCTTCTGTTGCGTTTATTTCTTAACCTAATATCACTTTTGTTTAACTTTTTAAAGAGTCTAGTCAATTTCCAAAATTAATTAAGATTTTAGACTGTGATACAATAAACTAATACTATATTTTTCTCCTTACAACTTTCAAAAAAAGGAGAATTTTCGCTTATCTGCCCTTGATCAAACATAAGATTGATATTAATATGCATGAGAGGTGGAGCTGACATCATCAGATTGGTACTCAAATTAGACTGGCATGAATAACAATGCCATGTATAAAAATTTATGTGATCACTCTTTCACCATAACCCTATCAATTCTATATTGTACAAGTATACTATTTACTATGGTTTCAACAATTAGACCACGCCCATGTAAGTACAGAAGACTTTAAATCAATGTTTGACAACTTAACGTGTTCGAAAACATTGTCCTAGTTAGCACATAACATGCTCCCTTACACGTCACGTGATAGAATTTTGTATTCACAAAGTTACCTGAGGTTAGAAATCACGTGGTGAATTATAATATTCAACATACATCAACCCTTGGTTACAACAGGGAAAGCTATAGTAAGAAGAAGCAGTTTTTTCTCATTTAAACCATGAGCGCATGTTTGTCTATTAATCTCCCTTTGACATAACTTTGATAATGCAAATATACAACTATTGTCAAACGGAGAACAATAGACAACATGCGCTGACTATGTATGAAGTCAGTATAAAAGTGGGCGTCCTCATTATCGTATGAAAATACAAGACCTGCCTATGAAAACAAATTCGTACTTGGTAACAACATACTTTTATTTAACGCAATTACGTAAAGTTGCAGTTTAGATGTTAACCATTTCTGCAATTGAAAGAAAAATTCTTCTTTTAAACTTTATTTCTCGCAAATATCGCATGTCCTTAAGTGCAGTCATCCTTTACAGGCTGAAATTGCATATATACAGTCATTCATATATGTGCATTGTTAATAAAAGTCCTTCTAATTTTCAAGCGATTGCAAACTCTTAAACCATCCAAAGGCTTTGGGGCTTTGAGGCTTTGAACAACGTTTATAGTATGCAGGCACAGGCACCTGATGTTATATATTTTTCTCATAATAAAAATAGATACCCTATATCTAATAATACACAAGGTACCCATCCCCGCCATCTTGGATTTATTTCAAACTATCACATCAGCTGGAAGTTTTGCTTGAAACTCATCGGTAGAATTATTTTGCGGTCTTCCGATCGGTCATTCAACATCTAAGCTTACAACCAATTCAAACAAAGCGGTGCATAACAATTGTCTTTAATAAAAATCACCTCTCAATCTGCATCTACTGCCTTAGATATGCGACAAAAGGCTAAAGGGTGGACGGAAGTTGACATAAATTGTGTCATACTTTGGGTAATCCCTTCCAAATATAGCACTGATACGAATATTCAAAAGGCGTCAATTTTGAATTCGATCAACATACAAATTAAAACTAAGAAAAGGGGTACTATAAACAGTCAATTATAACTTTTGTTACACATAGTTTATATTAACATGTTTATAAATGCATATTTTTTGAAATATTGAAACAAACACACGGTGCAGGGAAATCTCATTTACATATAGGTGACAACTTCCGTCCACCCTTTAGACATTTATCGCAAATCCAAGGCAGTAGATGCAGATCGAGGGGTGATTTTTATTAATGACAGGTGTAATGCACCGTTTTGATTGAATTGACTGTAAGCTTAGATGTTGAATGACCGATCGGGAGACGGAGAGGATTGCAAAATAATTTTACCGATGAGTTTCAAGCAAAACTTCTAGCTGATGTGACAACTTAAAATAAATCCAAGATGGCGGGGATGGGTACCTTGTGTATTATTAGATATAGGGTATTTATTTTAATTATGAGAAAATATTTATTATGAGAAAAATATATAACGTCAGGTGCCTGTGTATGCAGGTGTCCTGTATGAAACAAGCGCCTGCATGTTTACTAGCATTTTCCCTCGCAACATTTGCTATAGTGTACTCTCTTCCTCAAAGTTCATACTTCAGAAATATCAATTCCCGGTAAAAGTTTTCTCTATAAAACCATTCCCCACAATCATACCCAATCATTCTCGCAAATATTCTTTATTTAAGATTTAAAGCGCAACGTTAACATACATGCGGTATAAAAGGGCTGCTTACAGCCAGACACTCAGGATTCGTTTAATATCATTCTATTCAGGACGAACCAGCGTCCTTCAGTCAACTGAATATTAACTGATATGACTGAATTGCAGAGTGATGTCATTTAATATAGTCATCTTTAAGTTGACCCCTTTTAGTTTAAATTGATAAATCTTGACTTAAAAATTGAACACACAGATCTTCTTCGTTCGTCTCTATCAATTCGATTTAAAAGTGGTTCACTGGTACCAAGAAAACTGAAATTTCGCTATAATATCTAATAACAACTTGTTGTTATAAAGCCACATTTCTTAAAATGTTCATGTATTTTATCTTTATTTCTAAACACTACAATCTTTGATTAAGATGTGTTGACATTTTAAACTCCATGCAACAGAGTATACTGTCATGTTGTTATACATTTTGAATTTACAGGGTGGCAGGAAATACAAAATTTATTAAAATACATAGAAAACAGCAAAAGAGATATCGTCTCTCCTTACTTTAAATTAACATACACTTTACAAATCATGTTTTTCTATCATAAAGATATTTAATTATTGTGAATATTTTTCCTTTTACACGTTTGTCTGAATTAATGTTCCATGCATATATAGTTTAACTCTGTCCAGTATCCACCGAAACAAAACAATACTCTAAACGATTGCTTTGACTTTTTATTTCATTTAATATTTTCTACTCTAAATTTAAAAAAGGCATCGATTGTTGATAAAGCTGTTCTTATTATTTTTCATATTTATGTATGTACATTTTTTCGGCAAATAACAAATATATTTCACTCAAAATTTATTATTTAGAAAAAAAATACTGAACGACCTTTGTAAAATTTCGAAAAGCCATATATAACGCTGGATTAATTGTACCACCAGATGGTTAATGTAAGCGTTCAATAAAATGGCTTTTGATTTTAATGATAAATAATATAGAACATATATTCTGTTGTTTGTAATTGTAATTTATATACCAATTAAGCATTTAAGATGAGCAACTGGCGTGAACCGCCATACTAGTTATAGAAAATTAAGCAATGGCTGATTTCCTAAAATCATGGGATATATCTTTAACGACTATCATTTTTCTCTTTCATAAGGTGGCTTGGTATTTTTCGCGCCAACTTATTAATAACTGTCTGTCGTAATCTGTTGTTCTTGGATATCTGTGAATGGACTATCCTTTCTCTTAACATTTTTCCCTTTGATTTCTATATTACTTCAGGTAAATACAATATGTGTCAGTTTTGCTCCACACATGGTGTGAAATGACGTCAGCGCCAGAGTGTGTCCATCATTATTAATTACTACTGTTCACACGGTATACGAGATTTCCATAAAAAAAAAATTCAATTCTATTTTCACCTGATTGAGTTTCAATGGTAAAAAAAAACACCCCATTTATTTGTTTCTCAGCTACAAAAACAAAAATATTGGTTTCCATTTTTTTGTTATATAAAATAATATTTTTAAAGAGCTCTATGAATTCAAAGTGAAATGCGAAGTTTCGATGAATTTACTCAAAAGAAGATTCAACTACATGTGCATTCACACCCACCAACATACTCTCTCTCTCTCTCTCTCTCTCTCTCTCTGTTAATTAACTATTTTTTTGATAAACGAAAAATACATATTTAGTCGAAGGACCTTTTAAACAAAGTACATAAACCTTAGGGCCATGTGAGGAAAAGCGAGACAAGATAAAAACATTGTAATAACATTATATTCAAAAGCATCTGAATTGATAAAATTTGAGCTCTTAGACTAGCAAGATTCCATCTGTCTTGCAAATTGTTTCATGTGTCAACAAAATCCTGGATAGCATTTTTACCTACAATCATTTTAGTAGCAGGTGGATTGTATTTTGTAAATCTACAAAAGCTTCAAGAAAAGACATCTTATAGCATTGATATAATTGTAATCATGTATTTGATTACTTTATTTGTGACTGATTTAAAATGTCAAACTCAATGGAGGTTTGATTTTTGTGATTTTGTTTAATGCATCTTATAATTTCTTGTTGAATAAAATGACAATTAAAAGAACAAAAATGCTGGTAGTTTAGGATGGCGCTCTGGTTGCTCGCTGTGTCATTTTCCATGATGGTCCTTGGTTAATGCGTCCAAAATGTCCGTAAATGAATTTGCTGTGAATTCGTTCTTCGTTATTAATTGGTCCCCTACAAAAATAGAAAAAAAACAGCACTCTGTAATATAGTTGTAATATCCATTTACCTTCAAGGGTTGATTAGAAGTGCAATTTTGGTATAAAACGGCATTGTTACTTTTACTGAAAAATATTTATGTTATTTGCTTCAACTCATGATGAAAGAGTAGCTCTTACCATTTCGGTCTAAAAATTGAAACAGCAGGTTCGTTCCCCTTTTGAACATACGTAGTTTTGATTGTGAGAGGTACGGTGTGGGTTTTATTTCACTGCTATCCATAATCTCATTATAATCCTCAATACTGTCTTTATCCATCATCCAAGCGTCTGAATGAATCCTACTGTTTCGTTTCCCGAATCGCGGATAATCGTTTTCCTTACTACTTGTGTAAAATAAACAGAGGGCACAGTCACATGACACAAGCACAATCAACGCCCAAAACAAGCTTTGCATTCTCAAACCTGTAAAAGTAAACAAGACACATAAATAATATTAAAAGTTATGGTGCGAGACTCGTCTGTGTACATGTATTTAAGAAACATATTGAATGTTATTTTTTTTTCTTGTATGGTATTCTTAAATGTTTATCGTTGAAAATATTTGTTGTTGTTGTTTTTTTTTTTTAAATATTCCTTTTTTCTTGTTGGTTGCCTACTTGTAGGGAAAATGCAAGTCAGACGTCATTGTTTCTAAAACGGTTAAATTTGGCCTTTAATAACCTTTGACGGAAAAAACCCCAAAACAAACAAAGTTCATTTTAACAAAAATGAATTCTGGCGGTTTCGACACATCCATGTTATATCAAAGCGGTTTGAGTTCAAGTCTAATTGTGGTTGTCCCCAGAACTGGTTTTACGCATTAAATGGCGTGCCGTGTTCACAAGTTTTAGATTACTTCCATTACATCTGTCAAAAAAGAGTGAATTTCTGCAAAATTGTTGTCTTAGGTTAAACATTGTTTCTGTCAAATTTTAAGATATACTGACAATATGTACATTTTATGTTTTGATTAAAAATCGTCTTTACACTTTGTTTTAAATATTACATTCATGAAAGTTGACAGAGATATTTTAATCATTTTTTAAAAAGGTACATGTACTTTCTATGAAATTTTACTCATTTTCACATCATATACACTTAGATGTATAAATAAAGGAATAAATTTCAGCAAATAATTTGCAAAAAAATTTGCAAAAAAAACAAACTCAAAACAAAACAAGAAACCGATAAGAAATAAATTAAATCAAAGTACTGAAATACTGACGGGAGTTGATTTTAGCGATTATAATTTATTTTAAAATCAACGATATGTTATTTTGCATGGCAAGTAGTTTCCTATATGTACATGTGAATTACGCACATCTTTTATATTATGAATTCTCTGAGACGAATTTCATGAAAACCCCATATGAATCATGCTGTGTATTATTCAAAGAATTAAAGGGGCACGATTTTGTCACGATTTTGGTCAAATTCTATTTTTCTGTTTTTATTATTTACAATGCTTTAGGAATGCATTTCCAATGACCAAATGAAATTTGAGAGTCAGTAGTGAAGTTATAAGCAAGATACAGGGCTCACAATTCTTTGTCATGTAAACAAGACTCGTGCCCTGTTTTTGTTTACATTAATTCAATATACCGGTAAAAGTTCTTTTTCAAGCTGATTTTCCTATCTTCTTATTCATTTAAGCACAAATAAACAGATCCTGACGTTTACCACATTCATTTTCGGTCTAAAACTGGAGTTTTTTACTTCAACGTTCAAAATGTAAACAAAAGCTTTGTTTACATAGCAAAGAGTTGTAAGGTCTGTAACTCGCTTATAACTCAACGAATGACGGTCAAATTTTGGTTGCCAATTAAAAATGCCTTACTGAAGCATAGTAAACATTAAAATCGGGAAAATAATTTTTGACCAAAATCGTGACCATGCCCCTTTAATTCCATCAAACTCTTCGTATCAATAATCGAAATATTTCTGAGAAATTGTATTGCTCGGCTGTCTCCGTTAATCTCCGACAATCAAGAGAGTCAGACTCTCTGCTTGTCGGAGATTTACGGAGACAGCCGAGCATCTGGCTGAACGAGATTATATTGAAGTCAGGCGTAGGATTACATACAATGTACGACTACAAAAAATATCTAAATTGTTCGTACCATTTAAAATCTGACTACTTACAATTTATCTATAGATAAGTTTTCTTGAAAAACATTGCTTAAGAATAAATTACATCGAATTTATCTATAATATCTATGTATAATTATATACGTTGCCTTATTCTTTTTGTTGCAGGATTTTATTCAAACCAGTGAGTAGGTATTGAGTGCGTCGTATTTCTAAATGTTGTTCTTTAGGTCAAATCAAAATTAGTAACAATTTTATCATTATAATAAGTATTTCAGATGAACAATTTTTTTAAATGGGGGGGGGGGGGGAATCACCCCACTTTTTCAACTTCCCCGCTTTATGCATAACATAATCTGTTTATTGTTTATGAATTAATGTCTAAGGTTTACTACTAATCATTCGCGATATAAAAATGTATGAAATTTAAAAAAGAAAAGCGCTAGTGTAGGCATATTAATTTGAATATTTTAAACCATAGTTGTTGGATCCAAAGTATCTACCCAATGGTTAACTCGCCCTTTTACTTTTCGCCATGACGTTAATTAGTCAACCCGCTTTCCTCGGGGCACCCCGTTCTGAAAAAAAGTATTTCCATCAGGACTAAAATCGTTTTAAATTATTTCATTTTATTTATTAACTTTTTTGTATGAGATGTCCGATCCAAAGTATCTGCCCGCGATGAAGAACTCGTCCTACACTTTTTGCAATGACGTTAATTAGTCAACCCGCGTTCTTGGTTACCCCGTTCTGGAAAGTTTTATCTAATTCTCTCCCCAAAGGTCGTGCTTCGCAAGCCTTCTATCCATCAAAACTAATATCACGCATTCAAGAAACGAATTGGCTCATTTTATTTGTTCAACATTTGTCAAATCTTAACTTCTATGTATACTCTAAATAAGTTACCAGAAATAAATTCGTTCTTAAAGTAATCATTCAATATTTATTTCAAGTAAATATTTTGATGCAAACTACCCCTGGATTTGATTCGCCAAAGCGTGTCCATCACCTTACTCTCATTTTTGCTATTTCGGGCATGTTTATCGAAAATGAAAGTAAGTTTTTGATTAATTTCACAACAATGATTATCAGTACAATTCAATTTATAGATTACGGACATCATCTCACACATGTTGAAACGCCAAAGGTATAAGCAGTTACTCTGGTACAGGCATTTTGTAGTTTATTTGCAAAATGCCTTAATTTATAAATATAGATACTATTAAAGGTTATACATTTCACAATAAATTCGCGCTCCATTAATTAATTTTATGAATAGAAGAGCAGTTTCATGATAAAAGAGACAATTTATCTAGCGATAATTACGATAGGATCTTGGACATATTTTTCCTGAAACGGATGGTAGGGACTAATAAGCTAGATAAAAATAATGTGTTTAGATTTCAAATTCAGATAATTCAGATATTCAGATAAGATAAACGTTATTTACAAACAATCAAAAAGGCACGATTGCATTCTAAATTAAATGCTTCCATATCTTATTTTTCATACAGGTGTATTATTTGCATTGCTAGCAATATCAACAAACCATTGAGAGTTACAGTGAATGTCGTTTGATCCTTATTCAAACGCTTGTAGTTAGTTAAGTTTATGATATACTCGTAGTGTTCTAAGTCATTTGTCCTTTGCAAATTGCAAAGTTTTACAATTCAATAACATGCTGGATAAAAGAACTACTAGTAGGTTTCTGGTATCTATTGAGACCCCTATCTTGGCCGTATTTCAAGAACTGTCAAACACAAACATAATTTTATTATAGATTTTAAACACATTATGTTGAATAGACGAATTGTACCAAACAAATCAAAATTTAACCTAAAACACTTTTTCTTTTGTTTTGTGGCGCCTAATCAAACAAGTGCTCTATTTCGTCTCTGCGAATGAAATTGTAAAGAGTTATCATTTTTCCTGACGTGGGTTATAATTTTTTCTGCAATGTCGCTACCTTCATATCCCGCATAAATCACCAAAGAAAGCATTTTAATGTTTAAATATGACATTGTTTAGTTTGTTTTCTCCAGGTATCTTCACAAACCCAATTTTGATGCTATTCCAAGGGCTATAATATGTTGCGGTTTATTTTAGAGACCTAAAAACACACTAAGAATATTGGAAAAAAAACTCACCAAATGTGACGTAAATTCAATAAGCACAGTAAACACTACAAATCCGAGTTCATAAAAATTCCAACATGGAGTGCGCTGGTCAAAGGTCTGTTTCTATTGCGAGCTCGTAACCTATTGACTAGGTTATATATACAAACAGAGTAATAAAAATATGACATCGCTGGGGAATGGGATACAGAAAAGACTATTAAAACACGCCCAATAACGCACACCCAATACGTGGCTCTGACGTGGTGATATTCCAGCTCAAGTGATCAACACTTCAAGGGATAGACAGTTCACAGAACGATTAAAAAACACGTTGTGGGGGTTGTTTTTCTCTCTCCCTTATTTTTATTTTTAATTGCCGATCATAGTTTTTTTTTCAATTATGTTTTGTAATCGTATTAATGCCGATCTCGACTTCGATCAAATAGTAATTGTATCTAATACCAGAACGAACATGATACATCAAAGTAAAATCAATGCTGAAATTATATAGTAAATAAGTGACTACCCATGCATTGAAAGAAGATGTACGATCCACACTTTAAGCTCTGTGTCCCTCTCACATATTTCGACGTGCTCAGATTTATACTGATCTCAAAGTATTCTTGCTGTATTGCTGTGTTTTGTTGCCTAAAGACTTCAGTGTAACAAACTATAGTATACTACATTTATAATTTGATTACAAGTATTCTACATAATAGCTGATACACAAATAAAAGCTGAAACGTTCAATTTATGCTTAATTTATATAGTAACACATAAGCATCCACCATGTTAAAAAGGTACATTGAAAAATAATATTAAAATCAAATTTTTACATTATATGGATAGCCTAACCATGTGGAAACGATTTCAAGCACATGGAAGTTTGTTTTCCTGATCAGATGACTACGGCTATGATACGAGAAGGTCAGTTATAACATAAAAAATTTCTAACGAAATGTTTTGTAATTCAGGGTTTATTTCGTCGCGGGCGTTATCCTTTGGGGTCATACGAAGACCGTGGTTAGGAGAGGGGTTAAAATTCTGACAGTGAATACTTAAGGAATAAGGAATCATTCTTTGAGTATTATGAGGTGATAATTTCGGTCGGGGCGTGATCAAATCCAATAAACCCCAAAGGGCTTTATGATAGATTTGATCACGCCCCGACCGAAATTATCACCTCATAATATTCAAAGAATGATTTCTTATTACTTATATTTACATAATTTTATGCCATTGTACGATTAAATATTTAAATATAAATAAGCAAACCCCTCTGGCGCCTCAATTTGGCGTCATTTGAAGTTATGGGTTATATTGTACAAAATCGATACGTAGTGTTATCACAGGCAAAGACACTGGAAAATGTAAATATAAAGAAATATTTTCTTTATATGCTTTGTGGGCATATGACTACTAACAACGTTTGGCGAATTTCCATTCTTAAATCGTACAGTACCCCATGGGGTCAGAGAAAACTAATTCAGTTTTTACCTTGTTGAATGATGTGGACCATAGTCTTCCTCTTTAATATAAAAAAAGTCAAAGTAACCCTTGACTTGGGAAGATGAGCAGTGACATGTAAACAGGATTTCTTCGTAATTCCCAAAATGGTGGTTAATAATTTGGATTTAACTTCAAATTTGTTTTTTCTTTACCTAACTGCGTAATAACTTTGACAAGTAAAACATTATTTATATAATCATATTAATAATTAATAATATTATATACATCATATTAATTTTGATGTAATTAAAAGCGATATGGGATGACATTTTTGTGTCCGAAATATTTTTATTGTGGAAGTGTTACATACTATTATAAAGACAAAACGAAATGGTTAAGGACTTATAAACTTCTGTAACATGTAGTCATGGTTTTGTGGAAAAAGCTATGTAGAAGCACTGAAGGAAGCAAAATTAGTGTATTGTCGTCCTGTACAAATATCTATTTGCCATATATCCCTTTTAATAGAGAAATCTTTATTTCGATGACATTTGTTGATTAATTTCAATCTTATCTTTCATAAAGACTTAGTACATTCATAATTATCATAACATGTTTTTGCAGCTTAATATACTTCTAAAATGCACAGCTCATGTTGCTTTAAATCACCATGCATATTAAATTGGTTAAAATGATTTCCGAATGATGAAATAATTCCAGTCGCTTTTATTTGAACTGAAAAAAAACTATGCTGAGGCTTTAATTGAGGCGTATCTTTGTTTTCTGATTAACTTTTTATAATTTCTTTAAAAAATATTCATTTTTGTAAAACATTTCATTTTTAAGTATTAAAATGATGTTATTTTATTTGTCATGCTTGCTACTTTCATAGCCTTTATAAACAACCCTTAATTATCTCACTTCACGGTTTATATTTACATCTTTCCAAAGCCAGCATGAGTACCTTAGTTATTCTAATCGGTCAGTACGTTCAATAGAAACAAGAACCATTTATTCCTAATATGTACACTTAAATCGACGGTTCGATTTTGTTAGTGTCAGTATAAAGACAAACTTAAAGAAAAAGAAGAGAAAATACCCAGTGACGTAATGAGAGACTTATTTTTTGCTTCTTACGCCGGTTGTGATAAAAAAAAACCACCCACATTTAATATCGTATAAAGTCTAAACATGACAAAATATACAATTCAATTAATCCAACTTTCTTAAAAAGGTGTCAGATACGTAAACAAAGTACTTTGATTTTAATATTTCATACATGACGGAAAAACTGTGGATGTCCATGCAGTACTAAAGAGTAATTGATTCAGAGAGAGAGAGAGAGAGAGAGAAAGAGAGAGAGAGAGAGAGCTGATATATTGGAATCCGCATGATACCGGATATTAATGACATCTCTTCATAAAGCAAACTTAATTGAAATGACAGCCTACATTTACGCCTATTATTTACGCCATTTTTTCAATTAACACCCATTCATTAGAGAATAACTACGAGTACTATAACTTCAGATATTAATACATATCATAAAAGCGAGGATATAAAACTGGCTAATATACTTAACTTACTATTGAAGGACGAGGAATGTAGAAGGTGCCATTTCATTCATATTATTTCCCAAGCACACCAAGCAAGCAACCACAGAAAGGCAAATACATGTACTGTTAAACACTTCTCCACTCTAGTATATAAATGTCGATCATATCTCGATGCGAGTTTTCAAGACATAAATTTGACTTAGTCAACTGATCAGTCATTTTCCTTAAAGGGACCTGGACACGATTTCAGATGAAAATTTTATTTTTGATTTTTTATGTATTAAATAGTTTGCTAGTGTATTTTGAATGATTTACCAAACTTTGAATGTTAGAAGTCGTGTTACAAGCGAGATACAGAGGAAAGAAGTCGTTGTTATGTAAACAAAGCTCAGGTCTTATATTTGTTTACAAATACTGTAAAGTAAAGAAATTACCATTTCTTTGACAAAATAACTTGTGGAAACAAGATAAACTTATTAAATGTGTTCATAAATAAGTTTATCAACAACAAAATGCAACATTAGACTGAAACTTTTACCAATTCAAGACATATGTAAACAATAACAGGACTCGAGCTTTGTTTACAAAACAAAGAATTTTAACCTCTGTAACTCGCTTGTAACTCGATATTTGACTTTCAAATTTTGACAGAGCACAGAGCAATTTTATATAAAACATGGTATTCCTTACTGTGACATATTACATGTAGCTCGAAATATTATTGGTAAACGTGGGTATTGTGCCCTATGCCGATAATGAATTTAAATCAAATCACCATTACCACATATTAGGGTGATTGCATTGTTTGAAAGGGCTAAGGCGACATTTTTTTTTTTACAATAATTAACACTTTTAATAAGATACGAAAAGCAATTTGGTGTCTACTGACACTTAATTTTTCCCATCCGGATAGAATTAGCAATAATCATAGTTTATATATTTGAAACGTTTGGTACGGCGGGCGAGAAATCTCAAGACTATACCGTTTAAAAACACTCAAAACCTATTCATATCGTAGAATTATTCAAATTATTACTTAACACCTAAAACACAACTCAATGCATATAACATCCATTTTTTTCTTCGAAATTCCAATTCGAAAGAAATCATCATGGTATGTTTTGGAGCACCCGTATCCGATATATAATAATGACATTAAAAAAAATTATTGCCAATTTAATACTGGTAAAACAAATTAATATGCATGAATGATAACTTGAAGATATTAAGTTCTCCCTTCTGCATAGTTATGAGTTTTCCAGAGTACGACCTCTCCAGGGTACGACTTCTCCAGCATCCGCCAGTAGGTGGCGGTATTTCGGAAACGCGAAAACGAAAGTGGAAGACAGTAGGTTTAGATACCCGGCGACAAAAAAGCACTGCAGCTATGCTTAGCGCTTTAAAAATAAAGTAAATATTTTATCCTATAGAGAATATAATGCCTTTGAGATTTTTTGAAAACCCTACAAAATGTCCTTGTTCTTGTTCTTTTAAGAAAGTTATTTCTCTCTTAGTAATTATCATTTTCCCGAGCGATATATTTATCTTTAAAGGTAAATGCCTCCTCTTAAAGGTGAGACACACTAAAATAAAAGCAAAATTGGTTATAAACTCCGTAAGTAACAACCTTTCATTAGATACATGTATATAAGGAATTTTACGAAACTGCATTTTAAGCGGATGAACAAAAATGCCACCTTGGCACTGGCATACTTATCTGGCACAGTACGTAAGTGTGTTAATAATTCTTAATATAAAATAAATCATGATGCATTTAACATAGCCAGCTTGAATTTGTATTATGTGGTGGTGTTAAACTCGGGAAGTTACATAGATTAAAATAACATTGGTTATCTAATGCATTTACTCACAAATAGTTAATAAACTCAAATACACATTCTTTGAACTTTCAAAATCTTCTTACAGACGCATTAAAATTAATTTTTCAGGGACACTCAGGTGACCTACTGCTATTAGTTTCAAGACTCTACCCTGAAAGTACTAAAACTATACGAGGTTCAATCAAAAAATACGAAGACAATGTGACTGTTTATCCTATATTTTTCATTAAAGTCATAACTAACAGATTAATTTATGCAACAATACTTATTTTATTGATATACGAAGTTTCATTCCATTTGATGAAAAGGTATTTTTGTTACCCGATTTTTAAATCAATATGGTTTGTCACCACGGCGCAGGGTAACGTTGAAAACATGACGTCAAGATGAGGCAAGCACGGTTAATAGAAATATCCAATCTTTATATCACCCTTAGTATTTTGTGCTCTTCACCATATAATTTAAATCGGCACTATCCGGTGCCGACCGGTGACGTCCGGTGACGTCAATGTATTTAGTCAACTTTAAAAAGACTTAATATCTTTAGTTACTGATATCTGTTCAACAAATCTATATATCCCATCATTATTTGGTACATAGAATGTCATAGCAATTTTTAATTTTAGGTTTCAATATTAGTGGGTTTTACGCCCAATTTATGGAGATATTACTTTCAACATGATATGGTTTATTGTTGACACAACACAAAGTTTGACGTTGCGCCATGGCCTCATTTTTGCAGGATTAGATTCTAAATAATTCTTAGAAATAAAGGAATATACGATTTTTTTTTATTTCAAATTGTTTGAAACAATTGCTAGATTATGTCTACCAAATTTAGTAATAATATGACGTTAAATAACATAGCTATGGCAAAAGTCTTCGTATTTTTTGATTGGCCCTCGTAGTGACCAAATTTGATGTGTACCATTTATAGTAGATAAGAAACATAAATTATGAAAGTCCAAATGCCCAATATTTTGAAATATGACATAAAAAAGATAACCTTTTCCCGCCATTTTCGCATTTTAACATAAAACGTCTTTTTTTTAAGCAGTTTTTATTTTAGAAAACATTGAACGATTGCTTGAACAAACAAAATATTTTCAAAAAAGATGTTTCAAAAATAGATAAGAAAAATGTCAATTTTTGACTGACTTTGTTTAAATTACAAAAATAGCGTCACTTCTCACGTAATATACTGCCAGTGAGAGCAAATAATCAAATATATAGGTGAAAAACAAATATTTAAACATACTTTTCTCTAGTACCAGACATTCGGCAGGACAAACCAAGCATAATATTATACATGAAGTTGTAATGGCCAAAATGTCCTCTAGTAAAATTGTGAAAATTAGAGCCACAGAATCAGGGGTGTGACAACACACTTTGAAAATAAATACAGTACGCACATTGAATTTTATTTTTAGAATTGCGTTAACTTTTGGACCAAATCACCCTCCTTTGAAAAAATTTCAAAGCGTGTTTTTGGGACCAAGTCAACGCACTTTGACGCACTTGGATTTTTTTCATAGTGCGTTATGAGGGAACATCACCATGGTTTTTTTTTTAAATCGGGATACTTAACGCACTTTGAAAAAACAAGAGACCCATGAAACCACATCGCTCACCTGAGCAAAAATGGCTTTATATTGGCGTTCAAAGAATATTGTGCCATATGGCCCCTCGGTAGAATAACAAAAAATGAATACCGTAGAGTATCCTAATTTTTCACTTATTCTTGCATACACTTAATCTATGACATTGTACCTTTGTGAATACCTTCTTTACCGAAAATAAGAAGATCCTATACAAGATATTAAACTAAATTTTTGGTAGGGATACACTTAACTTCCAATTCCCTTTATTTTAGTTTTGCCCCCCCCCCCACACACACACTTTATAAAGCGATCAAAATATATGAGCAAATAGGAATATTTTCTTCTTCAACTACTTACTAGTTATTGTATTTTATTTTTAAAATTCCTATTTTGAGAGAAGAAAATTGTACCTCAATGCGCTCAAATTAAAAACATTCAAAAATTTAATTAGTCTCCCCCATTATAATCATTTATTGTTTACCATGCGTGAGCTCGTGTGAAGTTTTATAACCTTACTCACTTGATCGACGAATACACTCGAATGAAAAATTTGTCATGTGATATGTGCAAACATAAACTATAATTATTATAATCAATGTATTGACAGGCATATCACTCTATTTTACTAAGGCCCACCCATAATTTTCATCTTTATTAAAAACAAATGGCTACAAACCAAGATGATTTTCCGCTGTACTATTTTCTTAAGAATAGCGATAATGCATTTATCCCCGTAACAGTAATGTGTCAGAACAATGGAAACTGTTTTAAAGACGTCGTTTTTATTTACTCGTGTCTGAAAAACTATTAAAATTGGTGTAAATTTCATATAATTAATCGTATAAGGAGGGGACCCCAGAAAGTACATGTAGTTACAGCATATCATCCTTTTAATTTTTCTTTACAAGTATTTAACGTTTAGCGAGACATTTCTAATAATCAACCAAAATTGCAGCGTCAATCGTAGATAATAAGCAAGATACAGAGCTCAAAATTCATCTAGGTTTTAGTCATTTTTTTTGTTCACAAGAGTTTGTTACATTCAACTAAGACTCTTAAACTAGGTATTTCCTATTCAGCATTTAATTAAAATGTAAACGAACAAACGCATGGCCTAAGGTCTGTGTGCAAACATAGAATTGTGAGCAAAGCTTTATCTTGCTTATTATTCGAAGCTTGACACTCAAATATGGTTAGTAAATAGAAGATTATAAACAATTAAAGCAGAAGAAACATGCACTAAAACAAAGAAGGAGCACAATTTTTTTTTCAAAATGAATCATATATATACCTACATATATTCGTCAGCGATATTAAACTCTGTTTAAAATGAATAGACTAGATAGAGAAAATGCTGAGCATCTTAACAAAACACATTGCATTAATCAACCATGACGCAAAGATCGTACCGAATTGGTGATAGAATGAATTTTATTTATGCATGTTGTTAATGCATCAGATTTTGATTATTCTTTTTAAATAGTCAACTGTCTAACTTACCGAAGTCTATATTTGATTTGATACGTAAAAATTACAAAATATAGGCGATAGTTCCCCAGGTTACAAAGCATAAATGATGAGAATGGAACGTAAATTTAAAAAAAGACTATCACTAACGTCAAAAGTGAAAACTGTCAACGCATTGAAATATTTAACCTCAATTTACTTCACAAAATCTGCACCAATGTATCTTGCATGTTTCAAAGATTCACTTTGCACACGCACTGTTGCACAACAAACAAATTCATCTTTGTCAGATTGAGCCATTTTTTATGCGTCAAACATTGCCGCTTCAAAGAGATTTTAGAGATATGGACCCGAATTGAAGTTATAAACTGATTGAAGCCCACCCCCTTCCCATTTTAAGCCGGGCTCTGCTGAAAGCAGAGTAGGCAAATCGCCAATGTTTCTATAAATAGCACAACTTCAAAAGTAAACAAAAAACCGAACAGCGTCAAAGTAAAAACTTCCGCTATACCAAATAGTTAAACAGAGAGTCTCATTTTGATAAATGTACTGTTTTTTTTTGCGAATAAATTTAGCGTGGGAGTTTTTTTTTCTTTTTGGTGTTTTTTCCTTATTAGTTACATGTTTTAAAAACAAGACTATGCATTTTGGACATATACAATGCGCATGAATTTCCATGTACTACTTTACATAGCATTCACATCGAAAAAATCGGGAATTGATTTTATAATGCTTGTTTCAAAATTCAATGCACTGTTGATTTTTTTCTATCACACAGACATTTTTTGTAATAGCCACTTGCCAAATTTAGTCGTTCCCTGACATTTTGCTGACATTAAGAGAGAGAGAGAGAGAGAGAGAGAGAGAGAGAGAGAGAGAGAGATTGACAGTCTTTTCTAAACAATATGCATAAAGACACATCAAAAGAGCCCGGCTTTCAGTACTTCAGTACTTTGATTTTCATTTTCGTAATAACTCAAATTTGGAACAAAATTAGCCTTTGATTTTTGCAATTTATATTTTCCTTTCCATAAGGATGATTTATGCTAAATAAAGTTGAATTTGACTCAGTAGTTCTTGAGAAGAAGATTTTTGAAAATGCACCCCCCTTTTTTGCAGTTTTAATTTTTGCAATTTAAACATGTAATCACCTTTCCATAGGGATGCTTTGTGCCAAATTTAGTTGAATTGAACATATTTTATTGCATATATATATAAGATACATATACAAATGGTTCGGACACAAGTTCTGACAACTTACTAGGTCTTTAACAAATTTAGTTGAAATTGGCCAAGTGGTTTTAGACAAGAAGTTTAAAATGTGAAAAGTTTACAGACGGTCGGACAGACGGACGGACAGACAGACCTACGGACAGACGGACAGACGGACGACGGACAAACTGTGATCAAAAAAGCTTATTTGAACTTTCAGCTCAGGTGAGCTAAAAATTGTATGTATAAATGAAAAAATCTGGTATTCGATATTTAATTAGTTGATAGTAAATTTGTAAACACTTAATGAATGATTATGATTTGCCGTCTTTGAGAACGGGGAGAAGACAACCAAAGATACAGTTTAATTACCATTACATCATTCCATAGATGGTGATTACATGTTCGAAATGTACAAAAAATAATTGCATCTTTTTTGATAATTTTTTTTTAGATAAATCTCAAATTTTAATTCTTCCTTAAAATTCTATAATTTGGGGCTTTAGGGAATGATTGAAGAAAGATTGCTAATTTTGCTTGAATTGATCTATTCAAGTATGTTTTACTTTCACTTTTAGCCATTTTGAATAATGTATAGTTTGATCAATCCAAATATTAGACATAACACATGCACAATTATTTAAAATATTTTTTATGTTTTCAAACAAATTAAGTTTTCCCCCATGTCTTGATTCATACAAATGCCTAAATTATAGATTATTTTGCAATTTTTGTATCTTTTCCGGTGAGTATTCTAGACCAATAAGAATTTATGCGCGTTTTTATTTGCATTTTAAGTGGGCATCGATCAAGTTCACCATTATAGCATAAAATCTATAGTTTATTGTTTTAAATGGAGTAAAAGTTTACAAAATCTGAGATGAATCCTTTCTATAATTGTAATATTTGAAAATTCCCAGACTTTACATCCATATAACAATATTGGTTGGACAATTTTGTCAAATAAATCTAGTTGACACTGTATTGATATGGGATCCTGCTATGCTAAATACGATTCCTAAATAGTCAAAATCGATAGCAACTTCAATAAGCTTATCATTATATTTTATCTGTATGTTTTCTTTTCGCATGTACATGTATGTTTTATATAAAAACATATAAATCTTTCGGGACATTTTCATTTTTACTTGCCGTGTTTTCTTTCGAAACTTTAGAGTATTTGGTTGAACAATATATTTTTACTAAAAATCTTTTCGAATCGAAGACAGTACAACTTTCGTTACGTTATAACTGATAGTGAAAATTGTAACCGATTGTGTTTATTATTAGGCCATTGCAAGTTTTTGCTTTGTTTAGCGTCCACCCAATACTCAAAACCTTATCTTTCTATCAGGAAAAAACCCACAAACCTTAGAAAAACACACAACTTTAAAGGTTCAACAAAATAAAATTTATAATATATTTTTAAGCATTTTCTTCATTTTGTAACAAAAATACAAAAATAATAATCACTATGGTTTCCATTTTGAATGTTGTTATCGTCAATATTTGATTTCCGATTCGATTTAAAAATGCGATCCAAAGCCCGACATATGAAAAAAGCGATATAATTTTATGAAAAATGATTGTGGTTTTTTTTTTAATTTTTACATCTCAAAACCAATCCGTCCGCAGACGCTAAACATAGAAAAAAACTTGGAATGGCCTAATACATTAGTTACAAACTCTTTGATGTTATTGTAAACTGTTACAACGAATAACCTATATGTGGATTCGATGGTTTTCACATGAATATTTTTTTGGGTGGGTGGGTGGGTAATACTTTTATATATTCTTCACATTCAAACTTTGTTTTAAAAATTTTGTAACTGTCTAATTGGCTAGAGTTGTCGATATCATAGTTTCATTTGTCTTTAATCTGATCTTTCGATTTTGGTACACGTATTTACGAGTGCGCCTATTTTACAGATACATAATTATCTATATAATATAATATTATCGTATTTGTCTAATATAACCGTACGTTATTATTATGTGCTTGGCCACAAAAGTGTTTCTTACCTTTACAGAATGATCCCTATTTTAAAAATGACATACCAAGATAGTTTAATAAATTCTTTGACAATTTCTATAACTTTGTTACGAATTGAGATATAATGACAATTTTAGGTTTTTTGACATTAACATGAAGTTTCCATGTTTTACAGTACAAAAACATTTTTTTAGTGTTAAAGACCAGTTTGGATTTTTGATAATATAACAGTATCGTCTGCATAGAAAAAAAAGACAGTTTCATAAAAATAAAAAGAGCATCTCCAGTATCTTTGTAAAAGGTCTTTTAACCACTGAATCCCCTTTACTACTAGATGCCTTTCTGGGTCATTGATAAAAAAAATAGTAGGAAATTTTCCCATTAACGGCTTAGCATTACAATCCCAGCATTACAATTTAAAAAAAATATATTACTGTTTACACTAATTTTTTGATATAATACCAGTTAGATGTCGTGAATAAAGGGGAAAAAATTCCCGTTGACACCACTTGGACCAAAGGTCATCTTTCCAAACAGTATCTAAAGCCTATTTAAATTTAACAAATAGATAATATAACAATTTTTCACTATTTAAACGTGCATGAGTCAAAACTTTTAAAAACAGTTTATCATCTTATGTAGAGTATCCCTATCTAAACCTTGTTAAGGTTTTATTAATTTAAGTAATACTGCCTGCGTAACTATGTCACTACACGGTTTCTAAATGTTAGTAAAGAGTTCTCAGGTTGCAATGGGTCTCTTTAATTTTTGTAATTATTGGCTTAACAATACACATCAACCATTCTTGCAGTACTATTCTAGAATCGAAAACAAGGTTCAACAGATAAGATGCCAGGTAAGATGCCAAAATACGCAGTAAATATTTAAATATTTACTTCCGGTTTGGTTGTGTTGTATTATACATGTAATGACGTTATTTGATAAAATAAGTTTAAAGCCAAACTGGTTTAATTGTTAAAAGGATGACTGCACTTAAGGACATGCAATATTTGCGAGAAAATAAACTTTAAAAAAAAGAATTTTTCTTTCAATTGCAGAAATGGTCCACATCTAAACTGCAACTTTACGTAATTGCGTTACATAAAAGTATGTTGTTACCAAGTACGAATTTGTTTTCATAGGCGGGGGTCATCACGATTTCTTGAATCTCCATACGATAATGAGGACGCCCACTTTTATACTGACTTCGTACATAGTCAGCGCATGTTTGTCTATTGTTCTCCGTTTAACAGTAGTTGTATATTTGCATTATCAAAGTTATGTCAAAAGGAGATTAATAGACAAACATGCGCTCATTGTTAAAATGAGAAAAAACTGTTTCTTCTTACTTTCGCTTTCCCTGTTGTAACCAAGGGTTGATGCATGTTGAATATT
The DNA here is from genome assembly GCA_020458035.1 of Magallana ariakensis. NCBI lineage: Eukaryota > Metazoa > Mollusca > Bivalvia > Ostreida > Ostreidae > Magallana > Magallana ariakensis. The sequence continues at coordinate 30,265,254 of CM035818.1, forward strand.
ATAATTTACCACGTGATTTCTCACCTCAGGTAACTTTGTGAATACAAAATTCTATCACGTGACGTATAAGGTAGCGTGTTATGTGCTAACTAGGACAATGTTTTCGAACACGTTAAGTTGTCAAGCATTGATTTAAAGACTTCTGTACTTTCCTGGGCGTGGTCAAATTGTTGAAACCATAGTAAATAATATACTTGTACCATATGGAATATATAGGGTTATGATGAAAGAGTGATCACATAAACTTTTATACATAGCATTGTTATTCATGCCAGTCTAATTTTAGTACAATTCTGATAATGTCAGCTCCACCTCTCATGCATATTAATATCGATCTAATGTTTGGTCAAGGGCAGACAAGCAAAAATTCTCCTTTTTTCGAAAGTTGTAAGGAGAAAAACATAGAATGAGCTTATTGTATCACAGTCTAAAATCTTAATTCATGTTGGAAATAGACTAGACTCTTTAAAAAATTAACAAAAGTGATATTAGGTTAAGAAATAAACGCAACAGAAGCGACCGAAAAGGGCCCAAAACCCGGCGCTAAGTGCAGTCATCCTTTACACCCAAAAAAATTATATATATATACATATATATATATAAGTTACGTGAAAGATGACTTGGATTTTCTCCGTCATTTACCTGAAAAAATTAATAAGAACAGCAAGTTCATTACTTTTGATGTCATTAATTTGTACAGCAACATTTCAAATTCTCTGGGACTTAAAGCGATGGAATATTGGATTAATAGGATACCTGAAAAAATCAACAATCGGTTTTTAAAAGAATTCATTTTAGAAGCTGCAGAAATTGTATTGACTAATAATACATTTACATTCAACGGAAAACATTTTAAACAAATTAAAGGAACCGCCATGGGCACTAAAATGGCTCCAACATATGCTACCCTTACATTAGGATACCTGGAAGAGAAAATGTATAAGGAAACAAATAGATTATTTAACGAAGAGACGGAAATGTATATAACAAAGCACTGGAAAAGGTACCTGGACGACTGTTTTATTGTTTGGAATTCCGGAGACAACAATCTGTCAGTTTTTAAAAATATATTGAATGAACTTAATCCAGATATCAAATTTACAGCGGACGAAAGCCTGAATAGAATTTCATTTTTAGATATTTTGTTGACCAAACAAGACGAAGTCATTAAGACGGATGTATACTACAAACCTACGGATACTCATCAGTATTTGCACTTCAACTCATGTCATCCACGACATACGAAAAGAGCAATACCGTATAACCTGTCTAGACGAATATGCACAATCGTTAACGACGAGTCTGTCAAAATACAGAGATTGCAGGAATTAAAAAAGTATCTAAAGAAACAAAGTTATCCGGATAAAATTATTGACGATGCTATTGAAAAAACCATGATATTAGACAGAAAGAAGCTCCTCAATCCCGTTCAAAACAACAATAAAAAATCGAAGATATTGCCACTGGTTACCACCCATAATCCCAGAAATACTAACATCGCCCCGATTGTTCACCATCTAAACAACGTCTTGAAGACTGATGAAACAATGGCTAAAATATTTGAAAAACAAAAATTTATAAACAGCAAAAGACAGCCGAAGAATCTTCGACGCATCCTTACTAAATCCAATTTCAAAGAAAAATCGGAGTTTGAAGTTACCAAATGCCAGGATTCGCGATGTGGCACTTGTCCCTATATCAAACAAGGACATCATTTCAATTTTGGTGGGAAACAGTTTATCGTTAACAACAACATGTCGTGTCAAACCAGAAATCTATTATATGTTATCACGTGCTTAGGTTGCGGGGAACTATATATTGGAAAAACGGGAAGTACCTTACGGGAAAGAATCCGAATTCACAAACAGCACATCAACCAACCGGAATACCGCAAACTTAAAGTTAGTGAACACCTTGACCTGTGCGGGAAAAAAATCATTTACTGTTTTTCCGTTCTATAAAATGTACAATTCTAATACTGTTGAAAGGCGTGATAAAGAAAAACATTTTATAAGAACTTTTAAACCTAAATTGAATAGCTTAATGTAACCTCTGAGTATTCTAAATGTTTTATTCATGTTTTAACTGTGTTATATAATCTGTTATTATTAGTATTGTGATATCTAAAAATACGGGAAAATATGACGTCATTCAGAGACTTGAAGACGCCGTTAAACTATTATGACGTCATAACAAACGTTACCATGTTAGTATTGTAAAACATCTGAAGAAAATGAAAGCGCTTATGTTTTACTCGATCTTTGTGTTTTCATTTATTTAAGTTTTATATATATTTCACCGACCACTGAGGTTTTTCTTGGATTTATATATATATATATATATATATATATATATATATATATATATATATATATATATATATATGCGATAACTAGCTACGCTTCGTTTGATCAAAAGTGAAATAAATATATTTATTTTCATGTGGTAGAAAATTGGCACTCATCCAGCTGATCCAGCTAGCAGGATTTATAGCCATGTCTATTAATCCTGCTTGCTGTATCAGCTAGATGAAATGTAGTTTTTCACTTACTGTTTCTTACAAATCATAAATTCACACATGGAGCGAACAAACTTTTATTAGATTTGCAACTTAATTTACATTTATCACATATAAAAAAAAATATACGGCGATACTTAATCAGAAAGCTACATATTGACGTCATAAGATACTCACTTTTCATTAGATTAACAATAATTTTAAATGCGTTCTATTCTATTGCTAGCACCATGTACCCTGTTTACAAACTGCGAATTTGTAACACTAGATGCATGTCATCCAAACGATTTTCATAGTATTACTCCGTATAATAGTAGAAAATATTTATTCAAGTATGAACATTGGAATTGGATTTTTATTTTTTTTTAACATATTCTGTAAAAGGCAACACAGTCCCATCTACGTTTATAGCCATTTCTTATTTGATCAAGTTTGAATCTGATTGCGTTTATATCGGTAACAACGGCCATAAATATCAAGTTTGGTGATAATAAAATGAGCTTATTAACCTGAGCTTTCCCATAAAATCTGTGTTATAACAGCAACGATAAAATTCTCAAAGCCTACAAATTAGTTTTAGACCATTCATCCCAAATAAAAACTTTCAAGTTTACGTCGAGTTTCTACGAAAACTATAGTACAAAAATATTAGAGAATACAAAAAGGAAAAGGCGCACTCGTAAAGAACTAGAGTGTGTTCAATATAGTGTAGGTTTGTTTTTAACCGCGACTGCGAAATACTTTTTTGGCGTATTTTATAAATGTATAAGAAATATCTCGAAATATATTTGAAATATGCTTTCACTAAAAGGAATGAGCTCAGCTCCAAATTATTGTGATTAAATGTTTAAAAATCCCGTTCTTGATATCAATAAGCGACAAAGCATTTTTTTGTATCACATCCTATATTAGCCCGAGGTCCCTGTAACTGCTCTCGAACTGATATACAGCGACCTCGAGCTAATATAGGATACAATATAAAAAATGTCATGTCATGATTTTTATATAATATATTTTTATTATACCTCTACTTATTTTTAACTATATAAGAGTATTTCGATATATTTTGCTAATTCCTTACATGTATAAACCACCGTAAAAGGATTGATTCCCTACAAAACAGACTAATTCCCTGCAAAAAGGGGCGTCAGTTTGATGCACTGATACTGACTTAATCGGATCACTTAAAAACTTCTTTTAATCTTAATCTAAAGAAAAGATCCGAAATATTCCGAACAAGAGGCCCATGGGGCCACATCGCTCACCTGAGCAACAATGGCTTTATGTGGGTGTTCAAAGGATATTGTGCCTTATGCCCCCTCGGTAGAATAACAAAAAGAATGCCGTAAAATATTCAAATTTTACACTTATTTTTGCATACACTTAATCTTTGACATCGTACCTTTATGAGATACCATTTTTACCAAAAACAAGATCCTATGCAGGATATAAAACTAAATGTTTGGTAGGGGTACACTGTTAACTTCCAAGTACCTTATTTTTCAGTTCTGTCCCCTCCTCCCCACACTTTATAAAGCGATCAAAATATATGAGAGCATATAGGTACATTTTCTTCTTTAACTTCTTACTACCGGTAGTTATTGTATTTTATTTTTAAAAATCGTATATGTGAAAGAAGAAAATTGTACCTCAATGCGCTCAAATTAAAAAAAACATTCAAAAATTTAATTGGTCTTCCACATTATAAACGAGTGTTGTTTACCTGGCGTGAATTCCTGCGATGTTTTAAAACCTTACTCACTTGATCAATGAATACACTCGAATGAAAAATGGTGTCCTGTGAAATGTTAAAGAGCTATTATAATCAATGCACAGGCGTCGGAACGGGGTGGATGGGGGCTAAGCCCCCCACTTTTTTTTGCAAAGTTAGACATAGCCATACTCAAAATCCTTTTTTTTTTTTGCTTGTCAAGATTTCTGATAACGTCTAGCCTCCCCCATCCATTTTCAATTTGCTTCGGACACCACTGCAATGTATTGACAGGCATATCAATCTATTTTACCACGGCCCACCCATTATTTTCATCTTTATTCAAAAACAACAAATGGCTACAAACCAATGATTTTCCGCTGTAATATTTTCTTAAAAGTGATAATACATTTATCCCCGTGACAGTTATGTGTCATAACTATAGAAAAAGTTTTAAAGCGATTGTTTATATTTGTGTCTGAAAACCATCAAGGTTGGTGTAGATTTCATACAATACATCGTATTAGGAGGGGGCCCAAGAAAGTAGCTACAGCATATCTTCTTTTAATTTTTCTGTACACGTATTTAACGTTTAGCTAAAAATTTCTAGTGATCAATCAAAATTTCAGCGTCAATCATAAAATTATTAGCAAGATATAGAGCTCGCAATTCTGCTAGGTTTGAGTCAATTTTTTTGTTCAAAAGAGTTTATTACATTCAACTTTAGATTTTTAAGCTTCGTATTTCCTATTCAGCATTTAAACTGTAAAAGAACAAAAGCAAGGCCTCAGCTCTGTGTGCAAACAGAAAATTGTGAGCAAAGCTCTGTATCTTGATTATAATTTGATGTTTGACACTCAAATATGGAAAGTAAATAGAAAATTGTAAACAATCAAAACATAAGAAACGTGCACTAAAAGAAAGATCACAATTTATTTTTCATCACATATATACCTATATATTTCTAGCAGCGAAAACAATCTCGGTTTATACTGAAAATGCTAAGCATCTTAACAAAACACGTTGCATTAATCAACCATTCCGTAGATATCGTACCGAATTACCAATAAAATGTATAGTATTTTATAATATGTTGTAAGTGCAAATATTAAGGCATTAAAATATTTAACCTCAATTTACTTCACAAAATCGGCACAAATCTATGTTGCATGTTTCAAATATTCTCTTCGCACGTAAAGTGTTGCACAACCAGCAAATTCATCTTTGTCAGTTTAACCCACACACGCGTTCATCATGGCTGCTTCGAACAAAGAACTTCCGTTTTCGAGTTATGGAATATCGAACCCGAAGTTATAAACTGATTGACAGCTATTATTTCTTTATTATTAGTTACGTAAATTACTCAAATTTGAAACTGAATTAGCCCATAATTTTCGCAATTTATATTTTCCTTTCCATGAGGATTAATTTTCCTAAGTTACGTTGAATTTGACTCAGTAGTTTCTTGAGAAGAAGATTTTTAAAAATGCAACCCCCTTTTTTACAGTTTCGGGGTTTTCTCCGTTTTGAAAAAAGATCAGCCTTTCATTTCTGCAATTTATTTTCACCTTCTTATAAGGATACCTTTTGCCAAATTTGGTTGAATTTGGCCAAGTGGTTTTAGAGAAGAAGTTCAAAATGTAAAAAGTTTACAGACGGACGGACAGACGGACGACGGACAACGGGTGATAAGAAGGCTCACTTGAGCTTTCAGCTCAGGTGAGCTAATAAAATCATGAATATTCTTTGGAAAAAAATTAATTCTGGTTGTAACGCCTTTTTTTGATTGGCTATGATGAAAAATGACAAAAACAAACTGTCAACCATCTCAAAAATCCATAAAGCGAAATTTAAAGCAGAGCAATACGGACAAATTCATCTTTATCACCGACGTCAAAATAACGTTTTTATGATGAAAAATATACTTTGAAGCTGAGGATCAGAGAACCTTAAATTGTGAAACTCACTCCCATTTATTTTTTAGAGGGGGTGTGACAAATATGACCATATATAGTGAACATGTAATTTTTTAGGTCACTTGAGTCACTTCACCTTGAAGTAAATTATCACTTGGCCATATTTATTTTAAATACGTGTTCAATTTTAGGAAATCTACTTTAATGTCCTATGGTGGATTTTTTGTTTGTTTATAATTGTATAACTAAATTATACAGAAGTGGAATTTGTTATCAATATTACAATTGCATATTTTTTCTTTGTTTTTTTTCCTATCTATTTTGAATGAATGTGTGAATGAAAGTGGTATGGAAAGGTGATTTAAAATATTTTAAAAATTGACATTATGTTAATAAAAATTTTGTATGTTTGAATTTGAAAAATGAAAATAATAATAAAACTAGACTCTTGTTGCTATAGCAACAAAAAGGTCTTCCGTTCTCATATAAATGTATTATTCTGTAAAAAAAACAACAACAAAAAACACCTTCTATCAAAAATTCATCATCTATGTAAATTGTGTGCATTTATCACTTACATTTTCTAAGATCTGCTAAATAAGATAAACTACTTGAGATATTTGATATATCTCACCGGAAGTAGATCTTATTTGTTTATTTCACATCGCATAAATGACTTTTGTAAGAATTATTGCCTAAATAATAATTCTTTGTTAAATAAAAAATAAAGTTAAAAAAATAATTTTTAAAGTGCTTCCGGTGCCGACCGGAAGTTACGCCGATCAAAACAAAATTGTGTGAAATTGTCTACATACATAGGTCTATCATCCCACAAAGTTTGGTTGTTAAAGTCATTACCGTATTTGAGATTTTGAGAAGTCAAGGTTTTTTACATCGGGACAGGAAACGGATAAACGGAAGTGTTCAATGAAAATAAAAGTTAACTTTTCGTAAACACTAGACAATGTGACCTTATTGCCTAACATTTTATAAAAAAATATTGAAGAAAAACAGTAAAACTTATAAACAGCTTGATTTCTTTGAACTCTTCCGGTGTGGACCGGAAGTGACGGTTGACAAAATGAAAACTGTTAAACACATCTTCTATCAAATGTCTATCATCCTTGTAAGTGTCATGTCTTAGTCACTTACAGTTTCTGAGATCTCGTTGTTACAACATTTCTTTTAAAAAAAAAACAACCTGAGATATCTGAGATATCTCACCGGAAGTAGAAGTTTTTTTTGTTTTTTTATCATCGGATAGATGCTATATGTAAGCATTTATACTTAAATTTCAATTCTATGTGAAATAAATTAAATGCGAAAAAAAGATAAATTTTGAAGTGCTTCCGGTGACGACCTGAAGTTACGCCGAACAAAACAAAATAGTTTAAACACATCTAAACATATAGGTCTATCATCCTACAAAGTTTGGATGCTTAAGTCTTTTTCGTTTCTGAGATCTCGATGCGACAAGCTTTTTGTCGCGGGACAGGAAACGGACGACAGGAAGTGAATTTTGAGAAAATGAAAAAAACACCTCGAGGTATTATCATTTTCTATAAGTCCTGAAAATTTCAAGAAAATCTGTCAAGGCATCTCTGAGAAATCTTGTGGACAATAAATGGGAAAAAAATAATAATAACTAGACTCTTGTTGCTATAGCAACAAAAAGGTCTTCCGTTTCTCATGTATAAATCTGTAAAAAAAAAAATGCATTTCTCTTATAAAAAGAAAAAGGATATAACCGATACTGTGATGGAATCTTTCAGTAACTTTTTCTTTGTGAAACAAAACAAAACGAGAAAAAGTCATTTTTGAAATTTGCTCTGACGACCGGAAGTTACGCCGGATCAACCGGAACATGGTAAACATATCTTTATACATTGTTCAATTTTCTCTCAAAGTTTGGATGCTTAAGCATTTGTCAGTTATGAGATCTCGTTGAGAAAAGGTTTATTGTCTCGGGACAGAAAACGGACGAACAGAATAGCTTAATGAAAAATATGTTAATATATCTTAAACATTTTCCTCTCGTACACTACTGTTTATCAAGCTTACTGAAACAGTGTAAAAAAAACCAGTTAAACTTATCAACAATGTCATTTGTTTGAACCCTTCCGGTGAGGACCGGAAGTGACGGCTGACAAAATGTAAGACATTAAACACATCCTCTATCAAATGTCTATCACCTATGTAAGTTTTGTGTCTTGATCACTAACAGTTTCTGATTAACGGCGGGTACACAATTTAGTATAAAAAAGCTACGTGAGATATTTGAGATATCTCACCGGATATAGATATTATTTAGTTTTTTTTTTACATCGCATAAATGACTTATGAAAAGATCCATACTAAAATAATTATTCTATGTAAAATAACTACAAAAGGTAAAAAAAAAAAGTAATTTTAAAGTGCTTCCGGTGACGACCGGAAGTTACACCGAACAAAACAAAATAGTGTAAACACATCTACATATATAGGTCTATCATCCTGCAAAGTTTGATTGTTCAATTCATTACCATATTTAAGATCTCGAGGGGTCAATTTTTTTGTTTTGGGACAGGAAACGGACAAACGGAAGTACTCAGTGAAAATTAAAGTTAGTATTTCTTATGCATTTGACAACTGGGTTTTATTGCCTACCATTTTCTCTAAAATTGGAAAAGAAAAACAGTTAAACTTATAAACAGCTTGATTTGTTTGAACTCTTCCGGTGTGGACCGGAAGTGACGGCCGAGAAAGTAAAAGCAGTTAAACACATCTTCAGTCAAATGTCTATTATCCATGAAAGTTTCGTTTCTTGATCACTTATACTTTTTGAGATCTCGCGGGTACAAAATTTATTTTTAGAAAACTACCTGAGATATTTGAGATATCTCACCGGAAGTGGAATTTTTCTGTTGATTGAACATCGTTTAGATGACATATATAAAGATTTATACTTATATATTCATTCTATGTAAATTTAATTAAATACGTAAAAGAATTATTTTTTGAAGTGCTTCCGGTGACGACCGGTAGTTACGACGAACAAAACAAATTAGTTTAAACACATCTACACATATAGGTCTATCATCCTACAAAGTAAGAATGTAAAAGTCCTTGTCGTTTTTGAGATCTCGAGGTGACAAGCTTCTTTGTCGCGGGACAGGAAACGGACGACCGTAAATGAAATTTGAAAAAATGAAAAAAACGCCTCGAGATATTATCATTATCTATCATTCCTGAAAATTTCAGGAAAATCTATAAAGTCATCTCTGAGATATTCTGCCGACAAAAAAGGGGAAAAAACTAGACTATTGTTGCTATAGCAACAAAAAGGTCTTCCGTACCTTATGTATTAATCTTAAAAAAATTCATTTGTCTTGTAAAACGAAAATGGATATAACATATACTGTAATGGAATTTCCCACTTATCATTTCTATGTAAAACAAAACAAAAAGACAAAAAGTCAATTTTTGAGTACTTTCTGTGACGATCGGAAGTTACGCCGGATCAGACAGAACATAGTAGACATATCCTCATACATTGTTCTGTCTTTCCTTAAAGTTTTGATGTTCAAGTTTTTGTTACTTATGAGATCTCGCTGAGAAAAGGTTTCTGTTTCAGGACCGGAAACGGACAAACGAAAGTGATTAAGGAAATTAAAAGTAGATATTTTTAGTACATTTACCTACGGTACGTTACTGTTCATCACACTGAGTAAATTGTTTAAAAAAATCTAAACTTTAAAAAAAAAACTTCATTTTGCTTGAACGCTTCGAGTGAGAACCGGAAGTGACGGACGACCAAATGAAACCCGTTAAACACATGTTCAATCAAATGTCTTTCATCTATATAAGTTTTGTATCTTGGTCTCTTACAGTTTCTGAGATCTCCGGGTACAACATTTTATAAAAGAAAACTACCTGAGATATTTGAGATGTCTCACCGGAAGTAGAATTTTTTCGTTTATTTATCCATGTGTAGATGAACTTTTGTATTTCTCTTGATTCATTTTATGTAAAATAAGTTTAATACATAAATAATTTTTGAAGTACTTCCGGTGACGACCGGAAGTTACGACGAACAAAACAAAATAGTTTAAACACATCTACAGATATAGGTCTATCATCCAAGAAAGTCTGGATGTTCAAGTGTTTGCCGATTCTGAGATCTTGAGGGAACAAGGTTTGTTGACGCGGGACAGGAAACGGACGAACGGAAATGAATTTTGAAAAAATGAAAAAAATACCTCGAGATATTATCATTCTCTATCATCCCTGAAAATTTCAGGGAAATCCATAGAGCAATCTCTGAGAAATTCTGCCGACAAAAAAAGGGGGAAAAAAAATAATAATAAGAAAGAAAAAACACTACAATCACTATAAGGTCTTCCGTTGGAAACGGAAGACCTTAATAATAATAATAAGAAAGAAATAAAGAAAAAACACTACAATCACTATAAGGTCTTCCGTTGGAAACGGAAGACCTTAAAAATTAATAATAATAAAAAAACAATATCAAGATTTCTTGTTTACCCCCCCCCCCCCCCACCAACCTCTAGCTTGTAATAAAACAGGAATTCTTTATTGCAAACGACATGGAAATATCCAAATGATATTGTTGAAAAGTAATGTGAGGTGTTCCAAAACTTCCAAATTGATAATAAGATGTTGGATATCCCCGTCACCGTGAATAGTTTGTTTTCGCTCTTGTCAAATTCTCAGGGTTAAAAGAGATGACTTTTATCAATGACGAAACTTTGAATTTTCCCCTTATACCAATTTTAAAGAGACAGTACAGCGTATCTTATTAAAAACCCGAGTTGAAAATTTTTTTCGAGCGGGTTCAATATTTTTGTACTACTCATAAATGTTTAAACTTTCAGAAAATTACAAATTTCTCCATGAAATAAATTTAATTATTTTATTAGGATTAAAAATTTAGAATATCCCATACATATTTACATCGCAAAGTGTTACGGGGTTCGCTCTTCTATACTATTACGCATACTTATTACTATAAACAAACATATGCAGGGCTCGCGAAGATTCTCCTGGACATGTTTGCTGATAGAAATATGTCTTTTCTACTTCTCCCAGATAATAATTGTTGAAAGTTTTTACTACAACCTAAATTCATTTTTGTAAGTGAGGCCCCTTGAGGGGTTATTTGACATATTTATGTCTGTTCATTTTAAAATGAACTGAAATCAGTAATCCATTAATAAATTATCGAGAAAGTGATGATGTGTTCCGTTTAGAGAGTCCCTTTTACCAAGATGACCGTAGTCGGGCGAAGATCTTGTAGTTTGTATCACGTGACAAATACTGAATATCAAAATCCACGTGGTACAAATAAACGATACGAGATTATTCCGGTTTGTACGACCCTTAAATTTCCGGAAGCTCATAATTACATTAATTAGGCATGTGAAAGGGATTTTTATTTACTTCAACTGTCACAAGCAACGTTATTTCTTATTTCCTAACGATACAATGGGTAAATATGAAGTCATTAACTCATGGGTTTTCAACTGTACTGTCTCTTTAATGGTACCTCCTTGATAGATATATGTATGATCATTAGTAATAATCAAAGGTCACGGAAATTGTAGTCTGAGACAACTGTTTTGTACATGCAGATCGTGATCCTCTTTTTATTACTATTTAAAACGTAACCACCGAACGAGTTGGGGTTTTTTTTCAAATAATGTATGCATACAGGAAAAGAAGAGACTACAACTATTTTCGTATTCTTCAGTGACAAAAAAAAAAAGAAAGATTAAGTAAATATATTTTGTGAGAATTCTTTAAAAAAAAAAGAAGAGTTAATCAATATTTTCGTGTTCTACTGTTACCAAAAAAAAAATGTGTGAGAATTGATTATGACATTTATATTGGGGAAAAAATAACTGATAACATGATGATTCCATACGCTTTCCATAAAAGTACTTACACAATTCATGCAAATCTTTATGATTCTGACCTGCTATATTTATTTCTCAGTTTTGATACATTTACATCATTTAAGTTTAATGAAATAAAATTGAATTAAAGGCAAACAACTTTTGAACATGTTTGAAACCTTATCATGTTGGGTAGTATTTCTGAACAAATTATTTTTTTTAAAATTGATATATTAAAATCCATTTTAATAGAGAATGAGCTGTAACACTTCAAAAAGTGTGTGTAATTAATACATCGTACTAATTCAAAACCATCAAGCTTTAAACCAAAGAGGTAAAAGCAATTTTAAAGTGCTCACCTGTATGTTTTTACATTCAACGAAAAAGAATGTAATACTAGTATTAAATATTTATTTTTGGTGAACTACCCCGAAACATAAACTAAACATTTTTCATCAATACTTTTAATTTCAAAATGAAATTGTTGGTGAATCTTAAATTTGAATGATCAAAATCGTGTGTTTTTAATATTAAAATAATTCCATGCATAAGAATACGCAATATTCTTCAACGACGGCAGATTAGTTTGTTGCAGGTTTTACAAATATCAGCCAATATACTTCAAAGAAGTTTATACAATGTTATCTACTACAGAGAACATTGAATGACGAGATTACAAGATATCAAAAGAAAATTAATGTCTAAGTAATTTTAAGTGATATGTCACGTGTTGGCCTTTTTAGAATGTTTATATAAAATGCTAGTATATATCTGTCATCCATATATCCATCTTCTCAAAAATTTGAAGAAAAAAATCTACAAATAAAGCATTTTTAAAAATAGAAAAGTACTCGTAGCTGACGAAATCACAATACATGTAAATATCTGAGTAGTTTAAGGTGTTATTTCATGTGGAGGAACTATGGGAACGTTTACTGTGGAATTATTCTTATTCGTGGGGGTCAATGATCGTGCGTAGCCAAATTTTTCCTGGTTCGTGGCGTCGTAATTTTGTTGGTAGAAAGTTCGGGGTAATTTCAATAAATATTAAACAAATGCTTGTACATGTATATACGTTCGTTGGGATTTAAATTCGTGGATAAGGGTTACCCACAAAAGCCACGAACATTGGTCCCCCACGAACAATGATGATTCCACAGTATATTACATGTACCACTAGATGCAAAATCAGTTTTTTTATATGCATAGCTACCTATTATGGTGTAACAAATTATTGAAAAGGGGAATTTGTTTAACAAAAGTTAGTTATTTTTATGTTTATAATTCAATCCAGATAGCTATCTAACCGAGGTTTATCTTTTCAAGAATCGCAAAATCTTTTTTCTAATTTTTTGTTAAAGTTTCTTTGTCGAAGTTTTTTAAAATGTCGTAAATAGTTACTAGTTGCCAAATTTTCTTTTATCTCGGAGCCAGTTACTAGTAGTTCTAGTAGTTGGCTTTTCTTATAGGCAAAATTTGATGTTGATGCTCTTGTAGCATTCGGCGATGCTTACACTAAGGAACTGTTGGTAATCTTAATGAAATCTGATCCATCATGTAAGTACAAAGATTTTACGTACTTTATATTTTTTACATCATCCTCATAAGATCACGTAGTAAATCTCCCTCTTGAAAGCAGCACATTGTTCCAAGAAAATAACGAATCAATAACTAGGGTTTATAAATCGTATTAATAAAGTAACACTGTGCCAGATAATTATGGCAGTGCAAAGATGGCATTTTTGAACCCGTCTAAGCTGCATATATCGAAAAAATTCAAATATGTCATATGATAGACCATTGCTTAAAGAGTTTGCAAACACCTTTGTTACCATTGTATCTCACGTGGCAGGTGAGATATTTACCTTTCAAAACTAAATTCCTACAGGAAAATAATTTTTCCCATAGGAAAAACAATATTCCTATAGGAAATTTGAAATTCCCTATCAGAATACAAGAGCTTCCTATAGGTATTTTAATTCATATAGGAAAACTACCTGTCTGAATCAAATTCCTACAGGAAATAGCTTTCCCCTGTAGGAAATTTAATTCCTATAAGGTATTTAGAAAATCCTATAGGATTTTCAATATTTCCTGTAGGAGAATCGTTTCTCCTATGGGAATTATCATTTTCCTATGGGATATTAAATGTTAAAGGTAAATATCTCACCTGTCAGGTAAATCACATTAAAAACAAACTCAAAGACAATGGTCTATTATTTGGTATATATGTATTTTTCCAAAACTGCATCTTAAGCGGGTGCAAAAATGTCACCTTGGCACTGGCATAATTATCCGGCACAGTGTTAAGTGTATAAGAAATAATTATCTAGATTGCATACAAGTTTTATTAGTTTTTACTATTTTGTAATAAAGTAGTTTTTTTTACAATTTTTAAAGATTGTGCAGTTTATAAGTAAACAAAAAAATTTCCTGCTCTTTGTACTTATGTCAATAACACCGAGAGAAAAAAATACGCACTTTAAAATTTTTTTCAAAGTGCGTTAAAAATGGGACCAAACCGTCGCAAATTGAAAATTTTGTTCAAACTGTGTTAAAGTTGGGACAAAGTTTACGCCCTTTTCATTTTTTGCTCTAAGTGCATTATGAAGGCACATCACCATTTTTTTTATTATCTAGACACTTAACACGCTTTGATAAAAATGTATAAATTACAAATTCTGGGAATGGATTTTAAATTAGTTGATAGTATGATGATGAAACACTTAATGTAGATATGATTTGCCGTCTTTAAGAACAGTGAGGTAACAATCAAAGATACAGTTCAAATACAGTACCAGAACATTGATTACAGGAGAAAGGTCCCAATTCCTTATTTATAATAGGGCACAGAGATACCGCTACCCAAACAATGGTTTTCCCATAGTATGTTAAAAATATATATGTGTCTAAAGATAAACCTTCTTTACAAATCCAAACCAAATGTCACACTAAAAAAAAGAGATTTAATTTGCATTGTACAAGCAATTGAATATTATCACCTGAAAACAAGCTTTAGGGTAATTTTGTTCTTTAAGTAATACTAGATGATAACCCGCGCGAGTGAATGAAATAATGCAATAATGTTGAATATTTTTTTTCCGTATATATTGTGTCCGAATTATTTCTTTATAGTTTTATTAACCTATTCTTTAAAATTGAAATAAAAAAACTGCATAGCTGGATATTTAGAAAAGGGATGAAAAATTTAAACTGAATTGGATGATATATACATGAACTTTATATACATGAACATCAGGCTTTAATTCTGAGTTGAAAATGATTACAATGATTTTTTTTAAACCAATGAGTGGGTATTTAGGACGTCATATGTCTAAATTTTGTTCTTTTAGTCAAATTTCACAAATATTTTTATCCCTGTCCCAAATGTGAAGTTCAGATAAAAGACTGTTTCGAAAAAAAAAATTGGGTTGGTAACCCCCCCAAATTTAACTTCCCCGTTTGATGACACAATTAATGTATAAAGTTCACTACCAATCTGTCGTGGTATTAAAATGTATGAAACTAAAAAAAACTGCTAGTGTATGCATATTTATTTGCATTTTTTTAAAACCAAAGTTGTCATTTTCAAAGTATCTCGCTCTACACTTTCCGCCATATTGTAAATTAGTCAAACCGCGTTCCTGGGCACCCTGTTCTGGGAAAAATTCTTTCGATCAAAACTAAAATCGCATCAAATTTTTCCATTTCATTTATTAACTTTTTTTTTATTAACCAAAAATGTCCCATTCAAGGTATGAATATCTACCCGCGATGCATGATGAACCCGTCCTACACTTTTCGCAAAGACGTTAATTAGTCAAACCGCGTTCTTGGTTACCCCGTTCTGGAACGTTCTCTTCCATTCTTTCGAAACTAAAATCACTCACTCAAGAAACGAATTGCCTTGTTTCATTTATTCAACATTTGTCAAATCTTAACTTCTATGTGTACTTTAGGTAAGTTCCTAATAAATATATTCGCTGTTTACGTAATCATTCAGTATTATTTCATTGCAAACATATATTTTGATGCATACGATCCCCGTCTTGGATCCGCCAAAGCGTGTCCACCACCTTACTCTCAATTTTGCTATTTCGGGCTTGTTTATCGAAAATGAAAGTAGGTTTTTGATTAATTTCACAATAATAACTTATCAGTTAAAATTCAATTATACCTTACGGACATCATCACACATGTGTTGAAATACCAAAGGTGTATGCAAGTACTCTGGTGCAGGCATTTTGTAGTTTATTTGCAAAATGCCTTAATTTATAAGTATAGATTCTTAAACATCATCCTATGTTATATATTTTGTTGATATACACAAATACATAAGTAACGAATATTTGTTTCTCATCATATTTAATCATAAGCACATGAAATTTTAACCATTTGTTATTAATACAATAATCATTTTTTTTTTTATCATTTTCGGTTCTTGCATTGCCCATTGTTTTGAACGAAATCAAAGATCGTTTTAATCGAGTTCATTTGCTGCATAACTATTGTCGTTTGCTGAATTTTATTTTTTCAAATGTTAGTTTGATAAAATAAAAATCAGAAAACGACAATATTAAAAAAGTAAAAAGATGAAAGAAAGGATGGACAGTTTCTAAGCGATGCAGTTTTGAATATGTAAATTGTTGAACTATGTGAGCTTATGAGAAATCTCCCTATACGAGCAACTGTTTAACAAGTTATCTTTTACTGTATCACATTGAGTTAAACAAGGTTCATTCGTTGTTCTATGTAAAATACTAGTAAAATAAATATGGACATAAAATAATTTGCATTACTTTATTTTATTCCTGCAAAGTACTAGTGAGCAGGATGATGGATAACAATTACCCCTTCTTTACTGAGAAAACCTTGACTAATTTTGACTTGTGGGCTGGAGCATTATCGCGCAACAACAAGAGACTCTAAAACCAGTTTTTGGACGTTTGTTTTTGTATTGCTGTTTAAGTGTATGCAAAATTTAACACTTTTCTTATTGGTTATAGGAAATTGCAACACAATATCCTCTCAATCAAAGGAAATACGGGGTCAACCAAAAATACGAGGACAATGTGGCTGTCTACCATATGTTTTTCATTAAAGTAAAAACTAACAGATTAATTTATGCAACAATACTTATTTTATTGATATAAGAAGTTTCATTCCATTTGATGAAAAGGTATTTTTGTTACCCGATTTTAAAATCAACATGTTTTGACACCACGGCGCAAGGTAACGTTGAAAACATAACGTCAATATAACGCAAGCACAGTTAATAGAAATATCCTATCTTTATATCACCATGAGTCTTTTGTGCTTTTCACCATACGATTTAAATCGGCACTATATCACTTGACATCTAATTTGTTCACAATTGTTCGAAAATCATAAGTTTGTTACTCGAAGTTTTCTTATTTTTTACCACATGTCTCTTCATTTACAGTAAGACAATCCCTGAATGTCAGATGACGTTGTTTATTTTTTTTATCAAATATTTTCAGATATTATATTCCCTTTCGTACTGACTGATGTTCAAAATACATTTACCACAACCCCCACAAAATGTGTTAGAGTTAAACACAAATGTGAAAATAATTTTTGACTTATTTTTTCCACCACTGAGTATTTTCAAAGTTTTTATCGACTTTTTCCCGAGTTAGATCCATACTGTTTATACTTTTCGTTGCGCCGTGACGTCCGGCGACGTCAATGTTTTAGTCAATTTTAAAGAGGACTATATGTCTTTAGTTACTGACATCTGTTCAACAAATCTTTATATTCCGTCATCATTTTATAACATAGAATAACATATCAATTTTTAATTTTAGGTTTCAATTTTAGTTGATTTTAGGCCCAATTTATGGAGATATTACTTTCAACATAATATGGTTTATTGTTTACGGAATACAAAGTTTGACTTTGCGCCGTGACCTCATTTTTGCAGGTTAAGATTCTAAATTATTCCTAGAAATGAAGGAATATATGAACTTTTTTTTATTTCAAATTGTTTGAAACAGTTGCTTAATTATGTCTACTAAATTTAGTTATAATATGACGTTAAATAACATAGCTATGGCAAATGTCTTCGTATTTTTTTTATTGACCCTCGTAGCCTAGACGATCTTTTATGTGTTCTGACAGCGTTTGGCAATAACTGGACGCTTTCCAAGTTTTGTCATCCATACTTTATCATTATACATTCTTTGCGGCTAAAAATAATGCACCTACGTTTTATCTACTGTTAAGTATGTCTGAAAATGGTCGATGTTTCCTCTTTTTGAATAGTTTAATTAATTTTTTCGCACAAGAAACACTGATAGCTCTCTGTTTTTCATTCATTAACTGTGGTATCCATCTTGCGGAGATCATCTTGAATCCGAGGTTTTTGTTAGCATTTTATGAGCTGCTCCCATTGATATTCCTACATGTATTATTTAAGCTATGTCCTTACCAGTGTATATTTTCTCTCTATTAAATCTTTGATTTTCAGCAATGTTTTGAATTACAAACTGTTTTCGGGTTCCGGATCGTATACTAATTTAACACTTTCTCTTCCATCTTTTTTTTTTTTTAACCACATGGAAAACAGTTCTATATGACGGCTGAAGGCCTTGGGTTCTATGAAACGATAACTTAATGATAAGTAACGTGCGTATAATTCTACAATGTCAACTTTTTTTTACAATAATATGTACGAGTAATCATAATGAGTCACATACGATTCGGTTTAATGAACAGTAAATTTTACATGCTGAATTGAAATAGATACAGTTAATCAGTTTGTTATAAATAATGTCATTTTGACACCTTCAGGTATATAATGAATATTTACTGTTCCACATATTTTTTATGACATACCAACACAGTCTTTTATTGAAAACAAACTCAACCAGGATCACAAGTGGTAGATGGTTAACAAGTATCAAGCAACTGTTTACTTCTTGTTAAAGTACAATAAATAGACTGTTTTGTTTTAGAAAACGTACGTGATGAATAATCGTTATATGATAATCAATGCCAGTAATTTTATCTTTGAGATCCTTTTAAACATGTACATGCTCATTCCACAATGTCGCATCATTAATGATAAAACAC
Source organism: Magallana ariakensis (assembly GCA_020458035.1). NCBI lineage: Eukaryota > Metazoa > Mollusca > Bivalvia > Ostreida > Ostreidae > Magallana > Magallana ariakensis. The sequence goes on from CM035818.1 coordinate 30,284,388, forward strand.
GTGAATGGTGTGAGGTGAATACACTTAGTCTACCAGTAATCTAATATCAATTAGAAGAGAGCCAGCACACGATCTTTGTACAGGTTGTTGTTCATTTGAGAGACACCTTTTTCCAAGATGAGACGCAGATAAGTGGGGTCGATAAAGAAGAATATGACTCTCTCTCTCTCTTTCCGACGCCTTAAAGAATCTTATATCAGTGTTAATATCGTATGGTGTAATGTGATCATTTACACCCTCTAACGTAAAAAAAAACCCAACCCTATATTGTCAAGGATCTATACGATACTGTACCTCTATTGACGTCATTTGGTTAAAGAATTTTACAGGAAATAACCTCAAATACACCAATTGTACTTCTTATAATAACTTATATAGATTTTATATTTATGTACAATGTATTTAATATAATCATGGTTTTTGTGGTTTTTGTTTTTCTATTTCTTGAGATCAGGATAATTTTTAAACACTTTACAAAAACCCCTTTAACGACCAGTGTGCTATCATACAAGGAGATGCACCTTATCAGCCACAAGCTACTGTGTATTAAGTAAGTGAATCAAAATTAAGGTTTAGCATATACGAACAAAAACCTTATTTTACAGATTAAGGTAACGAAATGAAAATGGTTATTCGTGTATGATGTTTTGTAAATATGGCAGAATCTCTTGGAATAGATATTACTTTTCTCAATAATAGTTTATAGCTAGACAAAACATATCTGAACATTGAAGATAATTTGTTGACCAAACAGCCTCCTTAATTATTTGCCACAAAGAAAAATATCGCTCGCATCAATATCAATATCAGTCAAATAGGTTTTAACCATTGTAAAGTTTTAGTAACCTTTTAGGACCAAAATTATTTTTAGGTAAATTATAGTAAGTTTTGAAGACTGAAAGTCAAAGAGAGAAAAAATTATACTTTATTATACCTCATTAGAAAAAATTCGATATAACGCGCCATCTGATTAGTCTAGAGAGTCACGTGTCAAGGCGAACAAAATGTCATGTTTCCCGGGAAATAAATATAAATATTTCACCCATACGGAAGCCTCAGGATTTTCATTCCATTTGTATTAAAATGCTGCGATGAACATACGATATCAATAAACATAATTGAATATAAAATATTTTTAAGTTTTCATTTTTTAATAAAAAAAATAATTATGATTCAAATTTATGAAAAAGGGAGATAATAGCAAAGAAAATCAAACATTAACGAGGTTTTTGCTTGTTTTTAGAGTTACAAGTGATTAGAACTCGACGTATGTCGTTCGGTGTAATAAACAATTTATTGTATAAATGTTTGGGATAAATGATTGATTTATTTCCCCAAGAAAAAGCATATTTCTATCGATGCCCTCGCGAAATATGATTTTTCTTGGGGGGAATAAATCTTTTTATTATACCTCAATATGATTATTCTATATAACGCATGGATATACATTAACTTTTAAATTCACTTGCCCTTTTGACATGTGAACTCAAATTTTGACTTGCCCAAATCTTAAACTTGGTTGCCCACATTAAGTACAAAGGGAAAACACAATGTAAATCAATTTTATTTATATAAACTAATAGCAATATGCCAATAATATAATGCTATAGTACATAGACTAGTAGATCTTGATGATCAGATTTCCATTTATGATATCACGAATTCCAGCGTTTTCTAAATTTGAGGAGAAGGTTAGAAACTTAGCAGGGCATTCTCTCCATCTTCTCTATCGTTTTCCTTTTAAGTTTGTATTTTTTCTTAATTGCAAAAGAACCTTTTGACTCTTTTAATTTACCGGGGTACTTTCATTGTGTCCCCCCCCCCTCAAAGTATATTTAAAAAGAGAAGACTGAGATGCTTAGTTAAAAACTGAACGATCTCCGTTTCCATCAAACACACGAAATAAATACCGTATAGTTGGGGGTTTTTTTGGCGGGGATATAATTTTTTTTGGCGATTTTTGAAAATTCTCAAAAATTAAAATCACTAAATTTAAGTACTTCTTTGTTGATTTTGTGTTGTCAAGCATGTAATTTTTAGGGCTTATTATTAAATACATTTGTAAGTATGATAAAAAGGGACAATTGTTACAGACCTAGGCACACAGTGTTACAGATACAAATAAACACTTACTCTTAATTAAAAAAAAAACTAAATTAATGTAAATAAATAAAAACTAAATATTACTATAAATTAGAAGTTAATTGTTCAAACACCATATCACTCTCCCTGTTCAGGTGTGTAATTAACCCCAGTGATAGGGGTGTAAGCTTGTGTTGTTTTAGGAGACATGTGATCCATTATCGACTCAGTTGCAGATAATTGTCCGATTAATGGTTTATTCACTAACAATAAAAATCAAAATTGATAGTTAATAAGGGGTACTTTTTCATGCATATATTAAGTAAAGTAACTATTTAGTTACTTCTGTTAAAAATATTGAAGTGTGTGAAGCCCTGGAAGCCCTGCAGGATCGGACATCAAAATTAATGGGACCACCTTGTAATGGTGACTTACGATTTTTGCCTAAGTACATTAATTTCTCAATTATCAAAAATAAACAAACAGTAGATTATTAATGAAAAGAAAAGGATTCACCAAAATTATATCCACCAAAATTAATGGAAAACCTTGTAGTCCCAAATCCGCCAAATTTGTTTCCCGCCAAAAAAAACGGCTATACGGTAAGTAATACGACAAATGCATTCAGAATATCGTGATAGGACTCCATCACATGGTTTGGCTCTTTATCATGACAGCACATACCGTTACGAAAAAAACTGTCATCGAACACTTGTATATGTATTCGCGCGATCAGTTAATCAATGAAACAAGAATATCATATGGAACGACTTACCAAAAGCGCTAACGGAAGATGAATTAAGAGTTCCAAATTGGAAAAGATGTTGCATTCTCTCACTAGAGGTCGTGCTACACAAGCTTCGCTTACACTGCCGTCAACGCCCGATGTACAAGATTCTTGTACAAACTTAAACGATGGGCAAAATGTAATTAAAATCTATGTAGTTATTGCTTTTATCTATGAATATGATTATAAATAATTAAATATAAATCTTTAACACCTTTATATATTTTTATTTCAACGTTACTGGGAGAGGTAAAAATTAAAATATGATCACATGATCTAGTTCGACAGATGTTTGAAAAATCAGTTTCTGTAAGCTTCCGATTTATCGATGATTTTACATAAATCAGCAGCAATGTTATCTCCTGTGATGTTTTTAAACGTGTCCTCAAAGTCTTCGCCCGTTGATGACTCCCATTCAATCTGATTGTACAGAAGAAACGAATCAACAATGCCATGTGCTCGCCATGCTTGTTTTGATCATGTGACAATTTCCCGGCGTTGACAGAGGAGTAAGCGAAGCTTGTGTAGCACGACCTCTAGTGAGAGAATGAAAATGTTAATCAAAAGTTTTAATGATGAAAATTGTTTGTAACCAAAAAGAAAAAAAATGTATTTTTAATCAGAAATTTTACTTGCCCGATCGGAAAAGACTATCCAGAGTTTCACTTGCCCGAATTGAGATTTTACTTCGGAAATCTCGGAATTTTAAATTTCAAAGGAATGAAAAAGCCAATATAAGCAATAGATGTTAACAAAATATGATTTTAAAAAAATATTTTATTTAAATTCTCTTTAAACCACAAAAACCAATTTAACTTATTTGATTCGAATTTATAAAAGAAAAGAGAGACAATTTTTAAAAAAATCCCAAACAATAATATTAAAATTAAATTACAAATATCATAATTGTAAGTCCAAGGGAGTTTTCGCACATAAACATGCCAGAAAATGTCATGCTATTAGGCCTAAATATTTAACAGTTTACGGTACATCTTATGGTTTCAGTTTACAATATCGTGCTTACAATAGGGCGTGTTTTCAATTTTCAATATACCCAAGATTAAAAAAAAATTCATTTAACATTTCTAGGCACTTTTTTACACGCTAGTTCATCGCCAAAATACAAATCTACAAACCTATTTTCGGTTGTGCAGCAGAAAGCAAATTTCATGTATATAGATAGTTAATTGACTCGATAAAGACGATTGCCAACTTATTTTTTCTTTAAAATTTAAGAAATTAGTGGGATTCGATGAATAAATCTGCATTATATCATTTGATGTTCCCAAAAAAAAAAAAGGACAGCATGTGGCTAAATGGACCCAAGTTCTTGCAAAGCAGCGAGGAATAAATTGCATACAATACAGTTTTTCCATTGCTAGACCCTGAAAATGACAAGTAAATAGGAACAGACGTTATTGTACAAAAAACACAGTTAGCTGAAACACCTTTGATGAACAGATTCAGAAAGTTCGGAAGCTTGATAACATTAGTGAGATCCATTGCCCACCTGAAACAATTTATCAAGTCATTCGAAGCAGAAAGAGAGATGACGCATTTGTCTGAGCCAAAGAAACTAAATCCTCAGATATTGAGGGAGGCTGAAACTTTCATTGTCAAGGAAACCCAACGAAATTTTTATTTAGAGGACATTGATGCCTTGCAAAGAAAGTGTCAGATAAACAAGAACAGTAATCTGGTACAACTGAATCCATTCCTGGACAGTGATGGAACTTTACAAGTAGGAGGACGCTTAAAGAATGCTTATCTCATTCAGACAGAGACAAATCCCATCATCTTACCTGGACATTCTCACCTGGCCAAATTAATAATCCGCTCATGCCATGAAAGGGTATTCCATCAGGGGAGGCACATAACAGAAGGCGCTGTTCGATCAAGTGGTTACTGGATTACAGGATGTAAACGATTGGTGTCGTTACTCATATATCAGTGTATTACCTGCAGGACGTTGCGTGGAAAGGAACAACATCAACTCATGGCCAATTTACCAAGGACCGTGTAATGGTAGGACCCCCTTTTATGAACATAGGCTTAGATGTTTTAGAACCTTGGCAAGTGGTGACCCGGAAAACTAGCGGCGGAATAGTGAACAACAAGCGCTGGGCAGTTTTATTTACATGTTTGTGCATCAAAACCGTACACATTTAAGTACTGAAGGAAATGTCAAGTTCTTCTTTCATTAACGCTTTAAGACGGTTTGTGGCCATTAGGGGTAGTGTCAAGATAATTCGCTCAGATAGAGGAACCAATTTTATCGGGGCAGCAAACACTCTCAACCTGAACCGAATAAATATTGAAGTTACAACATCAAATTCTTACCTGGAAGAAAAAGGTATTACATGGATCTTCAACGCCCCCCACTCTTCCCACATGGGAGGAGTGTGGGAGCATATGATTAAAACAGCTAGGCGGATCTTGGATGCTCTACTTTTGGATGCTTCAACCAAAAACCTGACCCATGAAGCCATAGTAACTTTCCTAACAGAGGTATCTGCAATTATAAACTCAAGACCGATCACATCCATATCCACAGACCCAGATGATCCTATTATTCTTTCTCCCGCTTTGCTACTGACGCACAAAGATGACAGTCAAACTACAACTCAGTTTGAGTGTGATTCAAATTTGAACATGAAAGATATCTACAGAGCGCAGTGGAAACGTGTGCAGTGTTTATCAGAATTATTCTGGCAGAAATAAAGGAAAGAATATCTCCATACTCTTCAAACGCGCAGGAAGTGGACATCTGCCGTTCAAGATCTGACGGAAGGAAGTATTGTTTTGTTGAAGGACAAAAATGTACCGAGGCGATCATGGCCATTAGCCAGGATTGTAAAAGTATTACCAAGTGACGATGGAAGAGTTTGTAAAGTCATTGTTCGAATACACCGTGATGGCGAAAATATTGCAATTGGAGGTTACGTAATGGAGGCGACGTAACTAATAATATTGAGCAGGGGTTTATTTTTAACGTTAAAAATTGAACAGGGGTATTTTTTTCATTTGTTTATAAAAATTTTTACCTGTGGTCAATTTTCAACAGTTCGCTAAATACTTCTGATGCATATTTGCAATTTTTAGGCTTGGTGTGTTATAGGACCAACGATATCCAAAAATAAGCATTCAATGCTTAAGTAAATCACAGATCTGTATTGGCATTGCTGATAATAGTTTCCTTCACAGTCGATTCACCGACCACGTGACCAACAATTAGGAGAATTTAATATTTGAACTGTTGAGAGGGTAGGCGTGATAACTGTAAAGTCGCAGATATTCCCGCCAAAGAAAGTCTTCATTGTCTTAAAACTTTGTACAACCAATAAGGTTTGTCGTAAATGTGAGCTAATTCTTTTTTTATATCTATATTTATATGGCTGTTGCACATTTATATTAACAATGTAAAGTTTCATCCTAAAACATCACTGCTTCAATATAGAAATATTTTGTTTCCTGACATGTGCTTCCTTCGGTGTACCATGGCCGCTTCGGCCATGGGTTGATTCTCAACGCTGATAAGCATCAGCATCATCAACATTCGGATTCTAGCTAATTTTTTGTATGTTTCTTTTAGATTATACTCTTTCCTTCACCTCCTCCTTCTCAAACCATCTCAAAGTCCTCCCCATTCTCCTCTTCCGTTCTTGTTATGAAATTTTATTCACGAGCCTCTGCATGTGCATTTTGGAAATGATGTACAGGGTAAGCGAGATGGAATTTAGGTTAGTTTTAGCAGTATTAACCCCCCCCCTTCCCAATATGAACTTGGCTAAGAATAAGTACTCAGAAACATTAACTTCCTTGTCGTAAAAGGCCGCTAAGTATTGAGATGATATGTTTCTTGTCTTCAATTAAGTAGTTCTAATCTGTTTTCAAATTCTATTTTCCGGTGAATATTCGATTCTGCTCCGTGGCAGCGGTTTAGTGGCATTTGAATTTGAAGCCGACTCGATCTGCGTTTTGGTTCGTTTCCTTCCCCCGTGCCTTTTGGCTTTTTTTATGTAGGAGATATGCTTCTAGCATTTTGTCCTTTTTCTCTGCTGTGTTTCGCATGCTCTGTTAAGAATTTTCTTTTTTGTCACAAATTTTTTTTCCATGTTCTTTTGTAATTTGTTTTCAATATTCCCATGTTGTTGTCTTGTTCACTTCTAATCTATTTTCATTTTCTATTTTAGTTTTTATCAGTGAATATTTGATACTGCCCCAAGGCAGCGTCTACAGTAATTGAATATGAAGCCCGCAGGATAAATTCCAAGAAGAACAACAGCCATGGGGAGAAGTCAACGCCGATAAACATCGACATCCACTTCGTTTGCAACATCCCAAATGTTGTTTTCAAATCGTTCTCATTTTCTATTTACCAGTGAATAACCGATGACGCTGTTGCAGCAATTAATCAGCAGCCATGGATGGAAGTCAAACGCTGATCGACATTGACAACCGCAACATTTGGATTCCAGCTATGTTGGGTCCGTATGTTATTTCTAGATTATATCCTCTCTCCCTGTCCCACCCTCACCCTGTTCCCCATTGCCTCGTCCCCCACCTCTCCCCCTCCCTTGCCCCACCCTCATGTTGTTGTCATGTTCACTTCTAATCTGTTTTTATTTTCTTTATATCGGTGAATATTCTATGTTGCCCCATTGCAGCGGTCACATAATTTGAATATGAATCCGACGGGATGAATTTCAAGAGGAGCAGCAGCCATTGATGAAAGTCAACGCTAATCAACATCGACAACCTCAGCGTTTGGATTCAATTTTTTGTCAGTTTTTAAAAAAAAGTTTTTATTTACCCTACCATCCCTCCTCTCCGACCTATTTCCACACTTCCTCTACCCCTGCTCCGCTCTCCACGCGCCACTCTCCACGCCCAATTCTCCCCTTTCTAGTCACCAATATCCTCTTTTTCCCCTTCCACCTCTCGCGTCTTTTCCCCTCCCCTTCCAAGAGTCCCCGTCCCCACCCTCTCGTGCCCCCCTCTCCATGTTGTTGTCGCCGTCGTTAACAGCTTGATCCCAGCTACTTTTTGCGAGGGATCCAAGTGGTAGTTAGTTAGGTAATTAGGATTTCATTGAACATTTCCGTCATTGGTAAGGAGAACCTCACTGACGATGTCAGCACAAAGATGGTGAAGGGCTAATGCTATAATTGTGATTGTCAACTATGTGGCATTTTAACATTATAATTATATAATAGATATAAAATAAATATACAACCAGATCGTCAATAATCTGCTATTATCTGACGAACATCCATTCAAACATTATTTCTCTGTTCAGATCATAGTAAAGTCTTTCAGAGTTCAACCCTAGCTGTGGTGACCATGCCAATTTCAAGTAGTCTTATGTCACACACGTGCGATTCAGTAGTCACGTGCGATACATTTGTCTGGTTTACAACAGACTTATGTTCCACTGATCAACAGCTGACAAAAAGCAATTGGTTTTTCACAGCTGAAAGTAATATTTTCCAAAAGCATACTTATTGAGAAAAGAAAATGTGTTATTTGGATGAAATTGCAGGGATCATTTCTAAAGGTCAAACTTGATCGAAAATAGTCCTTTTAAAACGACAACCACAAAGAATGCCACCCCGTCAATGCCATTAAATTTAATGATGTGAAGATATTATATAATATTTAATTTACTTTTTAAAAAGAGTCCATTAGATTGGCCAATATTTTTCATCCCTTGAGAATCCAAGATATAAACTCTGTATATCGCACTACTAACTCAGAGTATACTATATGCAGTGAAAAAATGACAATAACAAACCGTCAACCATCTCAAAAATCCAGAAAACGAAATACAAATTCAAAGCAGAGCAACAGGGACCTCCAAAAAGATAGAGAAAAAAATGTAGGATCAGGTGCCATGGAGGAGTAAGCATCTTCTGCTGACCGGTCACACCCGCCGTGTGCCCAATGTCATATTGGTAACAAGAGGCCCATGGGGCCACATCGCTCACCTGAGCAACAATGGGCGTTCAAAAGATATTGTGCCATATGGCCCCTCAGTAGAATAACAAAAATTAAATATTGTAAAGTATTCGAATTTTACACTTATTTTTGCATATATACACGTAATCTTTGACATTGTATCTTTATGGAATACTATTTTTACCCAGAATAAGAAAATCCTACGCAAGATATAAAACTAACATTTGGTGGGGTTACACTGTTAACTTCCAATTCCCTATATTTTCGTTCTGCCCCCACCCCCTTCCCCCACTTTATAAAGCGATCAAAATATATGAGAACATATAGGTACATTTTCTTCCTTAACTACTTACTAGTTATTGTATTTTTTTTTAAATATCATATAATAGTTATTGCATTTTATTAAATATCCTATAGATGTGAAGAAGAAAATTGTACTCCAATCCGCTCAATTCCTCAAATTAAAAACATTCAAAAATTTAATTTGTCTTCTCCATTATAATTAAATGACTGTTGTTTACCTGGCGTAAACTTGTGTGACTTTTATAACTTTACTCACATTTTAGTGATGAATACACTGGAATGAAATTGTTGTCACGTGACATGTTAAAGAACTATAAAAATCAATGTTACAGTATTGACAGGCACATCACTCTATTTTACTAAGACACACCCATTATTTTAATCTTTATTCAAAAATAAAAATGGCTACAGACCAGGATAATTTTCCGCTGTAATATTTTCTAAGGAATAGCAATAATTCCTTTATCCCCGCAAAAAAAATGTGTCAGAACTATGGAAATTGTTTAACGGGGTCGTTTTTATTTACTCGTGTCTGAAAAACTATCAAAATTGATGTAGATTTCACATTATTCATTGTATAAAGAGGGGGCCCCAGAGAGTAGTTATATACAGCATATCATCCGTTAATTTTTTTGTACAAGTATTTAACATTTAGCAAGACATTTCTAATGATCAACCAAAATTTCAGTGTCAATCGTAGAATTATAAGCAAGATACAGAGCTCACAATTCTGCTAGGTTTGAGTCATATTTTGTTCACATGAGTTAAAAATTATTACATTCAGCTTAAGATTTTTAACTTGGTATTTCCTATTCAGCGTTTAAAGTGGGAAAAAAAAGAATGGCCTCAGATCTGTGTACATAGAATTGTGAGCAAATCTCTGTATCTTGCTTGTCATTCGAAGCTTAACACTAAATATGGTTAGTAAATAGAAATTGTAAACAATTAAACATAAGAAACATGCACTATAACAAATAAAGTGCACAATTTATTTTTCAAAATGAATCATATACATGTATATACCTACATATTTCCGTCAGCGATATTAATCTCTATTTAAATTTATGAATAAACTCGAGAAAATGCTAAGCATCTCAACAAAACACATTGCATTAATCTAATATTACGCAAAAGATCATACCGAATTACCGATAGAATGAATAGTATTTTAGTACTCTTTTAATACATCAGATTTTGCTTAATTTGCGCAGGTAAACAGTTAACTGGCTGATTTACCGAAGTCTCTGTTTGATTTGATACGTAAAAATTTACAAAATACAGGCGAAAGTTCCCAGGTTACAAAGCATAGATAATGAAAACGAAACGAAAATCAAAACAAGCTAACACCACCGTCATATGTGAAAACTGTCAACGCATTGAAATATTTCACCTCAATTTACTTCACAAAATCGGCACCAATGTATTTTGCATGTTTCAAAGATCCCCTTCGTACGCGAACTGTTGCACAACATTGTCATCGACCCGTTTATCTTAAACACGAGTCTTGGTAAAATGGGTGGGCAAACCCGGGCCGGGGCAAAATAAAAGCCGGGGCAGATCGGCAATCGTCAATTCCAAAATACGCATTGTTTTGCAGCAATATTTACAGCGAATACAAATATACTGGTCCGTAACATATCCTCAAAATTTTAATGAGATTGGCATATTAATAACTGCCAATCTTTTGTTTTGCCCCGGCCCGCGTTTGCCTACCCATTTTACCATGACTCATCATGCTCATGGAATACCGAACCCGAAGCTATAAACTGATTGAAACACGCCTTTCCTTTATTATTTTTTTCGTAATAACTCAGATTTGAAACAGAATTAGCCCATAATTTTTGCAATTTATATTTTCCTTTCCATAAGGATTATTTATGCTAAATTACATTGAATTTGACTCGGTAGTTCTTGAGAAGAAGATTTTTAAAAATGCACCCCCTTTTTCTACAGTTTCGAGGTTTTCTCCGCTTTGAATAAAGATCGGTCTTTCATTTTTGCAATTTATATTAACCTTCCCATCAGAATGCTTTGTGCCAAATTTGGTTGAAATTGGCCGAGCGGTTTTAGAGAAGAAGTTCAAAATGTTAAAAGTTTACAGACGGACAGACGGACAGACGGACGGACAGACGGACGACGGACAAAAGGTGATCAGAATAGCTCACTTGAGCTTTCAGCTCAGGTGAGCTAAAAATTTCATTATCCGGGTAAATGTCGTAATTTGGGGAAAATATCATGAAAATACCATTTTCTTAAATCACGCGCTGACCATTTTTAATGACCTCTTACATGTAGTACTCAAAGAATGTTTCCTTATTCCTTAACTACAAATCTTTTTTATAAAAACAAAGTTAGCGTCTATCTACCGTAAGAAAACATAAATATTCAAAGCATTTATTGTTTTCATTCTTTATTTTTCGAATACAGGGTTATACCCAAATACAATCAAAACATATGTAGGAATATATTGCGAATACATATAAATATAACTTTGAGTAAAACGGCATGTATATATACATAGAGTATAAACATAATAAGGCAAATATGTTTTAAACCTGTAAAAACGTCATAATGATGATCATTATTGCTGCATGAACAACAGCATGCAATGTTTTCTGCAATATATTTAACAATGAAGGAATCATATGATAATCTGGGTTTAACATACCCCATATACATGTATAAAAAAAAATCAGCTGTACAATATTAGAATGTTTCTGTGTCACTGGTTAATCGGGAAGACAAAAGTATGTTTAGGAATGTGTTGACGATACTGGAATGAATGATTCAAATTGTATGTCTTTTTTTCTTTCTTTCTACATCATACATTATTAAAACCAAAAGACTCTAAACATTTGAGAAAAATACAATTCAAAATTGTGATTGTGTTATACAAAATATGCTGTGTTCAAATTTTGTTTTACATTAAAAAACCCATTTAACTCAAGAAAGTTAATATAATCTTTTTAGACAATTTAATGGTGCCCCAAAATTTAAACTGAATGTCTTAACGTTATACCGATTCAATATTTACAAATTCCAAACAAAAATGACAGTCTGAATTTTAAAACTGCATGATCATAATAAATGTAGGGCGAACACAGTATAACAATTGACACCAATTATTTATTTTAATTTCGGTATCTCTCCATGCATTACATTATAGACTTTAATGATTGCATTTTGATACATATTGACTGCAGACTGTTAAGATACTAGTACTACCCCTACAAAACAATGTGAGGTTACCAAAATGATTTTTTTTGGTTTCTAATGTTAATTCTACTTAATTTCTAGAATCTGAAGAAAAAATGTTCAAACCTTCCTTGTTAAAACACAGACATAAATAAACATTCACTTTATATGAATGCAAAATTCTCAAACACTTTAAATGATGTATTTACCTTTTGTTTACTAAAGCCAGATCATTCAATTACCAAAAGAGATTGTAAATTGGTCATTTTTGCATTTTTTGTTTCAGATTAATACGCAAATTCCTAATTCTTCTAGTGCAGGAGAAAACAATATATAATCCCAATGATTTCTGTTATTCACATTCCTTACAAACTATGTATTAAACAGAACTGGTTAAAATTAAGACAGAGAACGAAAAATAATCTGTATTTCTTTCAACACTGAAACAAGCCATTCAACTTTAACATATTAAATTTGAGGTTCTTTAGAAATAACAAGAACCCAAAGCACAAAACAAACAATTCATAAACAAAAATCTAACAGATAACATCATTATGCGTGTGACTCTCTAAATACTTGGCAATTAAGAATTGACAAAGACTTTGCCAAAGCAAACTTGTATGGTGAATAAAATCAGTTTGGTTTTGATCAAAAGGTGGTCTAGTTTCAGATCTGAACTGTTTATAACAACAACAACAATATTTGTACTTTCACATAATCATACACAATGCAATATCTCTGAATTAATAACAGAAAAATTCATTAGTACATTACAAAATAAAATATACTGATAAATGCACACATATAAATTCTTTAAATATGTGTTTACTGTGTGTACATGTACCCATAAAAGACCTGAGTATTTGATAAAGTATAAGCACTTTCAGTGTTCAATTGAGTTTGTTATATATATATATATATATATATATATATATATATATATATATATATATATACTCTTCTACATTACAACAATCTACACTACTTTTCAATGCAAGAACATGAATATACTGTTCCATCTTATCTTACATTTTCCTTTTCTTTTTCATCTGATTTAATTCAATGAAATATTTTTTCCTCTTGCTACTTTCCATTTTGAATCTCATATGGTTTGTGTTCATACAACAAGCAATATAAAGGAGTTAAAAAAGGTGTGAATTTAATCCTACTAGTTTTTTTGCAATTTCATATTATTAATATCAGCAGTAAAATGTATTTCTGAATGTTAATCGCACTGAAATTTTTATAAGATTTAAATTAAAAAACAATCTTCTGTGACTTTGGTTTTTTTTTTTACATACATCATTGTCAATGGTATTACAATGTATGCTTTCAGGCAACATGAAATAAAAAAAAAACCAAGAGACCCATGGGCCACATTGCTCACCTTAGCAACAATAGGCATGATAAAATCAGCTTCATGAAGTCATAATACAAAATATCTGGACAATGTGGTAAAAACATGTTGATCCTGTATACCGGTAAATAATAATCCATTTTCCCACTCGATATTCTTATGTTTATGATCAAGTCCCTTTTCAGGATGATTTTATAGTCATAGCACATGTTGGGCATTGCAGTTCTTAAAAAGATCCTAAACAATCGTGTATACCCCAATATATGGGATATAAACCTACATCAAACTCTGAACCCCTTGTGAGGCCCAAGAATCATCCTGGGGCCAGAGTCTAAACAATTTAAAGAATCAGCAATATGTCAAAATGCTTGCATATAAGTAAAACCATATGTGATAACATTTCAGTTTTTGTGAATAATTAAACTAAATGTTTTCCTTTGTACAATTGGATCCCCAATGTGGCCCCACCCTACTATTGATTTTAACAAATTTGAATCTACATTATCTGAATTTGCTTCAACTAAAGTTACAGCTTTTCTAAGCAAATGATTTTTAGAACAAGATTTTAAAAGATTTTTCTCTCCATATATTATTATGTAAAAGTCCTCCACCCCCCCCCCCCATTGTGACCCCATCCTACCCCTGGGGGTAATGATTTTCACAACTTTGAATCTACACTACCTGAGGTTGCTTCCACATAAGTTTCAGCTTTTCTGACTGTTTGGTTTCTGAGAAGAAGATTTTAAAAAATTTACTCTATATACTCTTTTGTAAAAAATCAGACTCCCCTTTATCGCTCCACTCAACCCCCCCCCCCCCCTCCCCGGGTCATGATTTTCACAACTTTGAGTTTACACTACCTGAGGATGCTTCCACGTAAGTTTCAGCTTTCCTGGTTGATTGGTTTCTGAGAAGAAGATTTTTAAAGACTTTTCTCTATATTTTTATGTAAAATTTCTACCCCCATTGTGGCCCCACCCTACCCCCAGGGGTCATGATTTTCACAACTTAATCTACACTACCTGAAGATGCTTCTACATAAGTTTCAGCTTTTCTGGCTAATTGGTTTCTGAGAAGAAGATTTTTAAAGAATTTTTTTCTATATATTGCAATGTAAAAATTCACCTCCTCCCCATTGTGACCCCATCCTACCCCCGGGGGTCATGATTTTCACAACTTTGAATCTGCACTACCTGAGGATGCTTCCTCACAAGTTTCAGCTTTTCTGGCTAATTTGTTTCTGAGAAGAAGACCTTTAAAGATTTACTCTATATCCCTATGTAAAAATTCAACCACCCACTGTGGCCCCACCCTCCCCCCGGGGGTCATGAATTCACAACTTTGAATCTACACTAACTGAGGATGCTGAAGATTTTTGAATTTTTTTTTGATAAATCCTTATTATCTCCTCTTGTTAAAGGGTGTGGTACTTTGAATCCCCTTTGCCTAAGCGTGCTTTGTGCCAAGGTTGGTTGAAATTGGCCCAGTGATTCTGGAGAAGATGTTGAAAATGTGAAAAGTTTACAGACGGACAGACCGATGACAGACAAAATGTGATCAGAATAGCTCACTTGAGCTTTCAGCTCTGGTGAGCTAAAAAAGCAGAAAGAAAAAGTTTTAGACAGATCTCTGAGGTTACGAGGGGTAGGAAAAGGGATTGGTATGTATGATACATTGTATAAATTTACATAAGATGTCACAGAAAACAAAAGTTATCCTTTACAAGTGACCAGTAAAGTGTTTTGTTTCTTGTAAAATTCAAACCTCATCAACGCGAGGCAAAATTAATATTGCTTTTGATTTGATGAATCAGTCACCAGCCATGGATTTTGTGTCCATTCTATTGTCAAATTAGAATGGACACAAATCCGGTGGCTTGTGATGATGTCGTAAGTAAATGTCTTGATTTGTTCACACCAATTACAATTAGTTGACAAGGTTTCGTCAGAAGAGAGGCAATTTTCAATACACCAAAGAATAAAAACAGCCCTTGCATGTTTTCTGGCAATGTCAGGATAAAAAAATCTTAAAATTTGTAGTGTAATGAAAATACCTATGTATGAGATATTACTGTAACTTTTAGAATTAATACTTGACACATTTTACTGCAGCTAAAGTGACTTAGCTATCAATAATTTCAGACTGACAACTTTATTTACAGAAATTGTTATACAAGTATTATGATGCCTTAGTTTACAAGTTTTACAACTCTTATTTTACATACATGTATATGTAACTCAATAAAATACCACAGCCTCGTATTGAATATATTTATCAATTATCATATGGGGTATTGCAAGATAAAATAGTGTTTCAAATATCATAAAGAAGGGGAAAAAATCATACACATTTCAAATTAATAAAGAAATCCATTTTTAAGAGTTATACTAGATTTTTAGAAGGAAGAAATCATTTAGAAACCCTTAAAAAATCTCCAACAAAACATTTGAACTATAATCAATTCATATTACTCAACAATTATTTTATTAATGCTTTCTTTAGGTAAAAATGAAAGTATATCTGGTAGATGGGGGATCGAAAAAGGTAACATCTGCAGTTTTTGCAGAGAAATTGAAGGATGGTGTACATACATGTTCTTTAATTTATACAATCTGAACATATCAGAAATAATATTTTCAAACTGACTGTTTACAGCTTTGAATTTCAGAAAATATTGCAATCCTTAAATTGTTGGTTTGCTATTGTTTAGTAGAGAATTAACCAAACTTGTGATGATTAATTCTATAGTATCTCTCAATCTGTTTATCATAGATAAAATGTGCATACCATTAAATGATGACTATACTTTTTAAACAAAATGTTATTTTTCCATGGATATACTTCAAAAGTTGACACCCTAAACAAGGCTCTTTGTAATCATGTGCAAACACATTTGCTTTAGATTTAGCCTTTCCTTAAAGTTCTGAAAGACATATTCTTTGATTTACTTACAGATAAATCCAATCATTTTCAATATCAACCCTTTTTTAATTTGTCCTCTCACAAAGAGAACAAATACTGCTAAAATTAATCAGTACTGTAGTAGTATAGTATAGTAGTACAGTGCTATTATGTGCTTTAATTATTAGTAAGTGAAAATAGCATTTACAGTAACTTTGATTTTTGACCTATAGTCTGTCCCGAGATTTTGCTTCCACCACTTTTCGCTTGATATTTTGAAAATAATAATTAAACCTTTGTGCTCAAACTACGTTCATCCACTTATATGAAAAATGTCCAAACTATCTGTTTTGAAATGCCCCCTCTTCCGCTTCAGGTTTCAATACATATCCCAAATAGAAAATCTACGAGGATTTTGCATTGCATCAGCCCAGATATTGTGCGAGGTATTCTGAGTGAGTTCCGAATGGAGAAAAGATGTGAACATTTTCCATTATAAATTTCCGTATGAAATTTGTTTTCGATCCTGTGAACTTTTATGAGTGAAAAATGACAATTTTTTAATGAAGATATCTTGGATATATCCCCTTTTATCGATTTCAACTCTATTTCTTTCACAAGTATGTGTATTTTAATTAAAAATCATCAAAAAGTGATGGAAGCACAGCTAACTTGGGACAGACTATAGATGCCAATATTCTGAAAAATATAGTTGCAAGAATCTTTAAAATGATAATCCATTCCAAAGAATTGACTCTTGTGACATTTCAAAAACACCTATTGTACAGTACATGGAAAACTATAACAAAGCACCAACATGGTCCTTCAATGCTGATTTTTTCCTTCAGATCAATGTTCAACATATAAACATGTGGACAATTAATATGCTTGATTTGACCAGAAATATTGTGACTTGAGTTCAACTGGAATGCTAATATCTGGTTGATACTGACTGAGTGCTGAATAGCTAGAGTTTCTTGGTGAAGTTGAGAGGAAACACCCCTTTTGTTCCATCTCCTTTCTTCTGTCCCATGGCCCAACCGTCATCCTGAAAATCAGATGAACATTAACTTCTCAATCTCATCATATTTAAATAAAAATAACTTACACAGTTAAGCTTTCTGTCATGTCTTTTCTGAGAAAATAAACCTGGCAGTGCTCTATGTACTTTAATGCATTGAATCATTAGTTTTTTATCGTTGTATCAAACTGATTAGTATTAGTGGATTTTGTAAATACCTTTTACTGATCAATTCCTTAGAATATTGAAGGTACCTTCTATAATTTACAATTTCTTTATGTTTGAAACAATCTTCTAAACCTACAAAGCCCTGTGTTCCCATGTACTTTTAAAATTTGTGTTTTGAACAGCATATCTCCATACGATGCATATACCACAGTAGAATATTAAAATGATTGACATTTAATGAAATTTCACTGCAACTTTTGATCAGCTTTAACCACTTGAAAGCAGTTGTGTCTTTAAAGCCATGATTTTCATACTGTTTACAGGGAAATATTCACTCGTTTTATTTTTGTCCCTTTTGCAATGAATTGATGATCATTATGATCAAATAATGACAGTGCCCAAGTATGGTGTAAAAATATTGCAATAATCATTAACACTTGAACGTAACAATTATGAAAGGCAACCAACACCATGACATTATACACAATAATCTCGGATATTTGTCGGCATAAATTTTCATGGATTTTGAGTAAAATTCAGATTTACAAAATTATGTAAGGAACAAGGATATTTTAATTTGCAGTTTTGTATCATAGAAGGTGTGAATGAAAGAATTAAAAATAATCTTCTTTATAACCTTTACATGACTCGATCCTTTTCTCTTGCACATTTCTAGCAAAGTGTTTTGATATAGTGATCTGCCACCAACACCTTCTCACCTCAAATTATCAGGTTTCAAATACAGTAGGTGGTGCTTGGTCTGTTTTTAGATTATTAGAACATACAGTACCCGCAATGTTATTTTTTACAAGATAAACAATAGGATAGGATTAACGCACGATAGAACAGTATACATGCACGATATGATAGGATTAACGCACGATAGAACAGTAAACACGCACGATAGGATAAGATTGATACACGATAGGAAAGGATAAACGATGTTCATGATAAACGTATAATCGCTTTAAACGATCTTCGAATAACCTGATAATGGCAGAATTTGGGAAAGAACATGTACGAATAAAGATTTATGTGGAATTTCTTTTTAGTAACAATTGCCGAGTTGTTAATGATCGCTGCATCATTTATAGAATGTAGAAAAATGACCAGTTAAATTTTTTAACAAAAATTATGAGCTTAAATGATCAAAAAACTTTCTGTATGTTAATATTGTTTTCATTACCAAACACCCTAGCCGATCGCTGCAAATATTGAAGCCCGAGATCAAATCACACGAAAATTAGCAGGTTTAATTATAAAAATCCAACTCTTTTTTAAAGTAAACATAAAATCTATCATAAAAACATTTCTTTCTGTATAAGAAAATGATGCATTAAAAACGAATTATATATAAGTTAAATAAATATTTACACAGATACACAATCCGCGTACGATTTGTTAACATTATTTTCATTTCCACACACCCTAGTCGATTGCCGAGAACATTTCAGCCCAAAATCAAATATCACACGGAAAATAACAGGTTCAATTAAAATACAACACTGGTTTTAATTAAATATAAATTATATCATAAATACTTTTGTTTCTGTTAAATATGATACATACAAACGAATTATATTGCATAAAAGTTAATGTTTTCGCAGATATACTCTCCACTTACGATTTAATAAATTCAATATACACCAGGTAAATATTGTTACCTTGTTCCTAAGAGCTTTGATAGTTTACATTAATTTTTTATTTCCAATGCTTACAAATATGATTTACATGTAATATTGGTTGATTTTGATCTAAAAAAATTAAGAAATTAGTATCATGATAGAATGCTGGATAGGATTTTACAAATTAATTACAATAAATTTTCTTATACGGCGCACTGAACGACTTGCAACTTTAAAATAAATTTAATTGCTTATGAAAAGGCACGAAACGATTAACACGATAGGATACACGGAAAAACTGTTAAAATTGAACGATAAACCTGATAGGATTAACGCATGATAGAACCGTATACACGCACGACGCGATAGGATTAATGCACGATAAAACATATATGCTCGATAACGATAGCATTGATACACGATACGATAGGATAGGATTGTAAAAAATAACGTTGCTGGTACTGTACTTATATTGGATTTAATTCAACGTACAACACAAAAAACATTGTACTCATGTTTTAACCCTCCATTAAAAAACAGATCTCGAAATACAGATAAAAATTCAGATGTCTCAAGATTTCTTCACTTTCTCCAAATCAGCTGTGATTTGTTGACAGAATACCGCAGATATAGAATATCTATAGACTCCCAAGAAATTAATGTGCTAATGGCTTCTATATTTATGACTGAAGGTGTGCAGCAAAAATTGGTTCCAGAGGAGTACAAATAAAAGTGTTATATAATAACTGTTACATTAGATCCGGTTTACAAGCCAAGTTTGGAAATTGTTTCTCACATTGAGCCAAAGCTCAGCAATTCTTTCTTTTTATCTATAATTATTGTACATGTATATATTTCTGAATGTCTTGCTTGTGACAGACATACCATTTTTTCAAGATCCTCATTGACAAGATTATAGAAGATTTTAGATGAATTCAATGTGCATCTATAATTCCTAGAAGCCGGCCATTTCAAGTCAAAGAATTGAGCTTTCAAGATGTTGAAGATCTCTTTTTTAGTCTTGTCATTATACATGTTGATGCAGTTTGTCTTAATGATGCTAATAGACTATTAGACTAAAATGTATTAAATAATAATTTTTTAAACCTCATCAGCATATACTCGACGGGGTTGGGGTCAATTACTTTAAAATGTAATTATAAAAATACTTTCAAATACATTGATAATTTTATCAATTACTTGCAATACATGGATTTTTACAAATGTACTGGGTAATTAATTACTCTCAATTACTTTGACAAGTGTAATTAAATACATTTCAATTACTTTAGTTTTATTTTTTTTTAAATCTTGAGAACATAAACAGCACCGAGATATACCAGTACACATGATACACAAAGCTTTATGTACGGTATTTGTTTATAAAGGTTTGAGTTCAGTCTTATCCCCATTTATAGATTTTGCTTAAAAATTTCGAGAAAAACTTTTCATTGACATTTATTTCATCCATTATCATTCATTGAGTACATGTTTGGTTCTGAACAAAATTTTCTCTATACTGAATTTTTATTTGCGTAAATAGGTTTTTTCAGTAAGTACAACTTTTGGGAAGTACAGCATATCAGTATGTAAAATAATAATGTCTATAATTCACAAGAATGTGATTAATTTAGACTCCCTAGATTCTAAAATAGGGGAGTTTTTTGGTATGAGAGGGGTTCACACCTGAACAAAGAACTATATATGATATTAGACAGTCAAAATTGGCCCCCAGAATTCGCCATTTTTTAAAGTGTTTCAGGTACATTAAATTGTTGTGTTATTTTTCAGAAAAGTTGATATAAACTATATTTTTCACCTATTTATTTGATTTATTTGCACTCACTGGCAGTATATGACGTCAGAAGTGACGCTATTTTTCTAATTCAATCAAAATCAGTCATTATTTGACATTTTTATTATCTTTTTTTCGAATGGGAAATATAGAGCGACGCTTTGAACAAGAACACAATTTTTGTCACTTATAAGTACTGAATAGATACATCTTTGGTGAAAATATTTTGTTTGTTCAAGGAATCGCTCAATGTTTTCTTAAAGAAAAACTGCTTGAAAACCAGCTGTTTTACGCTAAAAATGCGAAAATGGCGGGAAAAGGTAAACTTTATGATGTCATATTTTTAAATTGTGGGCACTTAAATCAAAATGAAAATTATGAATAAACTTCAAATGTATATCTGTACAAAGAAAACAGAGAATTACAGTAAAATGATGATGTTCATTTTAGGGGGCCGTTTTAGGCTCAAACCATATCTAGTCCTTTAGACATTTACCTATTGCCCTGAGCAGTGTGTCATACTGTTTATATACATATTAAAAACTATGAGACTAATTATTGTGTTAACAAAAGCCTATGCCAAACAGGTATACAAACTAAACTTCATTATAAGACACATTTTTAAATTTTAAACTTGGAAAAAAAGTAATTGAAATGTAATTGAAGATACATGATAATTTTGAATTGTATTTAAATAAATTCAATTACTTGTAATTGAATACAGACTCAATTACAAATTACTTCCAATTACTTTGAAAATTTTTTTTTTTTTTTTTTTTTTTTTTAATTTTCAATAATTTATTACAATTTTCAACAACAAAACAATAGATATAGCTTAAACTATAGTTTTACACAAGATATAATGTATATTATACAATCTTTTCCAAAAAATTTAATTCATTATGCTCAATTTTTTTTAAATTCATTATGCTCAATTTTTTTAAAAGTACCCCATCCCTGCTACACGTGTAATGTTTTTTGACTCTCCGGTCATATATAAATTTCTATGAACCAAAGATTGTTGATTTTTTCAATCACCCAAGGTAATTAAAGCTCATATAATTTTAAACAGACATTAAGGTAAGGTTTGCGGCTTGCATTTTTTAGGAATTGTATTAAAGTTACATACCATTTTGTTCACTATACAGAAGTCTTTTTTTTCCTGAAATTCAAATGATTTTGCCGGACCCGTTTTATAACTACAAAAGGTCAAAGTTCATGATTTCAAATTTTCATGTTGATGAAATGTACCCGGTAAGTTATTTCTTGAAAATATATACATTTTATATGTGACTAATATGGGGGTTATTTATGCTTAAAATGTTCGAAAATAATGTCACTATGTATATCATGATCTATTTGTTAAAATGTCTGATTAATTATTTTAAAAATGAATAAAATGCAACAAAAGTCTTATTTTGGACTACTATGTTATATACGAAAACATCTTATTTAAAACCTTTCCAAGTCCACCGATTTCAGGAAAAACGTATCCTCATATATGTGTAATCTGGTGTTTCTAAAACACAATTCAAAACTATATGATGCGGACTTCGTTTTTGTAGAAATTGATAAAATGCTTATGTTCTGTTACTTTTTCAATGAAATTACAAAACCCCAGGAAATAACAAAACCCTTACACCAATTATGACGTCATATAAATTTTGACGTCATAGCTGAAATAAAGGGTAGTTGGTGCTACGTCACAATGAAAATCTGCGAGTTATCTCCCTGTAACCGCAAACCCTACCTTTAAGTTAACTCTCTATAGAGATGCTATGAATGATAACATATTGAAGTGTGATGCTAACCCAGATGATCTGCAGCCATTACCAACGATGGAAACCAACCAGTGATCATAAAATGATGTATAAATATTATAAGATTTATTGATTAAAAAAAACCTTCAGTTTATTTTAGCATGAAGCGCAGTATTTTAATTTTTAATTTTTTTTATTCTAGAATTTTCTTTTCAGAAATGATTACAGGTCCTGGTTTTACAGTGTTTAAAGTATACTTCAACTTCCTTTTCTCAAATGGGATAAATTATATTGCCACAGAAAAGTTGTCTGTAATGTTTGTTCTTGTTTAAGATACCTGTGTAAGTCTTTACAGTCTGTAAAACTGGATATCTTAATTGATTTTTTCAATGTGTTTGCAATGCCATTGAGTTTAATTCATTCTAAGGAAAGAATTCAAGAGTTGTACTATTCACATGGTTGGTTTCTAAATCTCTTCAAATCTAATCACTTTGCATTATATATTTTGAAAAAAATTTCAGTCATCTGAAAACTTGCAAATAATTGATTTCCATTTGCACAGAAAATGTTGCTGATTCAAAGAACCATTTAATGGTAACAAAGAGAGTCTTGCCTGTTCATCAGGGTTGTCAAAAGGAACTACATAAATGATCTCTCCAGCCTCAAACGACAACTCATCCTCATCTTCATTGGAGTATGGGTGTGTAGCCTGCACCTACAAGGAATCAAAACATGCCTTCAGCTCGTGCACTATGCCAGCTACCAGTATATACTAGTACTCAAAAAAAGGCAACTAAAGTACATGCAAAGCACGACAACTGGCATTGCTATAAATATACCAACTGCTAAATGTGTGACAAATTCAAGCTATATATTGGATGCATCTCCTACCTAGTTCTGTTGGGTTATTTTTTCAGATTATAGCCTAAAACCTGTGGTTGAACTAACTTGTGGCTTAACAGCGACAATGAAGTATTTTTGTTGGCTTTCAACTGAGCAGGAAAATGGGTAACTTGATTGATCAAAAAGGCAGTTACCTACCAATCCCTGGGCACTAAAAGTTTAGGCTTTAGAAAACTAAATAATGTTTACCACCAGGAAAGCTTACTTTCAGTTATTCAAATCAAGGCCACATAAAATTGAAATTATGACTCTTTAGTGTGCACGCATCTGTTTGGAGGTAGCTCCATGTAAATTTTATTGCATTTTTGATACCTGCATCCTATCTAAAAGAAAAAAAAAAAGGTTGCTCGTTTTTTAAGCTTTTATTTAGTGTGTTGACAAGGAATCAGGGATGTTCTCATTTATGATGTTACAGAGTACTTTAGTCTCAGTAAGAGTAAAAATTAGACTCTATAATAGTTTCCAGCAAAATCCTGTCAATGATGATTACTGTAAACGTATTACATTTGGCTGTGTATTCTATTTAGCGTTTTTGGCGGAAAACAGCGTCCGCTAAATCAAGTACATCGCTAAATGCCATTCATACATGTTTAGGAATAGTCACATTCAGAAATACGCTAATTCAAATCCGCGCCAACTTGTTCAAAAACTATTTTCCGCCAAATATAATACGTTTACAGTATATTTGGTCACCTTTTGATATATAAGGCATCTGAAACCAAGCTTTCAACTGTTTCCATACTTTCTGGTATCACTAATATATCAAGACTTGTGAAGATCTAAAAGAAGCTTGAAATAGCAATGATATGCTGTTAGTGTATTAAAAGTGGTGTGATTTACTGGTAAGTAACAGTAGAGAATTTACTTGGTGTAGGTGAATTAATTCACAAGTTGGTTAATGAATAAATGCCCACTAACCTATTTAAATAACCAACTGAAGAAAAAATGCCTTTCATCTCATCTACTGAGAAATGATAGAGAACTGACGTGTTGTTATTAATAAAATAACAAAGAACTAATTTGGTGTTATTAATGAAATAACAAGTTTGCTAATGAAAAACTGGCTACTAATTTATTTATTTACAAATTAGAGATTGAAAAAAAAAGCCTCTCATCACTAGTCAATTTTTGAGAAAATTAGCCTGATTAATTCTACATGTTGGTTCTACTTAGCAATGTTAGAGTGTCATGCAAATAAAGGCATCTAAATGATGCACAAATAAAGGCATCTAAATGACGCACACAGAAATATATATTCAGTCTATCACATTATACAGCGCGATTCCTCACATTATACAGCGATTCCTGTTGAAATCAATTTTAATTCCTTCAAAAAAGTAGATTATTGATACCTTGAAGGTGTAATAAAATACAGTTCTGTAAATGATATTGGATATGTTGTAGTTTATTTTCATTACTGATTTCTTCACTTACATGACCATTATCTCCTACACTTTGGCTTTGAATCACCCTACATAGGAAACATAAGCTCAAATCAAGGCCAAATTTGGAAGGGTTTTGCAAAAGTGAACCAAACATAACTGCACTATGTTTGGTTTTATAAGGTACATGTATCACTTTGGATCAATTTAACACATAACAATTTTATAATAATTACATGTCTTCTTGCAGTAAGAATACAAAGAGTTGCAGTATAAAATTTCTGTGAAAACAAGCTTGAGAAACAAAGGAATCATTTCTTAAGGTATAATAAGCAACAAGCCCAATACTTATCCCTTAGGAAAAGGGGGAGGGGAGGTTGTGGTGTGTTTGACTTATTGTCAGTTCCTCTACTATGTGCACACATACCTCTGATGGCTGTACTTCTACATTCTGAATTGAAATGTGTGTCATGTTCACACGATAAAACTTATTGGTGATAACATATCACTACATACCTGATAGAGAACGCCGTCTGGTAACTCCACCGGTTTGTTAGATGAGGGGACTTCATACAGGTTGCTGTCCTGGTCTTCCTCCTCTTTCTCTTCCTCCTTTTCCTCATTCACTGCTTCTTTCTCCTCATCAGCCTTTACTTTCATTTCCTCCTCTTTTTCCCCTGGCATTTTACATGGAGGTGTGTCATATGCTGGAGATCCCAGGGGTGATGAGGGCTCCCGTTTCTCTGGAGTGACAGGGACCTGGTCAGACTCCTCCGTTGGTGGTATGGGAGGGGTGTAGGTAGGTGCCGAGTCTTCTGAGTTCTGAGAGGCGATCTCATCCAGATCTCCATTCACCTTGCCCTCACTACCCTGTAGAAGTTTCAATCCTAATTTAAATTATTGGTACTACATGAAGTGGTAATTTCCAAGTTCTTTTTTTTAACTGCTGAACTTTTATAAATATTAATCATCATGCATTTTTCTAATCATTGAAGAATCCTTGACAATGAATTAAAAAAAAACCCTGGCTTATTTTTCCTACAAACCTGACTGTGACTCAATATTTGCTGTGATGATTTCTCCTCCTTATTTGTTGATTCCTTTTCTTCTGTTTTTTCAACCTTTATTTCTTTCACTGAATCAGTCTTTTCTAGCTCACTGTTTTCATATATTGCATGGTCTAAAAAAAATGTACATAAATTTAACCACCTGCTTAAAAACCAACATTGAAACTTTTACAAGTGATGATAATGCAGACTGCTGTTCTGTATTTTTTTTTATTATCTTAGTAAAAGCTTTTCTTATTTTTCCCCAGAGTACCCGCAACCAGAGTTGTCGAAAACTGTCGGCGCTGTCGGCAAGGCCGGTTAAAATTTGTCTGGACCGATAACTTTTCATATAACTTAATCAGCTAAATTGTCTTACCTGATGCTGAGGTTTCCCCTTCCTCTACATGTTCCACTTTAACTGAGGTTGACGATGCGACGGGACTAGGATCGTGTCCATTTTCTTCATTTACCTCAGGATGACCATTAACTCTACAGAATGATCAGTAAATTTTCATTTCTTGACTCTTGTAAGCATTAGTTTGTACATGCAGTGGCTTATCATCTTTAAACAAATATTCTTAAAATATTTTAAAAAGATGGCTTAAGTTTGTGAGTATGATTTATTTTTTTGAAATGCAGGATCTTATGATCATAAAACAAAGGAACATCATCATGATATCAAATTGTTTCCAATCAGGTGTCTTCTGTCTGGTAGAAAGAAGAGCTTCCCAAATTTTATTCCAAAGGAGTCACTCTTTAACCAGTATTTTATTATTATTTTTTGTACATACATTTCCTCATTACCGGACTCAAAAAGATCAAATTGTAAAAACAGATATCATTTAAATTTAAAGATTAATTTCATTCAAAATCTGTATAAAAACATAAAAATACCCCATCCATCCTTTTTGGTTTTAACAATCTTAAAATTTAAAAAGTTTTCTTTTTAATATGCAATTTAATTTGCAGATAATTGGCTTTTGCAAACCTAATTTTTGGGAGTTGATTTTAATCAACTCTTCTATGCAGTTACTCTGGCAAACCGAAAGTGAAACAGTGTTTGGACCTAAGCACAAATCATCACCGCTGAGAAGAGTTAGTTTTTGAAATAATAGATAAATTCGGTGTAATGTTTGCTGAACCATTATTTTTCAAGAAAACGTATTTATAAAAAACCTTGAAAATAGTCTGATTTTAAATAATACGAACAATTTAGATATTTTTGTAGTCGTATGTATTCCTACTCCAGAGCGTTCAACCAGACGGTCGGCTGTCTCCGTAAATCTCCGACAAGCAGAGAGTCTCTCTTGGTAGTCGGAGATTAACGGAGACAGCCAAGTGTCTGGTTGAACGATACTAGAGTTCAATATTGCTTGAATTCAGACATGTGTACAATTTTTAGAAATATTTCGATTACTGATACATAGTTTGATGGAACTAATTATATCTTTAAATATTACACAACATGATTCATATGGGGTTTTCTCGAAATTCTTGTCGTAAAAGTCCGAGATTTCATATTATAAAAATGTGCATAATTTAAATAGAGATTAGAAATTACTTGTCATGCTAAATAACACATCGTTGTTTCTAAAATAAATATTAATCGTTAAAATCAACTCCCGTCAGTACTTCAGTTCTTTGATTCTATATAGTATAACTTCGCTTTAAAACTCGCTTACCTTGAATTGATTTTTAAAAAAACTAGAGGCCCAAGGGGCACACCGCTCACCACAACTTTGATCAAATCAACTTTATATTAATTGTATCAAATTCAAATTATTTAAACAATTTAAAAATTAATATTGTTTAAAACCAAATTTCTCAACACGTTCTTATGTTAATTTAAACATTGAGTCAATTTTATTTAGTTTTTGAACTGAAGATTTTTTAAGATAAAGGACCTAGACATGATTTGAGATCAAAATTATATTTTTTTTTTATGTATAAAATTAGCTGCAGGTCTGTAGCTCCCGGTCTGAAAAAATTTGGATGGATGACCTGGGAGATACAGTGCCGCCCATTGAAAAAATTGTATATTTATTGCGCAGAAAAATGTGCGCTAGTTTTGGACTAATTAACCCTATTTATACACAAATTCTATGAAAGCAATTAGTACCATTAAATTCTTCATGCAATTTACTACTGATATCCTAGCTCTCTTTACATGCCTCGGATAGTCTTTTAAACACCATCACCAGCCCCGTAAATTGAAG
The DNA here is from genome assembly GCA_020458035.1 of Magallana ariakensis. Lineage (NCBI taxonomy): Eukaryota > Metazoa > Mollusca > Bivalvia > Ostreida > Ostreidae > Magallana > Magallana ariakensis. The sequence continues at coordinate 30,312,890 of CM035818.1, forward strand.
TGGTGCAGTTTGTTTACATGTCAAAATGGCAACTCTCGATCTCGATGTTAATTTAACATACTTGATTTTCTAAGGTTGGTAGCATGTTTCGGAGAAAGTCTGAGGCAAGTAAAGAGATGATATCAGTAGTCAATTGCATGAAGAACAACAGACAACGGACAAATTTTAATTAGAAAAGCTCACTTGAGCCTCAGACTCAGGTGAGCTAAAAAAGATCAAATTACAGGGCTGTCACAGCACTTTTTGGTACAGGGACCGGGTCCCTCTCCATTGGGAAAATTATGGACATTTTTTGTCAAATTGGGAAAATTTAAGATACTTTAATATATCATCAAAATGACTTCTGTATTTAATAGCTTAATCTGTTGTTCACTTCTTAAAATTAAAGTTTTACAGCTCACATGATGTTCTGAGAACTAACCAAGAGTAAAAAGGAGACAAACTAAAAAAAATAGGGAAATTTTCAGAATTATGAAGAGTTCAATTTAAAAAAAAAATTATTTATACCTATTGATTTACAAATTTAAATTTTTGATTTGAAATTTTACAGTGGTCAGGAAAATAAAAAGTCTTAATTTTTTTCACATGATTGATACATGTTGGTTTAATATTTTTTTTCAATCAAGGTAACCCACAGGCGTATATATAAAAAAAAACATTTTTTCAAAAATAGCAAATAAAAAAAGATAATCATCAAATTTGGAAAAGGGAACCAAATCTATATGATGTGGAATTATTATTTTTCATTTAATAGATTAAATATTTGAAATATCTTACAAGCAAAATTCTGTGTAATACATGTATGTTACTGATATCTTGTGTATTTACGGTTTTAGTAAACCCTGTGACCCAATTACAGCTGTAATGGAAAAGATCTGTTTACGAAGTCTAAATGATTTTCTGATAACCAAAGAATTTACTTGGAAGGCTTATTATCTAATTACAATATATCAACCAATGATACTGTGATCACAATAATTTATAACCATCGTTAGTAAATTTCTGAGCACTTTAAAATGCATCACTCATGCTGCGCAATGCAGGTGCCGTATAACCGACTCTGCTAGTTGGGCTTGTTAGGCCATAGGTCACCACAGGGATTAAGTCCAGTTGTGAGAACCTTTTAATTAAAATAATCATCAGTGTCATCCCCATTACTTGATCATTCATGATATAATTAAGTCAGCTTTAATCAATTACGGTTAATCTACTGACCAAAAAGCAATCAGCTTGTGCAATTCGCAAGTTGTAAATAATTATGCATTTGGGAATTTTTATCCTGAAATTGGGAAAATCTGCAGCTTTTTGCCATTGGGAATGGGTCCGATATTCGGTTCAAATTTGAGGGGAGTGACGGCCCTGAATTAAAATTGAACATTTTTGTTCATTTGTGACCTACCTGTGATTAAATTAATAAAAATTTTATTTCTTTAAAAATACATAGGTTGATCAAAAGATATTAATGTCAAAATTGTGATGAAAGAAGCATAAAACAACAAAAAGGTTGCTAGCTCCCTCATTTGAAATCAGATATGAAAACATCAATTTCTTAAATAAAGGTGAGTAAAATAAAATGTGACATGACAATGAAATTATAGATAAATTGAATACATTGTTGTCTTATTATAATTAAAGCCTAAAATCACTTCAGCTCAAAGTAATTTTAGGTCGGAGTAATTTTGCCCTATTTATCTGTGCAGATTTCATATTTTTAAATTTTATGACTCCAACTACCAATTGACATTATTTATTTCATCCATTATCAAATCCTCTTTATAAAGTTAGAAAGTAAATTCTTTGCATTTTACATATGCCTTTAAGAGGGGTCAAAGGTTGTGGCCATTTTTACCATACGGTAATTTTTTGGACAATTTAATCCATTTCTATAGAAACTTCCACAGGAAATTAAGCCAATGGGTAATCATATTAGATTTAGTGCAAAAAAGACCCTGAAGGTGTGGTCAGTGCACAATACACTTCAAAACACAAGATAAAAATAATATTTACACTGGCAGGTTATTTAAGAATCTAACAGGTTTGAAGAAAAACAATCAGTTTGTTCATTTTCAGTAGAATCTTTCACCACTCTCTCAGTGCACAAATTGTTTTTATCACTTTACCCATCCCAATCACTAATCCATAACTCTTGATTGCCATACTTATGGCACCATACAAGTTTACTGGTAATTGCTCACAATACACTACTTAAAACTAAATGCAAAATAAGAAATAGTGAAGTCAAGGTCAGAGAAAAAGTCAAGGTTAGAAAATTATGACACAGTTAAAAAATTTTCCTATCTTGTTTATAAGTTTGATGAAAAAATCCTGAACAATATTAGTGTGTGCTAGACACTGAGCTTAATGCAAAAGTTTAACATATGTACAGAGGCAGACGGAGGACAGGCAACAAACATGACAAACACTTGATACCCAGGCCAAATTCATGGAGGAAGTGGGAGTGATAGAATGTTATTCAAGACTTACTCTCCAGGAACATGTGAACTAAGAGGTCTGGGCTGGAATTTCATCTGCTCACTGCTTTTGGCAAGTCTTTCTGCAATGGTGTTTATCTCGCTGCTCAGCTGCAGGCAAAAATAAAGATATATAAGGCCATGTATCGGTACACGTCAAATCAATTCAAATCAGTTCTATTGGTAATAAGCAGTGTTCATTCTTCTACTGTAGCTCATATAGTACGGGAATCATAAAGTTGTTCTTATTTATAAATATTATCAGCTACCAGAAGCTGTTTAAATAAAATTTCATTAATTTAATGCATAATTCTTAAGTAAAATGATCAATCAAATTACTAAATTTTGATTGACAAACCTCTTTGACATAAACAAAATACATATTTCCCTAATGCAAGCTGTTTATCAGTAGCTGCAGATCTGTAGCTTCACAGAAAATTTGAGTTGACGGACTGGGAAGCTGCATCCATACTATTACTTATTAGGTTTGTTACTGACTGTTTAAAGAAATTTGTGGGGTCGATAAAGTCCATAGAAGAAATTTGTGGGGTCGGTAAAGTCCATAGAAGGACTTTACCGACCCCAAAAATTTCTTTAAACAGTCAGTAACAAACCTAATAAGTGTTTTGTTTTGTCGAGGACCTAAAGTTTGATATGTTAACAAATGTATGTGTAAAAAATCAGTTCAAAAAAGTTATGTCCGCCATGTTGCCCTATAAATTTTGACGCTCGGCTTTTAAAGAAATTTGTAAGGCAATCACGTGACGTGTTTCATCCAATGACGTCGAGACATTCTAGTCCGAGGCAAAACAAAAAAAGTTGTGCATACATGGTTTTGGACTTAATTATTATCTTATTTTAGGAATATATTCTGTGAAAATGTTAATACCAAAATATTCCTAACACAATTTACTTTAGATTTCATTACTTAATTGCCTCTGAATATCTTTTAAAATCTCACCAGCCCCATAAAGAGAATATTATTAGTGTGGTTTGTTTACAGGTAAAAATGGCAACTCTTTATCCTGACAATAATTTAACATTATATTCACTTTCCAAGGTCGGTTAGGGTGTTACGGAAAATTTTTGCGCAACTTTTTGTGTGCAATAAATATACAGTTTTTTGTATGGATGAAACTGTAGCTGCACGGTCCGTCAACTCGAATTTACCACTAAGCTACAGCTCTGCAGTTAGTTTTTCAGTACTTTAAGAAAAATTTTACATTAATTATCATTCATTTGTATAAATTCTATTTACATATATTAAGTGCATTGTTTTCTAAAACTTGATAGTCATTTACTAATATGTGTTGTAATCTGGCTTTAATGCATTTGACACTCTATAGTCTTTTTTCTGATTTAATCTTCAGCCTGCCCACCTCAGTACTTTGTACTTTTGAATTTATCTCTCTGTTTTTGCAGTAGTTGTTGTGACATTAATATGAACGACAATGATGTAAATCAACAATATATCAAAATTCACAACATGGCGTCACTACCAGCATATATTTAAACATTCAATAAAAATTTTATTCAATTTTCACCAAATTCCACCTCAAGGCTTTTAATTTTTGCAAATCTACATTAATGCTCAAAGTTAAAGACTCTAAAAATTAATAAATTTCACCTGGAACCCTCTTATCAAAGAGAATGATGGAGAATAATGGAGAAATTTATGGTGTACCTCATACAAATAAGTCAGAAATAATTTTTTAAGGAGAAAATTGTAATGATTTATTGGGACTTAAGACATGGATTAGTCAATTGTTTTAAATTTAAAGAACTGTAAAATGTAAAAACATTGGATTATGCAATCATCTGCAACAGACATGCACGCAATCTCTAAGTGTGTATACTGTACATTTAAAGTAAACCATGCATTCACACTCTCTCCCCTATTTTCTAGCGCTTAAATCTCACCTTAAAAACCTCTCCATGGAATATTTCTTCTGAATTAAATAAACTTTGGAATGTTGAGGCATAAAAATTGACTCGGCTGAAAAAGTAATGGAGTAAAATTAAGTTATATTTCATTATAATATCGTATTTTTCTCAAGCAGATGATTGGTTGATTGCTGTCACATGAACATGCTATAAATTCTGTTATAGACCATACTAAAAATAGAAAATTTATAGACCTCACTATACTAAAATAGATTTTCACGACAAAATACTGGTTTTGGTACGTGCAACATTGTGACGTCAAAAGAGCGAAATCAACACATATACATTATGTACAAAATATCTACTATTATATGCTTGAAGAGAATTAATTTTTGATTTATAATAAATCAGTTATAGCCTTTTGATATCAGTCAATAGTATATCAACCTCGGACTTTGTTTTCTGTCGATAAACTCTCATCAGGTCTATAAAACCATGTATTGACCTCATCAAAGGCTATAATTGTATAATATATTTTTTTTTCAATGTAAAAATTCAATTACATATAACTGTCAATTTTCATACTGTCATGTACATGTGTATATAAAAGGCAACTTTGAGATTAACTTTTAATATTGACTATTTTTACAATATTTTCTTGATAAAAGATATATATCCATAAAAATCTCATAACAAAAGGTACAATGTTCATAAAATTTTCTTTCATAACATCTTTTATTGCAAATAACGTAATTGTTGGTCTACCTGTCATAAAACATAGGTAAATCCATATGTAGTTCGTCATTTATTTGCTGATATATTTTCTTGGCTTCTTCTAACTCATCGTGGGCCTAAGAAGACAGAAACAAATTAAAACTTATTTTTATATTCATTTGGGTGGAAAATAAAGTTAAGTTTGAAGATGAAACACATCATTAAACACTCTCTCTCTCTCTCTCTCTCTCTCTCTCTCTCTCTCTCTATATATATATATATATACATATACATATACAAATATACACACACCGTAATTATTTGCCGAATTTAATGCGCACCCTTTTTCTACAAAATTTCTTTGTGTGTAAATGTGTATTTATATGGAAACGCTACTTCTGTTTCTTTACCGCTTTTTTTTAAACAATTAAAAATTATTGTTAGGGCATAATTAACAGAAAATGGTTTGTTCTTAATCCCTTATATTAGATAAATTGCCTTAAAATGTCCATTTAAAATTATTATAAACTGTTTATTCAGCAATCCGAGCTGTACATTCACCATCTCCATGTACGCCGACATTACAGATATTATTAATAGATCTGCATAGTAAAACTTTATTATAAAAACTCATCACCTTTGGTTTAATCTGTCTGAAAAGATGCTGTATTTAAAATATTCTAATTTTTTAACCCACTAAAAACTATGTAGTAAGCAATAAATAGATAGTGTGAATGATTATCGAAGCTATTCTTATCTTGGATTGTATACACAATACAATCATCTGCCCATAAAAAGCTTTCTTACATACTTATTGTGTTAATTTAATATAGAATATTTAGGAATTGTTTTTCTCTGTGCATGAATATGTAAAAATTCTTCACTTTTTATACACCAATTATCAGGATAAATGTACAATTTTGTTGAACCCGGCCCTCACCAAGTTCCGTTCAGCGTTCAGACACTGTTCACCTTTCACTGCATTCTTTCACCATTTGCTCACCTTTTGCTGCGTTCACTCATCGTTCTTTCAGCATTCGCTCACCGTTCATGTGGGAAAGTAGAACAATTCAGGGACTCTATACATGGTTGGGATACCGATCAAAAGCATTTCTCTATATAGTAAATGTAATTTTTGAACGTCATAAGCCATTTTACCTTTTTGATTTTTGCCTCATCTTTTTTCTTAGCATTTTCCAAAACATCAAGGTTGTGTTTTGCATTGTCAAAATCTGTCAACTTTCTGCCTCGCTTTGAGATTTTTTGCTACAATTAAATGTATATCTAAATTAAAAAAAAAAAACATTCAAATCTACATATGTATTAAAAAAACTATTAAGAAATATTAATGAGTATAGTCAAAACATACATGAACTAAATAATAATGGAAAAACAATATGTTACCTTTTCATATTGCATGTCTACATAACCTTTTAAATTCTGCGGTTTAATTTATCAATCATGATCAATATTCCCTACCTAAATACCAACTTTTGTGGAGTAGGTTCTCAAAATCAGTGTACATTAAAGTAATCACAGATGCGTGCAACAAGTGGTTAAATTGATAGAACCATGCATGTTCTAAGAATTAATGTATCCTAGTCTAGAAACTGCGACTTTTACAAAATAAACCGCCTTGACGTCAAAATTAAATAAACTGTCGCAGTCAGATTTCTATTGCTCGGTACATATTTTTGAACTATCTCCGTATTTCAAATCAAACTCTAGTGAAACTTGCACAAAAGTTAGTCACAATTAATAGCAAAATGAACATATATAATTTGATTTCTTTTATCATTAATTGTAGGTCTAACAACACTTAAAATGTAAATGTTTAAATTTTTTAACTCCAAGTTTGGGCCTGTGCCAGGTTTGTGTACCAATGTAAACAAATTATTAACTGTTTTGTAATAATACTTTGCTCAATGATTTTTTAAGGTTTCTTCAACGTTTATGCCAATTTTAACTAAAATTCGTCACTTGGCAAGGGAAATACTTGTGTTGTCTCAATAATTTCTGAACAACCCTCGTTAAGTCTGTACTTTTTAACTGGAATCACTGTGTTTTACATGTTTATTTTTATAGTACATGTATGTAAGCAATCAATTTTCATTAAATAAAAAATAATGATAAGAGCAATGCTAATCAGACCATCCCCTCCATACAATGTTCAATGGTTTTTGAATATGTGTTGTGAATCGATCAATCAAGTGAAATCATTTTTTTATTGTTTTCTTTTGTAAACTCATACAAAAAATTTGAGTTGAATACATTAAGACACAATAATATCGAATATCTCGAAAAATATTTCACCAATTTCTTTAAAAAATGAATAGAGTTTGAATTATTACAAATTATGCTTGAAAAGTAGGCAAAATTTTATAAAACTATATAGGTATTAAAGTTGCCCATAAGTTTTTATACACTACATTTGAATCAACCCCCAATCTAATTCACACCCAAATACACATAGAAATGCTATATTACCTCTGCAAGTAGCACATGGGGAGGGGAGTGGGGTAATCACTGGTACCCTAACATTATCAAAGATAAACTAGACAAGAACAATAATGACAATAAAACACATATCATACATAAATATACATTGCGCCTGGTATATACAAAGATTGGCAAGGTACAATTTATTATTTGCAACATGTATGTAATGTGCACTAGCTAGCTTTCTGCAGCTAGTTCTAATAGGTCAAAGAGTAAAAGGTTTTTTTTTAAGCAAACAGCATCAACAGTTCAACGTCTTGGTCACATGACTGCCAGCTTCATATTGCACACGCTATCAACCTTTACAGAATATCAACTAGATCAGATAACTGTTCAAAAGAGCTGTGTGATTATACTTTTCTACATGATACTAACTTTGAGGTTTGGAAAATGGCTAATGTAAGTGTTGAGAGGATCATTCACACTGTCATTCAAGCTCTGTAGGTAGTTGTGCCACATCAGTTCTAAGGACTGAAAAGAAACAGTGTCCATATAAGTTTTTTTTCTATTTCAAAATGCAACCACATTTGGCTTTATTAATCTTAATTATATAATTTGATTCAAGCAGTATTTGTATGTTTAATGGTTATTCTAGGAAAGAAAAATACTTTTTGATTTTGTGCACACTTACAGTGTGCACAAAATCACAAATAACTAGTGTACTGAAGTTATGAAAGTGTTGACTGTTTTAAATTGTCAAAGATAATGCACAAAAAGCAAGAGGCCCATGAGCCACATTGCTCATCTGAGCAACAATGGCTTTATATAGGCGTTCAAAGGTTAGGAGATTGTGCCAGAACTATGGAAACTGTTTAAAAGACATTGCCACATCATTTTTTATTTATTTGTATCTAAAAAACTATCAAAATTGGTGTAGCTGATGACATATAATTCATCGCATAAGAAGGGGGTCCAGAAAGTAGTTACAGCATATCATCATTTTAATTTTTCTGTACAAGTATTTATTATTTAGCTAGACACTTCTAATCATCAACCAAAATTTCAGTGTCAATCGTAGAATTACAATGTATAAGCAAGATACAGAGCTCACCATTCTGCTAGGTTTGAGTCATGTTTTTGTTCACATGAGTTTGATTTGATATGTAAAATTACAAAATACAGGTGATAGTTCCTCAAATTACAAAGCATAATAAATTAATGAAATTAATGAAAATGAAACGAAAATCAAAATAAGCTAAAACCACCGTCAAAAGTGAAAATGTCAACGCATTGGAATATTTAACCTAAGTTTATTTCACAAAATCGGCGCCAATGTATCTTGCATGTTTCAAAGATTCTGTTGCACAACAAACAAATTCATCTTTGTCAGATTGATCTGTTTATCATACGTCCAACATGGCTGCTTCAAACAAAGAACCTCATTTTCGAGATATGAAATACCAAACCCAAACTTATAATCTGATTGAACCCCTCCCTCCCTCCCACCTTTATTATTATTTTCGTAAAAACTCAAAATTGAAACAAAGTTTTCCCTTAATTTTTGCAATTCATATTTTCCTTTCCATAAGGATAATTTAAACTAAATTACGTTAAATTTGACTCAGAAGTTTTTGATAAGATTTTTAAAAACTTACCACCCCCCCCTTTTTTTTTTTATACAGTTTCGAGGTTTTCTCCGCTTTGAATGAAAACTGGTCTTTCATTTCTGCAATTTATATTTAAATTTCCATAGGAATGTTTGTGCCAAATTTGGTTGAAATGGCCCAGGGGTTTAGAGAAGAAGTTCAAATAGTGAAAATTTACAGTTGGATAGACAGATGGATGGACTGACGACGGACAAAATGTAATCAGAAAAGCTCATTTGAGCTTTCAGCTCAGGTGAGCTAAATAGGAAACAAACTATATTTAATAAAATCAAATATCTGCCCCCAAATTTACCAATTTAAATCTTAAGTATCACAAAAAAAAATCCTCATATAAATACATTGAACAGCAAATGTCTTGAGCAGTTATCTTTCTTAAATCAATTTTACATGATATTTGAACATAAACCTTAATAAATTCAATGATATTTTGCCAATATTGAAAAAAAGTTTCATTAAAATTTCATAGCAAGTGCCCTAAAGACAGCATTTCATATACAATATGGACTTGGAGATAATTAAAATCACAGTCAATGCACCTTAACATTTATAACCTTTATTCTCAGACAATAAATATGACAATATCTGCTTGTCTAGACTTCCACAGTGGAAATATTTAAGTCATTTGGTCACAAAACTCATAAGCTTCAAGACTGAGAATAATGATATTCCTTCAGATGTTTGAGCAACATGTGGTCTTAATTCAGTAATAAGACTTTAAAAAAATCTCTGTGATGTAAATGTTTGGGAAAAGCTTAGTCTCATTAATGTGTCATATTTACTATGAGAAACCTGACTTCTGATTCAAAAAAATAAAAATAAACTAGATGAGATCTCGTTGCGAGCAATGAATGGGTCTTCCATCCAATTTCTAATAAGATGAGATGAGATTTTGACCAAGAATCAAATCTGTCTGATGTCATGTTAACTCGATTTAAATGAGTTTGAAATTTTCGAAAATCCTATAATTCATCAAATGATTTCGAAAAAGATGTCATTTGACGCAAAATAGCAAGTGTAACTTGGATGTCATGATTTAGACTAATCTAAATCATGACATCCAAGTTGTTAGAAAACAATGAGTCATCATCCATGTGCCTCGAGTAGTAATTCACATATAACACCAGACCTGACCTGGGATTTACTGAAGGCATAAAATCAAGGTCATGAATTTGATGAAAATATTAACTAACTGAAACAAAGCTTGGCTCAAGTAATCAAAAGCCCCAAACAAAATCAGACCCCCCCCCTTTTTTTTTTAAAAAGTACCACTGACTATTTTTCTTACTTCTGGTATTATTTTCATATCACCTGATGCAATCATATTTTTTATCATTAGATACATGTAAATGCAACAGCTCAAAAAGTTGTAGATGCTTGTAATTAGATGATGGAGGCATATACATATTGATTGCATTAGTTCCCTACAATGTGTTATGGGTCTGAAAACAGACCACCTATGGTATCAAGTTCCCTTAGTTTATAGTTCATGTGCAGATCAAGTCAGCTTAAAATGATGAGACTGATCCATATCAACCAACGATGTCAACAAGAATGACCTTACATTTAGCTGATGTCAACAAGAATGACCTTACATTTAGCTGATGTCAACAAGAATGACCTTACATTTAGCTGAGATTTCACATTTTCGTAATCGTCCCAATCTTCTTCGTAGGTTTCCTGTAGAACTTGGTACAGATTTTTGGAAGCAGCTTGCATAGCTACAAGACATAGCATTATTTGTTATTAAAAGCAAGAAGGAGAGAAAAAAAATCTAAAAATCATGTGATTCATTAATCAGCAGTTAAGTATGTGCAACAACAAAAAATGGAGCAAAATATGATTTGCATCATACATTGTTTAAAAATATAATTCTATATTAAGTTTATTGTTCCTTTAAAGAACTTTTATCATTATCAAGACACATGCATCCTTTTTAATCACAAAAGGCTTCAGTTCTCTAATGTTAGAGCAAGCATTTTACAGTATGATTGTATTGCAATGATAAACATCTTGATTAGAATGCAATGGGAATTAATGGGAAGACTTCAGACCTTTGGCACAGTGAATGTATCCTCTAAGCTCTTTGTGAAGTTTCCCTGCCACTTCCTATAAAACATAATAATGCAGATTATTCTTAAACTTATGGTGTATAACTGGAAGATAAAATGTTGAATTTTTCAATGCACATGGATGTAATATGGTATATTCAACTTTATGCATATATGTATAACCATCATTTATATATATTTTTTGTTTAGAGGGGATTTTATAGCAATTTGTGCAAATTTGGGAATTTTTAAAAAATAAAATTTGGCTTATTGTCAAATAATGCAAAAAAATAGTAGGTATTATCAGTTTATCAGAGTGCAAAATACACTGTTCAGTATTAACTTTATATTGGACTTTACTTTTCAAATTTAACATTCGGGCTTTACGCTGGCAATTTCAAAGAGACAGAGTGCTTTGTTTCAAGAAATGCTAAGCTGTTAAAACAACATTGTGTAATTACTGGTATAGACTCGGCCATGGTCCAACTCGCCCAACAGTCTGGAATATGGTAGCCAGCCTCGGCCAGTCGTCCGACTCACCCATAGTCTGAGTTCGGAGGCCAATACTGGCCATATTAGTCTAATTAGAAACATGTCTGTTTAATTTATAAAACTGTTGCCAGCGTCGAGACTAGTCTAATAAATTTGGAATCCTGCATCAATTGGCTTTTACGTCTCTGGAATTGTATTTTGGTGGACCTTCAGGAATACGGCGGACCTATTTTTCGTTTTTACCTTACGGCCCACAGCGCGCCACAACCTTATACCTTGTACCCTCTACACCAACATTCCCTCACCCCGTTTGTACTGCACACAATGGATGCAATTCCAGATGGAATTTATCTACACAGTCACAAGTACATCAGAATTTAAGTTACTGGACCAGGTATCAATTATCACTGATGACAAATTAACACACTGTGTTGATTATTAAAGAAATGCTAACATTGAATATATGCATGTACATGTAATTCTACAACTACATGTAGTAGTACATCACCTCCCCTGTACGTACATATGCATTGTATCAACTTTCAAAAATATGAATTCTCTTTCAAGTATTGCAATGTATTGTGGTCTTTGTGAGTTCAGATCTCAAACAATCTACTGATACAATTTTGCATTGTATTGGTGCATGGGTCAGTTGCTACTTCAATTATACAATTTTGCTTGGAATTTCAGTTTATTTATTGCAGGTGTAATAGTGAGCGATCGATACAATTTTCATCTACTTATTTATACAATATTACTTGTGAGTAACTTGCTACATTATACATACAATTTTGCTAACTAGTAGTGCAGCATCATAAGAAACCCCAGTCAATCAGTCTCACTTCTCTGACCGTCTGAGATGCAAGACTGGTGCTCATGGCTGGGTTTTGAGAATCGTTGTGCAGTGTATACATGTACTTCTGTGTATTTGGGATTTACTTGAGGCCTTTTGCCATCATAATTTTTACCTGCTGCCTCTCCAGTTTGTGGGCATGATCATGAATCCTCTCATCAAGAGTTTTCTCTGCTTTACCGAGATTCTGTAGAACCTATAGAAAAAGACAAACAAAGCCATGCAGTGTTAAAATTAAAAGCTTCTCTCATATCATGATGAGACAAAAATCATTTAATTTGAAATGTTTTCTAAACATGTAAATCTAATCAATGACCTCCTAACAATGAATAAACAGTTTAATAGTATTTGTCGCTGCAATACACCTTGACCAAAGGACATATATATCATTTCCATTGGTTGGTCAAGATGAAAGACACCAAGGGAAGGGATGCTAGGGTATCAAGTTACCTTTTATCTGAAAATAACCTGGGGTCATCCAATACCGGCCATTGCCAACTTACATCAGTACATAATTATTAAGAAATATCAGCTCTACTCAACACTAATGATCACTCTAGATTTGGAGTGGACCATCAGAAAACTAAACTGACATCATGCACTTTTCATAAATGCAGTGCACTTATTGAACTCTGACCTCAAAATCAAGAGGGTCATACAATCAATATGTTTACAGTAAATAATTATACTATAATACTTAATTTCTGCACTTTTAAGGTGAAATAAGATTTAAAAAAAAAAACAAACAGCTGCATCCATGTAATATCTTCAACCAGTCCTGTCCTTTTTCAATTAGAAAAATGAAATTGAATTCCATATTATGTTCATGCAATAAACTGCATTGGGGAAGTAAATTGCATGGTGAATACTTATGGACATATAGAAAAATATGTACCAGTGGGTTCAATATTAATTATCTCCTATCAATTGAAAATAATGTATGATAATCATCTGAATATAATTTATAATACCCTATTAACAATACCGTTAATTACTATAACTGGTAAACATCAGAACACAAGACAGAAGCACTTTTATTTATTTATGTACATGTACTAACAAGGTAGTCTTTGACAGAGAGGGTCGTAGCTCAAGTGAACTTTACCGAAGAGGAACATTCACAACCTAGTAAGCTAGTAAGACTACATGTACCGCTACACATGTGAGAGAAAGGCCGCCGGGCGTGTGAACCAGTGTAGATTCACTTGGTGTGTCTGGTTTGTGCTTACAATGAAAGCAAAGTCTCCAAGCTTTAACATACAACCCTGGTGTACCACTGGAGGACTGTCAGTGCATGAGACCAGGCATTCCACTAAATGCTGTCTGTTAATTTATAGCAATGGCTCTCATTCTGACCATACAAGTACATAAATCACAACACATTCACAAGCATTTTGTACAGTTTCATACAGACTCCAACTGAAGATGTCATGAAGACAAATGATAATACATGTATATAAGGAAATAAAACCAGCATTACATCACTGGAACGAAGCAAACGGAAGTGGGCCATATGGCCAATTCATCGGTGATGGTGGTATCAGTTGACTACCAGCATTACTGGCTTACCATTTTAATCTCATATCAGAATTTTGTCACAAAACTTAGTGGAACAACTGTTTATAAGCTCCATGACTCATGCTTTAAAATTTCTAAGTTTATATTCATTTTATAAAAATGAATATCATTAGTTTTTCAACTTGACATTTTCCTAGTCAAAATCATTCCGGAAAGTCAAGTGTTTGATATCAAAACATGTATTATAATATTATATATATGTAGTTCCATACAAATATACATACAAATATACACATTTAAAAAAAATTGTAGCGATGCATGGATCTAGATGTATAATATATTTTAACACCATATATCTGCATAAAATCAGGGGAGGCAACCCTCGCAAATTTTAAAAAGGCATGCACTTTTATTTTTCAGACAGTTTTGAACTATATGAAATAACAAAAAAGGGGTCCTTTCATTTCTATATTCTTGCAATTCGACTCAAAACAGTGGATTCGTGGAATAAGTACTCGCATAAATAAGGAATTTACAGTATTTTGAAAAATAACGACAGCCTCTGTTTGAGAGTACATTTAAATAAGCATATATTAAGTGGAGCACATGGTCATAGCTTTTAATTAGGTCAGTAACCCAAAAGTAGCTGGTTTGAGCCCCGGCCGCTGTGGTCACTTGATGTTGTGTGTTGTGTCTTTAGCCAAGGCACTCTATCTACATGTACATTGTCTCAGTCCACGTGCACCCAACTGAAATTGTGTACCAGCTTATGCTATATAGGGTGTTAACCTGTAATGGACTGGTGTCCTATCCAGGGGAAGTCAATTTCATCCTCTTAGCACCACAGGAACCAGAGATAAGCACCAGCCCTAAAGCCCTCGTGACTCGCAAAAGAGTTTAACTTTCAACATGAAGGCATTACAATGTGCATCACATGTTTTCAGTGTATCTTCTGATTTTGTTATCTATTCAATTTACAGAAGAGAAAGTGCTTTTCAATCAACAGGAATCATGTCTTTCCCACAAGTGGGTTAAATAAGGACACTCTTAGGAAAAATTTCCTGAAACAACTTGACAAAATAGTTTGCCTAGAGAGGATTGAGGATCAACAGAAACACTCAACATACTCAATTGGACAGGAAATAAAATGGAAATGATTTCACACCATATTTCAGGGCAAAACTTTAATTAATGTAAATTGTTTGTCAATGATAAGACTATCATCACGATGATAATTCCATATTTGATAAATGAATGAACAAGCAGACTTCATTTCATCATGATATTTCAAACTAAAAAGTTCTTATAAATGTAGATAAATGAAAGAGACAGCTAATATTTGAAAATTGTCATACGTACTTGCACACAAAAGTAATTACAAATAGAGAAAGAAGGAGGTTTTTGAATGTGGCACTCAGAATAAAGAATACAGCTGCCATGACATACCAGGTACATGTACAGCTTTTGTGCATGAACGACTGACTGTAATACAGTGACCATGTTCTCTCATTGTAACGATCAGATGATCAAAGTCTGAGTACCCATACTAGTACATGTATCTTTAAGGAGAGTCTGAGAGAGAGAGAGAGAGAGAGAGAGAGATTTTGAGTAATCCTTCACTTCATCATAAAAAAGCACAACATGCTTTAACTTTACCGTAATCTGTCTTTTGAAATGAAATTGTGCATACCAGGCCATGTATACAGTGTAACGTACATGAGCAGTCACTGGCATGGTACTTAAGCATTAAAGTATCTGCAGAAGATGTATTTAAAATTTCATCTCTATACAGATTTAGAAAAAACTCTTTATAAAATATATTCACATGGAAAATGTTTACTGTGAAGAAAATGTATCTTCAGTTTTAAATTCACTTCAGCACTATATGCATGTGTACATTTACAATGTGTGCGACATAATCTAGTATCAACGGTCCAGGTATCATCTTCAGGCTAGTATAAAACAAGTAGATACAGTACTACCGGTATACATGTATACATGTTATATAGTCTTTCCTTCTGGTTGTTCAGATAGGTAATTTCTTTTCAACATTATGCATACCAAGAATTTCTTGCATGTCATTAACTTTTTAAATACTAGTGTCATCTTATATATTGTGTACTTTTTGCACGACTGAGCAGCTCCCATCACAATTCAAACATTAACACGACAGTGACAGCACCTACCGTAGCTATCCTACACAAGATCCAAAAATAATTAACACTTGTTTTTCCATCCTTATCATATACTTACATGCAAATATTTTTGTAATACTTTACTAGGCATATCGTAAGTTCTATAAATAACAAATCACACCATACTACATATCCCATACCAAAAAAAAGCACTAAAAAGTTATACCTATGAACCCTTAAAAAAGTTACAAAAAAGTCATAACTAAGTTAGCACAATTTGGAACCATCTGATCAACTATGGTTCCAAATTAGCATCAAAAAGTTATACCTATATTGTAACTTTTTGCTTAAGTACAAAAAAGTCATAACTAAAGTGTAACTATTGACAATTTATTTTTTCCATAAAATAAAAATAGGTATAAAAAAGTTATTAAAAAGTTATAATAAAGTTATCATTTAGGTACAAAAAAGTTACAAATTTTAGTTACAGAAAAGGTATCATTTAGTTACAAAAAAGTTATACATATAGTTACAGAAAAGTTATCATTTAGGTACAGAAAAGTTACAAATTTCAGTTACAGAAAAGTTATCATTTAGGTACAAAAAAGTTATACATATAGTTACAGAAAAGTTATCATTTAGGTACAGAAAAGTTATACATATAGTTACAGAAAAGTTATCATTTAGGTACAAAAAAGTTATAGATGTAGGCACAGAAAAGTTATCATTTAGGTACAAAAAAGTTATACATATAGTTACAGAAAAGTTATAGATTTAGGTACAGAAAAGTTATACATATAGGTATAGAAAAGTTATAGATTTAGGTACAGAAAAGTTATACATATAGTTACAGAAAAGTTATCTTTTAGGTACAGAAAAGTTATAGATGTAGGTACAAAAAAGTTATCATTTAGGTACAGAAAAGTTACACAGAAAATTTACAGATGTAGGCTCAAAATATTTATCATAAACTTCAGGTAAATAAAAAACCAGGTACAGGTGTTATACAGATGAAAAAAAAGTCCCCTATGTTGACACAAAGAACTTTTCATCAAATTGTTTTGGCTCTTGAATAGGAATTTAAAATCATATCTGTTCATGTGAGCAAAAGTACACAATAAGTCATTGTTTTTGTCAATCAATATGTTATAGAGTTTATCGAATTATATTTTCATCTACCGAGTATGTTTTTCTCCATTTCTTACGGAAATTTATAGTTAATTCATAGCTCGAAAGAAACAGCCAGACTGAAATCTACACGCCCCTTTTATCGATTTGTCAAAACCTATAATAAATTAAGAACTAAGAATACCTAACCCACTAATGCAGGTTATGTATTTTTTCTGCAATGTTGCCACATTTAGAATCATATCCATCATAAATTAGGCCATTGCAAGTTTTTTCTTTGTTTACCATCCACCCAAAACTCAAAAACCTATCTTTCTATCAGGAAAAAAACCACAAACCTTAGAAAAAACACACAACTTTAAAAGTTCAACAAAATAAAATTTATAATATATTTTTAAGCATTTTCTTCAATCTGTAACAAAAATACAAAAATAATAAATAACCACTATGGTTTCCATTTTGAATGTTGTTATTATGAATATTTGATTTCCGATTCAATTTAAAAATGCGATTCCAAGCCCGACATATGAAAAAGTGATATAATTTTATGAAAAATGATTGTGTTTTTTTTTTTATTGTTACATCTCAAAACCAATCCGTCCGCGGACGCTAAACATAGAAAAACCTTGGAATGGCCTTACCAAATAAAGCACTTGATTGTTCAAATAATAATCAGATTGTAAGCTCAATATTTTGTGGATATCACTGTGTAATATATTTTTGACATTACACTGTGACAATGTCACAAGGGATTTTAAGTTTTTCTTTTGAAATGGCATTCCAAAGTATTGCATGGAAAATTCTATTCAAGAAGTTATAAATCATGATTAAAACATTTGATAAAGAGAATATCTCATGGTTTGTGATGTTAAATGGTTTTTATCAAATAATTAAGTTATGTGATTTCTATCCCCAAGCCTTTGCAAGGAGATAGAAATCACTCAACAAGTGAAATCATACACCATCACAAACTATTACAGACCCTATTTGTAAGTTTTGGAAATGATTTAAAGCAATAATCTAACATAAAAGCATTTGGGATTACATGTATGTCAAATGTTCTTACTAAATTTGAAAAGAAAGTTTGAAAAACATTATTTTATGTAAACCAAAAATTGACCACAACTCTTATAAAACATGTTTTTAAGGTTCCTAACATGCTAGTGATTTTCAAAACAGTCCTGGTTTTAGATATCAATGACCTGCAGTAATTTATCAGCAAACAACCGGATCTGTTTCTTGAATCTGTTCCTAAAATGTATAAAAAAGAATGTTTTATTATGGCAATTTCTTACTACATGTACTTACATAGTAACTGTTAAACTGTTAAAATCATTGACAACTTTTACATAAAACAGAAAATTATATAGCATACCCATGTTGAATATATATGTGACCAGCATCTGGCAGGTGAAAACTGGCTTCTTTTAACATACGGCTGCATGTATTACTATGGGAAGGACTGCACTTGATCTCCTTCATGATATTATCCTCGTCCTCTATCAATCTAAAAGAATGCAATAATATTTGAAACATGATACTGTTTGACAATTTTCAATATATGTAGCATAAATTGTAGTTAAATATCAGTAACATTGAAAAAAAATTTACAGCAGTTGCCATTGTATGCTCTGATTTACAATAATTTATTTTACTAATAAATATACAATATATATTTGGTAAAATCTGTATATCTTATTTTTAAATACTTGATAAATACAGACACTTACTTTTCTAATCTTGTATTAATGATGTGTCTTCAATCTGGTGTACAGTCTGCTGGACTTAGTTGGGATTTTTCTGCAAAACAATGATACCATTTAAAAAGAAAAATCGGCCATAATTTGATTATAGAATGTATATCATCAGTGATCATTAGATATACATCATGCCTGCATAGTATTTTATAAATAGATAATTAAATCATGCACTTCTTATGAAAATTCTAGAAATATTCAAAATGGGATTCATTTCCAAGTACATAATAATAATCTGAAAATTGAAATGAGCAAACAAAAATGATTTATTTAACATTCTGTTTAAAATGACTCGTTTGTATATTAGACTTACCCTGAATTGAAATGGTCCTCCACAAGTAAAGCCATATTATCCAGGTCATATAAATGTCTATCTTTATGAAAAGACTGCTTGCAGTCTCATCACTACATACAAGAAGCTGTAATTCTGCATATTTCTTGAATAAATCAGGGAAAACTTCAAAACAGCTCCTGTCTCCTTTGCCCATTTCAAAATTTTATGGCGGAATGGCAATCGGCCAATCAGAATTCACGGTAATCAAAATTTGAAATTTTGACCAATCACGTTACAGACACGATTAATACCGGAAGAAATCTTTAAAATTCTTTTAGTTAAAACACAATATTATTTACTAAATATTATCGTAAGAATTCTGCATTTTAATAAAATAAATTTAAGTAAAATTTTCTTTCAATACAACCTCTTAGTTTATTAACCGATCATCAAAACTCGGCATTTCCGGTCTCAAGAGCCGCCATTTTGAATAATTTTTTCAACATGAGGGAAATTTAAAATCTGTATGCATTTAAATACCAATGCATTTTTCAAGCGATGAATATGTTAAACCAACAATTATAACATCGTTTTTAATAAAACATGTTTCACAAAGTAAACAGCAGAGTCTTTAGCCATGTCCTGTTATAAATTACGATAGGAGTTAGTGCAGGGAAAAAAACAGATGGAAATAGCAACACTGTTCTTTTGTTAACATTTCTATTAATCAAATACATGTATGTGAATTTATAAGCCCATGTGAATACATCTCATCATAACAAACAATACCACCAGCCCCCCTCCCCTACCCCATTCTTTCGCATGCATTCGATGTTTATGGGAAAATTCTGAATCAATTTCAAGAGATCTACTCTATTCCGTCATTCATGGGGTAGGCCTAATGGTTACTTTTTGAAGTTTGTTCAGTGATAATATAAAGTTTATGCTGCCTCTTAGTATTTAACTGTTAAAAACGAAATTATGAATGTCTTATGATGTTCAACAGACACGTAACAAACTAATATACTTGCAGAGGCTGAGAAGCAAAATAAAAATTTCTACTGATCAAAACACACACAATAACTTCTGCATAGAACTTTTTATCTTAAACAAACATCAGTGTCAACACAGCACGGACTAATCATGACCTCTTTAGACACCCTTTACTGTTAACCTAGGATGTGTGTGCGTTCAGGCGGAAAGTGATTTCCTGTGTTTCGTGTCTTATAAAAACAATGGAATTTTGGACAGGTGTTTTTGTTGCAATTGATGAACTGGATTCCCGTTACGATGGTTATGTCATTGTTTTTAAAACTAATCTTAGTGATTTTAACTACCCAGTGTGTGCTACCAACTTGTACCCCCCCCCCAACACTTACGGTGATTAAAAAAAAAAAAGACAAGTTATAACTATATTTTATATTTATCTTTATATTTATTGGGAAAAAAGTCTACTTTAGACTTGAATATTTTGGATAAGACACTAAAAAAATTATGTCCAAACGGCATTTACTGCAAAAAATCAATGTGATGTTGATGCATACACTAAATGACAAAGTTCAATGTAGGTACATTTTAGTTATATTGAAAAATTTCTAAGTTCAATGTAGGTACATTTTAGTTATACTGAAAGTTTCTAAGTTCAATGTAGGTACATTTTAGTTATACTGAGAAATTTCTAAGTTCAATGTAGGTACATTTTAGTTATACTGAGAAATTTCTAAGTTCAACGTAGGTACATTTTAGTTATACTGAGAAATTTCTAAGTTCCATGTAGGTACATTTTAGTTATAGTGCCAAAAGTTTAAGTCCAATATAGGTACAAAAAAGTTATAACTTTTCTGTACCTAAATTTCGGGTACAAAAAAGTTACACTTTAGTTACAGAAAAGTTATGACTAAGTATAACTTTTTTTTGTATGGGATGTACCGGTACTGAAGTAGACTACCACAAGGAAGGACTGTTTTGTAATAACATAGACATTTTAAAATATATGTGGTCTAAAAAAATCTTGACACATAGTGAAGCTACTGACCTCAGAAGTTTTTATGAATAAAAGGTATGTAGGTCACAGAATACAATGAGAGCCTCAACCAAACCATTACAAACCCCGGATCCCATTACAGCCTTAATCTTCAATATCAGTCAATTCTCAGATTGTCAGGATGGGTATATTTATACTAGGCTGCTCTAGCTGACACTTTAAATTTCAATAGATAGGTGACATATTACTGGTGTAGAGAAAACCAAGAATTTTTACCTCAACCAACTTCATTTCTTTATAACCATGCATCCTTTCTATTTTAGGTCGAGACATAAAAATACATAAAATACATTAATTCATGTATTAATATAATTGTGTCTGCACATGAAATTTTACAAAGATTTTATTTGGTGAATGCGATAAAATTTGGGGAACACTAAATGACACTTTAGCATGTTAAGTGATTCAAGGAAAAAATAAATGGTACTGCATGCATGGTTATCATCTTGACAGTCATTATTTGCTTATTAATTATAACATTCTTTTTATTCTTACCTTAATTATTTCATCTTTTTATTTGATAAACAATATAACATGTATAATGCATATAATACAATATAACTAAATTAAGAACAGTCAACTGTATTTCAATTTTTAATTTTGGGACTACAAAAAATCATTTGATTAATATGTGCAATATGTAAAAATTTAGTTTTTACCCCGCAAAATGCCTTGATCTACTCAATATATACCTATTTAGAATTTTAAATCACAGGCAAAACCATCACTATTATATAATAAATATGTGATGTCTGAACTGCGGATAATACGTCAGATTAAAGAATTCCAATCTCTTTTGCCATATTTTTCTATGAAAAGGATTTGATTGGCTTGAAATACATGTAGCAGGTTCAAGTAACAGGTTCAAGACTGTTTGTACTATAGGTCATTTTATAACTTCATGTTGTATATCGCGGTACACGCTGTAAGAAAATAAATGTATACTGTACAATATAACTGCACAGTTTGTTTATCATTAAGAGGATGAATAATCGATGTTCATTGCAACCACAGACAGCACAACCATTAGCTATAAAAGTGCACTTAATGTAGATGATCTTGTAAAATGAATGAGCTCTTAATCACATAATGCATAAATGATGTGCAAATTGAACTAATATTGAAACAGAGAATTAATCATTATAAATACGTACATGTACATGTATATGCAATGACGTTGGCAGAATAAGATGAATGAAGATGGTTATATACATGTAGTTCAGGTCAGTTAATCCTATAAGAATCAATGGACTAGGAAAAAAAGATTACATTGCATAAAACCTCTGTTTCAAACCCATAGAAAGTTCACATGATCCCATACAAAAAAAAGTTATACTTAGTCATAACTTTTCTGTAACTAAAGTGTAACTTTTTTGTACCCGAAATTTAGGTACAGAAAAGTTATAACTTTTTTGTACCTATATTGGACTTAAACTTTTGGCACTATAACTAAAATGTACCTACATGGAACTTAGAAATTTCTCAGTATAACTAAAATGTACCTACGTTGAACTTAGAAATTTCTCAGTATAACTAAAATGTACCTACATTGAACTTAGAAATTTCTCAGTATAACTAAAATGTACCTACATTGAACTTAGAAACTTTCAGTATAACTAAAATGTACCTACATTGAACTTAGAAATTTTTCAATATAACTAAAATGTACCTACATTGAACTTTGTCATTTAGTGTATGCATCAACATCACATTGATTTTTTGCAGTAAATGCCGTTTGGACATAATTTTTTTAGTGTCTTATCCAAAATATTCAAGTCTAAAGTAGACTTTTTTCCCAATAAATATAAAGATAAATATAAAATATAGTTATAACTTGTCTTTTTTTTTTTTAATCACCGTAAGTGTTGGGGGGGGGTACAAGTTGGTAGCACACACTGGGTAGTTAAAATCACTAAGATTAGTTTTAAAAACAATGACATAACCATCGTAACGGGAATCCAGTTCATCAATTGCAACAAAAACACCTGTCCAAAATTCCATTGTTTTTATAAGACACGAAACACAGGAAATCACTTTCCGCCTGAACGCACACACATCCTAGGTTAACAGTAAAGGGTGTCTAAAGAGGTCATGATTAGTCCGTGCTGTGTTGACACTGATGTTTGTTTAAGATAAAAAGTTCTATGCAGAAGTTATTGTGTGTGTTTTGATCAGTAGAAATTTTTATTTTGCTTCTCAGCCTCTGCAAGTATATTAGTTTGTTACGTGTCTGTTGAACATCATAAGACATTCATAATTTCGTTTTTAACAGTTAAATACTAAGAGGCAGCATAAACTTTATATTATCACTGAACAAACTTCAAAAAGTAACCATTAGGCCTACCCCATGAATGACGGAATAGAGTAGATCTCTTGAAATTGATTCAGAATTTTCCCATAAACATCGAATGCATGCGAAAGAATGGGGTAGGGGAGGGGGGCTGGTGGTATTGTTTGTTATGATGAGATGTATTCACATGGGCTTATAAATTCACATACATGTATTTGATTAATAGAAATGTTAACAAAAGAACAGTGTTGCTATTTCCATCTGTTTTTTTCCCTGCACTAACTCCTATCGTAATTTATAACAGGACATGGCTAAAGACTCTGCTGTTTACTTTGTGAAACATGTTTTATTAAAAACGATGTTATAATTGTTGGTTTAACATATTCATCGCTTGAAAAATGCATTGGTATTTAAATGCATACAGATTTTAAATTTCCCTCATGTTGAAAAAATTATTCAAAATGGCGGCTCTTGAGACCGGAAATGCCGAGTTTTGATGATCGGTTAATAAACTAAGAGGTTGTATTGAAAGAAAATTTTACTTAAATTTATTTTATTAAAATGCAGAATTCTTACGATAATATTTAGTAAATAATATTGTGTTTTAACTAAAAGAATTTTAAAGATTTCTTCCGGTATTAATCGTGTCTGTAACGTGATTGGTCAAAATTTCAAATTTTGATTACCGTGAATTCTGATTGGCCGATTGCCATTCCGCCATAAAATTTTGAAATGGGCAAAGGAGACAGGAGCTGTTTTGAAGTTTTCCCTGATTTATTCAAGAAATATGCAGAATTACAGCTTCTTGTATGTAGTGATGAGACTGCAAGCAGTCTTTTCATAAAGATAGACATTTATATGACCTGGATAATATGGCTTTACTTGTGGAGGACCATTTCAATTCAGGGTAAGTCTAATATACAAACGAGTCATTTTAAACAGAATGTTAAATAAATCATTTTTGTTTGCTCATTTCAATTTTCAGATTATTATTATGTACTTGGAAATGAATCCCATTTTGAATATTTCTAGAATTTTCATAAGAAGTGCATGATTTAATTATCTATTTATAAAATACTATGCAGGCATGATGTATATCTAATGATCACTGATGATATACATTCTATAATCAAATTATGGCCGATTTTTCTTTTTAAATGGTATCATTGTTTTGCAGAAAAATCCCAACTAAGTCCAGCAGACTGTACACCAGATTGAAGACACATCATTAATACAAGATTAGAAAAGTAAGTGTCTGTATTTATCAAGTATTTAAAAATAAGATATACAGATTTTACCAAATATATATTGTATATTTATTAGTAAAATAAATTATTGTAAATCAGAGCATACAATGGCAACTGCTGTAAATTTTTTTTCAATGTTACTGATATTTAACTACAATTTATGCTACATATATTGAAAATTGTCAAACAGTATCATGTTTCAAATATTATTGCATTCTTTTAGATTGATAGAGGACGAGGATAATATCATGAAGGAGATCAAGTGCAGTCCTTCCCATAGTAATACATGCAGCCGTATGTTAAAAGAAGCCAGTTTTCACCTGCCAGATGCTGGTCACATATATATTCAACATGGGTATGCTATATAATTTTCTGTTTTATGTAAAAGTTGTCAATGATTTTAACAGTTTAACAGTTACTATGTAAGTACATGTAGTAAGAAATTGCCATAATAAAACATTCTTTTTTATACATTTTAGGAACAGATTCAAGAAACAGATCCGGTTGTTTGCTGATAAATTACTGCAGGTCATTGATATCTAAAACCAGGACTGTTTTGAAAATCACTAGCATGTTAGGAACCTTAAAAACATGTTTTATAAGAGTTGTGGTCAATTTTTGGTTTACATAAAATAATGTTTTTCAAACTTTCTTTTCAAATTTAGTAAGAACATTTGACATACATGTAATCCCAAATGCTTTTATGTTAGATTATTGCTTTAAATCATTTCCAAAACTTACAAATAGGGTCTGTAATAGTTTGTGATGGTGTATGATTTCACTTGTTGAGTGATTTCTATCTCCTTGCAAAGGCTTGGGGATAGAAATCACATAACTTAATTATTTGATAAAAACCATTTAACATCACAAACCATGAGATATTCTCTTTATCAAATGTTTTAATCATGATTTATAACTTCTTGAATAGAATTTTCCATGCAATACTTTGGAATGCCATTTCAAAAGAAAAACTTAAAATCCCTTGTGACATTGTCACAGTGTAATGTCAAAAATATATTACACAGTGATATCCACAAAATATTGAGCTTACAATCTGATTATTATTTGAACAATCAAGTGCTTTATTTGGTAAGGCCATTCCAAGGTTTTTCTATGTTTAGCGTCCGCGGACGGATTGGTTTTGAGATGTAACAATAAAAAAAAAAACACAATCATTTTTCATAAAATTATATCACTTTTTCATATGTCGGGCTTGGAATCGCATTTTTAAATTGAATCGGAAATCAAATATTCATAATAACAACATTCAAAATGGAAACCATAGTGGTTATTTATTATTTTTGTATTTTTGTTACAGATTGAAGAAAATGCTTAAAAATATATTATAAATTTTATTTTGTTGAACTTTTAAAGTTGTGTGTTTTTTCTAAGGTTTGTGGTTTTTTTCCTGATAGAAAGATAGGTTTTTGAGTTTTGGGTGGATGGTAAACAAAGAAAAAACTTGCAATGGCCTAATTTATGATGGATATGATTCTAAATGTGGCAACATTGCAGAAAAAATACATAACCTGCATTAGTGGGTTAGGTATTCTTAGTTCTTAATTTATTATAGGTTTTGACAAATCGATAAAAGGGGCGTGTAGATTTCAGTCTGGCTGTTTCTTTCGAGCTATGAATTAACTATAAATTTCCGTAAGAAATGGAGAAAAACATACTCGGTAGATGAAAATATAATTCGATAAACTCTATAACATATTGATTGACAAAAACAATGACTTATTGTGTACTTTTGCTCACATGAACAGATATGATTTTAAATTCCTATTCAAGAGCCAAAACAATTTGATGAAAAGTTCTTTGTGTCAACATAGGGGACTTTTTTTTCATCTGTATAACACCTGTACCTGGTTTTTTATTTACCTGAAGTTTATGATAAATATTTTGAGCCTACATCTGTAAATTTTCTGTGTAACTTTTCTGTACCTAAATGATAACTTTTTTGTACCTACATCTATAACTTTTCTGTACCTAAAAGATAACTTTTCTGTAACTATATGTATAACTTTTCTGTACCTAAATCTATAACTTTTCTATACCTATATGTATAACTTTTCTGTACCTAAATCTATAACTTTTCTGTAACTATATGTATAACTTTTTTGTACCTAAATGATAACTTTTCTGTGCCTACATCTATAACTTTTTTGTACCTAAATGATAACTTTTCTGTAACTATATGTATAACTTTTCTGTACCTAAATGATAACTTTTCTGTAACTATATGTATAACTTTTTTGTACCTAAATGATAACTTTTCTGTAACTGAAATTTGTAACTTTTCTGTACCTAAATGATAACTTTTCTGTAACTATATGTATAACTTTTTTGTAACTAAATGATACCTTTTCTGTAACTAAAATTTGTAACTTTTTTGTACCTAAATGATAACTTTATTATAACTTTTTAATAACTTTTTTATACCTATTTTTATTTTATGGAAAAAATAAATTGTCAATAGTTACACTTTAGTTATGACTTTTTTGTACTTAAGCAAAAAGTTACAATATAGGTATAACTTTTTGATGCTAATTTGGAACCATAGTTGATCAGATGGTTCCAAATTGTGCTAACTTAGTTATGACTTTTTTGTAACTTTTTTAAGGGTTCATAGGTATAACTTTTTAGTGCTTTTTTTTGGTATGGGATATGCAAGATTTGTTAAAATAAATGTTCCTTAAGGGCAATTCAGCAATACAAGCAGGCAGTCCCTGTATCTAAATTGTACAAGTCAGAGAAAGGAATTTCGATCTCTTTAAAAAAAAAATTTTCTTAAATTTATCAAAATAAAATAATAAAGTAAAAGAAAGGTAAAGTTTTCATTAAATTGACCCCACAAAAGATCATAAATGGGAATAAAAGATTCTTTACAATACAATTAATATTCCCTGTATATTTTTTAAAGAAAATGTACTGACTTCCCTGTTGTGAACTGTAAAATCAATTTTAACAGAAAAGCAAACCATTTATTGATAATTTATAACTGAATTATCAAATCTTTCCTGCTTAAATATGGGACCTAATAAAGTCACTCTAATTCTAAAATAAGTCCATCAAAAATCAATTATATTTGTTTTCAATTGTTTAGTTTCCATTTGTCTTGATTTCAGCTATCTGTCACAAGTATAATTATATAAGTTCAAGCATCAACAAGGTATCTGTTTTATAATCATCCTAACACATATAAGACTTGGTTATTACTACCCTTTGGGCTATAAGGGCTGGGAGTGCAAATTTGCACAGTTCATAACAGGCAAACACACTTTTGATGCTTGTTTTTGTGGGCCTGAGGGGCGGGCCTGACCAATTTACAGTCAGGACTGTGCTGGCCCTGACATCTGACAAACTAATACACATTAAATTATAATGCTGACCTTCCCCCCCAAAAAAACTATGTTATGTTAATGTCACCATGAATATAACAAAGTAACAAAGAATTTAAGTACCAAGGATATATTTTTTACGGGAAAAAATCCCAAATAAAAATCAAATTGATAACATACTAATGACATGATGTGTAGCTTGTCTAGTGATGTTAAACTGTACCAACAATGGCAGTTAAGCACCAAGTTACATATATTCAACCTGAATTTTATTATTCATTTATATGTCCAGAACAATACAGATTTGACATCAATTTCCTTTATCAGCTGTTCATGTGTGCACTGTGGATATTAATTATTATTAAGGACACATTGTATATATAGTGCCACTAGTGGATCTACAGAGGATGACAAATTCTATTCCTAAGAATGAATGATGCTACATATAAACATGAATTGATTAGTAAGTATTACATCTGCAAATGTATCACAGCTGCATTGCAGGCCTATATAATAACATCAAGAACCAGACAACTTCCTGATGAAAAATGTGACCATCCGCAATAGCTCCAATGTTTTCATATATTCAAACATAACATCATAAATGCATTGCATAGGCCTATTCATCGCTTTCCTATGATGCCAAATAAATGACAACATGTTTGCATCTATCTACGTGAAATCAGCGCAATAAAATCACTGCCCACTTTCCGAAGTTGTCACGCGCACCTGTTTCACTATTGCGGATTTACTGGCGCATGCAACACGACATAATTACGTTCGTTAGAAATCAAATAAGTATTACAAACATTCTATCATAGAACATCTTAGATCTTACCTTTGTTTTTGTTCTTGTCCATTTTTTCAACGACTTGGTTAGCAGACTACCCTTCGCCTGATCCGCCATGTTTTGAAGTTTGGATTCTATCTACTCATATAAGACAACTTTTCTCATTGGCTAAATACAATGCGTGGATCAAAACACAAACAGAGGCGTGTTGTGTAAGTGATTTTCAACCTAAACGTAATATATACATGTACTGTAAGAGATATGGTCGATAACGTAATATCAGTAACCCTTTTCTTTGCTCAACTGATTGAAAGCACTTACCCGATTGAAAGCTCAAATGAGCTATTCTGATGAGTCTGGCTAAATGGGTATAGTGAAACCCGGGCTTATAGTAGGTGCGTTCAGAGTTGTACCGTTGGTGAAATTGAGATCTACCGCTGGCAGCACTTGGTTGCCATCGGTGAACTATGGTAGTAATTGGTCACCAAGTGCTGCCATTTGTAGCAATTTTTATAGGTAGAACCATGAACGATTTTTGGTCAAATACAAACAAATGGTAGTCTTTGGTTACCTTTGGTTACCAACTGTAACCATCTGAACATATAAAACAGTGGAAAAATTTATCCTCTTGTAAATTTACTGCAGTAACTGTATTTCCCCGAAACAGTTATCAAAAATGCTTCCTTTAATGATTTATTCTACTAAAATATTGAGGTCAAAATACAAAAAAAAATACAATTTTATTTCTAATTATATTACAAAAGACGTCATTGATTACTACAATATGACTATCAATCCATCATTTATGCAATGATCGTAAAATTGTAAAAGAACTGGATACATGTACATTTTCAGTCATATTTTGACCTTTTTTAAGTGATTTTTAAAAATATCACAAACAAAGGAAATTTAGCATTTACTCACACAATGATACCAAAAAAAATCTCAGGCTATAAATAGTTACCTGATTGGTAATTGTGTTATCATTAAAAGTGCATTATACCGTATTTTTCTTAAAACTTAGCAGTAGACTCAATTTTACAATAGTTTATTGAATAGAAAGCATATAAAACATAAAAAAGTTTCGTTATGGGCGACGACGACAGACACATTTTCTTTATCAAAAAACTATGGGAAAATATATGCCATTTTGTATTATTGTTTTACTACATCTAACGAATATGACAAATTTTTTAATGTATTATTCCCTCTTGTAAACAGAATAAAAGTGTATAACTTGATACTTTATAAAAACACGTTTTAAAAATTGTTTATTTGTATTTTTATAAGATTTGAACAACTTTTGAATTTTAGGGCATATAATGAAAGAAGCTGTACCTTTTTATTTACAGTCATATTTAACACGAGCAAAAAATATATCACATATATTGGTGACGGCGGGGCCTGGGTACATAGACAGACTCTAGAAGCCCTCAGTTGTAATTCATTGTATTCAAGATATTTATGCAACGAGATGTTTACATATTTTATACAACGAATCATTATTTACATAAGTTTCTATAGATTTCTTATACCTCGCCATATTGAATTAGCATATAGTGACGTCACCTACCAAACTTGCCTAAGCTCTAGGCTGCTGGTAGATTTGGTGACCTCATTTGAAATTGAAAGTACACCAATGGTCAACATTGGTAACCAATTGCTACCATTGGGAACCATTTGTAGACATTGGTGACCGAACTTGCCGTTGGTAACAATCTGGTGAACTCAGAACGCACGCCCCCCCCCCCTAAAATTTTCAAAGTATGCATGACTGTAGATGATTTGATAAATTTTACATAGAAAAGCTAGCATTTTGTGTTTCACTTTATTTGTAATTATGCCTGACTCAATGTTACACCTCATTGATACACCAGCTGTGCTATGGTGACTGTAATTCTGCTGCTCTATAAACATCTATAAACATCTGATCCTAATGCATGTTGACAGGTTCTGATAACAAACCAATTAAACTGTGTTTAAAACAAGCAGTGTTGGTCATTTCATTATGGTGGCTGCATCAAATTCCCCAGGGCCCTGAACTTGGGGCTTCGACCAAGAATCGACTGGAAATCCCAGCAGTTCATTTCCCTATTGCGATGCAAGCAAAAATTTCTGAATATTTAAAAGCTGGTCGAAGGTAAATATATAATTGCATTTAAAACCAGATGGTCTATGTGCAATCATTAATTAATTGCTGTATATTTTTTGAATTTTTTTCTAGGTAAATAGACTATTTTAATATAAGAATATTGAAGATTTAATAGGGGGTCGGATACCGTAACGTCATTAGAGTGTTGTAACTTTGATAACCTGGTTAATTTTAAGAGTTCATAAATGCCTAAAATATTTTGTTTTTAATCCAATACATGTATTAGGTATAAGTAACAATATGTTTCAAATTGTTTTATATTTGTTATAGGCTTTTGTGTAAAGGAAGTAAGCGCCAAGGGGAAATAGTAGATGGCGGAAGTCAGTGCTGCTGTATTGCCTTGACATACCTGTCTTCGGACATACCTAAATCATCGGCCGATGTTGATCATGTTTTAGAACTTGGGACATCACTTTATCGCCAACGTTGTCAACATGGAGGGTATATGCTTATTCAAGAGTTGGAGGGAGAAATGGAGATCAGAGGTAGAAAGCTGCTGGTATCTGTGGGAAACCCTAAGTGTGGCACTATTATGCAGACACAAGACAACAATGATGCTCTTGCTTTCACTTTGGAAACAGCCCTAGAACATATTATAGAGGAATCAAGCACATTCTTTTTAACCATCGGAAATGCACCAGGATCAACAATTGGGATAAAACATCAGATGTCAAATTTTATCGTTATGGACTCAGATAGCAGAGATGATAGAGGAATGTTTGCCCCAATGGAAAATCCGTCGTAATTAAGTTTGAACATATATCAAACTTCATTAAATATGTCCGTGAGATGGCGCAATCTTTGTCCTCAAATGATGTGCAATTTGAAATAACGGGTTTATCATTACACAACAGTCCTAATGACAAACGGAATCCGCCCGTTCAATCCAGTCAACAGCAGTCAAACCTACCTGTGGATGATCAGCATCAAGAATCAAACGAACAGAATCCGCCCGTTCAACCCAGTCAACAGTATTCATCAAGTACAGCAAACCTACCTGTGGATGATCAGCATCAAGAATCAAACGAACAGAATCCGCCCTTTCAAAATTGTTCTGCTACCGACATTTCAAGATATTTGAACAATTCAGATTTACTTACCGATGAAATAAAGTATTCCCTCATACAAAACAGAAAACCGGTGGCTGATTTCACATTTCCATCGCGCATTTATAAGGATAAACGTAGACGCAGTGGCATCATTCACAGACGATGTACCATGCAGCTCTTTGATACGTTTGATTTCATTACATATTCTGAATCAAAAGATGGGTTGTTTTGTCTTGGTTGCGTGCTTTTCCCAAACATGTCTCATAGACGA
This sequence comes from Magallana ariakensis, assembly GCA_020458035.1. Lineage (NCBI taxonomy): Eukaryota > Metazoa > Mollusca > Bivalvia > Ostreida > Ostreidae > Magallana > Magallana ariakensis. The sequence continues at coordinate 30,345,454 of CM035818.1, forward strand.
CCAAAGAAACTGATCACAGAACCATATTTTAATTGGAAGGATGCACGTGAAGATTTAAAAAAACATAATGTTTTTTAATATCATGTATCCTCCATGGCCCAATTACATGCTTTTGTGAAAACACACACTGAACCAGGGAACAGAATTGACATGACAATTCGATCTACTGGAGCAGAGAGAATAGCAAAAAACATAAAAATATTATCGTCAATCATAGAGTCACTCATATTTTGTGGCAGTCAGGGCATTTCTTTACGTGGTCACCGAGATGATGAAACTTGCAGAGAAGATAATTTAAACATGGGGAATTTCAAAGAGCTTCTCGCTTTTCGAGCATCTTGTGGTGACAACCTGTTGGACGATCATTTGAGATCCTGTAAAAACAAATGCGACATACATATCAAAAACATCACAAAATGAACTACTTTTCTGTATTAAGAAGTTCATACAAGATAACATTGCGCAGGAGGTTCGAGATCAGCCGATAGGTCCATACTTTGGCTATCAGTGTGATGAGGTGACTGACGCCAGTAACTGGGAACAGCTCGGTGTTGTAATTCGGTATGTTGTCAATGGGAAGCCTATTGAACGGCTTATAGAATTTATAGAGTGTGAGGAAATCACTGGAATGGCAATATGTGAATCCATTATCTCGTGTATGAATGCAGTTGGTCTGGATCCGAACTACTGTCGTTCCCAAACAATGGATGGTGCTGGAAATATGTCTGGAAAACATTCTGGGTGTGCAGCACGATTTAAAGACCAATATCCTAAAGCTGTATATCATTATTGTAGCTGTCATGATCTGAATCTTGCCATCAGTAAAAGCTGTTCATTGAAAGAAGTGCAAATATGTTTAGACACATTAAAGAAGCTGGGTATATTCTTTAAATATTCACCAAAGCGCACGCGAAGGCTGGAAAAGGCTGTTGATGAAGTCAACGATGAAAGAACTGAAAACAAAATTGACAAGAAGAAGTTTAAGGTGTTTTCAGAGACCAGATGGGTAGAGAAAAACATCAACCTGCAAACATTTCAAGAGATGTATCAGCCAATTTTTCTCTGTTTAGGAGCAATTTCGTTAAGAGAAAGAAACTGGGATGCAAAGGCGGTTGTGGAAGCAAATGGTCTCTTAGCAAAATTGTCAGATTCACAATTTATTGCCTCCTTTCAAACCATCCGGAATTTGTTTGGATACATGTCTGGACTTAGTAAGAAATTACAAGGAAGCAGCTTGGATGTATTGGACGGATACAGAATGGTCGCACATGTGCGCGAGGTTATATCAGGGTTGAGGTCAGATGATAATGAATATGACAGTGTCTTCCATTGCATGGAGGAGATGGCTCAATTAACAGACGTTGTCATGACTGTCCCTCGTCAATGCTCAAGGCAATCTCAAAGAAGCAATGTTCCTGCGTCATCAGCAAAAGAGTACTTCAAGCGAAATACCTACCTTCCATATTTGGATTCTTTAATACAACAACTCGACTTTCGGTTTTCAACCTTGGCTCAACAAAGTGCTCAAGCATTGTGTCTGGTGCCTTCAAATCTCTCTCGTTTGAACCATGAAGTTTTACATGCTATAGAAACCAGCTTTGGGTCAGACATGCCAGACCAATCTTCATTTCTGCAAGAGTTGAACTTATGGAAGCAAATGTGGAGTCATCAAACAGATCAGCCAGACACACTTTCAAAGACACTTTTGGACGATAGAACATGCCGAACCATGTTTCCAAACATCACCAAAGATATTCATTTACTACTTTTAACATCAGTAACATCCAGTTCTGTGGAGCGGGCCAATTTATCTTTACGATTTATCAAGAGTTATCTGCGCTCTACGATGGGAGGAGAGCGATTTAATGCTCTTATGCTTTTGTTTATACATAAAGACATCAAGGTAGATGTCAGTAAAATCATTGACATATTTGTTTCCAGAAATTCAAGACGGATGTTGCTTGAAAATCCAACTGGTGAATAAAAGAAATGAATGTTTTTTTTAATTGCTTATTTCATCTTTTAAAAGTGTACATAACTAAAAAAAATACCACTATTTTGAGCCTGGTTTTACCTTCAAAATACACGAAAACCCAGGAAAACCCAGACCCCCTGCATCAATAATTTTATCCACGCCCCCCCCCCCAACTAAAAATCCTGTATCCGCCCCTGGATCATCCCCCCCCCAGCCATCTCCCCCACCCCCGGAATGATGGCTATGGGTGTTGCTAAAACGCGGAACGGAAAACGGTACGGAAAGCGGAGGGGAACGGAAAATATCATATTGAATTTTCGGTGTTCTATTTAAACAATAAAATGCTTTCTTTCGTGATTCATTCGGGATATGAAGGTAGCGACATTGCAGAAAAAATACATAACCCGCGTTAGCGGGTTATGTAAATTTTTTCTGCAATGATCGCTACCTTCATAACCCGAATGAATCACCAAAGAAAGCATTTTATTGTTTATATTAACATCTTTCTTTTAACTAATTAATAAATTGAGCGTAAAAAGTAAGTAAAATTTACTAAATTATTGTTAATGTACATAAGTACGTTAGCTAAAAGAAACAGCCAAATCGTCTCCTGTGAGACTTTGAGTCTGACATCATCATGGTTATTTCGTGCAGTCCGTGATTTTTCTTAGGTAGTTGTAGGTCTCGACCAATCGATAAACTGGGCGTGTCAATTTCAGTCCTGTCACTTTCTTGTCAGTTTCAGTCGCTGTAGATTTCGACCAATCGATAAACGGGGCGTGTAGATTTCAGTCTGGCTGTTTCTATAGAGCTATAAATGAACTGTAAGTCTCCGTAAGAAATAGAGGGAATAATACTTGGTAGATGTAAATATACGATCTTAATGTTAAATCATATAGACGATACAGTATCAATGAGATAAAAAAAAAAACCCGTACGACAGACGACATTCATGATCATCTTTACGAAGTTTTGCTGCATCATGGCATCTATTTGCAAACATGACCCGCTAATGTAAATATCATTTTACCAAAAAATAGGTTCATTTTATTGGACCAATAACATTGTGGATTTCATGTTATGTTTTATTTTTTCTCTAATATCGGCGTTTGTTGTCTACATCTTCTACTGTTTTAAAATACCTGGTACTTGGTGAAACTAGGAATTTTAGCAATTCAATTTTGTTTACGTTTGCATTACTTGGCAGTTGTTCATTCCTGCAGCTATATACATATGATCCGAAAAGAGAACTCTAGACGTTGCCTGGTTTGATTTTCCGAATATAAATTGGGACGATAGTCTGTCGATCCCAAAATATTTATGCGGCACATTTGGACAATTTAAAAACACATACCTGTAAAAGATGCAAATGAAATGGATGCCGAACAGGAAATATCCAAGAAAACTTCATTGACACATTATCAATTTTTTATTGGAAAAATTCATAGGATCGAAAACAGATTTCTTACGGAGATTTATATTGGGAAATGTTGACATCTTTTCTCCATTCAGAAGTCACTCAGAAGACCTCGCACAATTTTTCAACGCTATCATCCGGGTCTGCTGAAATGCAAAATCTCGTAGACTTCTTTATATTTTTAGCCGTGTATTGAAACTTGATGAGCTAGAGAGGACGCATGCGCGGATCTAGAGGGGGTGGGGGTCGGAGGGGTCCGGACCCTCCCCTCCTGGAAAATGAAAAATTATTAAATTTACTTAGTAACATTTTCGCAAATATGATTAATGGTAACACGTATATATAAGAAAATCAGTGAAAAATGAGAGTTGAATCAAGGGTACTATGAGCTTAAAAATTTCTCCCAGCCATGGGCGCAGCCCATTCTCTCACCAGAGGTCGTGCTACACAAGCTTCGCTTACACCTCTGTCAAAGCCCTATGTACAAGATTCTTGTACAAACTTAAACGATAGGCAAAATGTAATAAAAATCTATGTAGTTATTCCTTTTATCTATGAATATGATTATAAATAATTAAATTTAAATCTTTAAACGCCATTATTTATTTCTATTTCAACATTACTGGGAGAACTATTTTGCGGAGATAAAAATTAAAATATGATCACATGATCTATACTCTGTCCCGGGTTTTTGTGATCGGCTTCGGCCGATCACAGTTGTGTCCATATGAGGCATCCGGCAGATTTTACTATTTGCGCACGCATTGCGCCTTGCACTACTTTTTTTTACTATGCAATGACAACCTCCTTTAAATGTTTAATTATACATAGATTACTAAAATTGTTGTTCTTATCCGTTTGCCTTAAAAATAAATCATTCATACAGTTACATACATAATGATTCAAATCATGTTTTTCTTCACATGTGCGTAAGAATATTTATCGGAAGAATAATTCGCCTACTAAAAGTAAAGCTTATTCATGCCTTGCTATTTCGGAAATCAACAAAACGGTGCTATATAGCATAAAGCATGTAGCGTAATGCTTTCCTATAACATTAACAGATCTGACCAATGATATTACATGCCGATCATTCCTTAAAAGGAATACTTGTTGCTTTTCGCTTAATATTTCAATAATAATAAATACCTTTGTGCTCAAACTACGTTCATCCACTAATATGAAAAATGTCCAGATTATCTGTTTTGAAACGCCCCCTCTACCGCTTCAGGTTTCAATACACATCCCAATATAGAAAGTCTAAGAGTATTTTGCATTGCATCAGCCATTAAGAAGCCCGGATGATAATGTTGAAAAATTGCGCGAGGTGTCCCGAGAACTTCCGAATGGAGAAAAGATGCAAACATTTCCCATTATAAATCTCCGTAAGAAATTTATTTTCGTTCCTGTAAATTTTTATAAGTGAAAAAGGATAATTTGTCAATGAAGATATCTTGGATATTTTACATTTCATCGATTTCAACCGTACTTCTTTCACAGGTATGTGTATTTTTATTAAAAATCATCAAAAAGTGATAGAAAAAATAACTTGGGACAGACTATAGTTTGACAGATGTTTGAAAAATCAGTTTCTGTACGCTACCGATTCATCGATGATTTTACATAAATCAGCAGCAATGTCATCTCCTGTGATGTTTTTAAACGTGTCCTCAAAGTCTTCGCCCGACGATGACTTCTCTTCAAGCTGATTGATACGCCAGCTTTTCAAAGAGCCATATATTACCCGCTATTAAATTCATGAAATTCTGCACGCGTAAAATCCGGATGTTTTTGGAGTTACCTCCCTTTATTTTAGAGTATCACAAATTATTTTTTAATATTTTTCTACAAATTTACCTTTAATTGAAACATAGGAAAGTTTTGCAATAAACATCGATAAGTGCCAGTCAATCAATGATCGAACAAAATTTTTAAAAGCAAAATGGCAGCCAATATGGTGGCGCCCTGGGCAGGAAGAAAATTTTTAGCCCATAGTACCCCTGATTCAATTCTCATTTTTCACAGATTTTCTTATATATACGTGTTACCATTAAGCCTCGCTGCACCTCGGTATTATGCATTTGAAAATTTAAAAAATTAATTTTCATGTATACCGCATAAAAATAGCAGGAAAATCCCTACCCATCATGCTTTTTCCAAGAGAACCCCCCCCCCCCTGGATTTTATACGAAACTGTGTTTAACTACCTTTCTGACGTCAGTCGATTGTACTGAGGTGAAGGGCGATAACTCCGTTAGTTCCTTGGAAGACGGTATAAAGAGTTGAAATAATTTACAGTCTCCGGGCTGTGCACTTCCTCTCCTTTGTGATTGGTAGAAAATACATGATGTGAAAATTTACATTTATTTCATTAGTTGAAAAACTGTTCGGCGCAAGGGAGATAATTTTCTGATGATCTTTTTTACGTACGACTTAACAATTTTCGTAAATTTTAAACGAAAAAAGCAATAAAATAAGCTATCAATGAAATTCAGGCTTTAATTTTTCAGTACAACTAGTTGAAAGCAATGTTCTATAATATCAATTGAAATTTTTTGTTCTTTTCTTTTTGGATTGCTAATGCAAGTACAAAAATGTGAAAATTTGATCGGTATGTCTAATATCAGTAAAAAAGATACTGTATCGGGTAAAACTAGAACCATTTTAACAGGAGCTTGGACTTTGGGTAGTTGTGGCAAACAGCATTGTGACAAAGGCCTGTCTATTTCATTGCTGGCCATACAATCATGGCTCTTTGAAATCAACTAGATTTGTCTGGCTTTGGAGCTAAGACTACGCAATCGGTGTATATTTTGCTTGAAACCAGCGTCATTTTTAACATGTTTTGACGCAAGAATAGATAGTTACGTCCTACTGAAAGTCCAAGGTCTTGTTAAAAGGGTTCTAATATCAGTAAAACAAGTGCTGAACGCGCTGTGGTATTAAGTTTGATTTTATTTAAATAATACGACCCTTCTTAAGATCTCTTTTCCCAGTCGATCTCAACTCACAAGCACGTGGTACGCATTCCCGATTTGTCAATTTTAGGCACGCACGCTTAATAAAGGTACATAAAAAAAAGTTTCAAAAGCCATTGCATGTAGAAGGAGGCGACCTTATATATAAAAAAGATTTGAATTTTCTTTGATAACTTAATTAATGCTGTTTAAAGTTTGCTCTAAAGACGGTAAGCTTTTTTAAAAAGCTAAACTTGTGACGGTATAAAGAGTTGAAATAATTTACAGTCTCCGGGTTGTGCACTTCCTTTCCTTTGTGATTGCTAGAAAAAACATGATGTGAACATTTACTTTTTTTTCATTGGTTGAAAAACTGTTCGGCGCAAGGGAGATAAAAGATGATCTTTTTAACGTACGACTTAACAATTTTCTTAGATTTCAAATCTTAAAAAGTAAGAAAACGAAAAAACTAAAAATTGGTAGGAATGAAATTCAGGCTTTAATTTTTAAGTACAACTAGTTGAAAGCAATACTCTATAATATCTATAGAATTGTTTTGTTCTTTTCTTTTTTTATTGTTTATGCGAATACAAAAATGTGAAAATTTGTTACGGTAAGTCTAATATCAGTAAACAAGTTTGCATATTAGATACGGTAAAACTAATATCAGTATCAGCTGAATGCTGTGGTATTAACTTTAATGCGCGGATCTAGAGGGTGAGGGTCGGAAAATGAAAATTTATTTAATTTAAATAGTAAAATTATCGCAAATATGCCTCGGACCCCCCCCCCCCCCCCGGCAAACACAACTATCCTTCGGACCCCCCCCCCACCCCTTTTGGGAAAGTTTTCTGGATCCGCGCATGACTTTGATTGTTTTAAAATAATACGAACCTTCCTAAGATCTCTGTTTCCTTACTGTAGTCGATCTCTCAACTAACAAGCAAGTGGTACGCATTTCTTAATTTTAGTCATGCATAGTTAAGGCACATATAAAAAAGTTTCACACGCCATTGCATGAAGAGGAAGGCGACATTTATATAGGAAAAAAATAAAAAAAATTTTGGTTTACTTTTTGCTGTTAAAAGTTTGCTCTAAAGACGGTAAGCATTTTTAAAAACATAAAATTTTTGCTCACGCTCTCGAGCGCTAGCAACTACGTTAGTCTTTTTTTTTTTTACTGAAATACGCATGCTCGACTTCATAGTAGGGGATTCTGGGAATACTGTGAATTTCGTTTTATCATTATCTGAAGGTTTGTGTTTTATTGTAAAGACCAAAACGTAGTAGCTTAGGTCTTATAATGTCAAGGTTTTTTTTTTAATTATAAAAAAATAGCTAGCTTTATCCTAACTACTTTCAAGCTCGGGAAAACAACCTCGGATATGTTTTCTGAGCTTGCCGGGAAGGCCCGAGAAGATACGATTGCTACAAAACAGTACCATAGCCTGGTTCCGGCCTACTAAAATGCTCCACACAGTGAAAATACAGTAAATACAGAATGATTTAAGCACAGTTATTGAGCTAATGCCGTTGCCAATGTAAAGCCCACTCCAGATTCATAATTCTAAATTGAGACCCCCCCCACCCCACCCTCAACACAATTCCAGTGCACCACTGTGCCTTTCTAATAATAATTAATCGATTCAGAAAATTAAATTAATAGTTTAGAAATCTACTTTTGTGCTTTAGGCTGTTCAAACTTAGGTTGCCTCGCCGGCGATGTAATCGGGAAACGGTACCGGTGACGTTAATGGAACGGTTGGCAACGTCACAATGCTCCAGCGATGATGATTGCAGCTTAAAACTGTTACTTAGCTAAAAATTTGGTCCAGAAATTTGGGCTATTTGCAGTTTTAATGTATTTCAACCTAGTATGACAAATTGTAGTTACACCAATCTAGTTTTGTTGAATATGGTAACCAAGACGCCATACTGTTTCCTAATCGGCAATGGTAGAAAGCGTTGCCACAATCGCTCGCCGGCGTTCCATGCAGCGATCGGCGACGAAGGCAACACCGGTAAATCCGGCGATGCCGGTCAAATGGAAAGCATCATTCATTCTACGTTTAGCTTCACTTAAAAATACAAAATCTACGAGGGAGGCAATAAAATAAACACAAACAAAATTTTCACACAAATGATTTTAAACATTTACATTGATACAAATACAGTAAGTTTTCAAGCTACATTTAGGCTACCTCTTTAATAATATTTTTTCTTGACAGTTCCGTTAAGTATCCGATATATATATAGTCCTTAATGTGCTCTAAACATTTCAAATTTGTAATGATTGCAATAATTTAGTAAAATCAAACTGGAAAAGATCATATAGAAATATGAGTTCGTTTGTTTTTTCCAAAACACAATTTCTCATAAACCTACGCGCGTGGGTTACGTTAAGGATTAATTACGTTTACTCAGAAGTCAATAACCTACTTTTTGAGTTGATAGCCATTGAATATTTTTGGAAAATTTAAGAAAAATTCGATAAAATTTTACGCTGTGTTTGAGATTTTCTTATCTGTGAAAAATAACACAAATGGTTAAATCTTTTAATAATGAAATACAGTTTATGAATGACAGTGGCTCTAAGTAGATACAAAGCATTAAGTTTTCATATTTCATATTTCTGTCCGAATTTCCTCTATCAGTTTTCAAATCCCTACCTATTTTGATTCAATTTAACAAAAAATTGAATGATGATAGTACTAAAACATTTACAGTATTAATCTAATCATATTGACTTTATTCTGCTGGCATAACATTTATACGAGGTCAATGATCAAAATTTTGAGATATGGTATCTTTTATTTTTTTTAAGCATTTTCATTATTTTTTTAGTGTGTGCCATTCGATTATCTAAATGAATAAGTGAGATAAAACCAACAGAATATATACAAAATTATGTTGACTAACACATCAAATCTTTACTTTTGATATTATAGTACTGCCAAAAATATTTCAGTAAAAAATAAAATTTGAAAAAATTAGTCCGATTTTCCTCTGTTCTGCTAAAAATCAAATTTTGTTTGAGCCCAATTCCATAATATAGTAAACATAGGTAATCACAGATTACAAAGCTCACCGAGACGAGGCATCAACTTTATGAGGCATCACTTTTATGAGACCACCTTTATCATATTATATGAAAATCATAGTGAATGATCTTGGATATTCATGGATACTGATTTGACACAATATCGTATATCATATGTTAAAAAATTGTATGATGATCATATGTTCATTTCATATGGTATTATAAGATACAATGTTTATCAATCCAATAATAAAAAATACGATATTGCATCCTATGATACTTACAATATATATCATACAATACAATATAATACTGTAATAAATAATGATGTAATATGATATTGTAACTTATGATATGACATTGTATTGTGTTATACATTATTGTATTTAATCACATAATACAATATCATAATATCTAATATAAATACAATATAGTATTATTTGATACTATATCATATCACATAATACATCACAATATTGTAACATGATATTATATTGTATAATATAGTATGATATTGTATTGTATGATATTGTATCATATTTGATACACAATATTGTATCATATGATACAATATAATTTGTTAAAACATTGTATCATATCATCTGATATAGTAATATATTATATAATATCATATTATACAATATCATATTATATAATATCTTATCATATGATAAAATATTATATATTACAATATCATAAAATACAATCTCATGTATTTTCACACTTTATTATATAAACCAATATCATGTTAATATACAATATTGTATCATATCATATGATATTATATTATATACAATATCATATCATATGATACAATATCATATATTGCAATATAATATGAAACAATATCATTCGATAAAATAATACATTATACAATATCATATTCTACAATATTGTATAATAATATACAATACTATACATAACAATATGATAATACAATATCATATCATAATGTACAAAAAATTTTATACAATATCATATCGTATCATATAACTTTTTACAATATAATGTATGATATTACATTGTATCTTATAAAACAATAGTGTATCATATCATAGAATGCTATATCATAGGAGTCATGTTATATCATTAAACAACAAACACATCTATCAAGCAGGTTTGGGTGAGGTGGGAGAATTTTTTTAGCATCCTTGATAATGGAGATCAGGCTCTGCATCTGAAGCTACCTCTGCAATTCATTTATAATAGTTAAATCAATTATGCAAGCTATTATCTATAAAACATGTATACTGTTCCAAAAAACTAAACCTCATCCAGCATCCGAAACCTATAGCTCAGATTCAGCATTCAAGCCTGTCAGATGCATCAGTATCATGAGACGCATCATCCATGCAAGTTTGGTGAAGAAGGACCAGTAATAACTAAGATATAATCATCAGAGGGCACCTGCTCCAAAAACTTTAACCAGCTCTTAAAACCTTAACCTTATCCAGCATCCGAAACCTATGGCTCAGATTCAGCACTCATGCCTGTCAGGTGCATCAGTATCATAAGACGCACCATCCATGCAAGTTTTTGAAGTTAGGACCAGTAATAACTAAGATATTTTTTTTAGCATCCTAGATAATGGAGATCAGGCTCTGCATCTGATGCTACCTCTGCCATTCATTTATATTATAGTTAGATCATATATGCAAGTTTGAAATACTGCTATTACCTATTAAACATGTGACCTGTTCCAAAAAAACTAAACCTCATCCAGCATCCGTAACCTAAGGCTCAGATTCAGCATTCAAGCCTGTCAGGTGCATCAGTATAATAAGATGCATTATCAATGCAAGTTTCGTGAAGTTAGGACCAGTAGTAACTTAGAACTTAGAAATGCCTATTAAACAGCACCTGCAACAAAAATTTTATCCTGCTCGAAAAACCTTAACCTCATCCAGCATCTGAAACCTATTGCTCAGATTCAGCATTCAAGCCTGTCGGGTGCATCAGTATCATAAGACACACCATCCATGCAAGTTTGGTGAAGTTAGGACCAGTTATAACTAAGATATAATCATCAGAGGGCACCTGCTCCAAAAACTTTAACCAGCTCTAAAAACCTTAACCTCATCCAGCATCCGAAACTTATGGCTCAGATTCAGCATTCAAGCCTGTCAGGTGCATCAGTATCATAAGACGCACCATCTATGCAAGTTTGGTGAAGTTAGGACCAGTAATAACTAATTAAGATATAATCATCATAGGGCACCTGCTCCAAAAACTTTAACCAGCTCTAAAAACTTTAACCTCATCCAGCATCCGAAACCTATGGCTCAGATTCAGCATTCATGCCTGTCAGGTGCATCATTATTATAAGACGCACCATCTATGCAAGTTTGGTGAAGTTAGGACCAGTAATAACTAATTAAGATATAATCATCATAGGGCACCTGCTCCAAAAACTTTAACCAGCTCTAAAAACTTTAACCTCATCCAGCATCCGAAACCTATGGCTCAGATTCAGCATTCAAGCCTGTCAGGTGCATCAGTATCATTAGGCTCACCATCTATGCAAGTTTGGTGAAGTTAGGACCAGTAGTAACTTAGAAATGGCTATCAAAGGGCACCTGCAACAAAAACTTTAACCTGTTTAGATACTATAGAAACACAGGATGATTATTATTACAACTCTGACGGTTTTGGAGAGCCAGAAATTTAAGATTCATAAAATTCACATCTTCAAGTTACCAAAAGCAGAGAGATACACAGAGGCACAACACTGATATCTTGTGTCCTGAGACTGTTGAAGCTCCTTTCATCAAGTCCCTTCCTGGACTTTATTGACATAATGCATTGACAAGTATTTTACACTGTTTAGTCTAAAGGAAAACCCCTGTACGGTACATGTGTAAGATCTTTGTAGATAAAATATTAAACAGTACTAATTGGTATCTTCAAAATATGCAAAGTGTCTTTTAACTTCATTATGGATGATAATTTATCTGAAATTATAAGCATATACTACAAATCAATAAACTACATGTAACGTAAGCATGCACACTGTCATAAAGCCATGAACGAATGTGGTCCAATGACTGTTATGGAGATGTAGTATCCGGCAAGTTTCTTGACTGTTGACTTGAAGTACATGTATATCTAAATGACAAATTTCGTTTTAGAGATCTGCTGATTAAAAATTTAGGAAGTAATATATTAAGTCATCACATGAATTTATTTTTCATGTTCTTATTAAAATTTCACAACTTTGTAGGTGCAATCCATGCACTTTCAATACTGTGGAATCATTTTTATTCGTGGGGGTCAACGTTCGTGGGTAGCTAAAATGTTCCTGGTTCGTGAGGAAGTAATAATGTTGGTAGTGTAATCGGGATAATTTCAATAAATATAAAACAAATGATTGTAAATAAGTTCGTGGGTATGTAAATTCGTGGGTAAGGGTTACCCACAAAAGTCACGAACATCGGTCCTCCACGAACAATGATGATTCCACAGTAATTAACAAGGGCTTACAAAATGAATAATTCTATAAGGACGCTAAGTTTCCTTCCTTACAAATGATTAATAAATAAATGATAATTCAATAAAATCAATAATAGAATCAATGAAGGAAAGAAAATATCACTGAATGCATTTATTTGCCAGCTGAGTGCTAAATATCAACAGCTAACATTTTTTAGATCTTTATGTAAAGATTCATTTAAGGTACTTCACAACATCAAGACATACTTTTTAATACAGTACATCACAATGTTGCAATTTAAATGTTAAAAGCTAAATTGTTTGCAACATTTTATTTGGTTGGATATCTTCATAGCTCAGTGATTTGGGCTGGTGAACTGGAAGATATTTCACGGTACAGAGCTTTTGTTTATATTTACTGATTTGAGTTTTTGTTCTGCTGATTTAAAAAAAAACTGGTTTAATTAAGGTATGGCTACTTTAAATGTAAATTAAGTTTCAATTTATGAGAAAAAGTTTTCCCATTGAGTGCATTCAATTCTAAAACACACCACAACGCACAACATATATATATATATATATATATATATATATATATATATATATATATATATATATATATATATATATATATATATATATATATATATATATATAACTTCTCTTTCTTCTCTCACGTATTTGCAGAGTAAAATAGAGATCCTAGCATTATTGGTTTTGACTCGTTTGAATCTTAATTATATAAGGAAGATTTCAAACAAGTTTCGGATCAACAGGTTAATTGGTTTCTGAGAACACCGAATGCATGGATATGATGCCCACTAACTCCTCTACCTTCATTGTGAAATTCATGGGTCAGGGATTCAGGACCTATGGGGACGCAATATGACCATATAGTGTTTATGCATATAATGTTTAAAAATTGAAAAACTGACTTCATAATTATTTTTACCAGAAGGTCCTCTACTATAATTTTAAATTTCATGTCCCCTGGAATATGGGTTTTGACTCTAGGGCAGGGCCAAATTGGATGTATAGTGTTAATTGGATATAATGTTTAAACATTTTCTTCTCTACTTCCACACACCTAGGCCTGTAAGGAAAACTGAATTCATGATTTTTTAGACCAGAAAGGCCTCTACCAAAATTTTAAATTTCATGTCCCCCGAGTTAGGGGTTCTGACTCTAGGGCGGGGCAAAAACACTCATAAAGTGTATAGGGTAGGGGTTCTTGATGCAGGGTGTGGCCAAAATGATAATTTTGTGTTAATATATTTTTATAATGTTTAAAAAACGTCTAATGATACAGAATAAAAACTGACTGCATATTTAGAAAAAAAAACATTCAGCTGTCATCTTTAGTAATATTTCATGTCACCTACATGTAAGGCAAGGGTTATAGCTGGGAGGGAGTATATATTTGTCTTATTATTTAATTCTGCACAAGAATTTCAATGAAAGAAATGAGTAAATTCACAAATATAGAAAAGAGTAAGAATGAAGAGTTCAAGGGAGGGGGGGGGGGGGTAACATCTTCCCTTGCTTCTTCATAATGGAGTTATCTTCCTTTGTCTGTTCATATTAATCATTGAATGTAATGTAATCATAATGATAGAAAGAGTTATGCAAGTTTTTTATCATTTGAAACAAAAACATTTTTTGAACTTTCTAAATTAACAAATAGACTTGTTAATAGTAAAGTAATAATTGGCTAACTAAAATCACTGATACATGTAAAATGATTTTGGTATAAATGCCAGATGGTGATAAAGCTGAAACAGGAGAAGTGAGTAACTCATGATGGCTTTTAAAACTGTTTTTGTTTGATTGTTTAAAGAGGCATGGTCACGATTTTAGTCAAACTATATTTTTCGGTTTTTATTATTTATAATGCTTTAGGAATGCATTTCTAATGATCAAATGAAATATGAGAGTCAGTCGTTGGGTTATAAGCAAGATACAGGGTTCGCAAACAAGGCTCGTGCCCTGTTTTTGTTTACATAGGTTCAATATACCAGTAAAAAATCTTTTTCAAGCTGATTTGTCTATCTTCTTATTCATTTAAAGCATAAATAAACAGTTCCTAACGTTTAAAACATTCAGTTTAGGTCTAAAACTGGAATTTTCACTTCAACATTCAAAATGTAAACAAAGGCTTTGTTTACATAGCAAAGAATTGTAAGCTCTGTAATTCGCTTATAACTCAACGAATGACACTCAAATTTTGGTTGCCTATTAAAAATGCCCCAATGAAGCATTGTAAACAATAAAATCGTAAAAATAATTGTTGACCAAAAAAATGACCATGCCCCTTTAAGATTGTTTAAATGCCCTCAGGGAGAGTTTCTGTTTTCCCCTTGGGATGGGGGATGGGAGGTTGTTTTAGATAAAACGTATACTAATTTATAATTTTTCTTCTCCAAAATAAAACTTAATTAAATGCATATATGAGACTCCTTGACAAGTTTGTGTATGGGTTATATGCTACTCAGGTGACCGTTAAGGCCTATTGGCCTCTTGTTCATTAATTCATGTAGTTATTTTATTCACTCTTATTTTATTTTATAGTATGTATCATGTCGAATTATGCAGTTCCCATGGAAGAGTGATATAAAGTTACTTATAAAACAAATAATCGGTTTCATATGCAATCATCAATGATTTTGGAGAGAGAGAGAGAGAGAGAGAGAGAGAGAGAGAGAGGGGGAGAGAGAATGAGAGATAGAAAGTTTGGAGAATATGCTTATAGTTCACTCAAAGCTAGCCATTGATGTCTTCTAAACACAAAAATAGTAAATTTTCATAAGAAATATTTTAATTAAAAATTCTCTCTCTCTCTCTCTCTATCAATCTATCTATCTATCTATCTATCTATCTATCTATCTATCTATCTATCTATCTATCTATCTATCTATCTATATATATATATATATACACAGTATATATATATATATATATATATATATATATATATATATATATATATATATATATATATATATATATATATATATATATATATATATATATATTTGCATTTGATAATATCGGGTATAAAGTGTATGGAACGGGAGCTGCAATCATTGTCTGCATACTTATTATTAGACGAAAACCTTCAAAAGTTGTATCTGGTTAAAACCTTTGCATATGATAGGTCACAATAAAAATTGTAATATGTTCTTGAAAAACTCAAAACGTTTTTTTCTTTTATAATCACATTATAAAGTAACTAAATGATTTATTCATTTTAATATATATGCATTCCTTTTATATATCTTTAAGTTTATTTATTTATTTTAGATTTTAGTATTTTGTGAAAGAGAGTAATTACGTGCGTGTGTTAAAGTTTCCTGGGAAGAGAGAACCAAACACTAAAGGTTAATTATGTTGGCGGGGCTGATTAAAGGTTAAAGACCACTGCTTTATAACATAGTTCTACGAAATTTTTAACGGAAAAGTATTCAAGTACATCTATTTTGAGATTTTTAAAATGCTTTATTAAACTTCTGTTGTGATAATATACACTCCTTACAAAAGGAAGCGATGTAAATATCAACCTTGCGGTTTCTCACAACATCATTTACACCAACTCATTTACAACTTTTTTATGAAACCAAATACATGTACAACCAATTCTTTTTCGGTACGTAAATGTTGTTCTCCAAACAAAATTATTCAGTTTTTCTAATAAAATCTGTAACATGAAATCAAGTTTTATTCAGAAACCCCCCCCCCCCCCCAGACTTACAGCAAGAACATGTTGTAAGCTTGCAGTCTTCTGTTTATAACAAATATTTTGAATTTTGTTTTTTAAAAGACTCCAACAAGTTTTAGTTTTTATTTATCATGTAATATCCCTAATATCTATTGTATATCTTGGGGTTGAAAATCTCTCTCTCTCTCTCTCTCTCTCTCTCTCTCTCTCTCTCTCTCTCTCTCCTCGTGTATGTTTAGGTAAAAGGTATTACCAAATTGATCAATGATAAATGCTACTAAACGCAATGACCTAATCCCCTTTCCATTAGTTTAAGTAAATGGATAACGGATATTTTATGCATAAGATTTCGTACAAATGGGACGATAGCACGGTTATATGTACACTTACCTCTACATATACATTTAAGATACATATCTGATTTCTTTTAACAGGAAAAAAAATTGTTCACAATAGTCAATTCAAGTAATATGGACTTCCGCAGAATATATGCGTCAAGTTTCTCAGATTTCTTAATTTTACACTGTGTTACTAAAACTTGAAAATTTTATTTTGCATTTTATGTCAACTTGCAACTAAGCTGTGTTGAAATGCAAGAAAATTGCAATAAAAAAATCTATTTTAAAAAAAAACCTCGAATATTGCCCAAATGTATGGTGGCAAATTTCTGCCCCCTACATGCAAGATCGTGTCAACATGCAAGCAAATTATGTCTACATGCAAGTTACAAATCTTTTAAGAGAACCTGATTTTTATAAGAGAAAATCACTAACTTACGCCTGTATCTGACATCATAGATGCAAGATGCAACATAATTAATATGACAACATGCTACTTATTTATGTTGATATGCGACTTATTAATGTGAACATGCAAGTTAAATATCATAATGGTAACATGCAAGATATTGTATAATATAGTATGATATTGTAATGTATAATAATGTATCATATTTGATACATAATATGATATTGTATCATATGATACAATATAATTTGATACTACATTGCATCATATCATATGATACAATATCATATGATATAGTAATATATTATATTATCATCAAATCATGATGATGAGAAAACGCAACGCTCATGCTATCAGTTTATGCATAATATTATTTAAAAGCAAATACAATCATTGTATATTTTGTTTCGACGCTTTGGTAAATGAAACATTTTTTTTTTCTTTTTTAGTTTTTTTTTGTGGTGGTGGTGGTGGTGGAGGGGTAATTTAATACGTGTAAGTTAAGAGGTTCGTGTAGTTTAAATGTTCAATTACATGTATCTGTCTCAAAACTCATATCACATGTTTATTGGAGAGTAACCCAAACATAGAAGATCATAACGAACTGCTTAAATATAGATCATACACCAGTCCTCTAACTACGATATCAAATACTTATACTAATTGCAATTATTTTAAAGTAATTACTGTGCTTTGTTTCTGATTTATATCAAAATGCCAATGTCAGTCTACATGTGCCGTCTACAGCTATATTCAGAGTAAGGTGACGTCACCTTCAGAACTCCCGCGCCCGCGAAGTTCATTCGATAATATTTTCGCAATATGTTCCCTAAAAATGAAAGCATATTGATATCGACGTGGCTATGTAGCATTTATTTTATTGTTCTTTGTCTAATTTTCTATCTCAATATAATTAATTCACATTCATAAATCAACATTTCAAACTTCATATTTTTTAAAGTCGATAACGCAGATAGCAATAAAACTGGTAAAATCCAATAAGGTGATTTAAATTATATAGAAATCACAAGATACAATTCAATTCATT
The DNA here is from genome assembly GCA_020458035.1 of Magallana ariakensis. Lineage (NCBI taxonomy): Eukaryota > Metazoa > Mollusca > Bivalvia > Ostreida > Ostreidae > Magallana > Magallana ariakensis. Next base: position 30,363,782 of record CM035818.1, read on the forward strand.
TACATAAATAAGAGGTCACGATACTTTATATGTTGACAATACAATAAAAAGAAGGACAATTTATAAGTTGAAACACAAGTGTAGGCCCCGATATGCTTCCGTACAAAAATGCCACTCCAACATGCTAGATGCTACTCATTTATGTCGACTTGCAACTTATTTATGTTAAATGCGAGATAAATATGTTGACATGCAACTTATTTATGTTGACATGTGAGATAAATATGTTGATATGCAACTTATTTATGTCAACATGCACTTTAGTTATGTTGACATGCGAGATAAATATGTTGACATGCAACTTATTTATACTGACATGCGAGATAAATATGTTGACATGCAACTTTTTGTCAACATGCAACATAGATATGTTGACATACGAGATAAACATAAATAGGTTGCATGGCAACATTTATATTTCGCTTGTCAACATAACTGAGTTGCATGTTGACATAAATAAGTAGCATTTAGCTTGTTGGACGTCACAATTGGACAATAGTTGAGGTTTTTTGAGATTTTTTATAATGCACATTTAATTACAATTTTCTTGCATGTCAACATAATTATCTTGCATGTCAACATATCTATCTTGTATGTCGAAATATACAGATAAATAACTTGTATACATGGGGTAGAAAGTATATGCCACTATAGTTTTTAACACGTTGGATGTATAACAATTTATTTTATTTACTGAACTGATGAAAAAAAAATAATAATCCGCATTAATTGCCGGTATTGTCTTACTACAACTCCCCCCCCCCCTAATCCCCCAAGAAAACGATAACAATCACCAGTCACACAAAAGTGACATGTCTCAAAAACGTTTTTAAATAAAAGAACTATTATCTTTAATTATTGATTCCGTCACCCTTCCTCATTCAAAATTTGGTAAGTCTTGATAAGAAATGACAGACAAACCATTTCCTTGCTTATACATTATCATAAACTTTTATTGCAAAAGTTAACACTGCATTATGAGAATGATTGAATTTTCAATTCAAACTTCATTTTTCTCGGCATGATATCATCGTGAGAATACCTCTTGCATGAAGGCCTGTCTATCTAAATCGTCAATTACCGCTGATAAGGAAGCAGTCTGCAAAGCAATGTTTTGCCCTTGTATAAATTTGCACAGGGATGCTTCGTTTAAGTCAATTGGCACACTGCAATATGTTAAAACGTATATAAAGTACAGATGCACTTTCTGTTCCAAACAAAGCATAATTGTGCTTCCACTTGAAGAAAAAACGAGTTTGTTTTGGATGTAAAGGAACCAATTCACACATTTGTGATTTTTTTTCTTTATTTCAATGCTGTCCCTGTTAAATAAATATTTGGTTCCCAGACCCGTGACCCACAGGGCGAGTCAGACATTCAAGTGACAGCAAGGGGAGGCTAATTAACGCTACCTCCCGCCTGATCGCATTGAAGGCGCTGAAACCAGATACCGTCATATTGCCCCCTACCTCCAGAGATTCTTGGTCACATGACAACTTTTGTCCTTTTTGAACAAAGCAATTAAATGTTAATACCGTATAGAAGAAATTAAGTGTTCATTTAAATTATGTGAAAATTGAAATATCATTTAATGTTTATTAATACTGTTGCCAAAAAATGAATCAATTTAGTACGATAATGATTACCTCACTGGTCGGGAGAAATTTCTGTTTCACAAATGTATAATGCAATGTAAAATACTTCGGTAAATATTCAACTGAAATCGGCAAAATCATTGCAAATATTAAAAAATATATGAATGAAATCGGCATTAGGTTATTCAATTTGGGGTTTTAATTGAAGCCCTGTTTACAATGTAAACAGTGACACAAAGAGGAAGGAACTACTAATCATACAGCTTGGAGATATGTGTCAACGGTGAATGAGCTTTTTACTCATAACGATTTGAGTGCTATGTCAAAATCCAGAAAAAAAAACATGCAAAAAGAATGAATGGCACAGGAACCCGAGGGGAGAGATTAGATTGTACATGTATAGAATTGGGGTTATTAATTTAAGTTTTTAATGAAACATCTCCCAAGATCACAACAATATCAAGCAGAGAACTGCAGCGAGAGCGGAATTCTATTGTAGACTCCCTGGGCTTATGTAATTTAACGAGAAATAAAACTTGTAAATATGAATTTATATCAGCAGGAGGTAGAAGCGAGTCCTCAAAGTTTGTTAGGCAATTACTCAGTAATTGCAATAATAAATGATTGACATTCAGAGATTGTTTGCTCATTGCAAATTAAAGATGCATCGCCATATTAATTGTAATATTCCGCTGAAATAGAATTTTAAAAAATTCTTATGATTTTGAATTTCTTCGAAGATAAATTGACCAAAACTAGTTTGTTTGCCCCGATTTGCAAACGTATGATGACCCTATTGATAAAACCAAAGACCGTAATACTAACGCTCAATAAACACAAATACTCAACTTCTGAGGAGGGAGACCACACGACCAAACGCAACTTCCTACCACGGGACATCAGGCATTCCGCGGTCACCCAGGATGGCGGAATGTGTGGATAAAACGATTTAATTTGCGATCAAATGTTTACAAGGTAAATTTTATTTATCATGCAATCGAAGCAGCATTGGCCCAGCAACATTAGCTATGACAAAGCACGTGGAGATGAAACTGTTGTTCTTTGTACTTCCCTCTCAATCTAAAGGCCTATGTCTGAAATTCTTAAATGTCCCCCAACTATGTTTGAGGTCCTAAGCCTTTTACATGGCTACGAAGACATCCGTTGCATTTAAACAGAGCATCGCTCATTTACAGAGTGCACAACCCTTATTCATAAAGAAAATGGTTGAGATGATTACAAAGCGTTTCACTGTTTGAGACAGAACCAGCGTATACACAGTTTTGGAAAAGATACATTTTGCCATTATTATCACAATGTTACATGCATGATTATCATGGTTGACTTTTCCTGGTGTAACCATTAACACCGAGATAAGATCGAATTTTTGTTGTTGAATTTTTGTTAACAAAAAAGGGGGGTTTGTTATCAGACAAAATCGACATGTGAACAAACTGGAGGTACAGAAATCTGTAGCAAAGATATCATGCAACATGCACTTTCTGGTGATTACCGAGTTTGTTTTTTTTTACAAGAAACAAATGTAACAAATTGAAACGTATTGAGTATGAGCAATGTTTATTATGTCTGGTTCTCAGAAAGTCAAGCCCTCATTTATTTGAAATCAATAGACATGCAAACAGAAAGACAATAAACCCAATGTTTCGCACCCCACCCGCCCAAAACCAACCCTCAATATGGGTTAAATTTTAATATTATATAATATATAATACATGTATTTTGACCTATAACCACACAAAATGTTTGTGCTGCGATATGAAAGGATCACAAACTCCTCGTCAAACAAAACTTTCTGACAATCTTATGATTTCTTTTTCACTCCAAAATCAAGGGTGTTTTTCCTTCAAACCCTCCCACTGATTTAAGATTACAGTATCATTTCACCTCTAATCTTCTTCAGAGGATACCTTGGACATTATACCTGCTTTCATCTATTGAAGAAAGATTTGGGTCACACAAAGGACATCTTGTAAGAAGGCGTGATACCATATGAAAACCTCCCAGTGAGCGGTCTGCGTAAGATGAAACAGAAAAAAGGAAAAGGAGGCAGGAATTTTGTTTTCATGCAAGAGAAGAAGACTGACCCAGCGATAGATGATAGGTGATAGTCCTGTTGGCTCTCCCGACCTTTTGTTTGCGGCCTCTCTATAAGAAAAGGGCTCATGACAGAAGGATAAATAACAAAAGGATAGCCAGGACTATTCTTTCTTTGAAGACGCAATGGCTTTACGGGGAAAATCAGTTATACTAATGTTTTCTGTCTGCTGCAAAGGTATTGCCTTCTACCGAGGCAATTCATAACGTTGGTGCGACTTTATTTCTATCTTCTTCTTTCTCCTTTTTTATACGGTAGATGCGTAACCCATTTGTAAACGTATGTTGCAGATGTTTAATTAAGATTTTTTACGATGTTTTTGGTGTAATAATTACATATTTTCAATGTAATTTGAAAGTAATGAAATACTAGGCGTGAAAAGTTAACAATTAAGTTGTTCCTCCGGTGGGAAACATTTTAATTTATTATTAATGTTGGGTCTTTTTGGAAATTCTTTAGGTAATGAAAATTACTTCACATAAATAGATTTTTTATTCTTCCAAATATTTTCTTATCGCTCCATCTGATTTCAAATACATTATTGGGGAGACCGTTTACCAAAAAAAAAGTTGGGCTCACTAAGCCGGGTCATTTAGGAAATCGTTGCTCTTCCAAGATCAACGAAAACGTACCAGTACATCAAACTTCAAACTAGTTTTATCGCGATCAATATCATCTTATTCTGGGCCTTATTTATGTTCTTTAAGATAAAAGTTCGTTTAATATCGCAGATTCTATCAGCACGGCAATAAAAATGTATAGGGTTTCTCTCGAAATAAGACATATTCTAATATTACGCCGTAGGAATCCCTCGAAATTGGAATCACTTTCTTCGGAAACTTGAGCGACAATTAATTATATTCTTGTTTAATTGATAAATGTGCTGCAGTGTTTTCTATTCACATCTGTATGTGACAAATGTGTCTAGACTATAGACATGTATCGCCCCACTGGAAGTCACCGGCTCCTGTGGTAGATTTGGGCGGTATGGCATTCAATTTCCAGTAAATTTATACTTCTCTCTCAAAAATTATAACATGTACTGCATCAACATTTACCCCCGTCTGTTTTGTGTCAAATTCAGAAGCGTAAGACTAAAAAAGTATGCATAATATCTTTGAATGTACATGTATGATATCAACATCGAATAATTGAAATGCTAATTTTGGACGTCATTATGACTTTTGTTGCTTTCGATCGGAACCCCTCTGCAGCCACTGAATCGTAACAAGTTTTTCGATAAAGAAGAGAGGGCATTGATGATGGAATCATGGTGCCAGGTTTACGGTAGAAAGTGACCACTAAATCTTTTTTATCGGCACATCTATTTCATGTCTCATGCGATCAGCTTTCAATTAATAGCAGGTTTGGAATCTGGATAAAAGAGACCGGCAAATAAAACTTTGTTGAGACCTAACCCAGCGCTATGTCATTCAAAGTCGTCTGCCTGCTCGAATACATATATGTAGTGGTAATTTAAGCCCCAGCGTTCTTCCTTCTCTATAAAATGACCAAAAGATACCATTTATATATTTCATGCCACATAAATTTCTTAAATCGTATATGTCGCCGACATTTTTTTTTTTTACTTTAAATTCTTTAAGATCATAAAAAAAGATTATATTTCATCAAACTTGTAGATTCACACGTCAAAAGTGTTTATGGGGTAATTTTTCGATAGATGGTGGCGTTCACTAGCCGTGTGTGTATATTTATTAATAAGATTTTGACGTTAACTTTTTGTGTACACGCATACCACAATCAGAGAAGAAATTATATGATTGTTGGCTTTTGACTACAGGCTAAACATAAAGTGGTCGTTTCAATTCATAGTGAAAGGTTTCTTAGGGTCGAAAACAAAATTAATTTCTTCTCTTCTCCTGTTGTTCAAAGTCCCATGTGACTTAGCATCAAAATATTTGAATATTTTACACACGTGTCATACAGAACTAAAGACTGTATCAACTGACATTTTACCTCCGAGAGAATCATTTTCACACCAAACACCCATTTTTTGATATCACTTGCAGAGAGCCTGTTTTATAAGATTGTATAATGTTCGCGTAATGGCGCTCCTTGATCCTATCTCTGTCATTTTATTGTGCTTTCTTCAATGTTTAAGATAACCCAGTCAAATTCTTTGACATCAGAACAGTGACAAGAAAAAAATGTTGATCAATTTTCAAATTTTATAAACCTTTTTTTTAAGAGTCAAAATGCTCCTGAGCGGAATTTAAGAAGAGACTTCTGACCACTATGGAAGCAACAATATATGTATACAATTTAATCGCATTATCTTAATTCCTTGGATTCGTAAAGGTACTCTTGTAACAGAGACGCATTAAGTTTCAATCATTGTGCTACTAATCCTTAGTTAAACAGTTTAAACGAGTAGGTTAGATTGAAATGACTCTCTCTCTCTCTCTCTCTCTCTCTCTCTCTCAATTTTAAAAAATCGACGAAAGCCTTTGGAATATTACATGTAATTTGAGGGGAAAAAATCACCAGTTTTTCACCTCTCAAATGAATTCTTTTAATAGCGCCCTATAACACTGATAATTTCGAGTAAAGTATCTCGCTTAGGGGCATTTTCGGTCTTTTAGCACTACCCCGGTAATGCTGAGGGAGAGGTAAGGGGTTGATTATGGGAGATCGGATGGACAGATAGACTCTTTTAAAAAAGGAATAACGAGCTCTGGGAGTAAAATTAACGGGCGCTGATACTGTTTAGATCCTCGGATATTTTTGATCTACGTGGTATAATTCAAACTAAATGGGATATTTGTATTTATATAAACATATCTAATGCTTCTTTCCTGTGTAATTTAGAAGAATTATGTCAGATTTGGATTTCTTGGGAAAGTTTTTGTACGCGAAATTCATGTACCGCAAAAATCTCTCTATCGTCACAAAGAATTTACAAATCATCTTTGATACAATACAAAGTCCATTGACAATTCGAAAGGAAAGAAATCAAAATACTTTAACAAATGTGCACGTGGTTAAACAGCTAAATTTAAAACAAATAAGGACATGTTTGAGCACCATTTGAAGTGAATGTTATATTTAGATGCTACAGAAAACTTGAAGATATACGTTGTGAATGTTGCTTTAAGCACTGAATGCTTATTTTCGGATGTCGTCGGTCCTGTGACACACCAATTTTAGTCAAGGGGTAGATATAATTTAATGATTATTTTTCAAAAGTACATATCAAATTAGTTATGTAAGGTTGAAAGTTTCATTTAATCTTACAAAAATAAATATACTCAAAACACGTGGTGACTTTTATATTTGTGCTCATGGCGCATTAATTAGCAAAGTGTATTCATAGAAAATTGAACGTCGCAGATTTCCAATGCAAACATAAAGGGAAAGATAAATATAATCAGATGAACGACAATTCTGCCTCAGCATGCAAGTATGGTTTTGAAAATACATGTAATACATACACTAAGGTTAATCGATATTTTCTTCCCATGCCTAAAATCTTTATTACATAAAATAAGTTTGATTTTACTATCCTTAGGCTTAATTTGGTCCAAGAAGTACTTAGGTGTCAACTTGTAAATTTTACTTTTACTGACAAGTTGAGTTGATATCGAGAGTATGTTTGTTTACATAATTATACACAAATGACAAGTTTGCTATACAGCACAATATATCATTACCAATATCTTCATAAAACGTCCCCGAATAATGGAAAAATATCAAAATTATATTTGGCCATAAAATTAATATCTTATAGGTTAAGCAGGGGTTCACTATAAATTATTGAAATTTATTTAAACCTGTATACTAGTATATACATGTACATAGCAACAATATTCATAGCAATATTATTTTTATGTTCTGCAATATGACAGTCTACTTGAAGTAAAAAAAAAATATATCTTTGACTTAAAGACTGTATCATTATTTTTAAGACTGTACACAGCCCTCGTTCGTTATTTGCATTGCTTTTGAACGGTTCATCAGTATACAAGTATACTTGTTAAGAATAAGGGGAAGGGTGGTGTCAACCAAACAGTAGCAGTGTACTTAGAATTCCAGCATAGTTTTATACAGCTTACACCTTAACGGAATTTACAATGCAAACACATATCCAGGTGTGTTGGCCATTAAAAGGGCAAATAAACTGTTATTACTACTTCATTTACTTACGCGGGGTCAAACCAAAGTCCTTTGTCAACAAGCCAGTGTTTCTTTAAAAATTTGAACAACAGACTTATACATGTATGAATACCATCGATTGCTTGTGCCGAACACATTGATAGACAATAAAACAGACATAATTCGATATTTATGGCGTGAAACAGCTTTGCAATTTATTTTCTTACAGACAACAAAACTGTCAATTAGGAGATTAAGTATTAAATCAAGCCCAACAGCTACTAAACATCAAGAGAGTCACTTTTTGGGGTTTTAAGTGACCATGCATGAGTTTGAATGTAAGAAAATCATCTTGTTTTTACACGATAAGGAATTTTAAAAAGTTGATTGTGTTTAAATTTCACCTGAAACAATACAAATTGTCATAATTTTTTTACCTCCGGGTGCGAAATAATATAAAAGTATTCTAATGCCCTTTAATTGTCCGACTCTATCCAAGCCACTGGTTTAAACCATCGCTGCTGTCATCGACACTAATGATCTACATGTAAAAAGTGTTTTTCAATTCAGTTTATTTGCCCAAACCATTAACATTCAATGGTACATGAGGTACATATAACATATTTACGTTAAATAGTAATGTCAAGGGTCTAAAAAAACCACATATATAAATATATATATATATATATATATATATATATATATATATATATATATATATATATATATATATATATATATATATATATATATATATATATATTATAAGTATAAATAAGAGAAGAAAAATAGTAATAATACAAAGAGTGGTAGAAAAAGTGGATGATCATGAAGAGTTCAGAGTTTAAATGGTATTCAATATACGCAGAGAGTAATATTAATTGCTAAAATAGTTTAGGCTGGACAGCAGACTTGCTCCTGGGTGTTCAAAATAAAAGTGCTTAATTTTTTGTTAGATTATGGTTTCTTCTACACATGTACGTCTATTTTTATTTTTTCCCTGTATGACCATTGTTTGTATAATTCTGGTGATTTGTGTTTTTGTATATTCTGTATTTATCTTTCCCTTGTACCTTATTATTTGGTACTGAATAAACTGAACTTTGCAATAGTGTCAAATGCATTGATTAAAAGTTTGAAATGATATTGATTCGAATTCCTTTTCCGATTTGCTAGCGGTTCAATTCATTTAAGAGTATTTATGTTGAGTCCGATATTAATCAAAGTACTGGAGTACTGACGGGAGATGATTTTATCGATTATTATTTATTTTAAAATCAACGATGTTATTTTGCATGGCAAGTAGTTTCCTATATGTACGCATATTTTTTATTATATAAATTCTCCAACAGAAATTTCTTGAAACCCCCATATGAATCAAGTTGTTTAATATTCAAAGAATTAATTCCATCAAACTACGTATCAGTAATCGAAATAGTTCTGAGATATTATTTGGATCCAAGCAATATTGAAATATAGTCTCGTTCAACCAGACGCTCGGCTGTCTCCGTTAATTTCCAACAAGCAAGAGAGACTCTCAGCTTGTCGGATTTATACGGAGACAGCGAACGAGACTATATTGAACTCTGGCGTAGGGATACATACAATGTACGACTACAAAAATATCTAAATTATTCGTACCATTTAAAATCTGACTATTTACAAGATATCTTAAATAAGTTTCCTTGAAAAACAACGCTTTAGAATACAATACATTTATAGAATTTATTGATTATTTTCAAGAACTAAATGTTGTCAGCGGTGCTGATTTGTGCTTAGGTCCAAACACTGTTTCACTTTCGGTTTGCCTGAGTAACTGCATAGGAGAGTTGATTAAAATCAACTCCCAAAAATTATAAAATGTCCAACATAATTTTTTTGTAACTGTAGTGTTTATAGGTGGGATATTGAATTGCTCAGATTATATAATCATTCGTTTTAAAAATAGATGAATATGTCTGGTTTCTTGAAAGAAACCATTTTGAACATTGCAGTAAAGTCTTGTAACTTAATATGCATTTGATATTTTTTTTTTTGAAGAGTATCTATCTGCGGCACATATCTTAGTTATGTATAGGCTGCCATTCCCGCATATGGTTCTGTTTCTTAAATTCGATTGTATATCGCCGTATGGATATTTTAAACATAGTTAAATGCTTTTAAAGCAAAATCTAAACATCACCTTTCCAAATCGATGAAATGGTCCTGAAGCAACTTCCCTGTGGTCGCATCTTACAATTTACGCTCGTACAATACAATAGTGTATAACGACCAGTGGGCGGATGGTGACGTCAGGTGATGACGAAAGTCAAACGTCATTTGCACCTTTCCCAATCGGCAATCCTCGGCTGATTCCACTACGCTCCATACACGTTATTGTCGAGTGCGCGAGACATCCGAGTAGTTCCGAGTGCACCTTTCCACCGTGTCAATTGGATGAAATGAAAACCCCTAATGTAGAAAAGCTTAAGTTTGCAATTCCTAGATTTCTTACGATTTTCATATTTAGTGCAGATCAATCTTTAAAACTGACCGATGGATTGTATTTCATAAAACAAGACTGGTGTATCAAAAAAAAAAAAGAGTTTACCGGGGGTTTTCTCAAAATTCAACATCTAACCCAAGTCGATCCATTCTCTTATTTGTAAGCTATTTAATGACTTATGTCGAAGAATTTGTGTGTGGGGGAAGATGGAAAAGTTTGCGGATCGGCTGAGAGTAAACTATAAGTCATAGAAATCAGGAATCCGTGACACCTGTGCAAAGTTGATCAACAGCTCTATAGCATGAATATAAACAGGTCTTCAAGTAGAGCTACCTGTTAACAAACACATCTAAACAATATCATCACGTTAGTCATGCTAGTGAGTTTTATTGAATTTTTCACATACTATCGAGATAACATCTATAGAAGGTGCGCTATAAAACTCTTTTCGCTTTCAGAGAAAAAAGACTTAAATTAATCAATAAAAAACATAAATTTAAATGAAAATTTAAAAAAAAAAGATTCTAATTTAAAAAAAAAAACCCACCAACCCCTCCCCCACAAATCAGTCTTAGAATAGCAGGAGTCCATTGCTTAAGACGTTCACATTTTACATTTATTGTTTGCGTAAACCTTGTGGTAAATGCGTAATTGTTCAGTAAAAGCGTCGATTTTTATTTTTATTTAAGTTTTGTATGTAAGTGAATGTCTGGCATAAATTCTACTTGACACTTTAAAGGAACCAGGTGGGAGAATGGAGTAGGCTTGCAAATCCGACACAAAGCTGAAAAACACGCCATGCAACTGTAAGTCGTAAGTTATAAAAGCATAAAAATACAAATTGTTTTCCTTTCTTTCAGAATTATCAGTTTTTAAAATCCCCCAACAATATAAAGATAAGATTTCATTTCAAAAACGAGCTCTAGTTACGTCTTGCCTTCTTACGACATGATGGATGTTCGGGAATCCTCGCTTTTGTTGTATGCTTAAGAAGGCGCTCCGAAGAATCCCAGCAACTTACCTCCTCAAACTTACATACAATATAATGATCTTTATCTGAGGAGTAAGGGGGTGTTAGTCAGAACCAATTACATGTGATTTATTGGACTGACTTGCTGTAGTCGGGCATTATAAAGATCCACTCACATACCCGGCCACCCGACCCACTCGGTTTCATTTAAAATTAATTTTTCTTCTTGTACACAATGTTACAAAAGATTACGCTTTTCGATGTTGGCACCTTATTAGAAAATGAGACAGCACATTTCGGAAACTGAAATTCATATTCATAACCCGATCACAGGGGACATTATAACAAAAAGATCGTCATGTTATGAACGACCGATTTCGTATTTTTTGTTATTTTGATTACAGCGTAATGCAAAAATTTTATGTACCGCCATGAATGCAAGTAATTAAAACGAGACAAATGGATGGAAAATATACATATCAACTCCTCTACAAATTAAGACAACTAACCTGAAACACTTAGATAATCTGGTAATATGGTGACCAAATGAATCATTATACCGTGTAAGTAAATCCTTGCAAATCTATTACATGTATATATATATATATATATATATATATATATATATATATATATATATATATATATATATATATATATATATATACACACACATGTAAAAGGTTATCAATATTGAAGTTTTGTGTGCTTAAACATACTACTTACTAAGACTAAAGTTTGTAGTTACCGTACATGTAATTACCTTTTTCTATCTCTATTTCTCTCACCCCTCCCTCTCGAATTCTCTCACCCCTCCCTCCATCCCCCCCCTCTCTCTCTCTCTCTCTCTCTCTCTCCCTCTCTCTGATTGATCGATTATTAAATCATTTTGTTTCAATATTAAAAGTAGATTAAAAGCCATATATTTCTTTACATGACAGCGGAAAGTTTCGATTCTTATTAAGGTTATTAAAAAGAATGTCCATCTACCATGACTTAAATGTGAATTTTCAAGAGCCAGGAGGAAGTTACAAAACCTAGCAATCAGAATTTTACATTTTAAAAGTCAGAACACGGGATTATATAATAAGTAATTGAAGAAAAATTTGTGATAAAATAGGTTTTAAAATATTTTCATTTTCAACAGTCAATCAAAAAGTCATTCAAAATTCAAGCTCACGACTCTCTTTGTGTGTGATATATTCAATTAGAAATAAGCCAGAAATTTTGTATTTAAAATCGTCATTTGTGATATAATTTCATTTACAAAATTTTTTTAAAAAGTTAGCCTTCCCTTATTCAACTTTTGTAGAGTAGCCTTTTAACTAGAACATTATAAAACTCAGATCTCGTTGGAAGTCAGACTTTTCCGATTGTTTTCTCTTTTTTAATTATTACCGTAAATTACCATAAAAATGTGACCGTGAGTCATTCGTACACGAGACTGACTAGACCATCAATTTACCATGGATGTGTAACTTGCTAATTGAAGGATAATACATATCAAAGGTGCAGATAATCTGAAAAATACTTCTTCCGCATAATAACAATCATTCATAGAAACAAATTATTAATACATGATGCCGTTACATTTGTTTCTACATTCGTAAGAATAAAAAATTGATAAAAATTGCATGAAAAAACATTAAAGAAACCTGTTGTTAAACGTTTCAAAATGATTTTAATAATCTATGACCACATGCATCATTTCCCAAGAAGTCCATAAAATAAAATCCTTCAGTGTTTTTGATAGATGTTTCCGTGTTTTAGTGATCTGGGAGGTTTCAGTTTAACATACATCAATTATGAAGACTTCAGAGGACCTCCGAGTGGTTTTTTTTCTCGCCCTTTCGGACACCTGTTTCGCTGTATGCTATCCAAAAACCTCTCCTTATTGATGTACGTTTCCTGCCAATAATCACGATTACAAATTATATAATGTTTATCGCAATATCATCATCATCAGAATATGAGGGAGCGTCGATCTGAAATATGCAGAAAAAAATATTTGGCAGACACAAAGCTCAAAATTTAAAGCAAAGTAACCTTCTTCTAGTGCAGAAGATATATCCATATATAACGTCCCGTAAAACTGCATTCCGCTGCAAAAGCTTCTGATGACATATACTGTATTGATTCTTCAAGGTCATTCTACTATCATAACTGTGTTCATACACTGTAGATAAAACTTTTGCATTCGCGATCGGAAATGTACAACACTGAGAAAGTCTCCAAAGGGTCATTAAAATGGATTAACTCGATCGATGTCTAGATAGCAGTGTCGTCGTACAAAGCTTTGTTATCGTTGCATCACCCAAATCTAATGAATCGGGTGTGCTTCAGCTATACTTTATAAATGATATTATCATTAACTTATAATAATTAATTGACGACTGGTTGGCACAGTGTGTTGCGATTTGCATTGTAATAAAGAGTAACCATGATGGTTTCTTTGTCTAACAAAGCGTTTTGATTCATTAGAAATACATTTTGTATATCAGTTCATTATATGCGTAGAATTACATCAAAGATTTCTTTCTTTCTTTTTATTTTTTTTTTTTTATTTTGAACATTTCTTGTATTAAAATGCATGACAGTTTATGTTAAGAGTTGGAATTCTCCCATTTGAAACATTTTTGTTGTTGTTGTTTTTTTTTTTTTTTTTGTTTTTTTTTTTTTTTTGGAAAAGAGATATCTACATGTATGATGTAATTGTAAAACATTACGCCTGCTTTTCAAAAGTTGCACAATTTAAGATTTGATTAAACACTGCATTAAATGTCTATAAGAAATACTGTTTCTTATTTTGATAAGAATTTGGAAGAATGGTTAATATAACAGTGACACAATATCATAAATAACATATTTCATATTTCTCGAATCTTGTCAAACACAGCGATAAGAACAATTTTTAGATTTGAATCGCAAACTAAAAAGAAAAAATTCAATCGTAATTACTGAGATTCGGGCTGTTGGCCATGTGAAAAAAATCGTCTTTATCACTTATCGCCACCAGCGACTAAAGATGTCGATAGAATTTAATTTAAGATGTTCACAAATATTTTAAATACTTCTTTATGTTGTAAATCAAGTTAAAGTAATAAAGGCATTGTGCAGTTTTATCCTTTTCGCAATTGGTCGGGCTAGGTGTTGAGGCATTCCGATGTTTTTCAATTGGATTCCTATCACCAAAAAATCGCACTCAGGTATGCTATCGCAAAACCGGGAGAGGAAAACCTGTCAAAGACTTATGTTAGAGAATAGACACACACACTGATCTAATCTGATACATGTACCCGCGAACCAATGATTCCCAGCTTACTCGGAAATAACAGGCACAAGACATACCCGACTCTTACAGTCGTGTTAAAATGTAATTAGCACAATAGTGCAAAAACACAACCGCAGGATAAACAGATAATCTCATTCTACTTTTGTCATTCGTATTGTTGGGGGTGTATAGATTACATGCAAGCATGTCTATTGCACTCTTCAGCGAATACAAAAGAAAAAAAATAAAATGTATTAGTATTTGAAAGGGGTGAAATAATTTGTTTGGGTCGGATTCTCACCCAACACATACACATTTTACTGCTCCCTGGCGACATTGGGACAGACGTGTATAGTGATGTTCACGCTAGTCCCTTTTCTCCTCTGGTGATGTATCGGCTGTTTTTGTTCATAAATCTGGACTCCTAATGTCCGCATGTTGTTATTTACGGTCCTAATAATGATCTTGTTCAGATGTCTGACCGCGGTAAATCATGGCCGCCTGGCTAAAGTTCGCCATTTTGTCGTGATGGACGTACTGGGGGAGGGGTTGTTAACGCATTATCACCTGTTGTTTTTATATAATGGACGTACTACCCCAGGCAAACATGCATCCAAATAAATATTATTTACTTCATATTCTAGAATTAATGTATTAACCAAAAAAAAAAAAACCAGATAGCGCATCGAGCAATGAACTCCAATTTTCTTCTCTCTTTTTTTTTTTTTTTTTTTTGCTAAGTTCTTAGAACTTGAGAAGATTTGAAAATTTGTATATTCCCGTTACGTACACCGCTTGTGTTAATTTTTAACTTCGGTATATAACGTCATACCACACCAAGTGATGAGTTGCTTTAATTAACCTGTCCAGACTTTTTTAAATACTCGCTGCAGATCAAAAATGAATCTGTGTTTAAAACAAGACAAAGATGTCAATTAGTTTATTGTAGAATGATGGATGTTGTGAAGCTCGTCCGCTGCAGTAAGGGGAGCATGTTATACATCTGACGTCTGCTTTATATCAAAGCAGATTATGAACTCGTGATATGCGCTTGTCATCGTGTGCTGTTGCAGACGATGTAACAACTTCCGGAAGGGTGTTTTTTGACAGCATATGTCAATGTTCAACATTATAGCAGATGACAAAAAAAGAACACATTAGGTTAAATATATATCTCTCTACAAATATTAAAACTGCACTTTATTACGAACAATCGAAACTAGGTGTAATGGAAATAAGGGGAAAATCCCTCGCTAAATTATCAATACTCCTATTTTACAGTATTTTATCACGTTTGCACTAAAAGTAAAATCTGTTTTATTGTTCCTTGTGTTAGCCACTTCGCAACTTGAACCTTTAGATTCGCCAATGACGTTGACGAATTGGTTAACATTAATGGAATCAAATCTGAAATGTTTGGACCAGAAGTATCGACACTTTCTCTTTCTCTCTTTTCCTCCACGGGCAAGTTCCGGTCAAAGCCACTATAATCAGCGCTAATTCGTGTCGTCTATTGCATGCCACGGTCTTTTGTCTACATCTGAAGTGCCAATATAGCATTGTGACGTGGAAGCGAATAAATCGTCAAAAATCTGGATTACGACAATTTTGGCGCAATATTATCAAGGTGCCAGACATGAAAAAGCGGAATGCTTTTGCAAACATGAATGATGTCTTTGTAAAAAATATATAGAGAAAAAAATATTTATAAACACTAACTTTCGTCAAATGGCGGCAATTTTTACGTTGAAGTGTTTTGAACAAAAAAAAACTGTCGTGACCAGGCGCCAAAATATTTAAAAAAAAAAACCCATTTATAAACAGTCCAAAAATTATACTTACCAGTACTCTATAGTTTCCGAAACAATTTTCTTTGAGAATTTTTTTAACAAGTTAGAATGCCAATTTGTTTCGAACGGGAATGATGTATTAGGACAGTAAAATAAGATATATACATGTGTATGTTCCAACATGAATAACATTTTTAAATTAAAAATATACACAAGACCAGCGTGAACTTACAGCTTAAGTGTGACATTTAGCGACAAGGTTTACTTTTCGAAGTCCCTCGATCACATTCTTCGATTATCAATTACATAAACAAATTGTTGACACCCGCTCTCATGTGTTTGTTTGTAGTCGACTGTTGTTTAAACAACAATTTATATACATGTCGAAAACTCCGTTTAAGTATACGTACGAAGAAAAAGTTTCTACAATCCGAACTGCTTTCTGATTGGTTGCTCGCTAACCCTTGAACTCGCAACGTCGATCGATCATCCATACATTTCTCGCGGAGGACTTCGGCGACCAAGTTATGAATCGGAACTTGCTGCTTTGGACCTGAATAATTAATTTTTTTATATACTTATATGTTTTGTAATCACAAATTGCTGTCGCGCGCAATATTTGAACCGAGCTAACTACTTTTAAACTTCATTCTTCGTTTAGAGCCAGAGTGTGCCGTTCGTCATGTTGATATACCTGTGCGTAAAAAAATTAAAGCTCAGTTGAAGGAACATTTTTCAAGTAATATAACAGAGAGCAGAGCGTTGTTTCCTTACAATACGGGGCGGATTTACCCTTGCAAATACACGTGCTTAACGATGTAGTGTGATCCCATAACGGATTTTTTTCTTCAGTAATTTCGAAACTTTTTCCTTCGGTTTCATTTTTCTATGGATATCTTCGCTGGACAACTAAAAACCGCTGCTAAATGTTTTTAGAATGTGATTAAGTAGATTTGTGTTTTGTGTGGAGACTTTGGCATCAGACATGTGGGATTCTATTCTGTATACCTGCCTATGTGTACTTCTCTTGGGAGGACAGGTAAATATATTTACCTATATGCTTATATCCATTAACAAAATTTTTACCTAATCCATTAAGCACAAACGTTATGGAGATCAGCGTACACTTAAATGCATGGATGAAAAACTATTTGATTCGATTTCTTTCGCTCATTTTATAGTTATTGGGAGATGATAAATTTTTTCTATTCAGTTACCTAATTTAGTAAATAAATTTCACGACTATATCGATAACAGACAAATGAGGTGAACCTAAATATCATAACAGACAGAATTTCACTACTATACATGTACATGCTTTTAAGTATATTAAGTGTAGGCGATGACATGCATTTCTATGGGTTGGTACAATTATACAGGAACACCTGTAACTCTATAGCTTTTTTTACGATAAACATCACTAATTCAAATGAAATAAAAGACCTGAACCATTTCGGTGATCATTTAGATATGGAAATGAAGGAATATTTTCACCGAGGCATTGCATAGCGATGTTAAAAAATGTCCCTTAATGTGCGAAATAAAATAACTGATGCCGAACCCGACGGATCGACCGTAGCAAAACACAGGAGCTCTCCTATAAACAAACAAAATATATTCTTTATTTTGTCAATATTTGCCAAATTAATTTAGGCCTTTATGATATTTGCAATGAGCGTAAATTTTTATTTTGATTGCTGAATAAGATTGATGGATGTAAATAGTTTGAACAGGGCACCTGTCGAACTGTCTGCGCCCTGGTCATAAGATAAGGTAATGAGGATTAACGTCAGATGTTCAACAGAACCCCAATTTTTGATGTAAATATTCAGAAGAATTCACGCTAAAACTCGTGAAAACAATAAATTTTTAGTTTAAACGCAGAGCGATAAAATGTGTGCACATATCTCGCCCTTACTGATTTACATGGGAGTCTTAGGGGTCGCCTAGGATGATGAATTTGCGTGCTTCATCTATAAACCCCTCTCTAAATTTTTCGGTAGAGGATAAATTGTTCTCACTAAGGATGAGCGAAGTGCAGCGTTTAAGCAAGGTCAGGAAGCAAAGAGGTCAACGCTGATTAAAAACCAGGCTTTTTGTGATATTATTATGTAATTAATGAACCTTGTCTGATAGCAAGAACATATTAAAGCAATGCGAAAAAGAAGTCATATTCTAACTTTATTGAGGGGGGAAAGAAAAGAAAAGAAGCACGCTTCATTTAGAATTGTTAATCAATTTTAAGTGAATAATTGTACCATATGTTAACCATACTTTGAGACGTTAAATAGATTTTTTTTTTATAAAAAGAACAGAATAATAAAATCGGGGAGCTTTATTGCAGTGAAAACACAAAGAGTCTAAAAACATTGTTACACAAATTCCAAATCACGCCACACCGTCTCCACAGGGAGTCGAACGCAGAAATTAATACGGCTCATTTGCTAATTAGTGACTACGGTCCGGATTAAGTCTGGAAGTTAATCTCTAAGAATAACGAGTTTGACTGTTGAGCTTGGGATTACTTACACATATAACAAATATGTGGGGTCTGAGAGTCCCGATTCATAAATGCCTTATCGCCTTAATCTGCAAGATTATCATAAAACTCCCGTTTATTTGTTTATTGACACTTCGAAACCTTGAAATTAAAAGCTCGTCATAAAATACGAGACTGGATGCGTTGAATAATGATCCGAATATTTCGGGGCAGGGAGATAAACGATATGAAATGTTTTCACACGAAAAGCAGTGGATTTACTCATATATCAATATAGTAGAATCGGGGCTAGATTTATAGCAATGGGAATGAGATGGATGCAATCATCGCTCATAAACAAGCACTTCTATCTCCCAGTGTCAATATAAGAAAGAGCGGACAGGCGTCATGGTTTTTCACTTTTATCGGATAGAAGACCCTTTTCCGGCCTGAGTCAACAATACAGACCACCTTAACCTTTGACTCTCGGTATATTTCAGACATTTTATGAATCTACTACCGGCTCCGGGCTCGCCCCTTGTCTACCGACAATGACTCTACAAAATTCAAATTTTGGATTACCAGACGTGTAAAGTGGTCAGAGTATTCTTTTGAATACCAAAAACGTAGGGGGCGTTCGGTGTAAGGGATAACATTACCACCAGCTTTCTCTGGTGCGCTTCGTCAAACAAAATGTGAATGGACAATACGGACAAAAAAAGCGTAAGACAATATACATCCGTTCGTGAACTTAACGGCCTTGTTTGTCATCAATGGGGCTGGACAATTATCAATAAATTGTATGGAAATATCTTAGCAAAACA
The DNA here is from genome assembly GCA_020458035.1 of Magallana ariakensis. Taxonomy (NCBI): domain Eukaryota; kingdom Metazoa; phylum Mollusca; class Bivalvia; order Ostreida; family Ostreidae; genus Magallana; species Magallana ariakensis. Next base: position 30,383,425 of record CM035818.1, read on the forward strand.
TTTAGTTTGGATCTAGCAATGTTTTCATTTTGCGAAAGATAAATAGAAGACGAATTAACGCCAGTGTCATTCTTTGAAAAGTCCTCCCCGCTTAACCCCAATAGATAATATTTACACGCGGCATATTTTAAGTACATTTATTGCTGAATGGAGCTTTTCAATGTCAGAAACCCGCTTTCCAACTTCTGTGTGAACCTATACTTCTAATTTCCCCCTTTATATCCCTCAAAGAAAATCAACTATTCAAATCTGCCTTATCAGTTCTATCTTTGTTGATGTGTTTACTCCCGCCATTAATAACATGAATTTAAAATGAACTTAATTCAATGTCATGATGTCATAAAATAAACTCTAGCTGAAGGAGAAGCTCTTTTGCCGTATTACTACCTAGTATTTAGAACTCAGGGACAACTATTTTTAAAACTTTTAATATGTGCTTGAAAACCTCTCGACAAATTGTGATGTTTTATAAGAGTTTTATATGCAGAAAGTTTTATTATAATCAAGACTACACACGCATGCTTAAGTACCAAAGCCCTTTCCATTGAAAACAATTTCCAAATAAAATTAACAAGAAACGAGGGAACCATTCATTTGTAGTTCTGATGGACGACGACAACAACAGAATTGCCGTTCTATGTGTTTTTAAAAGGTTATAAAAAACCCTACACAATGACGAAAACTAGAACGATTCGACATTGTACAACCCTATACACAGACAGTCCGACTGACCCGATGGTTCTCACAGAAATACAAGCACTGGATGACAGGGATTGGGTCAATGACAGCGGTAGAACTTTTTTAACATTGTTTTTCCACCTCTTCGACTTACCAAACTTTTTTTCATATTAAAGGTTTTTTTCTATCAAGAACACACATACATAGGGATAATTAACGGACAACAGGCAAGCGATTTCATATACAGTGTATTGGTATCTGCTATGTCAAGCAAGTTTTAAAGCCTCAACCCCACCCCACCCCGTTTGTGTATTTAACTCTTACCATCACAAACCTATGCTGCGATGAGCTGTATATGAAAAATAATATTTAATTATCAGTAAAACAATAATGATATCAATTTCTCATATCTTGCAGACTTTAAACAGGTTTATAAGATATATTATCACATTTCTTCGATATCAACTGCTATCTGGTTATCTACCACTCACTTAATAAATCAACCAGGAATCAATTTGATATCATATACCCAAAATAATGTTTATAAAAAAGATATGGCGAATGCTCAATTTTTTTTATTATTTTTACATGCCCTGATTTCGGTTTTCCTTACGTCTTCAACTTCTAGATGGTGTTGTTTCAATGTATGCGTGTGTTTTTTAAACCACTTGAAAAGGTTTACAAAGTTAGCAAAAGATGCGGACGGCTCTGTTGAAATGCTGATAAGTTACTATCATTTGGTGACAGTCAGTCTATGGCCAGATCAAGTTTTCCCATTGGCAGACACTACCGTTAATCCGTCTTCATCCGTTTGGTTTACATCCCTCAAAAACCCCAAGCCTTTCAACACGTTTTGTGTTTCCTTCAAAAATGACGCAATACAGAAGACTCCGTGAGGAAGAAAGTGGCAGGTTTACCAAATGATTTACTGGCCTACATCATGGCATGCTAAGATCTGGTCCACCTAGTGTTAAACCATGTCTCTCAAATACTGTAATCTCTCGGTAATTGTTTTAACAATGGCTTCTGAGGGAGATTCCAAAGGGTTTTAAACTTCGAAATGGTGCAAAAAAAGTTGCAACTAGTATGTTATTTGGTTGGAATGTAAATATTCCCGGTTTTTTTTTATTTTCTCGGGAAGTTTTATAGGTTCATTTCACTTTTACAAATTCTCTCTCTTTTTACCATTTTTTTTCTTTTTACAATAGCATTATGTGCTGACGTATTCATATATTAATATTGCCTTCGCATCCATCCTAAAGAAGGCAATGATAAGATCGATGTAATACACCCTTCCTTGGATGTGTCACGTGTACAAAAGAGCGTGTCGGGTTAACATATCCTCTTTATGATATTTGACGGAATTTAGCACCCTATAATTGACGGATATAGTTTTTCGTATATTTTATGTTACAATAAAATATGCAAACCTGTTCCGAAAACAAACAGGGGTCGCAATTTCTTAATTTTATTTTTGTTTTGCCTTTATTCAACGTCTCCACCCTATTTCCGACAGATGTTTGGAAGTCGTAAATTTTTTTTTTTTTTTTTTTGGTGAAAGGTTAATGTCGATTATGTCCCGACATTTTGAGTGCGCAAAAATGTTACTTTGCTCCTCTGTAAGACATATATTATTGTGTTTTGAACATGGAATGAATTAAGCCAGAACCAATTACATTCTCTGTCTATAACTTACTAGCACTGCAATAATGGAGAGTGGTCGCCTTCGGTACAAATTGTCAACAGATGTCCCGATTTTGTTAGAGATACTTTCCTTAAAACTGTACACATTCATGCACCTATTATCCCTAAGTATAAGAGAAGCCAGAGAGAAGGGAGGACTTGGTTGCCTATGTGCGGGAGGGGAAGTGGTACCATAAATAATTATTTATTGTCGCACAAATGACTGGGCCCTGCCGTTCTCCGGTTTATGGCCATAACTGTTGTTTTTTCTGTGTCGGACATTAATTATTCCTGGGATTATAGATTGGATACGAAGGAAGCCCAGAACAGAGTGGCGACTGAAACGTCAGGGGCCACAACTAATGATATCGACTCACAGTGAAATTAGTTTTATAGATAGTACAGTTATAATGTCAGGCATGATATATTTTCTATATTCATGTATATCACGATTTCTTTATCTACAGCCCTTTTTTGACAAGAAGTCATGTCAACAGGTACAATTATATATAACAATGTTACCGTGATAAATCAGTTTGGAGAATAATCAACAATAAACACAGTTTTCACTGTTGAATTCCTTCAATCGTAACGTTAATTTCTCTTATTATGTCGAGGACATGGTAATTAGAATTCCGAAAAGTTTTATTTTCCTTTTAACTCTACAACAGTACATTTAGCCTGAAATCTTAATCCCTTCATATCGGATTTCGGATCATGTTCCTAATCCGCCGTGTTCAGATATTTTAACCACGATTATGAGAAATCTTTTTTCAGGAGCTTAAGAGCACCTGTGTCATTTCTTCGTGCTAGCTCACATTAAATTAATTAGAATTTTGTATATATTTTTTATTTTCTTCAAACGGCTGTAGGTAAAAAAATGACTGGTAAACGTCAAGTTTAATGAATGGGCGATGCAGAGATTAGGAGGAGTACCCTTGTTTATAATGCAGATAGATTTCATCAATCACTGTCAGGGATAATCCATTTATTACACACAGTATGCACTATACATCATTTTCCTTTGACTCGAATGATCATGGTTTGCAAAAGACACCAGATATGATAGTTTCAATGCATTCTAAAATAAAAAAAAAAAAACAGATCTATACATAAAATCCGAAAGCTGACGCAAATATTTAATCTGATTGAGAAATTGAGTCGGATTTTTTTTTTTTAATAAAAAATTCGTTTCGAGTGCGTTTCGACATATTTTTGCGAAAAAAGTTTTTCTGAAATGTGTTTGTATGGAAGGATATTACACCCGACTTCTGAGGAATTGAGTCTTGAAGTCTTTAATGTGAAAGTTGTCAGAAAATAATCCCCTTGTTAGACCAAACATTTCCAAACATCTTAATGCGGAGAGCAAAGTGTTCGTCCGATGCTCCCGTGCTCAAGTTTATATATGCCAACATTTCTTAAACACCACCCGAGGGATTTTTGCAAACGGTCACTTCTAAATCATGCATCTTTAATGCAAATTTTTATCTTCATAAGAAATGTCATCTTAAAGAAATATGATAGGCGGCATCTCCAAGGTGATGTCAATGTCCGTATCATGCATACACCTTTGCCAAAATTTCCACTATTTGTTTATCTTGATGACCATAATAAATGAGTTGAACGCTAACACATATCTATATGATAAATCAGATTTTTTCACTTACTTACTTTTTACTTAAAGAGTATAATGAAATTGATTGAAACTGGATCATAAAACGCTATATACCTTAAAAGGATTTTATCTAAGACATGGCCTTTTATAGCCTGGGAAGATATTGGCTGGCCAAATTGAAAGATTTTCACAGATCGAAAACATATACAATAATCACAAAAAGCCACAATAAAAACTCACATAAAAGAACCGCGTACCATCAGATAGGGCCTGAATTGGGTGATGTATAATGTGGGCAAATTCTTCTGTAAAACTAATTCGTACATTTTCTAAACTGATACGGAAAGTGAATGTAAATACAATCCACTTAGAAATAACAACTGACAGCAAATGGGAATTCTTTCTTAATCCCGGTTTGTATTACATTGAGCAAAGCACAGGGACAGTTGACGTTTTCATTAAGCAGACATTCGGCAGTAAGGGGGAAGTTCGTGTGTCAGACGAAGGTTCACACCCGTAGAAAATAAACATCTCCAACTCCCTGCTTGGCGCATCGTAGTTTATCATCTCTTTATCAACAGAAACACGACTAATTTTTACCACAATGGGCCTCTTCAGAAACCATTTATATCCCTCCGACTGTCTGTCACTTCTCTACCTCCTAATCTCTGGGGAATTCACACTTTCGGAATTCTAAAGCAGAAGACTCACGGGAAAATATGTACATGTATCGGAAGGTCGATCTCAAAATTGAGACCAATCAGACTTTGTGCAAAACAACACTTGGTCGAAATAAGAATCTCATCAATCTATTGTTTGTGTATCACAAGATTTAGTGCAATTAAAATAATTAGTAGAGAAAAAATATTTGATTTGCAAATCAGAATGTTTAAAAAACCATTTAATTGAAACAAAAAAAATATAAAACAGGTCTCTTATACATCGTTAGCAATTTTTGCATAAACTGATCAGAAATTCACGTTCTTTACAGTAATCTGATTAGTTAATCGGTTTGGCTTGTTTTGTAGTTGCATGAAACGGACAGACCTATCGTAGAGTGCAATGTCATAAATTCTTGAAGCTAGGTCAGAATTCATGATCCATGACCACCTTCCTGACCACAATGATTTGACGAGAATTACAGGAAATCATAACATTCGACATACCATGACTGACTTTCTAATCTGTGTATGAATTCTGAAAATAACTTTTTATCATTTCTCAAAATACCTATCTGTTTAATAATTCTAAAAAAAAAACCACCCAAACATTTATCCTTTCTGATAATTATGCTGTTTATGAGTTCTGAAAATAACCTTTATCTTTTCTTAAATATTGACGTTGACAAGGTGTTATACGGCTGATACATGGTCTTATAAGAAGTCTGATACTCATAATTGGGTCTACCATACAAATTAATATACCATAAAACCAACCTTATTTGTATCTTAATCAACCAAACTGGGCCAAAATAAATTTCCATCGAGATAAAGTAACATTTTATGAGGGTAAAAAAATCAACACGAAGGTTAATCCAAGTTTTGGATCATTTTTCTCCTATCGAGATAAATACTTAGCATGTGGCATTTCAGATTAAGATAGTCTGATACTACAGCAATACAAAGGAGGACAGTCCTTATTCCATGTGCAGAGCATTTAATTCACGCCACTGGCCTCTCGTCTGCTTGTTAACACGCCCCTGCTTTTTGTTCTGTTGAGATCCCCCATTGATAAATGTCGGTGTTCACACTTTGTTCAGCGGCATTAATCCAGAAGACTTTTGTTCCTGCCAAATATGAACGCCATTCATGAAAAATATACATCTAGAACGGTGCACCTGTAGGAAATTAAGGTACTCTTCAATACACACAGACAACATAATAGGCAGAACAGATGGACGATGTCTATCTAAATATGAACAAGAATATAAACCATATTTTAATCTGTTCGATGAAAAGCTGTATTTGGACCACAAGAAAGACCTTTGACATTGCTAGATATTGCATGTAAGCTGTATTGTTTCAATGTGTAGAGTCTAGTTTTTGCTGTATTTGTAGAAGATGAATGAATTCATTCAAATCTGATGTAATGATTGTTTGATTGCTTAGTAAGCGTTCTGTGTGTTGAATAGTAAGACGAAATTCATTCAAGAAACTTGTTTGAAGGATGTCAGTCCCGTTTTCCAGGTTCCAGGTTCTGTAAACAATAAAAGGTGTGCTCAAAATATACGCTAGACAAAGAAGACTAGATAAAGACACGCTTTTTTGAGTCCTTCTGTAATTATCTTTGACTGATTATTTTAGAGAATTTGAATGAATACATGTGCGTCACCTTAAAAATTGAGACACTGATAAATGGTGACTGTTGACCTCTGCCAAACAAACAGTTGTGATTTTGACTTTCCCGTAGTAACAAGGCGAAATTCACCTAGCACACGCTAAATACATGTAGGTGAAAATTAAGACCAGAAATGCTGCTCTTATGTGAAGATTTTTTAAAAAAAATTTTGAGAGAAATTGCTTCATCATATTGTAGTGTGATATTTTCTTGCTGTCAAGACTGAAATTGACATTACAAGTCAGCCGATGTTTTATTATTAATCATTTATTTTTTATTTGATAATTTTTTTTTGCCAAAATAAAAAAAAAAGAATACAAGAAAATAACTTCCTGATATTGCAATGTGAATATCAACTTATATTTCCTTTCTGACAAGAATGAAACTGACAATTCTAGTTGCGTTCTATACTCCTTTGCTGATACAATGACACACAGTGAATTACAAACCGATTGTCTCTTTTGATTAGACGCGTGAAATGAAAGACAATACGTGTAGAAGGGGGAACTCGGTTCTAGCAGTTGTTAAAGTGTTAGGTCTTGTGTTCAGACCTCTAGAGTTACATCGCTTTGTCGGCAATAGGTACCCAACACCGGCGATAAAATCACCCCTGTCATACGATCGGGGGGACGGATTGTCTAAGAGTCGCACATTCACAGGACCATTCACAGGTGAAAAAGGGCATGGGAGCTGGTCCAAGTAAGCGGGGACCCAGGTGCTATTCACGACAAATTGAAGATTTCATACGCCTATGAAATGCAATTTTATATATATTTTATCCAATTTTGTAGAATATACCAAGCTTTCGTTGCAACGTGTAAATAAAACCCGTTCATTAAAAACCATTCTAATAATTCATTTAAATGGTGTTAAATTTGTATTTTTTAGTGAACGTCAATTCAATGACATATTTTATAAATAATTTAAACTCTATCCATTATGAGTTTAAAACGTCTTTAAGCAGCATATAAAATTACATACACGGGAGGTCTTGCGTTTTACGATATTTCGCTTGTCATCGTTAATTTAAGGTGCGAAAGACGAGATGTCGAAGAATATGTGACAAAACAAACTTTTCCTATTGTCAATTTGCATCTTTGTAAGGATTAATAATTTTTGAGAAGAATGAAATGGGGTTAAACGATTTTTTGTCAGAAAAGGTTTCTTTCATCGGTTCATTTTCTTCGTGTACTTCATAACCCGACCAATTACGATGACAAGCAATAGAAAATTTGTCAATTTACTCAAATCTAAACAAAAATATAAACCCATTTTGTCCCCTCAAGTAATACTTAAGCGACACACACAATAGATTGATAGTGGCTTTTTTCAATTTACATTTCATGTGAAGGAAACATTTTAAAGTTGCAAAAACCATTCAAACGTCCCTGGGAATTTTCTTCCTAATCCTCGTGCTCATGCAAAGTTTAGAAGTATTAATGCTTTTATAAACTTCATTTATTTTTAAGGTCAGAGTGTGATAATCTAGATAAGGAGGTTAGATTCCCGACAAGGTACCCTTTTGAATGGAAAATATGGCTTTGAAAGCATCTATACACGGACGCCTTAAACGCGTTGTTTCAACACCTTTTATATGCATGAAGATGGTTCTTTGGTCCCACCCGATTTTCAATTGCAAGCGCCAGATATAACGATAGCGGTAAACAAGAAACAAAGACCAATTTATTAACCTAGACAAAATCCTTGATTGTGAGGAATGTTCTGTTCACTAGATTAAGATCGCTCCTTTTCGAACGCCCTTCAACAATTGGGTTGGTAGTCCACACTAACCACAAGTCTCCTGAAGGAGGTTTTTTTTTCAGAAGAACGCAAATCGTGCTAAAGTACATGTAACCAAATCAGCCTCCATCTTCCTCCAGAAAATATTACATAACTCGATTGTTATATATACTGATACTTTTTTTTAATGGTCAAAAAGATGGACGGAAAGAATAAAAGGGGAAAATGGATAGTAGAGGGCAATAAGGCAATTCAGTGCGCAATTTTTTTTTTGTGGGAAATAACAGTTATTGAAAAAACCGCCATTAACAGTAGGATGTCAAAAACATTAAGGTATTTCATTTGCTTATTCCCGAGCGGGAGGGTTAAAATAATAAGGTAAAATCTTATAACGACACTCGATAGAAAAGGATTAGGAATCAGAAGAGGGGGTCGATTAGGATTTGGATAGACGTAACAGACCCTCGAAGAACTGGAAGAATGTGATTTACTTAAGGAATTTTCCTCTCGACCTTTCTAGACAATTGGCATCTCTAAAGCAGGACCAATTAGAGGTCCCCGACTATTTCTTGCCATCGCCAAATCACAATGGCTTCACTCGATGTATTTAACGGAACTTGCGTAACCCACATAAAACATTCCATGCAGGAGATGGAAATTCTGCTCTTATTTGTCAGATATTTGTTTGATTGTCAGATCTGATATACACTGGAGCGTTTGAACAATTTAAAAACATTTTAACCTTACGCCACCCCGCCGAGATTGTGGGAAACCACGCTTGTGCTTTTTTGACTAACTTTCTCCACTCTCTGGTTCCCCGATCGATTTTAATTGGTAGGTGTCACTCTAATGGATACTTATGCCTAATCAATACCAAACGTTTCCTGAACCGCAATAATCAACAGGAATGCTCCCGTGCATATTTAAACAAAAAAGGTATCTGAGAGAACATGTCTAGCCTTTTGAAAATACTGTACTTGTTAGCATAGAGTTAGCATAGCATGCTGAAAGAAATAAAAAAAAAAGAACATACATGTATTTATATCACAATAAATTTAAAGTTTATTTTATAATGAAACCGCATTAATTTTTACATTTTAAAAATGAAAACAAGAAAAACATAGATTACATTCTTAAATAATGAAACTAATTAATCTAATGAGCTAATTACTAATTGGAACTATCTACCGCACAAATCATGACATATGTATTAAATTAAAAGTATTTTTTTGTTTAAGAAATGATACCAGGGCATGTTATATTTTATGATGCAATTTCAACAGTGTCTTAACTATGTGGAAATTGAACGCATGTCCCCACCTTTAGCCGCAATTAACCAAGCTTTTAGCAAAACCATTGATAACGGTAAAATGAATGACTCTGGAGGAATGCTTTTGAAAAGTGTTTGAGTGCACTGAAATCACATCAATTAAGTTAGATGGCCCATGTTTAATTTATTTCTCAAATATCATTTTGTAAGTAAGGGTAAACCCACGTAATAAAATTCAACCTATCATACGTGCCTGAAAAACGTGTATTAAAAAGAAGCACAATTTATTACCTAAATATGTTCAATGACCTCTCCCTGATAATTTAAAATTACATTTATTTAAGCCTTAAATGGGACATGAATCAGCCACACGTAACATAGTTCTTTATAACAGAAAATAAACTGCCGCAATGTAAAGAAACGGCAGGGATTTTTTTTATTTACTGCACACTTAATAAAACACACGAAGTAATAGGCCCATTTTGTCGCTCTTCTAAAAATCAGTAGTGGGCTAACGTGAGTGTGACGTGACAATTTTCACAATGTTACGCTGTAGATCTTATGAATCATAGGTCAAACTCCACGATTCTAATCTCGGCTAATTTGTCCATTAGGGTCCATATTCACAGAAACGGCATGTCACCAGCGTTCTTATGCTTTGTGTATTTCTCTTTCTGGATTGTCTCTATATTTTCTGTTTTCTCTTTTTCTACAGGTGTCGGGATCAAGCAGCCTGGACATTGGTCCAAAAGCCAAGAGAAAATGTAAAGTACGTACATGTACAGTTGCTTACACCTCACGGGTCATGTCATTCAGTATTCCTAATAGAATATAAAACATAAAAATCGTGCTAGCATCCACATCCTTCAGGCACTGAACTACTCGAATATCTTAAAAAACGAAGAAAAGTTAAAAGTACTAGTATATGAAGGAAAAACTTACCGCCTATCTGTATCCGAATCATGATACGTCAAATTTTCATTATCAAATACTTTGATTCAATGTGCACACAAAAATTATATTGAATTTTCCTTAATTCTAATTAATATCATTTTGGTTAATATTTTAGGAAGCTAACAAATCTTGCTCGAAAGAGGAGGTTTGTGCCATCCAACATCTGCAATGGCCAATGAATATGTCTTTTCCGGTGTGTGTGCCTGCAAAATATGTCAGAGGTAAATTAGGATTTTTTTTATTCATTTGAAAAAAAAGTTCTATGCAAAATTGTTGCACCCATTTGTTAAATATACGACAAAATATAATCTATGAAAATGGATGTAATAATTAATCAATGATTGAAAGACAGAGAAATTTCCTACCTAGTAATCGCTGAAAATATGGTTGGAGACGTAATTTTTGGGGGATTTTTTGTAGTAAAAATGAGAATCTGCGATCTTCCACCTCAACCAGGGGACTGTGGAGCCCGATATCAGAGATGGTTCTACAACAAAAACATCAAAGAGTGCATGATATTCTCTTTTCAAGGTTGCCGGGGCAACCAGAATAACTTTCGAAGCAAAGAAGAATGTGAAGAAAACTGCATTGCATATTTTGACAATAGCATGACGACAAGTGAGTCGAACTTTCATCCTGTTCGAAGTCCTAGAATTGTGACTGAACAACTTGTGAGGGACCAGGCGGTGATCAGCACGAGCCCCCTTGTGGCGTCAGTGCGATCTGGTATGAAGGATCCACACCAGAAGGAGCTCCGAAGAAAGCGAAGACTCGAGAGGAAGAAGTTGAGGCAGCTCAAGAGAGACAGGAAGAACGGGAGGAAAAAGCGAAGGCGCAATGGGAAAGGAAAGAAGAAGAGGAACAGAAATCGGAAAAATAAGAAAAATAAGAAGAGGAGGAGGAAGAACAAGAAAAACAAAAGGAGGAAAAATAAGTTAAAACCAACGACGGATAGACCCGAAATCGATTTGTCTAATACGGAAACAAAATCAAAATCTAATGGAGCGCCAGACTTTGAACTTATCTCTATCATAGATAAGACAAAGGATACCATGAAGTCGAACATTGAAAAGATTAAAGCTGAAGCCGACAGCCAGAAGGATTAATTATTCCTGTGGAACCAAACCCTATGAACACTTGTTAAACTTTATGTGACCAAAACCGAAAAAAAAAATAGGTCATGTGATCACAATCATCTTTGCGATGATTGGTAGAAATTGAATCACGTGACTGTTGAGCGCGACATGACACAATTTTGATTTACTTTATGCATTCTGTGGTGAGACAATTTGGTAAATACATGTATTATTACCATTATTACGTGGTATTTTTTGTTTCATCCTGTGTCCTCTTACAGTTACCTGCACCACCTTATGCCAGTATATATTTTACCTTGTAGAATAAATGTTTTATATCAATGTATTTATGTGCATGGACACGTTTAGATGTCCAATGTTTTCGTTATGATAATTTTATTCTGATACAAGGGAAACTGTAAATATCATGAGTGTTATTGTGTAACATTGTTTTGTAAATATCTCATTTAATCACGATTTAGCGCTGCGTAAATTATCACACAGTAACTATTGTATAGGAATTTTACTTTACTTATGGAGTATAGTTTTATCTGTTTACTTCAAACATGTCATTAGTATGTAATTAAAAGTGTATTCTTCTTTTAACCGAAGTTTCTTGAGACTTTCATGATCTTAAGATCGATGTTTAAAAAATAAAAATGTAAAATTTTGAGAAGTTCCTTCGAAAACAGAACTTTGATCAAGTTTGAAACGCATTTTTGAATCAAAGAAACTAATAAATGGTTTGATCAGTATATTTAGTTGTTTTTTACTTTCTTGCGTCGACGAAGGAATAAAAAATCGTAATCGAATTTTACTTTAAGGAGGATAGAAAGTCAACAAATTGCCCATCAGATCCATCTATAAAATTTTCAGTGACATTTTTTAAAACCATTAACTGTCCAAAAAAACCCAGAAAAACAACAAATAATTTCACATCAAAGTTTCCTGTATCTTTATATAGAGATCTTTTTCTTAAGATTGATATAGTGTAAATTTTTAAGCGATAAAATCAGATGAGTAGATGATGGAATGATCCAATAAATGTCATTTCAGATAATTTGTTTATTAATAAAAAAAAAATAAGTAGACTGATGATAATTTTGTCATAACTGTAATGACTATACTAGCGGAAAAAAGAAACTGTGCATTATAAAATTTAGTATAATTTTTTTATATTTATTGTTTGTATTTATAAAATTTAAACAATCGATAATGGTATTGTTTTTGACAATATCGGATGGTAACCGTCCGGGTGCACGGACTTTTTCATGGTTAGTGAGCACCTGTTGTTTATTGAAGAATTTGTACGCACGAGTTTTACGGGCCAATACTGTTTGGAATAAGAACTGTAAAGAATTTGTTTAAACTTTTTTTGTTAAGGAAATCCTTTTAGTTTCAACAAAATTTACTCCTATGTCATGCCACGACTCAACGAAAACCAACGTAATCGTGCTGTTGGGATGCTGCAAGCTGGAATGGCACAAAATACTGTAGCAAGACACTTTGGAGTTCATCGGAACACCATCCAGTCATTATGGAGACGTTTTCAACAATCTGGCAACACCCAGGATCGACCGCGCTCTCGGCGACCTCGTGTGACGTCACGTCAACAAGACAACCACATTAGACTTGTGCATCTGAGAAATCGTTTCCAGACAGCAAGTTTGACTGCCCCTAGCATTCCAGGGCTTCGACCAATTAGTCCAAGAACTGTGCGTAATCGTTTGCGCGAGCAAAACATCAGACCAAGACGTCCAGCGATGCGCCCAGTACTGCTTCAACGTCATCGTATCGCCAGACTAGCGTGGTGCACACGACACCTGCGATTCAGAATACAGGACTGGGCCAATATTCTGTTCACTGATGAATCCAGATTTCATTTGGATAGCAGTGACGGCCGTTGTAGGGTGTATCGTCGCGTTGGGGAGCGTTATCAGGACGCTTGTGTTGTGCAACGTCGACAATTTGTGGAGGTAGCGTTATGGTGTGGGGTGGAATATCAGCACGTGGAAGGACCCTTCTACAAATTGTCAATAGAAATCTCACCGGCGTACGCTATCGAGATGAAATTATTCAGCGTCATGTGATACATGTACCCTTCGTACAGAGACATCAAAATCACATCACTCTGCAGCAAGAAAACGCAAGGCCACACGTTGCACGTGTAGTCAGGAACTTGTTTGTTCAACAGAATGTCGATGTCTTGCCTTGGCCAGCTGTTTCCCCCGATTTGTCGCCGATCGAGCACGTCTGGGATGAAATGGAAAGACATTTACGCCGTTTACCAAATCAGCCAGTGACATTGGCTGATTTAGGTCAAACTTTAACCAACATCTGGAACAACATCCCTCAATCAATTCTGAACACTTTAGTGGCATCGATGAGGCGTCGCTGTCAAGCATGCGTAAACGCAAATGGTGGTCACACGCGTTATTAATTTTGTTAATTCAATTTCAAATAACAGTGACTTTCGAGTGTGCTGAAATTGACGTTATTCGACGTTGACATTAATGTGTTATGAGATGTTGTTACGAATACATGTGTTAACAGTATTACAAAAATACAAAAATAAAATTTGTTCATTGTAATTTTTAAATGTTTTTTTTTTTCATATATTAAATAATGCACAGTTTTTTTCCGCTAGTATATATATACCAATAACCGTCGTTCATAATATTACATGTACTTAAATTTTAAATGTTTTAGATGAATCGATAAGACCCATGACTTGATGACAATGATAGAGATTGGGTCATACTCATACTGCTCATAATGTTCATACTCATATTAAAATATTGCATTCTCGGTAATAATGAATAAATTATATGTCATGAACTGTTTTTGAATTGTATAAGACGATTGCATTTGTATATCAGATGAAAAAGTTACCGATTGCATAAGCAGACAAACGACCACTAAAAGATTACAATTATGAGGTTTATAATGATACGTCTGGAGAAAGAAGTTGAAATGTCTGGTTACACAATACACTACAGCATGAGTTAGAGATCGGTAACAGAAAATAAAAATAAACTAGAGGCGAGCTCGTTGCAAGCAACGAGAAGGTCTTCCGTTACAGCTTCAAGTCGAGACAATCTGATTAAAATCATATCCTTGATCCCCTCCTTGTTTTTCTATTTTCGCTACAAGAGGATCTGAAGAAACCCCTATTGAGGTCACCCCCTGTTGAACGTTTGTTTATAAATATACATGAGTTATTCTAGCAATCAGAGCAAGTGTTAGAAAAAGTAATTTCGGGTTACAAACAAAAATGGAGTTGTACGACGAAATGATGCCACATGTTCGTGAATCTTTCGGTATCAGCAAGTAAGAGATGGAGCATAAGTTGATATTAGATGCCCTTAGGGAATCTAAAGAATGTATTGGCATAACTTCCAAATCATGTAACTGAGGAATGGAACCGACAATTTCATTGGTCAAAGCAAAGTTCACCAGGAGGTGACCTCAAGTGGGGTTTCTTCAAATCATCGTATAGCGACTATAGAAATTTTAATCAGATTGCAAGTCAAGAAAGGATTGTCATTCAGTCTTTATAAAACCACCCCTCTTCTTCTTACACTTGTCAGGGTCTGACAGTTATTGATAGGAGGTCATCTTCACACTACCTTAACTTCTGACCAATCAGTGCTTTAGAAAATTTAATTTGAACTCTTCAAAAGGAGACAGAAAAATTAATTCATGCCTATTTTCTATATATTACTGCATCCTCCAGACTGCATAGTATTGAAGAGTTACACTTCTCATAAAACAGATAAAGGCATGTCTGTCATAAGCTAGGGGTATATATTTAGATTGTATGCAAATTTAAAGGTCATAGAAAGGTGACCTCTTATTGATACCTATCCGACCCCGTTGAGTGTAAGGAGAAAAGGGTGGGCTGTCATTAAACTGGATTTTCAATATGATAATAGTAAGTTCAGAAAACGAGGCTCACTTTCAAAGTATTATTGTCCTACCAGACAAACTCTCCTTTTAACTTATTTCACGGTTATATCAATTTATGACAACTTAAAACACATCTCTTATATGTACATGTATTTAATTATTCCAACCAGAAAATCGATAAATACGTTTACATGTATGTACAACTGATGACAGGATTCAAACTACTGGTATGCCTATATCATAGTGTAATAAACACAAAATCCACTGCGCTGATGCATGGAAAAAAGTGTTATGTTTCATAAACATTTTGATTCCCTATATTCATACTTAAACCTCTACCGCTAAAACATGGAATATTTTATGTAAAGTGCAGTGTTAAAGTTAGAGATTGAAAAAAACACCAATTGTAAATAAACAATAATGCCTTCTCCCATCTGAGGGTGCGCTATTAGTATACGAGACTGAGGTGCTCAGTGGTAGGGATAACTATCCGTATAATGTTTGGCCATACAGGCCTCAGTATTGTTTTTGAAAGGATGAGCATATTAATCTGAAATCTTCACAAGCAATTAAAAGAAATTCACAAATCTTCAAAATCATAATCCGCGGCAGTGGTAGGGGTTGTGATGCATCTATAACTTCATTTTTTTCAAATAGGATTTTGTTTTAAATATCCCAATATTTTTGCCTTGAGCGCTCATATAGAAAGTGTGTGGGGGTGGGGGTGTCAATACCCCATAATTTAATTTTCTAAATGTAAATCTCAGAAAATGTTGGCAGGGGTGGGGGCAGAACTCCAACTGAATCAAAAATCCTTTTTGTCACTTTTGTGTGACAGGAAGAGAGGCCTCTGGTTTACAATTATTTCTATAATGTCACATATACATGTTTTAGTTATAATATTTTGGAATTTTTTAAAGATACAATGTCATTTATTTGATAAAAATCATATTTATGCATACATGTATTAACATGTGACGTGTGAACCTAACAGTAATCAATTTTGTACAGATTTTTACTTGAGTAACAGAAAAGCATAAACCAGCGTTTTGTTCAGAGCACTGTGTACATTGTATATTTAAACCAAACCAAATGAGATGGTGTGACCTCAAAACAATTTGTTTTTGTTTTTTAAACAAAAGAGTTCTACATAATGTCAACCTCCTGAAAATACGATTTTTCTAACTTTAACATTTTCAACAATTAATAAAATCCGTTGAACAACACAAATCTATACCATTTAATTGTAACTTTGAGAAGTGCATACATTTTTGGGAGGCAACTGTGTCGCTAGTCTGTAAGTCAAGTGAATTATGTCCTAAGGTCTTTTAAAGAAATAAGAAACTGTCAACACTTGCAGTACTCTGATGATTTCTATGGCGACCGACTGCATTGAATAACGTATTTCATAACTTCTAAACGTGAGAACAAATAATTATTATTTAACATCTTTGACTTAAAACTTTAAACTTATATTCAACAATTGACCACTACAGTGATAGCTCACTTCCAAGTGTATTTTAATTACATAACAATGGATGATTACCTATGCACGGATCCAGAAAATTTTTCCAGGGGGGGGGGTCCGAAGGATAATAGTGTTTGCCAGGGGGGTCCGAGGCATATTTTCGATAATGTTACTATGTAAATCTAATAAATTTTCATTTTCCAGGGGGGGTCGGGACCCCCCCCCCCCCGCCCCCCCCCCCCTAGATCCGCGCATGCATAAATTACCTATGGCTATCTGTGTCCAGGGTTGTGTGCACTTAAGCCGAGGTTTTTAACCGGTCAGTTTACCTTAGGTACATGTAAGTTCAGGTGGGAGTGGAGCCTATATTGAAAGAGGTGTGAAACCCAGACGGAAACACGCTCGCTTGTGTATACATGTCTATATACACGGAGTATTAAAGTGCTCTCAAAAGAGTTTTTCCGTTTATTTAAAAAGAATATCGTATTTATATGTACTTATAAAAAATTGTTCTTCGTTGAAATGAATATAAACGAATGAAAAACCGCGTGCGACATGTGCAAAATCTTTCGTTTGATTGAACAAGTTTCTGTCGGGATTAACTGAGAATATTCTGATGTTTTGTGAATTATACAATCACCCCACCGTACTCAAATACTAATGCAACTTTGCAACCAATGCTTGTAAATCTTTTCCGATCAGCTGCTTAATTAAAGCGCACAATAATTCTACCAGCTGCACATGCACCAGAGCTGTCCGTACTTGTTTCTCTTCCGGTTTCAGCTCGTGAAATTTCTCAAAGAAATGTGATAACTAACGATATATATCGTGAACGCAATATTTGATTTCATTTAATTATTTATTCTCAATTATTCACAAACATCTTTATTGATAAACGACGTCTTTCATGGATACATGATCGGCACCACATGATTTTGACAGACTATAGATGATCAGCGCATTTAGTGTGGTACATAACCAAGTACGAGTAAATTTTTAATTCATATCTTTTAATATTCTTTTGTTTAAAGTGCTAAAAGATAGCGATTTATCGTCACGGTATGCAATCAAATCAAAAGAAAGAAGTTTATTGCACCGACGTCGCGAGCGCTGGGCATGGTATACACAGGACGAGTAAACAAATGCCAATCATTTTCTAACATCCAAACTGGGGCCTCGATTTAGTTGATTAACAAGGGTTACACTGACCAGGTAAATTTGAAGGCGGTGCTTATTTTCTCGGTCTTAAAGGGACACGAGATTTTCGGTCGCACGGGGTGATTGAATTAACACGCAGACCGGCCGAATAAACACACAGATTGCAAAGTGAAACACATTAGGAAGAACGTTAACAAATAAGGAGTCACCAAAAATTGATTTTCGAGACATATAAATTTTCGATTTTTGTTCGCCAATTTTTAAAATTCAGCTCGAGCACCGGTGGGGGGGCAGCACAGAGATGACTTTGTTTTTAAACTTCCTAATTAATGATTTTTTTTACTATGTAAACCCTGCTAAAATTTGGTAAAACTCTAAAGAAAACTTATTTTACTTTCTACACTATTTAATTTTTTGTGTTGGTCGAATATATTCTTACACCAGTATATATACATATATCCATGTGCATATATGACTCGTTGGCCAGGCAAAGTTTGAATATTGTCTTAAAAGTGTTAAAGTCTGTAAAAAGTCTAAGCAATAATTAACGGAAATGATCATGAGTAACTACAGTCGATTCATCGTCAGACCCTACGGGTTTCCCATCCGTTACATTGCTTGAAATCAGTGTAACGGATAGAAAACCCGTGGGTTCCGACGATGCAGTATATTAATCTTAAGTTAAACACATATCAATTTTACATATGCCGGTAAATATCTCGGAGTTTTATTATATTTAATCTTTTATTTATACAATCGGCCTTGCATATTTAGAATCGAATTGATAGATTACTTTTATTCAATTAATGAGAGGTTTTTATAAGATTTTTCGCCCTAACGTTTAAATCAACGCTAAATCAACTGAATAAGGGAGTTAAATTCATCTTTCATCTAAAACCAATATAAATGAAAATAAAATAAACAAATAGTTTTGCGTTCGTACAAAATATCAATAAACATACACGTGTGATAAGGTACATGTAGATGTCTCCTCGCGCGCGATCTTCTCGGCCATGTGCGAGCGTGGGAGGGATGATCATCATTTAAAGGGGTAATCTTTGTGGTTTTTTGTTGTTGATCTAAAACATTATTAGTACAGTTCTTAGAACATTTTATACTTACAAACCCACCATTGATTTATGTCGGACGATGTTTTGGATTAGGAATAATATCGGATTTTATAATTTTCAGAATGACTTCTTAATTTACATTTTAAATAAAACATTAATAACTTAAAATTAAAACAGTTCCTGTATTTGCGGCTATATAAACTCAAAACAAGTACATGAAAGACGCGAATCTGGTGTATTAGATAACCGCTGACCGCTTGGTAGTGCACCCGCGGCCGATCCTCGGCCGCGGGCGAGGAATAGGTTACGTAAAGTTACATAACACACAGCTCAAAACCTAGGAAGATTTGATAATAATGACTAAAATCTACCAAATAGAAGTTATTATTTTGTTTTACTTAAAACCCACAATTGATCTATGGCTGATATTACTTCCGATTGAGAATGACATTTCTTTTATTAATTAACAGAACGTTTTCTTAATTGACACTCTATCATTTAATTCAATTTGAGAAGAATAAACGTCTATGTGTGATCAAAATTAAAACAATTCTTGTTTTCGGCTAAATGAACTCATAAATTGAGAGACGTGACTCCGGTGTATTAGATAACCGCTGACCGCTTGGTAATGCACCCGCGGCCGATCTCCTCGGCCGCGGGCGAGGAATAGGTTACGTAAAGTTACAACACACACAGCTCAGAACCCAGGAAGATTTAAAATGTTTGCAGTATAATAATGACTAAAATCTACTAAATAGAAGTTATTTTTTTTTTTACTTAAAACCCACAATTGATCTATGGCTGATATTACTTCCGATTGAGAATGACATTTCTTTTATTAATTAACAGAACGTTTTCTTAATTGACACTCTATCATTTAATTCAATTTGAGAAGAATGAACGTCTATGTGTGATCAAAATTAAAACAATTCTTGTTTTCGGCTAAATGAAGTCATAAATTGAGAGACGTGACTCCGGTGTATTAGATAACCGCTGACCGCTAGGTAGTCCAGCCGCGACCATGGCGACCGACTTTCTCGGCCGCAAGCGAGGGATAGCTTACGTAATGGTTCACACACACAGCTCTGATTCCAGATATATTTTAAATGCACGCAGCATGATAACTAAAATGTATCACATAGATTTATTTTTTTCCGGTAGTTTGTGTGATTTACTAGAAAAGAAAAAGAATGTTTATATTTTCTGTTTCTCGTTTTTTAGGATTATGCAGAATTTACGAAGATGACTTAAACTCCTCACTTAAAAGCAGGTATCCTAAAAAAAATATTTTTTTCTTATGAATTAAAGCCTCCTTTTTAAACAGGCATACTGTCTGTCGTAACTTAATGTCAGTTGTACGCACAATGACTTTCGTTAACTTGCCAAATAAACACAGGTACATGTTAACATGTAAAGCTTTTTACACTCATACTACACAACTTACCAACAAAATAACATTGTAATTACATTTATAGGATCCCAACAAACAACTTTTCCAGCGACAGCTATATCAAAATTCCAGCCGTTTTTTAGTTATTTAGCAAAAACTTTCAAGGGCCCTTGGCCCTTAATTTAAGGGGCCAGCCCTTTTTTATTGGTGTAAAATGAAAGTCCTTGACATTCTGCACAACTTTTATTCTACATGTCTTAACAAAATATTTTTTGTTGAAAAGATACAAAGGAAAATATGTCTAAATTTTCGCACTTTTTGGAACCCTGTTTTTTGACCCCCTACCTTTTTCTAAATAAAGAAAGTAATCCAAAAACAAAAACCGATGTGCAAAACTTCAATGTCTCTGTTATTCAAATTCATTGGATTCCCATTCCCTGCTATCATAGTCTCGGAGCCTTTGTCTGGAAACGAAAGGCCCTAAATTTTTTAAAAAGGGGAATAACTCGTTAACGGAAGAGGAATTTTAAAATTTATGAAATGGTTTAGATAGTGTTTTGTAAAGTCTATAAGCCCTGAAAATTTGAGCAAAAACCGTTCAGAAATGAGCAAGATATGAAGCCTCAAAGTTCGCGTCTAGGAAGAAAAAAAAAAAAAAGAAAAATAAGAATAATCTTAATCTGCACAATAATATAAAGGTCTTCCGTTGGAAACGGAAGACCTTAAAAAACTGTTTGATGACGAGCCGAGGACTAAGCTGCCTGACAGCTGGTCTTTACAGTGCACAATACGATTCAATGACGAATATATATTTAGATCCACTGGATTATTGCATTTTGAGATGACAAACGACGACTACATGCATGTATTTTGAATTCAGTCACTTGACTGGCGGATCCCATTGTAATGTGACAGCAAGTATCGATTACTGGATGATAAACGCTTACATGGCAAGCTAATGGCTGGTTCAGATGATAGTGTACTACATTTGTAACACAGGCACCTGACGTTATAAATTTTTCTCATAATAAAAATAAATACCCTATATCTAATAATACACAAGGTACCCATCCCCGCCATCTTGGATTTATTTCAAACTGTCACATCAGCTGAAGTTTTGCTTGAAACTCATCGGTAAAATTATTTTGCGATCCTCTCCGTCTCCCGATCGGTCATTCAACATCTAAGCTTAAAACCATTTCAACCAAAACGGTGCATTACAACTGTCATTAATAAAAATCACCCCTCGATCTGCATCTACTGCCTAAAATATGCGACAAAAGGCTAAAGGGTGGACAGAAGTTGACATTAATTGCATCATACTTTGGGTAATCCCTTCCAAATATAGCACTGATACGAATATTCAAAAGGCGTCTATTTTGAATTCGATTAACATACAAGTTAAAACTAAGAAAAGGGATACTATAAACAATCAATTATAACTTTTAATACACAAAGTTTATATAAACATGTTTATAAATGCATATCTTTTGAAATATTGAAACAAACACACGGTGCAGGGAAATTTCATTTACATATAGGTGACAACTTCCGTCCACCCTTTAACCTTTTGTCGCATATTTTAGGCAGTAGATGCAGATCGAGAGGTGAGTTTTATTAATGACAGTTGTAATGCACCGTTTTGGTTGAATTGGTTGTAAGCTTAGATGTTGAATGACCGATCGGGAGACAGAAAGGATCGCAGAATAATTTTACCGATGAGTTTCAAGCAAAACTTCCAGCTGATGTGACAGTTTGAAATAAATCCAAGATGGCGGGGATGGGTACCTTGTGTATTATTAGATATAGGGTATTTATTTTTATTATGAGAAAAATATATAACGTTAGGTGCCTGTGATTTGTAAATGTATGGATGACCGCACTTCTTTTAGATGACTGTATACTAAGTAAATAAAGACTCATTCGGATAATTGCTAGTATGTAGTGACTGCAATGATGATTTCATAGTTGTTATTTGCCTTTTTGATGGAGAGTCTGAATGTTCTGTTTCTGCTGTTCCTATGGTATTTCGGTTT
Source organism: Magallana ariakensis (assembly GCA_020458035.1). Taxonomy (NCBI): domain Eukaryota; kingdom Metazoa; phylum Mollusca; class Bivalvia; order Ostreida; family Ostreidae; genus Magallana; species Magallana ariakensis. The sequence continues at coordinate 30,405,809 of CM035818.1, forward strand.
CTCAGTATTCATTACATACTAATTTAATCAATATTATAAAATAATGTGCATCGAAGTAAGATCTAAGACAACTTTAATGAAGTCTAGCTCACATCTCGACAGATTGTAAAATGTGTTGTATTTATATCAAGTTTTATAAAAAGGGGGGTTGTCATCGATGTGTTTTTCCGAGCCTGCCGGAAAGGCCCGAGAAGTTGCGATTGCCCAGTGCACGAATCATTACTTCCTTACGTAGTTGGGTAAAAACAGAAATGAATATATAATAAATACTAACTACTGAGTCACAGAATGTAAAAATGATTTGTCATAATGTTTCTCCGCGGTATAAGCTTTTTAATTTGTGAGAAATTGTATGGGTGGGTTTTTTTTATACGAAACATCGATATTCACGAGTATACCACCAGTTCCTCATAAAAGTACTAGTATGATTTGCTTTAAAATGGAATTGGTAATATATTTCATTGCAAAAAGAAAGATAACTATGTTTGGTTTTGACGAAACAAGCTTTTATTTTGCAGAAATATCCGTATCTCAAAGACCGCTCCTTAAACTTTGATTGTACCTGAAATATTCAAGAAAAATTGTTTGTTTAAGAATAATCAATATATCTAACAATGAAATGACGCCAGTATGACCTACAGAGGATCGTGGTTAGCAGACATTTCTATATTCTTTTTTTTAAAATAATATTTTCATTAAGAGACTCGCATCTTTGCTAAACATCTAATATCGTGATTTGGCTTTGTTACAAACTGTCTTTAAAATTGCAAACACTGCTGATTCACTTTTCTTGTTATTGTCATTAGATAAATGTCACAATGTCAATAACTTACATGTATAGGCAGTGTGATAATGAATGAATGTCACAGTTAGAGGTAAATTAAAGTTCATATAGGTAAAAAAAATGATCTTTTTGTAAAATAAACTGTATTTAAATAAGTAAAACAGCAACTGCTCAAAAAACTTTAACCAGCTTCAAAACCTTTACCTCCTCCAGCATCCGAAATCTATAAGATAATGTCAAAATTCAAAATTAAAAATATATACATATATATCTGTGTCATAAACAATATAAAATATTCATCTATTTCCCCCTTTTCTATTTCACTCCTTTCTCTCCTGGCAGCACATAAGCATGATTCTAGTCAGAAATAAAAAGGCATTATACTAACTGTTCGTTTGTTATAGCTATCAGTTATCTTATGGATACATAATTCTTTTCTTTTTTTAAATCTTGCAAGTTACAAACAGAGATAAAATAACCTTATGACAGGTTTTTCTCTCAAAGTTAGTATTGTGTAACAATGATAATATTAACATTCATTATGTAAATACATGTATAAATTATAAAATTTAGTTTTCGAAGAAAAATATACCAAAACATATACATACAATTGGACATATGTAAAATATGTACCGGTATACATGTATAACAATTTATAATTATGCATAAATTTCAAAGTAAGTTGCACTGTGGATAGCAAGTAGGTAATAAATATACATATACTAGATGATATCCCGCGCAAGCGCGGAAATTAACACTTTACACATTAATGGCACAATGCTTAGCTGTTGAACCATATTTTTTTAATTTTCATTCCTACAGTGCATATGTGTCTTATTTTTTCTTCATTTCTTAACATATTCTTTAAAATTGAAATAAAAAAACAACTGCATGGTTAGATATATTACGTGGCCTTAATTCTTTTTGTTGCAGCTGAGAGGAAAATGATAACAATGATTTTTTTCTTTATCCAGTGAGTGGGTATTTAGGATGTCTCTAAATTTTCTTTTTTAGATCAAATTTAACATTTTTTTATTATAACCGTCCCAAATGAGAAATTCAGATTAAGACTGTTTTGAAAAATAAAAAACAATTTAGGGAAGGTGGTCACCCATCCCCCCTATTTAATTTCCCTGTTACTGCATACACAATTTACATGTATTCATATAGACATGCTTATAATATAATTTGTTTGCATATTTTAAACCAAAGTTGTCAGATCCAAAGAGTCCCTTTCAAGGTCTACATGTAACTATCTGCCCGCGGTGCATGATAAACCTGTCCTACACTTTTCTCCATGACGTTAATTAGTCAAACCGCGTTCTTGGTTACCCCCTTCTCGAAAGCTCTATTCCATTCTCTCGCGAGATGTCGCGCTTCGCTAGCTTCTATCTATCATAACTAAAATCGCATATTCAAGAAACGAATTGCCTTTAGTTATTTCATTTATTCAACATTTGTCAAATCTTTACGTGTATGTATAATCCAAGTAAGTTCCTGAAAACTTTATATATTGTTTACGTAATCATTCAATATTATTTCATTGCAAGTATTATATATTTTGATGCTAAGTCCTACTGACTTGGATCCGCCAAAGAATGTCCACCACCTTACTCTCATTTTTGCTATTTCGAGCTTGTGAAATGAAAATGAAAGTAGGTTTTTAATTGTGAGTATAAGATTTGTAGAACATACAAATACAACGTAATCACAACGAAGTGAATTTAACAATAGGCAAGACTTGCTTCAACATTCACAGTCCTAATTTGCCTACTGCATAAATGTGCAGAGCGCCAGGTCTCCCTCTAATAAATTTCATACTTACAATAAAATTTACAATGTTGCAGTTATCATTTATTTAAGAAATAAAGTACGAGTTTTCGTGAATGTTGCAGAATAACCTCCTCCTCGGTCTCGAGATGTTGTTTGAAATATAAAAGCCTCGGCTAACGGCTAACATTTCGAGACCGAGGAGGGGTTATCCTGCAACATTCACGATAACAAGAACTTTATTTCTATTCTACCAACAGCCCAGTATTTCTACAGATCGTTTTTCCTATAGAGAGACGATCTAGGTCATTTTGACGGCTGTTCCCTGTAACCACAACGGTTTTGTTACTAATTCGATCAAAGGAATCACATGCAGACGACAGAATTTTTCTTTGGATTTTTAATACTCTTCACTATATCTTTGAATTATGTTTCTAATATTTTAAGGGCATTTTAATACGATTATTACTACTACACGTTATATATTTTATGTAAAAACACGCAGTGAAAATGTGCTAGGAAGGTCCTAGAAACAGCCGCATTAATCTCTTAGAAATAAACATTTGAGGCAATACACATCGTTTTGACTGGAACTAACACGTGAAATTGACATGGTTTTAAAACTTTTTACAGTTTGAAATTGTACTTTCATGATCAGTGCGAGACAAATAGGTATTTCTGATCTGATAATTTACTGATGACGTTCGTGGTATATTGGAGAATAATGTCCGCGGCATCTCTTTGATCTCGGCAATAACTGTAGTAGAATATAGGATAACTTTTCAAGAATTTGAATATTAAAGGGGCATGGTCACGATTTTGGTCAAATTCTATTTTTCTGTTTTTATTATTTACAATGCTTTAGGAGTGCATTTCCAATGACCAAATGAAATTGGAGAGTCAGAAGTGAAGTTATAAGCAAGATACAGGGCTCACAATTCTTTGTCATGTAAACAAGGCTCGTGCCCTGTTTTTGTTTACTTTAGTTCAATATACCGGTAACAACTCTTTTTCAAGCTGATTTTTCTATCTTCTTATTCATTTTAAGCATTAATAAACAGATCCTAACGTTTACCACATTCATTTTCGGTCTAAATCTGGAGTTTTTCACGTCAACGTTCAAAATGTAAACAAAAGCTTTGTTTACATATAGCAAAGAATTGTAAGCTCTGTAACTCGCTTATAACTCAACAAATGACGCTCAAATTTTGGTTGCGTATTAAAAATGCCTTACTGAAGCATTGTAAACATTAAAATCGGGAAAATAATTTTTGAACAATATCGTGACCATGCCCCTTTAAAGGGAAAGGTAAGGCAAACGTAAAGAAGAGTTGAAATATTTACATTTATAAAAATGATGTCAACCACTAGTTTTCTTTACATGATCTTAGCAACAATCACTGATTGAATATCAAAGTTTGACAAAGTCATGTGAGGTGCCATTTTGATGCTCTCCACTGTTTGGAGTTAAATATGTTGTGGTTTATCATCGGGTTTTATCGCAGCATCCTGATAACTTCCTAATGCTCTGTGATGTCAGCAGACCCCATTCACAGTTCTTATCAGTTCACATGTGTGGTCAGTGTCTAGGAAAGTTACACCGTGGCGTCCTTGTTGTTTCTTAAACATCATAAACAGAATAACAGTAATTGAAAGAACATATGGATTAAGAATTAGAAGATTAAATTAGTAATGGCCAGTTACACAACCTATCTCTCCCATATTTCCTATTGTATAATCACAATGTTTACAACACATGCATTCCTCGGCAGTGGGCATAACCTCGAACTGTCCACAGGAACACCGTTCCTCTAATGTTGGAATAATTGGACTTGATGATTTATTATTGGTAGGGAAAATTTCAAGTTCTTCAGTATATTCAGGTTTAAATGCATTAGGTACCAACCCATATTTTCTTGCGCCATTCTTGCACAGTTATGTTTTATAATAATTAGGTCAGTTTATTGAAGTGGTGTGCTGACGTCACATAGATGCATATTACATTGTAGGTGCCAAATCCTCGAGCATAGAGTAAGTTCGCATTGTATCAAACAACTATCCAGCAATTTCGGTTAAACAATCTTATCAAAACAGATCATAGATGAAAGCCATTCTTCTCTTCAGCTCCTTTATGCAATCATGGCAGCCTCCATGCGCTTGCAGGATATTTAACACTGACCAGATAATTAAACCAAGTTTTATGACTTAAGATGAGATCATGAGATAAAGTATACGGTGGATGTTTTAAACAAACTTTTGTACAATGTATATCTATTTCACTAGAGATGTGTTATACCTGACCTTTCCCTTTAATGGACACCTTCCTTTAAGGTGGAATAACACACCTGGAAAAGTCACTGAAATTAACAGTTAATTATTTGATTATGAAAGATATAATGAAAAATAAACTGTACATATGTCAAATAAGCGACAAATTTGCTGTTTGGGGATAAAAAAATGAATATCTAAAAAATTCAATTCAGTAAGTACATGTAACAACAAAAGCCCCTGCGGGATTCGAACTCGGTATGTACGGACCACAAACCCGACACTTTATCCACTCGGCTTTGAAGTATGTTACATGAAACCGTCGATAAAATCCTTTTAATAAAACGAAATGTCGTTTCGACTGGATGTCAACCATTTTGTGATGATGTGTTATTCCACCTTAAAAATGGTTGTGGAGATATTTTGTAAGTAACAGTAACCAGTGCTCACTTAATGTATTCCTTTTGTAAGAAATATACGGATATCAGGATATTATAGATGCTCAACATTGTCGTTTTTAATGCTTTGATTTATAAAATGGAGAATAAAGGGGTCGAAGAGAAGAAGAATGGCTTTCATCTATGATTTGTTTTGATAAGATTGTTTAACCAAAACTGTCGGATAGTTGTTTGATACACTGCGAACTAACTCTCTATGCGCGAGGTAGTGGCACCTACAATGTAATATGATGTATATGGTTGATTTTCGTGATTTATCCTCAGTTATTCCTGATCAGGTATTTAGCAATTGTCTTCTCTGCATACGGATCTATCACGTGTAAATGTTTATTAAAATTAGAAAAATATAGCTACACATCTTCAATTAAGTGTGTTAATCCCTGTCTGACTCTAATACTAATATTTCAAAAATATCATCATATGAGCAGGAAACAATACACCCAAATTTAAGTTATTTCATAAAATACTTTACAGATAATAAATTAAGCACAGTGAAGAATTATAAGTTATTATAACATGTATACCAATATGTAAAATTACAACGAATAAACACTCTATTCTAGCTAACCGTGAAATAGTTTCCGTGAAACTATTCAAGGTATCACACTGGTAATCAATTGTAGTTCCATACATATACTTATTTTTTCATAGACTTTCCTTTACTCAGTTTAAAAAAAATTGTACAGCTGAGAAGGATATTTTATGCATGTATTTTATGTATTTTGTTAAATGACGATCATTTATCAAAGCTCTTCTTTTAAAACACATGCAGCAGCTTCATGGGGAGCTAACGGATAACAAATAACATTAACATTTTTTTTATTATACTTTCATGTTAAATACTGAAATCTGATTGGTTTAGACGCAGTTGACAATCCGTTCTCATACCCTCAGCGTTAGCAACACACTTGGCAACGGGCCGATAGAACGAATTGTTACATGCGCGTAAATTATGCGCGTACGGTTCGCCGTAGAACTCACGTCTTTTCTATATAAAAGCAGTAAAATTTGCTATAAAATTAAGACATTCAGTATAATAAAAAAAATACTGCCTGTTTGGGAGGGTACCAGTTGAAATTGACACCCCGAGAAAATCATTGTCAACCGACGCGAAGCGGAGGTTGACAATGGTTTTCGAGGTTATTAATTATGATCTAACAATTAGTATGAAAAACGTCAGTCAGCATGCGACCCAGTGGAAGATTGGATTTGCTGACAATGTCGTTGTATCGACGATAGAACTTACGAAAAGATGGCTTCAAACGAGACTGTTGACAGTCCTGTTTTATCAACTTGTTTGTTCGTAGCTTGCACCGCCCTAGAAACTGTTCGTACGAAAAGCATGCCCTTACGTATAGAATTAACTGAGATACAAAAAAAACCCATATGCAGGTGATGAAGGTATATTGCTACATAAGTAAGGAAAGTTGACTATAGAAAAATTGAAGTCAGAATGTTTATCATAAAGTTTTGTTGTTAGGTTACCATTAATGTCCATTTCTAATTTATCTTTCTGATCTATATATTTTTTTAAATATTAATTTAAATATAAGTGTCCTTTATAAATTTTTGTTCAGAAAAATATATGATTTTCGGCCGATTTGTTTCGAAAAAAAAAATGGAATGGAAATAGGGATAAAAGTTGCAAATCCGGGTAAATCACACAGATTTAGACTTCAATGGCGATTATATATCATTGCTTACAAGGAGCACTTCTCCTAGTGTTAATGCAATTAACAGTCAATTTTATAATATTACTCATCAAGTCCGTGGGTAGTCGGCTTCCTCTATTATCAGCTTCAAAAGTAATCACGAATTTATGAAGTTGTCACACAATTTATTAAACATGTACATGCAGATGTTTAGTTAAAATTAAAAAGTTCATTATTCTGAAGGGAATTCATGGTACATGTAACCTCAATCTGTTTTCGTGCCTCGTCCTTTGTATGTCTCAGAATCTGGTATCTTTTATTGCAAGCTCACTTGAATATAATGAGTTAACATAAGAGTAAAAGTAATTGTTGTTAATGGATAAAACGTCAATATAATTACATGTATCTAAATGTCGAGTTGAAGGCCACGGCTTTTCTTGCACAAGCTTTTAAATAAATTCTGCTTCCTTTGAATATAAAAATAAGTAAGCCAACAGAGGAGCACAATTTGTGCCCATAGGAATTCTGACCTGGTCTCCAAAAACTACATAGATAATGTCAACTTCAAAGTACTTGTGTGTACAATCAGAATAATTTTTAACAAGACAAATTTTTAGATTTCCAATAGCAAGGTAAGAAAATTTACGAGTTTCATTTTTATTGAGGAAACAACTGTCAGTGATATCAGAAAACCTAGATTTTAATTTGTCATGGGGAATGGTTGTATAAAGCGGTGAAAAATCGCACGTTTTCATCTTATTGATTTTGGTAAGATTTTGTGACCTCAAAGTTTCTAATAATATTTAGAGTTTTTAAGTATCCACATCAACTTCACACCGCTTCTTGAGTTTATTTTTTTACAGTACTCTTAAAGTTTCTTCTTCACTACTGTAAGAATTTTAGTGAGGAGTAAAGAAAGAGCCTTGGTTGAACACTAACTGGAACCTGCTATATATCTTTGTAAGGATTTTTGCGAAGCTTTGGAACCCAGTGTAAATACGGTAAATCAAATTGCATGGCTTGGGTAGGATATACAATAAGGCCTGTACCAAATTAATGAAATTCATGACACCTGGGAGAGGAGTTGATATGATAGGGAGGAGCTACACTGGCCATAAAGTGAAAAATGCATCTTCAAAAGTTTCTTTATTCCCCCAAGTATCTAGCATATAAATGGATACATAGTTAAACATGCACCAAAAATGTAAATAGCATATCTGTATGTGGGGTAGTTCCTTTAAATATTCGTCCGAAATAGTGTACTGTTTATAAATACATTTTATCAATACGGGTATCCTTTCTTAACACGTAAAATACAATAAAAGTTTTTTTAATGACATTTAATTTTTTTTATATAATAGGGCAGTGGGTAGTTGGCATTCACGATTTGCCTCGTCCCCGAATATGTCTGACAACTTTTTGAAAATAGCGCTTTTAAACTTGATAAAATAAATTAAAATTATTGAAAAAGTCAGCAAATATATGTCAACAAAACCGAGACATCTGTTTTTATGTACATATTGAATAATTAGTTGTGTAAAGCGCCCACTAAATGTTATATTTCAGAGGAATTTAGGTTGGGAGTTTTAAAAAGATAATAGGGTCGTAGGTAGACGGCTTTCTCTCGTAGTTAATAATGTCTGATGACATTTTGAAAATATCGTTTAGATATGTGATTTTGGTGGTGTAAATTTATTTTTAGTTTATGAACATGCTCACAATCTGGTTTTTACTTAAATTGAAATTAAATCTTAAAACAAGCATTTTCAGATATTGCATATTATGCAATACATGTTTCCTACCGGCACCTCCAATTTATTTAATTGATGTTGTTTTATGTGCCAAATATATTACGAGGATAGTCCAATACCAGTCGGATTCAGTAGTAGGGAAGCTAAAAAAACAGGTCCTATGTTGATGAATTGTTACCCTGGACCAATGTGTACACAAAGGTTTGACCATTCAGATGGTTTCCCCTATTGTGATCGTTCGCGGACAAATAGACCATTTCCGAGTTTCGTTTCGTGAAATCAATAAATCCTATTTTTATACACGGAATCACGTGACTACGGAAAACAAGTTGCTTAGCGCACGTAAGGAATTTCGTAAATTTATGTCGGCTGCCTTCAGTGAAAAATCAGTTCCACAATTGCACGAGTTTCTCAAAACAAAAGGAATTTCAGTTGCTGGGCATAAAAAGAATGAGTTGGTTTAAATAGCAGAATTTATTTTCAACTTTAAATGCCCTTCAGATCCTGATTTTACTGGCGATAACACAGAGAAGGTCATCAAAGAGAGATATAAAACAGCAAACTGCGATGTAAACCTTTTCAAACTTACTGGCTTAACTTAAGATTTTTCGAATATTCCAAACTTTACTCTTTATGGTATATTCAATTATCTGCTTTTACACCGGGCTGATTATGACAAGAAGAAGCTCAAAGTAACACCTACTCAAAGGGACAAGACATTCGATCTTAAGAAATACTACGAATCTTGGTTTATTATTTCAAATGCCACTGGGGAAGTTTTGGCTGCATACTGTTAATGTCCCGGAGGATAAGTGATATAATAGCCTATAATCTATATTTGCATTATGTATGTATTTCTATATAGTTAGCAGGCTTGGGGTAATGCTAAATGTAATAGTTATGCATTGCAATGCATTACTCGTTTTCAAAGTAATGCTAGTAATGTGTAATGCCACAAATTTAGCATTACAAGTAATGGTAATGTAATGCATTACACTCTCAATTCTAGTGTAATGCTGGCATTACATGGCATTACTTTGCATTACTATGCTTTTCTATGCATGTACATTTTTAAGATTGTGATGAATTAAATAACTGAAATTGTATTTTATTAAAAATTGTTTTAAAGAAGAAAAATAATTCTTGAGATAAAAATATTTTAGTTGTATGATTAAAAACCCATTCTTAAATTGTCAATATTATTAGATATAACAACACAATTTCATAACATTTTTAATACATTTTTTTTAAAGATAGCGATTCACCAGAAGGCATCCAGATTCCGCTGTAGAGAACTCAGGGGTCACTTTAAGTAGATTATCCAAAAGAAGACCAGAGGTCACCCTAGGTCCTAAATCAATTTAGTCATAATTGTAATAATCTAAAGGAAGACCAGGGATCACCTTTTGCCATTTTTGAAAATGGAGATTCACCAGAAGTCAGCCACTGTAAGGACACTAGGGGTCACGTTAGGTATTAAATCAATGAAATGATCATTTTGTTCACCTATAGGAAGATCAGATGTCATCTTATGTCATTTTACAAGATTTAACAAGGTTGATAGCTTCAACATTATTCAGCCACTGTAGGGAGTCCAGGGGTCCCCTTATATGGAATATCCATTAAGAGGCCAGAGGTAACCTTAGGTCTTAAACCAATAATATCATTTTGGTTAATCTAAACAGCATGGTTCACTTAAAGTGAACTATTCATAATGACACCAGAGGTCATCTAAGGTCCTAGATCAATGAAGTAATAATTGTGTTAATCTATAGGGAGACCAAAGGTCACCTTAATGCAGTTTTAGTAGTATAAGCCGATAGACATTCTGATATTCTTTCATTTTATTGAAAAATAGAAACTTCATATCTTTAGCAGATGTCTACCTAACTGCAGATAAGTAGATATATTTTTATCATCCTTTAAGTTTAGAAAAAGGTAGTGACCTTGACATGACCTTGATGCAAAAACAAGAAAATCAAATTTGATTAAACTGATAAAATTATTTGGTTATATGATCTGTTTGACTATGTAAAAATTTCGTGAATTTCTTAATATAAGAAGTATGTCTGATAACGAGAAGACTCTTTCCTTAAGTGAAATATTTAAAAAGCGATCAGACGTCAACCTGTGCCCTAAGTCAAGTAGTATTAATTTTCTTAAATGATACGAAGTCCAGATGTCATCTTATGTCATTTACAAGAAATTCCATAAGGAGACCAGAGGCCACTTCATGTCCTAAATCAATGAAATAATTAGTTTGTTTATCTATAGGGAGACCATTTTGTTAATTAATAACGGAGACCAGAGGTCACCTAATGTCATTTTACAAGATGGACATTCAAAAAAGGCATCTTCTGTAAGGAGACCATGGGTCACCTGAAGTGGAATATCCATAAGGAGCAGAAAGGTCACCTTAGGTCCTAAATCAATATAGTAATTTGTTAATCAATACGAAGACCACCTTCTTTTACAAGATGGGCATTTACCCGAAGTCATCCACTGCAGAGAAAACAGGGGTCCTTAAGTAAAATATCCACGGTAGAGAGACGAAGGGGTCATTTTAGGTAAAATATTTATAAGGAGATTTGAGGTCACCTTAGATCTAAAAAAATGTAGTTATAATTTTGTAAATGAATACGATGACCAGAGGTCAGCTTATGTCATTTTATAAGAAAGAAATTTCCTTGAAACAATCCATTCTAGGAACACTAAAGGTCACCTTTGGTAATCAATCTATGTCGTTATAATTTTGTTAACTAATAATGGAGACCAAAGTCACCTAATGTCATTTTACAAGATGGATATTTAAAAAAGTCATCTACTGTAGAGGTCACCTAATATCATTTTACAAGATGGAGATTAACCAAAGTTATCCACAGTAAAGAGACCAGGAGTCAGTGAATATCCATAAGGAGATGAGAGGTCACCTTAGGTCCTAAATCGATGTAACAATTTGTTAATCAACACGAAGACCAGCTGTTACCTTCTTTTACAAGATGGAGAATCACCAGAAATCATCCACTGTAGAGAGACCAAGGTCACCTTAAGTGGAATGTCTTTTAGGAGACCAGAGGTCAACTTAGCTTCTAAATCAATGTAATATTTTATAAATCAATATGGATACCAACGGTTATTTTATGTCATTTTACAAGACGAGAAGCATGCACCATATTTATATTGTTTATTAGGCAGACCATAATTATTAGGGAAACAGATGTCACATAAAGATGTTAATAAATACGAAGACCAGAGTTCACCTTATATTGTACATCATTGGGGAGACCAGAGGTTGCATAAGTTATAAGGAGACAAAAGGTTAAAAATGTGGTTTGTAATAAATTATAACCCAAATCTACTGAAAGCATAAGCTCAAATGACAAGCAAAAACGGTACACATGATTTCTTAATTGTTTGTCGTCAAACGGGGTGGGGGAGGGTTTACATTTTGCTCGTCTTCATATATTTCTCAGTTGTAATTCACAATGGGTCCGTGTTTACTATGTTTATTTTTTGCAATTTGATTAATTTTTGAATTTGATAAGTGAGGGAAGTGGTCGGTGGAGCAGGGGGGGGGGGAGTGGTAAACTCCAACCCTCACCACCTGTAGACAGGCGAACACCTACTCCGTAATAATATAAAGAGACCAGATGTTAGGTAGAGTGTTAAGTTGATAAGGTTGCCTTTGTGGTATGATTTATCTTTAAGGAGACCAGAGGTCACCTAATATTATTTATTACCAAATCGTTATACTATTATATTAAAGTATCGGTAAAACGTCTAAGGGGTGGGGGGTGGGGTGCAAGACTACATCTTCCTACAGGCTAGACCTACTATCACAGAGTAAGAAGGTCACCTAATTTGATATTTTTATAAGGAGGATTTAGTGTTACATTAATAATACACCTATAACTTAGCATATCATTAGGGAGACCACAGGGCACCTAATGTCTACATAACTTATATCATATATCTTAAAAATAACAGTCAATGTTGGATTCTTTATCCTCTATAGTATCTTTCCTATCCTTAGATGGTTATTCTTTAGAAAAATACATTTTCTGTTTGTTGTATTATATTTCTAAAGATTAAGCAGTGGTACAAGTTATTATACTTTCACTTTGCAGTTGCAATGCACTTCATTTTGTAGCGGAGTGCACAGATTTTGTAGTTGTGAATAAGCAGGTGACCTGGGTTTCAGTTGAGCGTACGTTTTATCCTTCTGCGTCGCGCTACGCTAGCTTCTATTTATCAGAACTAAAATCGCGCATTCAAGAAACGAAATGCCTTCTTTCATTTATTCAGCATTTGTCAAGTCTTAACTTCTATATAATCCAAGTAAGGTCCTAAAAATTAAAATTCACTGTTTACGTAATCATTCAATATTATTTCATTGTTAGGATATATTTTAATGCTAACTCCCATTGACTTGGATCCGCCAAAGCGTGTCCACCATCTTACTCTCAATTTTTCTATTTCGAGATGGTTTATCGAAAATGAAAGTAGGTTTTTAACTTATTTCTCAATAATTATTTATCAGGTAAAATTTAATTTATAGCTCTCGGACATATCACACGTGTTGAAATACCAAAGGTATAAGCAGTTACTCTGGTGCAGGCGTTTCGTAGTTTATTGGCGAAATGTCTTTATTTATAAGTATAGATAAATTGAGTCGAGGTGCCCTAGAAGGGATAAATTTAATGTTCTATTTTATAATTATATATGTTGTCAAATGTATGAAAATAATGGTCAATTGCAAAAAAGTTCTCATCGATTGTCATCGACACCGATTCGCAACCATCCTCTTAAAATGCAGATGACAATATTTGCTATTTATTCTGCTAATAGCATACAAACCTGTTTATATGAATTCAAACAACCGAAGGCTCAAGTGAGCTTTTCTGATCAAGATCTGTCCGTTGTCTGCGGATCGTCGTTGTCTTTGGCATTGTCGTTGTTGAAAACTTTTCACATGTTCATCTTCTTTTCCAGAACCAATGGGGCAATTTTTACCAAACTTGGCACAAAGTATTATTGGGTGAAGAGGATTCAAGTTTGATCAAATGAAGGGACGCGCCCTCTTTAAAGGGGAGATAATGTAGAATTATTGAAAATTTGTTAGTTTTGTTCAAAAATCTTCTTCTCAGAAACCAATTGACCAGAAAAGCTGAACTTTAGGTAAAACAACCTCAGATAGTGTAGAAATCAAAATCTTGAGTAGGGTAGGGCTACATTGTGGATCCAATTTTACAAAGGAAAACATTTTAATTATTCACAAAAACTGAAATGTAATAGTAACTTTAACTTATATGCAAACATTTTGACAAATTGCTGATTTTTGAAAATTGTTAAGACCTTGGCCCTTGGACGATGTATCGACCTCACAAGGGTTTAGAATTTGATGTAGGTTTATATACCATATATAAACAATTGTTTTGAATCTTTTTTAGAACTGCAATGCTCAACATGTAATATGACTTTAGAATCAACCTGTATGAAAAGGGACTTAATTATAAACATAAGGATATCCAGGGGGAAAGAATGGATTTTTATTTATACAAGATCTACATGTATTATGCTACATTGTCCGGATATTTTGTTTATTGACTCCATTAGACTGATTTAATCATGTCTATTGTTGCTCAGGTGGCGATGTGGCCCAACGGCTTCATATCTGAATTACTATTCCCACACACACGCGCAAATCCACCTCAAACGTTAATCGTTTATGAATATGCATAGGTAAATCGCCGTTATTCATTTTCAAGTTATGTTTAGTGTAGCGGATAGTGGGGAAAATATTTCACTTGATGAGACAAGCACCAAATTTAGCATGAATGTTCCTTGAACATTAATTGAATAAGAAATATCGTTGGCCATTCAAGTTTTGGTCATTTTCAATATGGCCGCCTCTTATTTCAAAATGGCGCCTTTTTTCATAATGTTTTGCTGAAATTTTAAATTTATCTATGTCATATTTTAATTTTCTGTGATATGAAAAAGAATTTGAAGTATGATATAATTTGAGGTTTATTCCATATATAAACACTCTGCGCATGCGTTTAAAAACATGCTGCACTTCTTTTTTGAACGTACATGGTCTAATAGTCTGAGATTTGCAGCTGCAAAGAGTAGTGCAAAGTAATTCTGGCTTAAAACATTTTCAAGTCCCATAACAACTGATGTTATATCCACATTTCAGTAGTTTTTGACACGAAGCCGCACTTGGTGGTAGGGATGTCCAGTGTGGATCCTAAAAACCGCAATCTTTTTCCCAATCCCATCTGGAAGGGGATGGTAAGGTCTGCCACTTACATAGTGAAAGACCCAATGTATGTTCAGCTTGCAAAACAGATCTATAAATGTGCTCTACAAGAGCAGCTCTTGAGGGATTACATGACCGCTTTGCTGGTAAGCAGCCACCATATAATGTAATCCTTCCCTCAAGAGCTGCTCTTGTAGAGCATATTTAGAGATAAGTATTGCAAGCTGAACATACATTGGGTCTTTCACTATGTACATGTAAGTAGCAATCCTCACCATCCCCTTCCAGATGGGGTTGGGAAAAAGATTGCAGTTTTGGGGTTTCACAATGGACATCCTTATCACCAAGTGTGGCTTCGTGTCAAGAACTTCTACAATGTGCATGTAAAATCAGTTGTTCTCGGAATTGCAAATGTTTCAAGTCAGAATTACTTTGCACTGCTTTTTACAGCTGCAACTTCTTGGACAATTAGATGATGTACGTTCAAAAAAGAGGTGAAGCATGTTTTAAACGCATGCGCAGTGTGTTCATTTATAGAATTAACTTCAAATTATATCATACAACACATTCTTTTTGTATAATATCACAGAAAATTAAAATATTACCCAGAAATATTTAAAATAACAGCAAAACATTATAAAAAGACGCCATTTTAAAATAAGAGGCGGTCATCTTGAAAATGACCAAAACTTGAATGCCCAACGATATTTCTTATTCAAGTAATGTACAAGAAACCTTCATGCAAAATTTGGTGCTTGTCTCCATAAATAAAATATCTTGCTGAAATTTTGACCTAAGCCGCTACACTTCCTCGTTTATATTTATCAAAAATTTGCAAAATTTTCTATTATCATAAACTTCTTTTTCATATATCTAGTCGTGCTGTCAAAAGGATGTATTGCGAATAACAAAAGAATTGACCTATATGGGAGATGGATTTTTTTATTTTTTTTAAATTTTCTATCGTACATATTTCTAAATTTTTCGAATTCGCAATTTTTATATTATTAATCTTCAAAGTTGGCTAAAACAACATTTTCTCAGTAAAATGGTATATTTTTGAATGGTTTTTTGCCTAGATATCCTTCAGGACCGGCTTGCCCCTAAAAATCTTTGATATTTTGATAGGTTTTGTTCAATGAAAAAATTAAGATAAACATTTTTTAGTGACATATGTTGGATTTTTTTAACGATTCGGGTGCTATGCTTTCAAATCAACACAACATCTACACGTGACATACTTTGACCTTTATAACATTTTTACAGTAAGCTTTATCACACTCAAAGTACATTTACACTCAAACAAGATAGATAACTCTCACTTTCAAATTGATCAACTGATAACTGATAGACCTCCTTTCATTAATTTGTTAAACAATATTCATGGGATAAAAATGCAATAAAATACAAATATACTTACTTGAGTGCATTCTTACAAATGTATCATAGAACCTTTTTTGTAGCCTTGTCTGTTCAGCTTTTTTATAAATCATTACTAAATGATACTAATATCACTGTTGAGTACCGTTACAATTATCATTATTGTATCTAGGCATATAATGTGTTTCACGGCATCAATTTATTACAAAAAATATTCGCTTTACAATAATTGTTCTAATTATTGTAAAGCGAACACATACATATTACTACTGTCAAAATGGATAATTATTTCAAACGGAGATCTATTACTTGTAATGGTCAGACGTTGTTTTTAGAAGTCGAACTGTCTGAGAAATGTGGTCAGTAAAACTATTTCATGAGTTTGTTCGTTGTTTAAAATTTCTCTTTGAATAATTGTCATGTAATATAATTTTAATATTATATTTTGATTTAAACATAAACAAAATACTCATATCGTTCTTTCTGTGTCATTTATAACAATTATTAAGAGAAATAAAACCATGTCAACAATCTGCGTATTTTGATACGAGTAAGCAGCTAATCGTTCGGAATGAATTGCGATTAACCGATTAGCAATTCTGCAATCGATTGCCATCGCTAAAAAACACCATGTTATTCCTATTATTCCGTCTAATTTGATCATCTCATCATACATGTAACTCAATTGCCAATGAACAATGTAAAGCCCCCTCAAAAAACATTGCAAATAAAGTGAATGAACGTCAAAACATTCCCAAAACAATGATGCAAAATGACGAATAATTTTAATTGTTGGTACCGTGAAAAGCTAATTAACTTAGATGTCGTATTGGTGGGCTTCGTTTCCGGGTATGCATGTATATACATGTTTGCTTGACTGTTGCTTGACTGTTGCTTGAGTGAACAAACCTTTCAATACAATATATGGTGACATATGAATAGGAGCGCGTGTCTTAGTATACAGAGACATTCGGTGCAAATACAAAAACATATATCTTAATTAAAGTTAAGATTTTCCTACGATACGTTTCACTTATATACGTTTACTTGTTTTAAAAATTAATGGACAAATTAATGAGGTTCAATGAGTTCAATGTAGTAAACAATGATGTTTATCGTCTTATCAACCGGACTGCTCTAAACTTCGCTTCTGAAAACCTATTGTTCTTTTTGGGAGAAGACATTGGTGTATTGGTTATTTTAGTCATTATATTACACCAATACAAAATCTAGTAATACTTTGATCTGCAAAAATAATGGCACAGCAAAATCTTTATATGTGTATACATTTTTTTAAGGTATACAGTGATCAAAATGTACCTGGAATAAACATCAATCATGTCTAGTCGATCTTCTGATGCTTCAATGTTGACCAAAAAAAACCACGTATTTTTTCAAAGGGACGTTATCTTTTGTGAATAACAATAAAAGGGAATTTACATGGTTTATCTAATAAACCATGGTTTACTACACGTGTTCAATAGGCATGCTCTGTATAAAACATTAACTACATGTGCTTACATGTCTACAACAGAAAGAATTTGGCCAGATTTCACTAATTTGTGAGAATAAATCTCTACTATTAATTTGAAATTTAGTTTCAAATAGATATAATACAATGATTGCTTAATGGCACTGAAACGCTGAGATACATGTAGATGTACAAAATTTCATTTAAATTTTGGAAAGAAAGAAAACAACAAAACAAACAAAAACAACCAATATGTTGAAAATCTGAAAACCAATTATTGCAGGGTAATTTCAAATCAAAGTGATTTATAGATTATAGAAACGCCCCTTTGAAATACAATCAAGATTGATTGGGGTTTGGTACGGTGTCAATACTGTACAGCACGGCAGTGTCTTGACTCAGCCTCCGTCTCTAAAAGGGTAACGAACTAAGGAGGAAAAGATCTTGTCTTTCCGTCTAATTTGTTTCTATCATTATAACTCGATGATCAATGTAAAGCCCCCTCAAAACAACAATAAAAAACATATGAGTGAACGTCAAAACCTTCCCAAAACGATGATGTATTTCAAGTTATTACAAGATAATTAACTTTGGTATTGGTTAACTTTGTTTCCGTGTTTAATTATATGTTTTACTGTTACATGAGTGAATAAACCTTTTATTACGCTATATGATATCAACATAGGGAGAGGAAAGTGTATCTTGGCATAAGAAAACATTCGGTGTATATATAAAAGAAATATGTGTTGTTTTTTTCCCGACAAATAAAAAAAAATTTGTACTTGTTTTTACATGAATGGACAGACTATGAATAGTCGGCAATGATGTTTGTCGTCTTATCATCCGGGCTACTCTAAACTCCGCTTCTGAAAACCTCGTTGTTCATATTGGAGAAGACAGCGATGTATTGGTTCTTTTAGTCATCATATTAAACCTATACAAAATTTAGTTATACTTTGTTCTGCCAAATAATGGCAAAGCAAAATCTTTAGAGCACATACCTGTTAACCTTTCAAAGCTGCTATGGGGGAGAATCTCCACCTTACCAATTTAACTAAGGGGAGATTCTGCGTAAACGACGTTTTTTCACGTGAAATGCAAATATTTATATTATATATGTTAGATAACTTATTTTACAGTTGTAATGCATTTGCGATCATTTTAAATTTTATTATTTCTATGACTGCCATTTTGCAATTACATCTTGTGTTGCAGTGTTCAGAAAATTAACCATTATTTTCTTTGCATGGTACCATACAAGGAGCAAATTAATGATGTCACTTTTTATATTAGTCTTATAATAACTTGTTCAATTTTTTTTTTATTCAAGTATTCATATAACATAAATCATAATAAATTGCATATTAACTTGATAAATATTTAGAGAGAGAGAGAGAGAGAGAGAGAGAGAGAATTGCTCTAGATATTGAATAAATTCTTCCAGTTTTCCCAGGCCTCATCAAATAGTACTTGTCTATTATTTTTACAAGCAATATATCTATTTGTGTCATACATAATCTCGATGGAGGATATAAGCCCATTCAGAGAAGGTTTCTTACTACAGCATCTCATACTATATATATAATATTTAATTTGTAAGACAATAATATATTTCACTTGATCTAAATTCTCGTAAGATCCAAGAATGAATTCTTTCTCTACAAAAACCACATATGTAAGAATATCTCTAAAACAATACGTAGCAAAGTCATTCAATAAATCTTGTATAAATTCACATTCCCAAAAAATGTGCTCAATGGTTTCAATTTCTTTTTCACAAAAGGAACAATTATATGAGTCTACCTTTTTTATCTTATGTAAAAAGGAATTTGCTACTAAAATTCTATGGTTAATTCGAAATTGAAACCAATGAAGTTTTGTATTTTTAGTGATCTGAAAGGGGAGGGAAAAAATGGTCTCCCATTCCAAGTCACCTAAATTATAATTCAGAAGACTGCTCCAACATGTTTTGCATAATGGTTCGATTGTATTATCTTTAAGAATTTTGTATAGATCTCTAGATTTTTTTGCACTTAGCAATGAACATATTTTTTTAGTAATATATGGCATACCCACTTTTGAAAGAGGGATCATGTTTTTATTTTTTAACCATTCTCTTATAGCTGCTATCAGCCCATTGTATTCAAGAAAATTTACATTGATGCCATACATCAAATTGAAGTCGTGGAAGGAACCATCTTCTCTCAAAACATCATTAATGAAAACAATATTTTTCTCAAACCATTTTTTGTAAAAAATTGTTTTCCTACCAACTAAGATATTTTTGTTAAAAAATAGTGGTTCCATAGACATATTTGTTTCTAGTTCTGGTGATTTATCAGAAAAAAATATCCATGCATCTAAAACATCCTTCCAGAATATAATTTTTATGGTTTTTAATTTTTTCTTACTATATTCTTTCCCACATAAAGCAATTTTCTTAATATCTAAGTCTAAAACTAAATGCATATTGCTATATCTTAATATGATATTCTTCATCCAAACCAGTTTCAATGACATAATGAATTCTTTGATGCTAATCATCTTAAAACCACCATCTTTAAATTCCTTAGAACACACACCCTTTTTCAATCGAATGTGATTACTTCCCATTACAAATGAGTAAAATTCACAATCTAAATCTCTCAGCTGTGAATCAGAGGGATTAGGAAGTAATGCAAAAATGTGATTTAAGGTTGGCAGTAAAAGTGATTTTAAAACCGTTAAACGACCCAACGGTGTAAGGTTTCTACGTTTCCAATGTCTCATTGTTTTTTTTTTATATTTTGAAACTTTAATCTAAAATTCATATCGAAGATATTTTGCAGATTTGTATCAAATTCTATGCCAAGTAATTTAAAAGTCTTCTTGCCCCACTCCAGACCTTCATTTGTACATATAATATCATCACAATGTTTTTTGCATCCTATCCAAACAACTTGTGTTTTATTGTAGTTTTTATGAAGGCCAGATATTTTTGCAAAATCTCTCAAAATATTAAGACTTGATTGTAAAGATTTCTCACTACCATCCAATATCAATGAAGTATCATCAGCAAGCAAAGAGATTTTTTTTTCACCATCAATAAAATGTATGCCATTGACATCCTTGCTTTTTCGAATTTTAATAGCCAGGATTTCAGCACATATCAAGAACAGATAAGGTGATAATGGATCGCCTTGGCGCCATCCTCGGTACAAACAAAAAGTGTCTGATATGTTTCCTCCCTGATTCACAGCTGATGTTATGTTTGAATAAAAAATACTAACCCACTTCCTAATGAATTGTTCAATTTTAAACCATCACTGTATGCTGATGTCTAGGGTAAACACAGAAATCTGTTTTTGAATTGGCAGAGAAACACAGTTAATAATATTTGTTAAAATTATTTTTGCCTTACGTATAGGATAGATTCAACATGTATTTCTCCAGTGTCAATTAGAATGATCTCTGTTACAACGTCTATAGCATCCCCGTTATTCATAATATTAGAGAGGTTGAGATTTCAAACGTGTACGGGTACGTGTACGTGTACTAGGGGAATCACCTAAAATCATCGCGCATTACGTCATCAATTTTTGTGACGTCTAGGTTTCTACACGTTCTGTAAACTTGTAGAGTGTCGTCTACACGTAAGTACAAACGTGTAGCTCTTTCCAACCAATATAATCTAATTGATGAGTGAATATATTCTTGTGATACATTATATAGATTTTTAAACTTCATTTGCATGCAAATTGATAAGAAATTTACAATTTATTTGAAATTAATTTAATAAGTTCAAGTCACAAAACTGCGTCGATTTACGTACATGTTTATATCCTACAAGTTATGAAATCTCAACTGATAAATTACAAAAAACGTGTACGTACGTGTACGTGTAGTTTTAACACACGTACCCGTACCCGTACACGTTTTAAATCTCAACCTCTCTATTATGATTTGTTAAAACTCTGTGAAAAGCTCTTACTCTTTTTCCACGTGCTACACTCCCATCAGTAGCTTGTATAAACACTCAGTCCTCAAAACTCACTTTGACTTTTACCGACAGTGATGGCCAGATGGGATTAGTCACGGCTCACTGCACGTGGCTTGGATACTTTACCTGTGCGCTAGTTTAGACTTAGTAGCACCACTGGCTGTGTATTGTTTTCTTTCGTGTTTCAGAGTTAAATCTGAATGTTTAAAGCTTTCACTTATTTTTATATAAGGCCTATGCATTACAAAATTCGTAACTGATTTTTTTTCAACACCAGGGGCCCGTTTCTCAAAAAGGCGTAAATTTGGGCTTAAGTTAGTCCGACTAACGAAGTTACGCCAATATATAGTCGGGTCTAAGTTGCGTTTCTGAAAGAGGCGTAAGTTAGGGTTTAAATGTCGAAGAACTTAGACATCTCCGCTGAGTACTAAGCATGCGCATATCGTATTTTGTTTTGCTTTGAGGCTATTATTATATGTGGTGGATCAATTTTCCAATTCATAGTACATTTACTCGACAGTACACATGTTATACTATACCACTAAATGTGCATAGTTCAAGTCGTTCGTAACAGTTTATATTAATGAAAGTAGAACAAATGTCTATACGTTGCTAACATAATGAAATTTTAGAGAAATATAGATATGAAAAAGGCAGATATAAGAGGTCGCAAAAAACTAAATAGGTCCCTATATGACAATTGAGTGCATTGCAGACGATATTGAGGCACAATTGTACATATTAATTGAACAAAATAAACCCTAATATTCGTGTAAAATTGAAAATATTTATAGAATGCAGGGGCATGATACAGTAGATATGCCCCATACGTATGCAGAATAATAGGTCGTGCTTCATATAGATATTTAGACACTTTAAGATACTGGAATAAGGCTTGATTCTTTTTTATCATATCACTATATTATTTATAGAATATAATATGACTATGATTTAAACAGCAACCTACTGAAATCGAAAATATTCACTGTATAAATAACATGTACATTAACGTTGTTTATGTCTATTTAAGGAAGAAAATTTCCATCCTCTCTTCCAATTTTGTAAGAATTTAGACAACGTATGGAAACGATTCTTGATTTTCTACCATTCAAATGATAACAGTTTTGAAAGATAATTGTCTACAATTAACAACACAGGATTTATCAACATTTGAGGCCGGGGTCTCCCCAACTCCTTTTCCTGTTTTTAGTTTAATCAATGAATTGGGTTTTTTTTTTGTTTATTTATTTATTTAATTATTTTGGTTTTTTTTTTTTTGGGGGGGGGGGGTTATTGAAAGTAATAGATACTGTATACAGGGAATTATTCGTCCCTGTTTCATTTTTAACCATTTCACCCTCGTTGTCAGCGGGCGAATTTAAGACTTGACGATTTTCAACGTCTAATATTAGTTACTTTAAACACGACGAAGCGATACTGTTTGCAAGTGAAGAAGGGCAAAAATTACACGGGACGAAAATAACCATGTATACAGTATATTGATTAAAATAAAGATATAAAAGCAATCATCTAAGAACCCCTCCCTATTAGAAGAAAGTTTCATAAATAAAAAGTTTCTAAAAGTTTAATGGAAAAGGCATCTTAAAAATCCCCTATCCCTCTCAGTTTTCTCTATCTGCTTTGGGTTGTTAAGGGGGGTGCATACAATTGTTTATATATTATATAATAAGTATGACAAGCTAGTAAAATTTGTTAATAATGCAATCTGTTCTAAAACTGCTAAAACAACGTCTTTTGAATTCGATGACTTCGAAATAAAAAAAAAACATCCCTTGAAATATGATGAAACAAAACTATCATGAATTCAAGTAATTAATTTAAAGTACAATTCAATTAAATGAGTACAAATTAACAACACATATATGCATGTGCACAAAGATCATTGATAGTAAACCATACCTATTTTAAAAGAATTACAATCGATGTTAAATATGAACGCAATTGATCAATTAATCATAGAATTAATATAAATGAATTTGATTTCCAAAAATTCAAGGAGTCGTGCATGTGAAATTTTTTAATCTCCAAGAACCTTTACAAACGCTTGTCAATAGATCTAAAATTGATATAAACTCTGCATTCTAAAATATATTTTTCAGTAATATTTTAACAAACTTAAATGGATTGTATCTAAATTCATAAACATTCAATATAACATGTAGCTTTCATACGGCTTTGTAAAAATACTAGGAGTTAAAAAAATGAGAATGCATACGTGTTGTAAAATTGTAAGTAATATACTAGGTAAGGCAATACAACCACACACAGGCACACATTACATTTGTAAATGTTTTACGTTGCTCCTTTTTAAAGGAGTATTCTCAATATTTTGACATCAGTTTCGTTCCATAGGTTCAAATTTGATTAAAACATTAAATTGGTCTCAGACTTCGTCTAAAACATATATGTGGTACTTCTTCAAATGATGTAAAAATAAATATAGACTTAGTTGAACAATGTTAACTTAAGAGGTTTTTAAACGAAAATCTAGTATATGCCTACTGAGTAATAAGTGAGTATTGATTTAAAAATCAATAATCTATCCGTATTTATTAAATCTATCTTGTTGTGGAATACATGTATAATTCAGTATTATAGCATCTTTTTAAATTATTGTGTTTATATCAGTTATCGGGGTATACCCATCTTTAATTCTTCATACTTTAGTTAAATTTCATTAACGAGTAGTAATGTACATTACATACCTTTAATGAGTTAAGTTCATTATTTATCAAATTGATTTTAACTTAATTTATTTAGAAATAGGAACAGTTATCGAACAATATGTATTTTTAAAAGTTATACGTACATGTACAAATATTTCAATAGATGTGAATTTTATTCTTAATAACACGTAAAAGCCAAAATCAAAATTCCCTGTTTAGTTTGCCTTACAAACAAAACACTCGCCATTTTTGTGTACAGACTAAGGACTTACGCCTACCCATTAGCAGACGTAGATTTAAACCCAAATTTAGTCCCGACTAAGTTTCCGCCTTTTTGTGAAACGCAACTTAGTCTGGCTTTGAGGTTTAGTCCCTGATTTAGTCCGGACTAAGCTTACGCCTGGACGTAGGCCTTTTTGAGAAACGGGCCCCAGAAGTAACCGTAAAAAGTAAACTAGATAAATACATGTCATACTATGATCACGGTAGACATAACTTGGATGGATTTTGATATATCCAAGCTACATAGCAGCTTTTTGAGGTCAAAATCACATAAAACCCCTCAGTGGTTGTTGAAATTTGCATGTGAAGATTCAGAAGTTTGGAGAGGGGGGATGGGAAAGACAAATACGTTTGCGGGAGAATTTAGTCTCCCGAGCGGGAGATTGATTGGATGCGGGAGATTTTAGAATTTTAGGTCGTTTTGCGGGAGTCTCCCGCGCAATGCGGGAGTGTTAACAGGTATAAAAGCATGATACAAACAAAGCAAAACTACATGTTATTGTAAACGGAGAGGTATTTTACATCTACTTTCATTCGTCAATGCTGTTATTGGATATAATGACAAATGAATACTTCAAGACCGTAAGGGAAGATCCTTGGCATTTTAATTGAAAGGTATACGAACTGAGTATTCAAGAAGGGCAAGGTGTAGCTAAGAATGATGTCATTCAAATTTCAACAACAACCTCTGATTTTAAAGACATTTTTTATTCGCGTGCGAGAAAATTTGCGAGATTCGCGAATGCCTCGTCGTCGCGAATATTTCTTGCACGAAACCATCCGATATGTCTGGGGTATATTATTGGTAAGACAATCTACATCTTAGTCTCTAAAATTAGTCGCCGCGAATCTCTTGTAAATCGCAAAATATAGTTGTCGCAAATAAAGGTTGGTTAACGGTATCTTGTCATGAATATCTTGGAGGTATGGCTTTGTAAAAATTCAAGATTTCAAGATGCTACAAATTCACGGCAATGGTTACTAATAACCGGGTTACTTTTATCATGTTTTTCAAAGTTTAATACCAACCCCAGACTCCGCATACTATCACAGGCTAAAAATTCATTTCTACGGAAGCCCGTTGGTGCCACATTGGAAAAAACATTTTATTAACAGTTGGCGGCCGCGACTTATTATCAGGTGGTCGCCACATAATTTTCTGGCAGCCGCCGCTTATACGTGTATATCTGGCGGCCGCCACTTAATATATGGCAGCCGCCACATTATTTACATGGCGGCCGCCACAAAAATCATTTTGAAAAAACGTGAGTGTTATTAAAGTCTTAGATGCCATTCTAAATGAATTAAAAAAAACTCGCTCTTATGGTATACAGAAACTGATAGCAGTTTTACAGGGAAAGAGAAAATTATTCATCACAGTCTCTATCGCAATGAGGGATTTTATTACTCACCATGGGTCTGAAATCGGCACATCTCATCACATGTGTAAATTTAAAAATTTTATCCCGAGGGAGGGGATGATCCGAGGGTGTTTGCCGAAGGGGAGCCGAGGCCTATTGTGTGACCTTTATTAGTTTGAATTCCCCCATCCCTTAGATCCGCGATTGCATGCATCATCCCATTTTGATATTTCTAACAGCAAATTCTTTCTTGTTACATCAGGTTTAAAAAGAATATATTTTAAACAAATACAACGCTTGATTTAATTTTGAAACCATATAAACATCACAAATCAAAACATACTTCGAATTTAGAATTGAACATAAGAAACAAAATACCTTTTGATTCTGCGTGCATATGTTGTATATGTAAGACTCCAAGGCATTCATACTCATTTATAACGGGGGTTTTTTTAAGTAGAAACAACAGCTGTTATTTTTTTAATATAATTCTCAAAAAGTAATCCATTGACATATGAATCTCAATCTCAATATGAACGGGGAGGGGGGAGTTAGTTACAGATCTAATTAATTCAAGTTTATTTAAAACAATATACATCTGTCAGGTAAACAACATGATGCAGTCACTGTATGACCGTGTCCTGTTATATTCAGTCTGTTATCGGCGACTGGCAAGAGCAATTAAGCTTCAAATTTTCAATAAAAAATGTTTTGTTTTTGTTTTTTTGTTTAAAATCAGCTTTTAATTAAAAGAGCTGACCACTTTGTTTAAGGTGAAACAACGGAGTCGATTTCTAAACCTCTCCTCCCATGGATAAATTTGAGGTTAATCATCAAAGCCTTTATAAAGCTACATGTATGCAAGCGTCCAACCCCAACCCACCAAAAAAAAACAGCAGCAAAACCGATGTTTATGTCAAATTAGCACGATTTTTTGACGTTGTAGATCCTTCATCTCCGCTATATCTTTCAACGAAAAAGTATCCCGAATCTTTACAAAATAACTAAATGCAACATTCTCGAAAATGTACCAACTTTGCACTAATTAATCTACATAGGTCATTACTTAAGTTTGTCTATGAAATCTTCTACTATAATAGCGGGACTGCAACAACAGCCTTGAGTGTATCCACTCCCTAAAAGCTCCCATTAAAACATGCGCGCGCATCGAAAAGCCAGATATATTATGTGGTGGTCGCCAGATATTGTGTAGCGACCACCAGATAACTAAGTGGCGGCCGCCAGATATTATGAAGCGGCCGCCAGATAAAATATTTTTCTACGTTGCACCAACGGGCTTCTGTACATTTGCAATGGATCATCATCATCACCACCACCATCATCATCATCATCATCATCATCATCATCATCATCATCATCATAAAAAAATAATAATTATGATTGTACAAGACGAATTAAAACGAGTTTCTAACTGTTTCACTTATCGTAATGTGCAAAAAAAAACCCCAATTTTGGAGTTCTATGTAGTTGTCTTTTAAGATGACACTATTTTATGTTATTCGATCTTGCATTAATTCTAAGGATCACAGGGAAGGCACTTGCCCTCGAATCCTCCCAAATTGAATTCAACATAAGAGGAAATTGAAGATTTAGTCTTTGTTCCTATAACTTACAACTAAATATCAATAACTCAGACAGTGATAATTTCTTAATAATTACACATTATCAAAAACAGGATGTTTTCACTCTGCCTGTAGATGTTAGAATGAATCAAATTTCATGAGTCAAATCGGACATTGATCGGACGGTAACGGTAGTTTCCGAGTTTTAATTTCTTTATCTGGTTTCTCTGTTACAGTAGTAGTTCTTGTAATTAATCCTTTTGGTTTACCAAACTTCAAAGTTGATAATAGTTCAGTCTATTCATACAAAGACCACGGAGTAGCACAATTGGGAAACATTATCTACATGTACATTAATGTCTGTAACAGAAAGAATTAGGCCTGACTTCACACTGATTTTTTTTTTTAGAAATAATCTTTATCATCTTGCAATTTAGTTTTAAATGGATATAAATGGAACGCCTCATCTGCCTTATGTGAATAAACTTCATTATGTGATGGTACTTTAACATTACGTGATGGTACTTTAACATTACGTGAAGGTACTTTAACATTACGTGATGGTACTTTAACATTATGTGATGGTACTTTAACATTACATAAATAGTGCCTGCTTGGGAGGGTACCAGTTGAAATTGACACCCCGAGAAAACCATTGTCAACCGACGCGAAGCGGAGGTTGACAATGGTTTTCGAGGGGTGTCAATTTCAACTGGTACCCTCCCAAACAGGCACTATTTATTTTATTATACTGAATTTCTTAATTTTATAGCAAACGTTACTGCTTTTATATAGAAAAGACGTGAGTTCTACGGCGAACCGTACGCGCATAATTTACGCGCATGTAACAATTCGCTCTATCGGCCCGTTGCCAATTGTGTTGCTAACGTCGAGGGTATGAGAACGGATTGTCAACTGCGTCTTAACCAATCAGATTTCAGTATTTAACATGAAAGTATAATAATACGTGATGGTACTTCGACATTACGTGATGGTACTTTAACATTACGTGATGGTACTTTAACATTCTTTAGTATATGATGGTACTTTACTATGCGGTGGTTCTAAAAATAGGGAAGCGTCGCCTCGGGATCGAAATACATGTACGCTAATCTCTAAGCACGTGGATGCCTGTAAAGTTTTTTAACACTGGTCTGATTCTCTGTTTCAGAGATTGATCAGATAGGACTAAGGTCCACTGAGACTAGTTTAGATCAACAAATACTACTGTTTGATTA
Source organism: Magallana ariakensis (assembly GCA_020458035.1). Classification (NCBI taxonomy): domain Eukaryota; kingdom Metazoa; phylum Mollusca; class Bivalvia; order Ostreida; family Ostreidae; genus Magallana; species Magallana ariakensis. The sequence continues at coordinate 30,434,738 of CM035818.1, forward strand.
AGTGTTGCCTTAAACTTTTAAAAGGGTCATTTTAAATTTTAAAGAATGGCTGCTTGGTGAGACCATTTGGGCTCCCCATCAGCGCATAAAAGTCAGGGGGTACGAAAAGTCCCCATGGGGATTTTTGGTCCAAAAATGTGAACCCAATTAATCATTTGGCGCTTGGTCAGAGTGGACTGCTAAAAATTTTAATAGCACCTAAACAAAGACTTCTGTCATTAATGTTAGAGATTGGATTGACGGGCTCTCCCTGTGTAGGAGTGGGCAATGTAACAGGCACGTAGCATCAGCCTACACCACCCCCCCCCTTAGGATCATTAGGATTTTCATGATTTTGGGAAGTTGTCTTTTTTCTTTTTTTGCTTGACACGTAATGTCGAAGTATCATCACGTAATGTTAAAGTACCATCACGTAATGTCGAAGTATCATCACGTAATGTTAAAGTACCATCACATAATGTTAAAGTACCATCACATAATGTTAAAGTACCATCACGTAATGTTAAAGTACCATCACATAATGTTAAAGTACCATCACGTAATGTTAAAGTACCATTATATAAATAGTGCCTGTACGCGCATAATTTACACGCATGTAACAATTCGTTCTATCGGCTGTTGCCAAGTGTGTTGCTAACGCTGAGGGTATTAGTACGGATTGTCAGCTGCGTCTAAACCAATCAGATTTCAGTATTTAACATGAAAGTATAATAACACGTATTATTATACTTTCATGTTAAATACTGAAATCTGATTGGTTTAGACGAAGTTGACAATCCGTTCTAATGCACTCAGCGTTAGCAACACACTTGACAACGGGTCGATAGAACGAATTGTTACATGCGCGTAAATTATGCGCGTACGGTTCGCCGTAGAACTCACGTCTTTTCTATATAAAAGCAGTAAAATTTGCCATAAAATTAAGACATTCAGTATAATAAAATAAATAGTGCCTGAAATTGACACCCCTCGAAAACCATTGTCAACCTCCGCTTCGCGTCGGTTGACAATGGTTTTCTCGGGGTGTCAATTTCAACTACTACCCTCCCAAACAGGCACTATTTATATAATGATGTTTATTCACATAAGGCAGTTGAGGCGTTCCATAGATATACAATGCTTGCTTAATGGCATTGCAATTCTAAGATTGCTAGTATAACCATCAGTCATACAACTACATGTTTGGCGCAGTGGTTCCACGGAGCTCTCCCAATTATATACATCTTGGTATAGAGTTCGAGTCATCGATCCACCGGAACTTTTTTTAAAAACTCAACTTGTTTCTTTATTCCATTTATCCATCGTAGAGAAATTTGCAATAACTTTGTAAAATGCATGGATACCCTCTAAAAATTTCATTTTATATCATTTCATTTATAAAGGTTGAAAGAAATTTTTACAGAGTTTAGTAAGGGTCTATATTTTGTGGCGGAAGGTTTTCAAGAAGGAAATAAACAACTTTTCATAACTCAGTAGTTTTAGAGTACTGATAATATACCTTCCTAATTTTCAGCGCAGACCACACTTCTAGATGGTTTGTGTATTACGATATATTCATGATATTCTAAAAAAAAAACATATTTGAACAATATTTTGATATTTCTACCGATATATTTTGGCATATTTAGCTTATATTTCATAGAAGTTAAGAAAAAATTAACTCCCATTTTGTCCTAAAATTAGCTTATTTTATGCTATATCTCAATTTTTTTTAGATGTGAACCCTACTTGTTTTACTTTTAAATGAGACATTAAATGTATGTCTATTTGTATGCGAAGTTTTAGAAAGATGACATTACTAACATTATTTTTATTTTTATTTGCATTATAATTTGATTACTCCAAAATTTTGTAACATCTGTTGTTGTGTTCATTATGTACTGGCATTTGAAGCTACGAGTATAAAGCAAGATTTTTAAAACTTTGACTTAGATATTACTTTTATAGTCACTACATGTGTTCAACTTCATACTGTATTAAAATCATAATTGAATAATAGTTCAAACTATAAATATTTGTTTGATTTCTTCAAATAATCAATTTCCATGCCAAGGTTTAGCAAAAATTTCAAAAAATTTTCATTTCTGTTTGAGGCCCCATATTTCCAAAAAATGGCATGTGACATGGGTCACAAATATTACAATGTATTTTAGGTGCCAACCTCCTTAAGGAATGAATTCAATATTTATTAGTTTTATACGATAACAAATGATTTGGGACAATTTACGCTTCGCGGTTTATAAAAAAAGCTTAAAATGTTCTTAACCATTTTATATCGTATAAAACTAATAAATATTGAATTCATTGCTATAAATAATATTTTCATTTTTTTTTTTGCTATAAATTGTAGATCAAAAACAGTCATTTGACCTTTAAAATGACATCAAATTGTACAAAATTCAAACGTAACGTCAAGCGGATTAACACTTTTTTTACGTTAGTCTTACTATTACTTTATACGATATAAAATAGTAGTTTAGCCAATCAGAAAGCGCGTTACAACCAGAATTAAATTATTTTAAATTATATCTAAAGTTTGCAATAGCAATTTTCATCTGAACTCACAACGCAATTTATCATATCCTTTATCCAATGCTCCCAGTGCTCTCAATATTACAAATACACTAATATATGTCAAGGACCGCTATGTTCTTCACCAGAGTTTTTCTATATTTTGTAGTTTGCACAAAACAATTATTGAACGATTAAAATGATTCGCGCGTTCTCTTTCTAATGACGCAGTTTTCTTTTTTTATTCAGGGCTTTTGACATTTGAAAAAAAACAGGGCAAAGACTTATTTTAATGATTCAATATCAGGTGTTCATCATCACTACTTATATTACATATGTTAAATAAATATTATTGAATATTACCCTATTAAATTATGGTAAAAATATTTTTTTTTAAATATTCATGTCGACCTAGACTTAATTTTTATGAAAGGAGTTATAGAACTTACATCGCTGAACTATGATCGTTACAAGCTAATCTTTTAAAAAGATTGGTGAGCTAGCGCTATAGCCATTAACAAAAGTAGATTTCTAAACCATTGGTTTAATTTTCTGAATCGATTTATTATAAATAGGAAGGCACAGTGGTGCACTAGAATTGTATTGGGATGGAGAGGGAGGGGGTCTCTATTCAGAATGGCGAATCTAGAGTTGGCTTCACATCAGTAATGAGCTAGTCCATTAACTGCGCTTAAATCATGCATTCTGTATTCATTGTTATTTCAATTTTGACGTGAAAAATAAGAGACAAGTAGAACCAATGGTACTCAAGATTCGGATCTTCTCGGGACTTTCCGGCAAGCTCGGAAAACATATCCGATGTTATTTTACGAGCTTGAAGGTAGTTAAGAAAACAAACTATTTATTATAATTTTAGAAATAACTTGGCATATAAATCCTAAACTATTGTTGTAGACGATAAAACAAAATTGACATAGTTTATCTAAAGTAGATTTCCCAGAATGCCCTACCGTGAGGTTGAGCATGCGCATTCCAGTAAAAAGGACTAACGTAGTTGCTAGCGCTCGAGAGCGCTAGCAAAAAGCACGTGTTATTAAACAATTGATGTATTGTATATTATCAGAGAATGAATATACTTCTTGATTAAAGTGTCAAGCATACATGTACCTATTCATGACACGGACTTTTTTTTTTAAATTGACAGATTTGCGGCATACTTCATGCGTCTAATAAGCTGGAATATACAGTGCATTTACAATATAGCAGTGTACTGTAAATTGTTGGAAAATAAATTAATGTATATACGTATATGGTATAAATATGATTGCATTATTTAATATGGTACTTACTTGTAGATGTGCATAGTTTCAGTTTGCTTCAAACTGAATTTCAAATATAAAAAACCCCAAAGAAATACAAGACGATAAGCCTTTGCTGAAAACAGAAACCATTACAGCGTAGAAATTATTGCAGTAATTCGTTTTCAAGTCCTTTACTGCTTTTTTTTTACAATAGTTTATATAAACCTAATTGAAATAAGAGGAAGAATACTGTGGCCTAGTTTACTTTTAATTAGGGATAACGTGGACCGTAACATTAAAATGTAGTTGTTTTCATAAAAGTCAAGTTCTAAAGCGATAAAAGCTGGACAATGAGAGATAAACATTATTCGTGATAAGGTCTGTAGAAGACTTAAACAAGTGATTCTGAATCATGATGCTATCATTTGTTAACATACATTATATGTGACAAAAATGATATTATCATTCTGAACCAGGGATAAAAAAAAGTACCCAAGTGTATTAAGCTACTAGATTAAAGTACAATAAAAAGTTAACTCATCAAGATAAAGTTTCTGTAATGAAAAAGTTTAAAGTTTCCGTGATGAAAAAGTTTAAATTCAAAATCTCATTTCAACAGAATCAAACATTAAATTCAACTTTTATCTGTTGTACAATGTGATCCTTTCTTTCACCTTCATAAATAACAAGAGGTCCATATGCCTCAACGCTCACCTGAGGACCAAAGCCCTAACTGCCCGGGAGTCCCCTTTTTGCACTAAAACTTCCTTTTGGATTCCAAACCCTAATCTGAAACTCCTCTGACTGTTTCCCCCGCTTTTATTATTTGATGTTTGAAAACATCAATAAAAATAAACAGGGGGAGAGTACAAGAGGAATCTCGGTTCTCCATACCTTAGCTCAGAGGGGCCAAAATTGTATAATGATACCTGCAGGCCTTCACATTAAATGGTCAATCTTTTATAATATACACAGTGGACACGACATGCATACAGTTTATTGCTACAAGCATACAATGCTCAAGAAATTAAAGAATTTTTCCTAAAATAAAACACATATCTTATTGAATATGAATATGTGACAATTTTACTTGTAGTTTTCAAGATGAAGCTAAAATTGAAAAAAATTTTAACAGACGACGCAGGACCAACGGCAATAGGGTACCCGATTGACTCAATTGACCTAAAAAGAAACATATTCTCTATAGAGCTATATTTGTCACCCCCACCCCTATCCCCAATGGGCAGTGAATTTGACAATTTAAGAAGAGGACATTATGGACATAATAACAATACATTTACATATAGGTTTACGTCCCATAGCTGTAAAAGTATAGAAGAAAATATTATAAAAATTTATACGTTTTCACTATGTGGGCATATTGATCCTACCCAAGGACCTGAATTCCTGACCAAAATTCTTACATTTCAAAACTTAGGTAAAGGGTTTCATGGGCATCATAACCATGCATTCAGTTTATCTCCCCCTGCTTTCGATGTAAATGATTTAAACACGTTTTCACTAGATGGTCATATTGGCCCCGCCCTCGGCCTGAAACTCTGAACCAGGGCACATGAATTTCACAATTTTAGTAGAGGGATCCATGGACATAAAACTATGCATTTAGTTATTCTCAAATATATATGGGAGTAATGAATAAGAGTTTATAAGATTTACTATGGCTACATTGGCCCCGCCCTAGTGCCTGAACCCCTGACCCAGGGTTCACGAATTTTATAATTTTGGTAAAGGACATCATATCCACAAATTTAGTTATTTTCCACATTCGTGGAAGTAGAGAAGATTTTCTAACATTTAATAAATTTTCGCATGGCCGTATTGACCTCACATTAGAGCTAGAATCCCTGACCAAAGAGCTAGAATTTCACAAACATGTATTGAGTTTTTTACTTTCCCACATCTGTTGCATTGGAATAGACTAGAAAAGTTCTGAAAATTTGGCTTTTTTGCAATATTTGGCCCTGCTAATGAAGCCCCGGTGATGGTAAGGTAAAAAACTTCGCAATGTAGATTACTCTTACATGTATCCCAGATATATGTAAGATATGCTTCAAACCAAAAATGATAACGCTTGGCTTTGTAGTTTTCAAGAAGTTAAAAATGTAACAAAATTTTAACGCACGGACTAAGACTGATAGAAAACGTCATTTGATTTTTAATATAAACATGTGCGTTTGCTAATATGCTTTTGTATAAAATGAATAGCCCCTATTTTTTACGGAAGCTCATTGAGGCCAGTTCAGCAGGAAAATTAATTTCTTTTGCGTTAAAATGCAAGTTATTGCGTTAAATCGCAATATTTTGCGTTTAATCGCAATATGTTTTGCGTTTAAAGTGTAATAGGTTTATAACTTAAATTATTATTTTATTTACATACACATATCAATTTAGAACAAGTATATGTTCAGTACATAGAACCTATGTATAATTAAATGAAAGTTGTTTTTCGAACGTAATTTTATTTTTTTTAAATTATGAATATATGTATGATCAATTCGAGTTTCAAATTGATACTTTTAATAATTGTTGCATGCAATACTAGTATTTACTTTTACAAATATAACATGATAGTTGTGCGAAGGTCGTAATTAAGGCATTTTTTTTCAAAAACTAAGTGGTATACAAGAGCAGTGTACAATCATGTACATGTCTTGGATTATTCGTATAAACCGTTGCTCTTTTCTTCCTTTCCGAATAATCCGCGAGGCATTTAGTAAATATAAGATTTTTCTTAGTCATAATTCTCCTTCAAGGTTTTGTAAGATGACTTTGTTCGCCGCTCTTTGGAAGAAATAACCTTCCATTAATGAGATCAATAGTTTATAAATCAAATCTTATTAAAGCTTTAAAGATATTATCGACGTCGTTTAGTTTCATATCTTTTAACACCGATTCTATTTTCACACATCAGGGATAAAAGAAGAAATATTGAATTCGATGGCTGCACTGAACACCCATATGTATAATGCAGGCATTAAACCAATGGTCTAGACGCCCCCGGCCAAATTCTATTTCCTTATAGAAACTATTGAGTGTTATTTATTAAATTACGTTAAAAAATAATAGAAAAATTATTCTTCTTGTTAATCCCCTGATTTGCATAATTGACCATTATTCTTCCTATGGGCAAATAAACGGCAACTCTCGAGCTTTGAACATTTGTTTCATCAGCATTAGGGAAACATTGCTGTAGAATTTCGTATCTAATATTTGCGTTTTAAAAGCAACAAATTTACACATTCGACATTTTAATGATAATCATTCTAAATCAGAATAAGAAGATTTTTAGTGTTTGGGTGCATTCTCTTTCAAAATGCTATAGTAACTACAAATGGTACTACCCTTTCAATTTTCTCGCAAGCTCTTAGAGTCTAATTCCAAATGAGAAGCCAGAGAATTAAAACATCGAAGACCAATTTAAAACAAGTGAATCAAAAATTGGTTCTATTCGACATCATAAATATTCAAAAATAAACACACTTTTACTCTTTGTTTCATTTATATTAACGTACTAAATCGCTGAAAGCAGTCTCATCAAAAGTTGTTTAGAAAATAAGCAGTCGTGCGTGTTCTTTAGTTCAATCAGGTGTGTAGAAACCAATATTCCTCCTTATTTAAATCACCACATACAAAAAAACTACAAAAATCAATTTGCGAAGAGAAATCATCTGTGTGCTTCAATTACCGATGTCATTTGATGCAATTTAAAAATTTTAAGTGTATTCTCTTCCCTGTCAGGCTATTGAACCTACTATTTCTATATCTTAAGGAAATGGCACCGATGGTCAAATATTTTATAAACATCTTGTGTGTATGTGCAAAACATTTCAATTTATGTTACTTAATGATAAATTTGTAAAATAAGATGATGGAAGAACCAAAAAACAGTATGACTCCTCGTTATAGTAAATAAAAACTGAGAATATATGACCAGGATAACATTTCCGTTTATAAAAAAGGAATATATTATTTTAAGGTACAGTAAACATAAAGAATAATTTTTTTTCTATAATTCTAATGGATGATATTAAAAATAAATAGCCTAACAGTTCATTCATTTGTTTATTGTGCGTTGTACTTATACGTAACATGTAATAAGTTAGATAACGTTCAGTTAAAAACATGTTTGTTTTAATCGCCGTCAGAACACTTGTAAACTACGCCACAAACAATGAAGTCTGAATTCAAAATGTACACGACTACAGTAGTGCACTTACTGAGACAGTCAAGGAGTGTTCGAGGAAACTCGTCTAACCTTAAGTTTTCTGTTAATGTTAAAACCTAAAAGCAAGAACATTAAACTTTCCGACCACATGTATTTGGTTTTCGACTGCTTTTAATCACATGTTTTTTCTGTAGAACGGATGGAATTTTATCCTTGAAGCTTTGTTTTGTTATGCAAGAAGACATGTTGCCCCTACTCCTCTCCCTTGGTGGTAATTTGAAGTACCACCAATAAACCTTTTTAGTTTAAAAAATTAGAATGTTTTAGCTGGACCTCGTGGAATATTCATACAATTTGTATATAACATGTCAATTTTAGCAAGACAATTAGTTTTCAGTCATAAAAAAAAAATGATGATAGATATTATCTTACAAAATTGAACATAGAGTCGGCCGTCCATTATAATTAGTCAATGAAATTGTTCAAATCTGCAAGTGCTTTCGAGTTGACGGTTTCAAACGGTTCTCTAATTTAAATGTCGCTTGCCTTAGAACGACCAGTAAATCGTTATGGCATTACTTCTTTACGAATGTTTATATCTACTATCTGGTAATTATGTACACTGGCCTGGTTTTGTACTAAACAGATACTACATGTATATGGTTTTTTGTAAAGAAGTGCAATTTCCGTCGACATCAAATTAAAATCTAACGTTAGATCTTTTCTTAATGTTTTGCACTCTTAAAGCATGGTTGTACATATTTGAAAACTAACAGGGTTAGTACGAACCGTCTCTCTTTATCTCATTGTTTAACCATATGAAAAGGTTACAGATTATGCAATATAAATCAAGTATAAGGTAAGAATGTTTGTGTTCTGCTGTTTCACATTAGACTTCTTAAAAATTCTGTCGACATCAAATTTCAGTGGAAAAAGCTCGACACTCGGAAGCAGTTGAACGTGCTGCTTTCTTTAATGACAAACTAGGAAATCGGTGGAACAGCACTATTCGGATAATGTGGACATGGCATCCAGTCAAGTTTGTAGATTTAGGACTGCCCTTAGCTTCATCGATGTCAACTATTCAACCATTAATCAAAAAACTCCTACAATGAATATCCTCGACTTAAAGAACAAATTGTAAGTTGAATAATGCCTCTAAACGCTAATTAATATTCATTTAATCACAAGTAAGAAATCTATAAATCGACTTTTCGGTTCTTTTAAAGAGGTCAATACATACGTATGTAAGCATTAAGATGGCGCATTTTCTCGATTTAATTCTAAACCCCTTGTTATAACTCTTCAGAGTCAGTTGCCATACCTTAAACTAGACAGGAAAACAACTGTCAAGGACCTATAAAGAAACATACCATGAGCCATGTATATTTTTTTTTGTACAAGCTTAGTGGAAAAGAAAAGATCCAGAGCGCTTTCATCTTAAGACGTCATTATTCTGCTTAGATAACCACACTGTTGTCGTCAGACGACGTGCTTCTTCATTGTAGAAAATGAAACAAAAGTAAATAGAATGACTTTGCGGAAGATAAATTTTAAGAACACTTCGAACAATATAACTTGAGATTTCGTTTGTTAAATTATACCTTTAAACATCATTTCAGTTTACGTGCAGGTATTACAATTTGTTGTTAGTTTTATTTGAGATCCAATCTTTGAAGTCCTTTGTTGTAAATGGAACTTAGTCTGTGTTTAAGATATTTTCACAAGAATATAAAGTTTTGTTTCACCACGAGCGTACAGATTTAAAATTGCAACTGTGTCGCTAAACACCATGCAACGCCACATTAACAAAGACGCAGTATCGGGATTTCAGATTTACCTATGTCTGCAAACTTTGCGTGGTTGCTTTGCGTCCGTGTCTTCCAGAATCGTTGCATATGGTTCCATTGCATTACAGGTACTAAGATATCTTTAAATTGAAAATTCCTATTGTGGATAACATAAGTCAAAAATATAAAAGAAAATAACGAAAATAGAAACTTTTTTCATTACTTTTACCAAAATAGCAGATTCTTTACACAAATGAATAGTAAATTTTAATTAATCTGTATGTGACTTTTTCAATGAAATGCTAGAATTTTAAAGAAACATACAGAGTGGGATTTTTTTGATTAATACAACAATTGATTTTAATTAAGAAAAACCTTACACTTTTTTCAGAAAAAAAAATGAAAGGTAAAAATGTTTAACATTAACATGAAGTAAATTTGTTTTGATAATAAATCATTCCTAGGAAGATAATTAACAGTCGTCACATTGAATAACAGGGGTATTTTTAAAACATATGGTTTGAAATTAGCAAATCAAGAAAAATAAATTATCGTTATGAAAAAGAACATTTGTTTGAAGAATATTTGAGAAACATTGATCAAAATAAAACTGAAACATAAGTTAAACACCTGCTAAAGCTAGACAAGGCTAGAGACTTGTACTTCAAAGCATTTTGTTAGATATATGTATGCAAAAATCCATTACAATTTCCCAGTAGGGCAACTCTGTAAACAGATTATACAGAGAAAAGAAAATTAAGCTCTATATCATGCGCGGATCCAGAAAATTTTTCCAAGGGGGGGGGTCCGAAGGGTAATTGTGTTTGCCGGGGGGGGGGGGTCCGAGGCTTATTTGCGATAATTTTACTATTTAAATTTAAAAAATTTTCATTTTCCAGGGGGGGGTCGGGACCCGACCCACCCTCCGACCCCCCCTCTAGATCCGCGCAAGTATATGTAAATTCAAATGGAAAAGATGGGGTTTATATTTAAGAAACACATTGACCCAAGAGTCAAAAGATCGGGGTGGGGGGTCAAAAATGTGTCTAACTAAAAGTAAGTGATTGTGAAATTTTCTTTACAGGTACGTGTGACCTTTAAACAACTCGTGTTTTTGCATCACATGGTATATCCTTCAACAGACTTATCAGTCCAATATCTATACATGTAGATGTTTTAGATGCATGTATAGAATGTGAAAGGATCACAAATTGGAATAAAAATCTATTGGCTTTACGGCATGTTCGTTCGACAAGTAAACAAATATAAAGGACAGCGAGTTCTAAGGCATATTGAAATATACACCTCATCAATACCCATACTCTTTTTAATACATTGTTTACAAGAGGTAACAAACCATATATTACAAGTACCTATTTTTACCTTTTTTGAAGCAGGACTACAAGGGTAACAGACCCGTGTATCTTCCAGAACATGGATACAAGGATTATGAGGGTTACAAACCCTTGTGTCCTAACAACAAGGTTTCGAGGGTTACAGATCATTGTAACTGTGCCAAAATTTTCCGGAACTGGGTAACAAAAGTAACGTGGTTACATAAAGGAAACCCTTGTACCTCTGTCAATGTCTTTTTCGAACCAAGGACACACGAGTAGCGTGTTTCAGTAAATATCATAACCGCTGTACTGTAACTGGCTGTTTCAGAAAAGAAAGAATGGATTGTTAAAACTGCGAAGCAGATTTTGAGATAAGAAGGAAATATTCTCATTATTTATATTGTTAGTCTAGAAGTCTAAAGTACATATAACATCTGTAATTGGGTTAGAGATCAACAGCACAGGAAACATGTTGTGTTTTCTTGTCATATATATATTTTGAGTTTATTCAACTTGTTTTCCACAAGAGGTTTACAGAACCAATACGTTGATGAAAAATAACCTAAACAAAACGCACTTTTAGGGAGTAAATTTATGCCCAATTATCTGTTTTTTTTTACCTAGTCCAAATTGCAAAGTGAATTTAAAAGTGCTACGATGTAAAATTACATTACGTCAAAGATAATTGTGTTCCCCATCCAATGTTTTTTTTAAAAAACAAATCGAAAGGAAATATGTTTCATAACATTTGGTTATGAATTTTTTTAATATAATAAGCAAGTTTTCTTGTTTACAGAAGTTTGAAAATGACTTGTAGATTAAGTTTTGTTGCTATTTTATTATTTTGTCTGCTAAAATGAATCGATTAGATCATGCCTTAAGAGCCGGGGTTAAAATTCACATGGTATAATAATTTGTAAGTTGGTAAACTATTTATGGTTCAACAAACATATACTGTTTTATAGGTATCATTTGCTCGTGAATCTTAATCCTCAAAAACATGTTGACACAATCAAGTTGTATACTGGTTATAGATGTGGCAAATGTTGCCAAGCTTTCTCTCTAACAGAGACTTTCAACTTCAGGGAAAAGGATACTGGTCTAAATGCTTTTCTTTGATGTCACATCTACGGATTGACCGAATGTAGGGGATAAATTTGTGTTAAATCCTCATATAAATGCAATGAACTTTAATGTTTATATTTATCTGTACTTTTTGTTACATCACAAGAAGTATATTATGAGTGATACAATGAAAACTTGTATTAAATATACGGGTAATATCGATTGAAAAGACTATTAGACTTTAGCTGTATGTCAGACTTCAAACATTAGCAGAACTATGCCTATTTAAAGAAGTTAAGAATAACATCAGCATCTTTAAATTTGTTTTCATCTAGATGATATAGATTTACATCTGAGAAGTTTAATACGTCTCAGTGCTGATCTTCTCTACTTGATTTGTTTCTTAACATTTTTACCTTTTTTAATTCATCATTATTTAAATTTCCTTAACAAAGTCCAAAATGCCACAAAAATTAGTAGCAAAGATATAAAAAAAAAACAGCCTTGGCGCTAATTACCTTTGTCGTATTTCTTTTAATTAATTTCTGAAATTTGGTTACACATTTATTTGAAATTCGTCATTGCATTGGGTTTATCTATGTTTCAGAAAAAATAATCGATTTGATATTTAGCTTAATGCCAATAGCAGATGTAAAATAAACCATCGTATGATTAAATACCATGGATGAATGAAATTATGTTTTTTATTCAAATACTTAATTATGTTACTTATGAATGGCCTTTGTTTCAGAATATATACTCGTTCTAAACAGTGTTTGATAATTCCAAATTCTCACTTACTTATTTTATACCAATTAGTAGAATACAAAATTTTCGTTAGCAACAATGCCATTGAATTCGGAATGTGTCTGCCTTAAAACAATCGATTGCTTTTCTGATCTTATTCAAAGCTTACGAAAGGAGAGGGCATTATTGACAAAAGATGAACAGTGAAACAATTACACCTAAGACCGATTAAGCGAGAACAAACGCTTTTAATTGCTAACCTGAATGCCATGTCAGAATCCAGTGGATGCGTAGTCGTCATAATGTATCGGCGGTCTTTGATTGGCTAATCAGTTCACACATTGGAAGATTGCGTATAAAGCGCTCAACACAAAACCCGTAAGAATTATCAGCTACTGTCTTAGACCTCTTGGAAATGCTCCCAACATTCCTCGGGTATATATAGGGTTATGATCACCGTCAACTGTACAGAATCTTGTTCGGGAAAACTTTATAATTTACAAGGTAAGGACTTATTATATTCGTGTTGTTACAATGCATCACTTATTGTTTTATATTATGATGTAGCTTTTTTAAAATGTCTAAATGAAACACTTACTATATTAACATTAATGTAAAAATAAAGGGTCTGATAAGCCATTACAGACTTAGAAAAATCTTTCTTCATTTAAATATTACATCAACTCCTGCTCAGTACTTTGCTAAGTTGCTTTTGTACCTGGTTAAATGTGAAATGTCATGACATTACCTATATTCTAATTATCATTTTATGATGTAACATGATTTCACGTGACATTTTCAAATTTTAAAAGGTTGATATTACTATTTCAAATGAAATTTTAGACAAATAATCCTTTTAAACGATCTTTTTAATTTTACTTTCATCAGATTTACGATACTTACTTTGACTTACATTAAACAATTAAAACAGCGTATTTAACAGTAATCATTTTCTTTAAAAAAAAAATAAACAATTTTAATACGTAGTCACCGGATAGCAAAGGAGAATGGCGATTGATGCAGAATAGACATATTATCGTAAATTATTTATCTTGCAATAATGAACTACTGAAAAAACATATAAAGCATCAGATATTTTCTCAATAAAAATATTCAGATCCATTAGTTCTTGCTTTTCAAAACAACTTAACACTTATATGAGAATCAACCTTTTTTTCTGTCTGTCAATAGAATACAATGACAAATGAAAACAATGACAAATGAAAACAACGACAATGGCGAATGACAAAAGGAGGGGGAAAGAAAAATTGGGATGATTGTAAAACTTCATTTTGTTGAACTAATTCTAATTAGAAACTGTCATGTAATTCGAAAAGAAGGAGAAAAATAGGGTTTAGCATGCGCATAACCCTACACAAACCTTAATATGACAATTTTCTAACAGAGAAGCAATACGATTTTCAAGGTCCGTTATGATGGCTTATTTGTACACTGGGTATACAAAGCTATAGTTTTCGATTCCACGTTGCAAACACACCAGCATTCAACTCCTTTATTAATCTTCTTCGGCTTTGGCAGCAAACTGTTAATTGCTATCAAAGGAAACAATGATATGTAAAACGTTTTTCAACCAATGATAATTTGCTATATCCAGCGTGGGAGGATGGGCTCAAGGAGGTCGGGGGGTCAACAAAATACCAATCAGATCTACACTTAGTTTTTGGACATGGTTTTAAAAGTTATTCACTATTGTTAAGTAAAAGAATAATCATATATATTTTTTTTTTTACTATATCTATATACAAAGCTCGTTTTCCAAAGGAGCTAATATAGTTAAAATTAGCCTCGATCCAACCCTATTAAATGAGACCTTTCTACGTGTATTACTTTAAATGCCGTTTGTACATTATATGCATTTATGACTTGAACCACGTGACTTCAGGTTATATTGTTTAAAACTTATCAAGGTTAAATGGTCGGCATCATTTCCATAACGATTTCAATTTTGTTCAAACTATTGTCTGAGACGGCAATGGTTTCAAATATGCACTACACAACCAAGAATGAACTTGCAAATTGAATTTACATTAGGCATTTACAAAGTTTTTATTGTATTCCTATTGAAAAGCTACGGAAGCCCATTGGTGCCAGGTGAAAATAATATTTTATCTGGCGGCCGCCAGATAGTTTTCTGGCGGCCGCCACATAATTATCTGGCGGCCGCCACATAATTATTTGGCGGCCGCCACATAATTATCTGGCGGCCGCCACATAATTCTCTGGCGGCCGCCACATAATTATTTGGCGGCCGCCACATAATTATCTGGTGACCGCCAGATAAAACCTGGCTTCCTGATGCGCGCGCATGTTTTAATGGGAGCTTTTAGGGAGTAGTGGATATACTCTAATCTATTAGTTATATTAACAATGCAAAGCTTAATTTTTGAAACACTGGTAGAGTGGAATGTACATTAAACTTTATTCTAATCTAGAATGATTTAGATGTTACTTTGTGCCATGTATTATTTGTTGTAAAGCACTGTATTTCAGAGTTAATTATAAACTTTTAATACTGGACTAAACACCCGTTCAGGAAGTTTTAAGAGGGCTCGATGGTCGTGGCCATTTTAAGAGACTGTATTGATCTCCTTTAGAAAAAGAGCTCCAAATAAAAAAAAATTGGAAATTACAATGAAATTTAAAAAGTAAAATATATGGATTTTTCTTTACTTAATAATAGTTAATAGTAAAACAAATCATATCTTAAAATTTTAGGTAAATGTGATGGTTAATTTGTTGACCATTAAGCTCCTTAATGATAAAAAAACCTTAACTTTAGCTAGAGGACTGTTATGTAAAGATGTATAAGTAAAAGGAACACACTGCCTTCTATATGTTTTAATTTTGGTATAAGAATTTAAAAACACATATTACAGTCAGGGTTTTTTTTTTTACCACGACAGCTAGCACAGACAATTTCACGAATGCGGATCCAGCTATGACTTCATAAAGATAAACTAAGATACTAGTAAATGTGTACTAGCTTTTGTGGCCATATAAATAAAACTATTTAACTGACTGTATTAAATCTGTGTTGTTAAACTGTTAAACAGCGGCTCTATCAACATCCATCTTCTCAACCAAATATAAATACAACAACACACACATTTCTGCAAAATAAATTTTATGGCGGCCGCCAAATAAATTATGTGGCGGCCGCCAAATAAATTATATGGGGACCGCCAGATAAATTATGTGGCGGCCGCCAATATTATATGGCGGCCGCCAGATAATTATGTGGCGGCCGCCAGAAAACTATCTGGCGGCCGCCAGATAAAATTTTTTTTCACCTGGCACCAATGGGCTTCCGTAAAAAGCAGTAAACTTACACATTTTTTGTTCTGGCAGAAACGACGTTTAAGCTGGAGTCTCATATTGATGCAAGATTAATCATCTCTTGGTTTATAGCTGATAAATTTCACAAAGAAGTCTCAAAAGCGATAATATCCAGATATTATGCTACATGTATTTACATAATTTTCTTTTCATTCGATCAGCAATTACTTTGTTTAATAAGCCTTGAACACCGGCAATCAACTTTCATAACAATATAGATCGTATGATAATGTACAAAGGCGGTCTTAAAATGATAAAGAAATACCATTTCGTCAGAAAATTTTTACAGAGAGGATGATGAAAACCACGATATTGCAATATGGATTTCCCTTAGCAAGAAGTAAACAATCGAGCCTTTTTCTTACTGTTTTTTAAACAAACATTTACATGCATAGAGTTTATGATTACTGCAGTAAAACAAATAATTTTCTAAGACGGAGTTGTCATTTGATTTAAGACAAGGAAAATAACTTTTTTAGACATAAATGTGGATTCATTTCCAAATATTTAGAGACTTGTTCAAATAATCATCATGCGTTATTTCGCTCTTAAAATTGTCTTTCTAGGGTTAAAATTGTCCATAGTTATTTAAATGTAGAACAAATCATTTTTAGAGAATTCATAGGTTGATGTGTCCGGAGACAAGATCGTTCGAACTATTTTTAATTCATTGTGACCTCATTGGATGCTTTTGACGGGCACCCAATTTGGTTTATTTGCTATAATGTAAATAATAAAGGCCAATAAGACAAACTTTTCTTTATTTTACTGGCCTCCATAAAAGACCCGAAACTTATTGTTCTAAGTCTGAGTTGCTGATTAAGGTATCTTACTCTCTGTTTAAATGACATACTAAGGAAAATTAAATCAACCACACAAAGAGCGAGCGATGACCATTATACCAGTAAATCTATGAAAAAGTATAAGGATAAACTACATAAACATTTGTGAATGTTTACACTTAAATGATAATGATATATGTCAAAATAAATATTATTCATTTACCTATAGTATATATTTCACCCATCATCTTGTTGCGCAAACCATATTTGGAGAACGCATTCAACATAACCTCTGTACGATATCGGTATTTAAAACAAAACACAGAAAACATGATAAAAAAAGAAAGAAAACTATAGATTAAATTCCGAATAGCAAATTCTCCTCAATTTTCTTGTATACAGCCCATCATGAACTCTACTCATCTCGTGTCGCCATGTTGTTTATCAGACTATGAAAGCAATAAATCCACGATAGTAAAGATCAAATTTTACGTTTCAATCAGTAGTTATCTTGATGACATTTCCTTGCAGAAGAATTGACACTAGCAATATTGAAATATTTCAATATTCGTTCTGTCATGCTTTATTTAAAAAAAAAACACATTGAATTCTAAGATGGGTTACGTTCGTAAAGGTGTGATAAACTTTATTTTGAAAAAAATCTGGACCTTAAATCTTCAGATGAATATTCATTCAGTACGCGTATAACTTATTCCTGGTATTTTTACAGGCTATATCCATCGTCACAATATTATGTGTAATAATAAATCTTACTTAATATACAGAAACTCTTACTTACCTGATTTTCAGCATTTGTCTTTTTGATGCATTTTTTTTTTATCTATCTCACATGAAGTCTAGATATGAAAAATGAAATTTGCATTAAATTTAGAGGTATGAATGTATAAATGTTCAAAAACAATGGTTATTTTATCGTAAATGAAACTTAGCTGTATTTAATTGGTAAATCATATTATCTATAACCTTTTAAACACTCACTTAATCACCAATTCGACCACAGTTGACATATTGGCAAAGTCAAATAACTATTAGCTGTTGAAATATTGCTGAAATTCCAGAACATAAATACTTAAGATAAAATCATTGTCATCATTAGGTGGCCAGACATAGTCAACCATTTTTCTTCACAGTTTACAATTTGATATAATTTGATATGTATCAAAGCTAAACACAATTTGACTGTTGCTGTGTGGTCCCGTTGCCATGGTAATAGTGAGTAAAAATGCCATATTAAAGCTTATTTGAGGGCCCATTATGAGTAATTGCAACACTTTGTAAAAAAAGTGGTAGAAAAATGTATATTTCAAAGTGTTACAATGGTAACTTAACAAAAACAAGAATGTCTTTTAATTTAAAATCAAAATATAAATCATGAAAATTAATGTTTGAACCCACTATTTTGGTTCTGCAATATAGAATTTTTAAATTTAAACTGAGAGCAATTTCTTTGATAACAGAGTGAAAAATATGGAAAATGCTTATGTTCAGAAACTTTTATTTTATTTCTTGAGAAAAACTTTTTTAATATTGTTGTAAATAATTGCCTTTACTATGGGTTTTATTTCTATCTTTGGGTCAGATACCATGGCAACGTAACACCGTGTGTACATGCACTTAACATAATCAAAGTACTGAAGTACTGACGGGAGTTGATTTTATCGATTATTATTTATTTTAGAATCAACGATATGTTATTTAGCATGACAAGTGATTTCTAATCTATATTCAAATTACGCACATTTTTATAATATGAATTCTCGGACTTTTCCGACAAGAATTTCGAGAAAACCCCATATGAATCATGTTGTGTAATATTTAAAGATATAATTAATTCCATCAAACTATTATCAGTAATCGAAATATTTCTAAAAATTGTACACATGTCTGGATTCAAGCAATATTGAACTCTAGTATCGTTCAACCAGACGCTCGGCTGTCTCCATTATTCTCCGACTACCAAGAGAGACTCTCTGCTTGTCGGAGATTTACGGAGACAGCCGAGCGTCTGGTTGAACGCTCTGGCGTAGGAATACATACGACTACAAAAAATATCTAAATTGTTCGTAGTATTTAAAATCTGATTATTTTAAAGGTATTTATAAATACGTTTTCTTGAAAAACAATGGTTCAGCATACATTACACCGCATTTATCTATTATTTCAAGAACTAGCTCTTGTCAGCGGTGATGATTTGTGCTTAGGTCCAAACACTGTTTCACTTTCGGTTTGCCAGAGTAACTGCATAGGAGAGTTGATTAAAATCAACTCCCAAAAAAATGGGGACTATGCGTGACCAGACCCTTATATAAGACTTTGATTCTTACATAGAATTGATATTGAAAATTTTCAAAAAAAATTATTTTCACAATATGAAATAAAATAGGTGATAAAATATTATTTTTTTAAAGCAACATACATGTATATCCTTTAAAAGAAACCGTCCTTTATGTGTGTTTTATTTATTTCTTAATTTAGATTCCTCATATTGTGTCAAGGCTGAACTGTTTTTTTTTCTATCATCGAAAATCCTTTCCTTCAGAATTTAGAAACGAATTATATATGACTGATGAAGTTTTGTAATTGGGCTCCCAATTTAAAGCGGTTGAAGGATATCCGTTGCCATTGGCTATTTTCTCTTTCAACATACATGTAGAAGATCAACCTAAAATAAATCATACATTCAATGTTAGCTGAATTTAAATCAAAGCAGCCCTGACCCATATTTCTTAATCATAGTTCTTCTTGAAAACTGTGTTTGAGTTAGTCAACCTGTCTAGGTCTAATACAGAATAATTTTATTGTAAAATATGGAAAATAAATATGATCATACTTCGAAATTAACCACTAAAATAGTCTTTGAACTAAATTCCTAAGGGGCTTCTTATGTCAGTATGGTCAGAAGGCATTGTTTTTACAAATTACAAAATCGGTCGATCTACTGACACAATTATTTTGAACGCTTCAATATCAGTATAACGTTAAAATAAAACTAGATTTTCTAGATATAGAACTACTTTGTTTAAAACAAAGAATGCGATTAATACTTTACATTTTAAAACGGATATAACCCCACTTAACCACCTTCTCCTAAATACTTCGTATTTTTACTACTGACGGAGCTCAAACGTCTTTTCTTATTTCGGTCTCTAATTGATGAGAGAAATTACTAACGATAAGTTAACATTTAGCCAGTACACTTTATAAGATGTTTAGAGTGAGGTATTTGAAAATCGTCTCTGAGAGATGATTATTTGCATGGTATGATATACAATCCAGTGTAAAGATAAACCGAGTTCTTATCGAATAACAATAAATGAATAGGTCGAATGAGTTCCAAACCCTAAGAGCAATAGGTCACCTAATCATGCCTATACCGTACATCTAGATTTAATCATATAATTATCAGAGTAAATTTCATCATTTTGATTTTCTGCTTTTTAGATATTTAATGATTAATCATTATCAATTTCACTTTGTCTTTAGTTAGTTTTTCTCTCTAACTAAAGACTAGGTCTATTGTTTGCGGTTTAGTGTTCTTGACAGGGTTGGCAGCAAAGTGGGAAATACTCATATTTTCAAGGACGGTGGCAACTACTGTTATTTCCCGGGAATTACTGGTATTTCCCAGGAGGTAGTAGGAAATAAAGTACAACTACATATCATATTAAGTCTTAATCAAATATGTTTTAATGTAGACAATCGTACACCTTCTTGGCTATGACATTTCATCTTAACAATTAAGTTTTGGCTAGCCAGTAATGCATTGGGTATCTACTTATGAATGCTAAAAACATGGTTCATTCATGCACCAGTGTTATTTGTTTTAAGACTTAAGTCGGGTATAGGTGCATCTATACAGTTATTGTTATAATAAATAATGTGAATGGCATTACCTCAGTATGCAACATACCTCAGAAGAAAGAGGCAATTAGCCCCACTCAAATTAAATATCTCCCCACAACAGGAGTACATGACTGTCAAGAGTAAGTTTGTTAAAACAACATGTATGATTGTTTGATTGTTGCTGGTAACACCTACAGCAATTGTAAAAGGATTTAAGTTTATTTTGTGTTCTGAACGATTATAAATACAAAACATGGGATTAAAAAAGCTGGAATGAAACGTGATGATTTGGAGAATTCAAGATTCATAATACTGACAGTGAAATGGCATAGCATGCTGAATATTGTGTTTATATTTAAGCTGATATCTTATTTTTTCTGTTTACATGTTTTACATTGAACAATTGAAACAATTAAATATTTTAAATTTGCATTTCCCAGTAATTGCTAGTATTTCCCACTTTAGTGAAAATAAGTAGTATTTACCAGGACAGGAAATACCGGTTTTAAACATTGGTAATTCCCAGCACCGGTATTTCCAGGCCATCCCTGTTTCTATGCAATGTGTTCGCTTTGTTTCAGGTGAAAATATCTAATTCCTGTGGATATCTTCATCATAATCAATTCATTCAATCACCGAATCACAAAATCGAATCACAAACAAAATCGAGTAGATTTATCTTAAAATGAAATTGAACTGATGGTTAAACTGGTTTGGTTTTCATACATTTTACCATAACATCTAAACAACATCGCTACTTCCTGTAGAAATGTGAGTCAAAATACACCCGTCGTATCTTTAATTTAAAAAAAAATGACCTTTCGCCAAGAGACCTCTCTGAAATTCGTTCATATTGACTAGGTCAACATAACCACTTTATTGTCTGCTAGCAATTTGTGGGAGAGAGCATGCATATTAAATCGCAATGACTCAATGACAAATTAAACAGTTATATGATCAAGTAATTAAGAAAATTAGTAAGCTGTTGAGTCTCACAAAAACACTCTTCGTGTTGTCCCCATACAATTGTCTCTCATAGCAATTATTGTCAACCTGGGAACCGCCGCTCCTCTCCTTTTAATTTGCATTTTACGAAAAAGAGGATCATACACAGTGGATGGTGATGAAATATTTAACATCTTTCCTCCTATAAATTGCTGGAGACACTGTTCATTATCACTTAGTGATACTTCTTCCCTCGATTTCTAAAGCATGTGAGACAGCTACAGACATGCAAACGTTACCCTC
This sequence comes from Magallana ariakensis, assembly GCA_020458035.1. Lineage (NCBI taxonomy): Eukaryota > Metazoa > Mollusca > Bivalvia > Ostreida > Ostreidae > Magallana > Magallana ariakensis. The sequence continues at coordinate 30,456,887 of CM035818.1, forward strand.
CTCCGAACCGATGCTTAAGGTATGCGCTTATATTTCATCTTGCATATAATTTCCTTTTCATTGTTACTTTGTATCATTTAGAGTTAAAGGATACTTCGCACTTATCATCTTCATTAAAAAGCAATAATTATGTGTAGACTCTTTATTCAACATGAGTCAATCATAACTAGATTGAAATGTTCAAGGCCTTCTAGATATTATGTCGGTTTCATCTATATTACAAGTTACATTTTCAATTGCTACTCAAAGTAAGCATTAACATATATTGTTATTTATATGTCTTTAACAGGAAAATAAATCATTAAGATAACGCTTGTACATTGATTTCTGTCCATTGAAAACAAGAGAAATTATGGTTGTACTTTAAATATTCCAAGAAATATTATACCTCCAGATCCTTTCCGAAACACTCTTATTAACTCAACTTATAGTTCGCTCTGCATCATATTCAAATTTATTCTACAACTGTACTGACAGAAAGGGAGAAAGACTGCTGTGTACTCAAGAAAACCTCCTTAAGTCATATTCTGAAGTTTTTCCTTTCAGAAAAAGCATCATCATAGTGTCTTGTTTCGTTCATGTTTTTTCCGCGAGTGATAATTACTGGATGATCTGCGTGGAAAGTTCCTCATTTGTTTTTTATATGAGGCAGATATCACAATAGCCTTGAAATAAGCTTTAATCGGCTAATTTTCTGATTATTGCACTAGAAAAACAATTAACGTCCCAAGGAACTTTTCCAAGTGCAATTTCGTTATGTCGAAAGTAAGAGATGCTACTCTGCTAAACCAAAGAGTTTATTTTAAAATGAAAAGTATATGCTTACTAACAAAGTTTATGGATTATGCCAAAAACCTCATCAAAGAAGTTAAGGCTTTTGAAAAAATAAAGTTAAATAAAATAGGAGACAACCTTTTTGGAATACATTAAATTCTTTGTATTTTAAAAATCATGTTTGCATTTTGCATTTGAAAAATACATTTATATTTTATATCTGGCTTATTTATAAAACCTGTTAGAAATGACAGTATTTCAGTGATTTAGTACGTATTGTTTGAAATTACTATAAGAAGAAAGATTTAGTGTTAGTTGTTGGTATTTTCTGAAAGAAAAGAAAACTTAGTGAATTAGTATCAACACTTTCTATTGACCTCTTGAAGATATTTTTAAACAGAAAATAGAATCCCAGTCTATATTAAGAAATTAAGGAAATAAAGATATTCGATACCGCTAGATTAACAACCATTCACATCTCCTTGTTTCACACTGGGGTATAATTTATTTAATAGCATGTCAGATTAGCTGGCAAATCTGCAAATTAACATGTATAATTACCATACACACCACAACATGTTGTCATCAGATTGTGTGTCATCTTGACGAGCAATTAGCTTATATAAATTGGTTTTTAGCGTTCAGAGTATACCCTCGGCGTCATATTCGATTACAACTCGTTAGAGATATTTTTACCGGTGTCTACCAAGATTAATGGTTTCACCGAAATAAATGCCTTTTTCTCACTTAGCAGTATCAAAACTAGTTTACATTTTGAAAGATAAAAGGAAAGAAAAAACCCGGCAAAACTAGATCAAGAAATGATGCTATTGTTTGATAATTAATATTACACTATAATCTATTCTTGTTTGTTTGACGAGATGCCACATATACATGTACTGAACAAAAAAATAAACTCTCAGATATAAGGTAACGGTAAACTAAAATCTAAAATATAAATAAATGGTGTTTAAAACTCTGGTAAATTGTAATATTACCTTTTTAAAACCTTCTTAAACAAAGTTTTCAAGTTTTATGTCGGTTCGGTTTTAATCTTAAAGGTCAAGCTAAGGTTAAAAAAGCAAAACAAGATAGAAATGGTAAAAGACACAAATAAGTATTTTTGTTAGGCTAATGATATGCTTTATGTCTTAGATATACGTTAATAATACTGATATAGGCCACACATGTTGCTGCTCGTCACTGTCTCAAATATCAAATGTTTAATCAATTAAACAATTATTATTTTACTGCTTTTGACGTGTCACAAGAGAATCTCTTGTTTATTGTTCGCATAAAAACACCTTATCTAGTTGACATAGCGTAATTATCATCAAAATTATGGTGACTAAAAATATAATACCTTGGTGAGAAGTGGCGATTCCACTGGGATGTTTAAATGTCGATGGTTGACAGATGAGAGTAGCATAAAATTGATCGAATTCAATTAGACAAGTGCCTATGCAGTTGGGAAATACGAATCTTACAGTTTGCAACAATCCTGTTGCATGCCTGCTCAGCTAATTTTACAACGTTACACATGATGTATATATATTTATTTATTTATTTATTTTAATGAACAAGTTAATCTTATATGGTAAATGAACAGATACTTTTAGTAACATGCTCGATTGAAATATGGTTAAACGATAAGCATTTCTATAATACATGTATATATAGTTATAAAAAATAAATTTTCGAAACATCGAGAACCATTTGTTCATTTTATGAATTCAAAAGAGAAAAAAAAAACAAATAGAATCCTATGTTTTATTATATTTCTATCAAATTTTTATCATTCGTTGCAAAAAGCAAAAAGTCTGTTTCTTTCAATTTGAAAAGCCACATAATAATAAGATAATTCAAATTGATTTTGATTTGCTTAGATAAAAACTCATTCGATAATGAAAAATCTTATCGTATCTAGAGTTAAGATTCATATGGGGTTTTTTTTCGGATTATTTTACAGGTGATGTGTCAAAAAAGCCTCGGTGTAGTGTATGCCTTCAGCATCTTCTCCGTAGTGATAACATCGGTGTTTCCCCAGCCGGCCACAACAATTCTTTGTGAACGGAGATGTGAATCGTCCACGCCAAACTTAGCAAGGCTCAAATTACTGTGGCACAGGATGTCAAAAAGAATAGGCAAAGATGGTATGTCGCTTTTTTTTTCAATCTTTAGGGAGTAAGACTAGTAAGTGAGTCATTGTTTATTCAGATGCTACATGCCAATATAACAAATAAGTTTTCATAATATAATATTATATACAATATTAGCACCCTGCCTAAAAACATATGAAACACACATTAGGGTAATGTTATTGTTGATTATGTTCATCTACATTGTACAAAACTTACTAACCTGGTGTCCAATTTCATATGGGATACAAGAAGCAAAGAGTCTTAAATGAATATCAAATAGTTGTCATGTTTTTGTTCAAAACGGTGTGGGTCAAATATGTTCTCTGAAATTAAAAGGTGTTTTTTTTTTTACTTATCCGAGTCAGTCTGATTTTGAAGTATATCAAACTATATCAGTCTGACATTTTGTGCAATATTATATTGATGCTAAGATTAGTAATATCGGGCTGTCAATTGTAACATTTTAGCCTCCAAGTACAAAGAATACCCTTAGAAGTGTTACCAGATATTTTATTTTAATAATATAATCCTCTCAATCATATATTGATCGAAGATGCAAATGACCTCATCATATTTCCTTCTCATTACAGTTATAAAATATGTTTTAAACCAGTAAATGCAAAAGAAGGACAGGATATCACTTCATTTTACCTTGCAAAACATCATCGAATCAAGTTGATTATCGTATTTCATTCAAAATTGCACTAAAATATTACTAATATAAAATGACGTTAAAGAGAAATAATTTTTTTTTTTATAAAGGTTTATTAGACTATTAGTTGTCAGAAATAAGGAATGGGATACTACTGTTAGCATGATAAGATCCTATATATTCTTCATCTTTCGATTAAAAACCCTACATATTGTGTCTTCTTTGCCGAGTGACATTTGCGTCATTGCTATGTCAATCTTTTCTTACGCATAAGAAAAAAAAGACCTGATCAATTACAACAACGTTCTTGTGTACCACCACCAAACACGTTCAATACTGATAAACATAAAACGATGGTTTGTACATTTGATGACATTGTAATAACAGCATGTATTTGTGCGCATTTGGATTTTGACCTTGGTTTTGGGGGTTGCCTTATTTGCAGTTCCCAGTTGACGGTGATTTGAAATTTGCCCCTTTTTTTTGCAGATATGTCGTTTGCGGCCTTTGTCCAGTCCCTGATCGCTGCCTCAGAAAGATACAGTCGACTGGAACCTGTGGGGAATTATTTGATTACTATGATTGACAGATATCAAGATTGTGTGAAAGCATGTGAGCATCAACATAGTAAGCGGGCCGAGGAACGCACCGCTGATTCGTATATTAGAAAACAAATTTGTATGTATCATTGTTATAGAATAGTCCCATTTTTTTGATATTTTAAATGCCTTACATCAAATAAATTTAATTTTCTCAAAATTCACAAAATTTACAATTAAGAATATCTCAAATCTGAAGAAGACTTTTGAAACAAAATTATTATGCCATTAATACGAAAAAATGACATATTTTACCTTTTTTTCCAGGTATTTCTAAAGGCTTGTGTTTATGACAAGAATACATAAAACGAACATTGAGAGCGACTTCTGTGAAGTGATCAGATCTACAACCAAACCGATTTAGAGACTGTATCAGATTTTTCAGAGTCTATATTTAGCTGTATAATGTTGACTATAGTAGCCATATGGATTTTGTTTCGACTCTTTCCTTTTACGTCATATGTTTTATATCAATATATATTTTCATTCTAAATGATAATGCTGAGCTTTAAAACAATATTAAAGTTATATTATATTGTGTCTGAAAATTGAAGTAAAAAATGATTGTTAAAAATGAATAAATACTTTCAGCCATGATTGATGTTTGATTTCATTTCTTTTTTTTTTTTTTTTTTTTTTGGACCTTTTAAAAGTATGTTTAAAAAAATAATAGCTATCTTTAAAAAGATTCTATCTGAAATAAGTGCTTTATTATCACGTTAATACGCTTAAAAAGACAAAACATTACAACAATATTATATCTTTAACATGTAATTTTTTTAAGAGTTTGATTTGAGATGGAAAATGAAAAAAAAAATCAATTTCACATATGTTATTAGCTTCCATACGGTATTTAAATAACTATAATACTTTTAACCAGAATAAAAAAAACTTGGAAATTAATATATTATATTAACAAACTTATAAGCGTCAGCAATGTATGAAAATGAAGTTGATACATGTATAAACGTACATGTATATTGTTGAATGACGTGGTCGTTTAAAGGTATATATATAATATTGACATCTACCGAGTATGATTCCCTCTATTTCTTACGGAAACTTATAGTTAATTCATAGCTCTATAGAAACATCCAGACTGAAATCTACACGCCCCGTTTATCGATTGGTCAAAATCTACAGCGGCTGGAACTGGACAGGAAACTGACAGGGCTGAATTCGACACGCCCTGTTTATCGATTGGTCGAAACCTACAGCAAACTAAGAAAAATCACGGACTGCACGAAATAATCATAATGATGTCAGACTCAAAGTCTCTCAGAAGACGATTTGGCTGTTTCTGTTAGCTAACGTATTGATGTACATTAACAGTAATTTAGTGAATTTAACTTACTTTTTTATCATCAATTTATTAATTAGTTAAAATAAAGATGTAAATATAAACAATAAAATGCTTTCTTGATGATTCATGCGGGTTATGAAGGTAGCGATCATTGCAGAAAAATTGACATAACCCGCTAAGGCAGGTTATGTATTTTTTCTGCAATGTCGCCACCTTCATATCCCGCATGAATCACCAAAGAAAGCATTTTATTGTTTAAATGTGGAGTATTTGGAGTAAAATTTTTGCCATGACTTTGAGTTAAAAAAAATATACATCATGCTTCTTATAATTAGACATTTCACAAACTCTAGACTCATAAAACATGTTTTATCTCTAGTTATTTGTCTCTAAACTTTGCTACACGTCTGATGAATAATAATGTGATGTAATGTGCTATAATTCCACTGCGCTAGAGTGCGGGAAAACCCAGCATTTAACAATTATTCCTTTTGAAGGAATGATCGACATGTAATATCATTGGTCAGCTCTGTTTATGTAATACGAAAGCATTACGCTACATAAAATAAACATGATAAATAAGTAATTATATAGCACCGTTTTGTTGATTTCCGAAATAGCAAGGCATGAATAAGCTTTACTTTTAGAAAACGAATTATACTTCCGAGAAATATTCTTATGCATATGTGAAGAAAACGTAATTTGAATCATTATATATGTAACTGTATAAATGTTTTACTTTCAAGGCAAACGGATAATAGTAACGTTTTAATAATCAACGTGTAATTAAAGATCTAAATAAGGTTGTAATTGTATAGTAAATAAAGTAGTGCAAGTCGCAATGCGTGCGCATAAAGTAAAATTTGCTGGATGCAATTTATGGACTCAACTGTGATCGGCCGAAGCCGATCACAAAAACATGATGGAAGAACAGTTTGCTTACAAATTAGAATCATATATTTCATGTCTTTAATTAGATAGTTCTTATATCAGATGATACTCGAAGCATTATTATTTCGATATTCATTAATTTAGAACGATATAAATTGTAAATTCTGTGTAATGAAGATGAAACACGATTTTAGCACCATCGACACGGTAAACGGAGTAAATACCCCTCTCCCTGAGGAATGCATGTACTAAGAGTGTTTATTAATTCCTTATTCAAAAATTCTTCTAAACGAAAATCCACTTTTGGTTTATAACAGTAAACTTATAAAGTAAAGACACAGAACACATGGACCACGAACTGACTATAAAATAGCAAAACTCCTACAACTTTACGATCACTGATGATGAAAACTTAAGTTTAATTCGGCTTAAATTTAAGTTTAATTCGGCTTACATTCCTATTCCACCAATCTACATGGTCTCCGTTGACGATCTCCCCTTTGTTCCTATCATTGTCAGTTTGTCTCTTTTTTCTTTTCTTGCCAAATCTGTCAAACTTAAATGCCTACCCCTCTTTTTCGTCCTCGCCATTGTTGTTGATAGACCGAGATGGATGTCACGTGACCCATTTAAGGCGGGGTTATTCAAATCCTTTTATTTTTTTACCGGCTCGTAAAAAATATTTTTTTTTTATTTCTTGTATCTTTGTTATACGATTGACTTATTCATCGTAATTTATGTGAAAGTCCAATCTTTAAATAAAGTAACGAAGCAATCAATCAGATCTTATTATTGTTATTCACAAAAAATACGCCACATATACCTTTAGGTACATTAGCTTCTTTTTTGTCACTTGCTGTATTAGATATATTACTGTGCACATTATATCGTCTAGATGTGTATCTACCAGTTGATGTATGCATAGATTAATAAATAATGATCAGGATAAAGGTGGATAAATTGACTGCACTTGGAAATGAAAATACGAACAATTTGATTTGTCGAGTCAGGACATATGGTCACCTACGTAATGCACAAACTGCTGACGCTTACGCGGGGTATGTAATTTGTCTGCACGGCCTGGATTGTTATAAGATAGACGACATCCAAAATAAAGCATTCAACGCTTATATTTATATTTATTTTGATGTTTTTTGTATGAAATAGTTTGCAAATTTGCATTAAAGCTATTATTTATATAAAATTATCTTTTATCATGGATAAAAAAAATGACAATAACAAACCGTCTACCATCTCAAAAATCCATAAAACGAAATACAAATTCAAAGCAGAGCAACACGGACCTCCTAGATAGAAGTAGAATCAGGTGCCATGTAGGAGTGAGCATCCTCTGCTGACCGGTCACACCCGCCGTGTGCTCTTTGTCGTAATCGGGAAAATAAAAAGCGCAAAAGTCCGTAGACAATTAGGTAATTAATTATGGCCTAACAATTAGTATGAAAAACGTCAGTCAGCATGCGACTCAATGGAAGATTGTATTTGCTGACAAGGTCGTTGTATCGACCATAGAACTTACGAAAAGATGACTTTAAACGAAACTGTTGATAGTCCGGTTTTATCAACTTGTTTGTCAGTAGCTTGCCTCGTCTTAGAAATTGTTCAAACGAAGAGCATGCCCATGCGTATCGAATTAAATGAGAGATAAAAACACCATATGCAGGTGATGAAGGTATATTGCTACATAAGTAAGGAAAGTTGACTATAGAAAAATTGAAGTCATCGCGTTTATCATAAAGTTTTGTTGTTAGGTTACCATCAATGTCCATTTCCAGTAAAATATCCAAATATGAAACAGATGACGCTGACTCTGTGGTATCTTTTATTTCAAGTTCACTGGGATATATCGAGTCGAAGTAAGTATGGAAATAACAATTGTTAATTGATAATACGTCGTCGATATACCTAAATGTTGAGTTGAAGGCCACAGCGAGTGATTTATTTTTTTCACGTACAAGTTTTTGAATAAATTCTGCTTCATAAGAATACAAAAATAGGTCTGCTAACAATGGGACACAATTGGTACCCATGGGAATTCCAACAGATTGTTGGAAGACTTGATTTCCAAAAACTACATAGATGTTGTCTATCAGAAATTCAACCATATGAATATATGGATATGAATAATAGATGGAACAGCCATATAACATTTAGTGAGCTGCTGTCGCTCCATATATATTGCCAGAAACTTTGCCGGGAAAACTCTTTTAAAGTACATATCAAATTGGTTTGGTACTAGTTTTAACGTTTCAATAAATCTATAATATTTTTCTTCAGAACGCAGAATGACGTTTACTTGTTGTTCATATACCGTGATAAGGATTGTATTGTGATATTAAACACAAACTGCCATAGATTTCCAATGCAAACATAAGGCGTAATATACACTGAATGTAGATATTGAAAACATAATGGAAACAAACTTTAAAAGCACAAAACCAAAGGTAACAAACCTTAGGTTTTCTGCTTTTAAAGTTTGTGAAGTTTTAAAGCATGTAACGAGCAGGTGACAAGCCGAGCATACTCTTAAGAATCTAAAGAATCGTCAGCTCTATATCGCATACTTAATTTGACATGGATATGGCATTCAAATTGGTTAACAAAAATAAAAAAAGAGATAGCAGCGTGCCATTTTGACTCCCTCTGAATTTGCCAAACAATAGACAAGTTGAACCCTTTGTGGACATGAAGACTGATTATTTGCTCAATGTAATGGCCCAAAATCATATATTAAAGTTACTTCAATGATTTTAGATTTTAACAGCAGTAGTCTTAACACTCTTAAAACTTCAAATCATTGTAATTGTTGTGCATGCCCGTCGATCTATTTCACTGAACAACAAATTAGTATTACTTAGATATTAATATTAGAGCATTTTTTAAAATAAAGGATAATAAAATTGAGGATATTTTTCGTACCTTTCTGATTACACTTAATCAAGAGCATGACGAGAAAATATAACATCCAGATAAAAGGAGGATCCTAAGTATAAAATTATCCTTTCTTCTAAAAGACTATCTAAGGCTGACTAGCCTTCCTGCTCGTAGTGACAGTTGAATTCGTTGATTGGAATTTGCATTTTTTAATTGGAATTTCATAAAAGCTTATTTTATAAACAAAACAGCATTCTCTCTCTCTCTCTCTCTCTCTCTCTCTCTCTCTCTCTCTCTCTCTCTCTCTCTCTCTCAGAGAAATCGTCATAAAAGCTGTATTAAAGTAAGAAAAATTCTGATTGCAAAAGAATTCTTTATGAAAAAAAATAATAATGTGAAACAATAAACCGTTCCTGCATATTGTGTTTAGTATCCTCCTATTTCAATACCAACAAGCATTAACCTATATTGTCTGTCTTTATGAAGTGATGTGCTAAAAACACTGCATGTCATAGAAAAAAGCGTACTTTCCAACAATAATATCCATGAGAAGCTTCCAGATGTCAATTAATCACGTACAAATCATGGTCCACAGGATTGTTTAAATGATTACTATATTCTTATGTGAAAGCTTTCTGAAAGGTTTCAGTCGATTTTAGAAGAGTGCATGTAGGGTTATCTGTCTTAAGTTTTTCTCAGGGAGACCTTAGAAGGAAGAGTACAATGAAATTAGGTTACCAGAAGTATGGTCAATTGCAAAACCGAGTTTGAACCCGAAAGATAATGTGTAAGGCAAAACATTATAAAAAGGAAGAACACAAACTTTTTAATTTGTTTACAAAAACAAATTCCAAGCAACCTGCATCAGCAACACTTGTTACTAAACAGTAAGTCGGCACGAATAAAAAAACCGTTTTACACAATAACGTTTTTTCTTTTTATGGAATCACAGTAAGTCCCCTTAGATCCTCTTAAAATTTCAGAGCAGTTATACACCTATTGTCATTGTTGTGTCAGCGTAATGTCAGCGTTGTGGCAGTATTGTGTCAGCAATCTATGAACACATTAAAAAATTAAAACAACAGTCAAAATGTGTAATTAGAATGTTTTAAAAATTAAAATCTTTTTAGAAGTAAAGAATTATTTTACTGAGGAGTTTTTATGGGGTATGTAAATTTATTTTAACTCATCAATCAACCATTTTTATGGCGCAAGATGTTGAATAAAAGTTTTGTTAGTCAGTGAGTCTGGGGTTTTTTTCTTCAAAAATTCGTCCAGAGTTTTAGCTTCTTACATCTATTCAATTGTCATAAAAATGTTTTCTCGCATTTTCATTAACACTTTAATTTGGTTTTAAATATTCTGCTCAAACATGTAGTACCAAGTTGGACATCATAATGATTATGGCATTGCGAAAGAGGCATTTCTTACCTCTTCTAAAGGGCACTTTCAGAAAGTACCTGTAAGTTTTAAGATAGAATGACGTCTAGAGCGTTAAAAACTAATGTTTTTATTTGTGTATCTAACTTGGTAAGTGAGATATTTACTTTTGAACATTGTCATCCGACAGGATATTGAAACATCATATACCAATTATTATACGTAGAGCAATTGCTTCTTCTTTTTTTAAATGCTTTAAAAATGACACTTTGGCAATGACACATTTACCTGGCCTTGTGTTTAAAATATGTGTATTCCTAAAATAGTATCTGATCAAATCTAAAATCCAAGCATGCATATTTTTTACACATGAATAACACAAACATTTCGTTTCATTACTTTCTAATTCTAGATGAAATGGGGAGGGCGTGCTTTTGGATATACCTTTCCAATGCTACATTGGGTTTTTTTATCAACGCCTCTCATCAAAGATTCAGAATTCTTCATCTACATCAAGTATCTGATTATACTTGACCTGTTTTGGACTTTGATCTTTGGTGAGCGCTGATAGGATAAACTTGCTTCTTTTTATTTTTTATTTTTTCTATTTTTTCATGATAGATATTTTTTAGGTTGACTCTTAGATCTGATTAACAAGACGATATGTTGTATACTTAGTCGGCATAATATCATTCTACTATCATGTTATTTGTAGTCAATAAATAAAAATAAATTGCTCTTTGTATATCTTGTAATCATTTACATATCTGAATAATTTGTTAACAATGATTGTCTGGTCTGTTATTAAATATCATTATACTAAATACTAAATAAGCATCTTTCTATACCAACTAAACAAGTACGCATTTTTTGTGCAGGCAGTTTTTTATGACAACTATTTTGTTCATAATAGTATGTGTAGAACGGGTTCTATTCTATTCATTTCGTCTTATAAAACTTTCATTGCCTCTAAATTCTCATTTTTAAAGCATATACGACAGTGTAAATATAAAGTGAGTTTAGAATGTGTATTAACGAGATGTTAAGTCTTTTTACCATGGATATGAGTGGCACGAATAACACAATAAGTCAAGGTAACGAGATTCTAAGTCGTTATAATGAGTAAACAACCTCATGGTAAGTTGTACATACGAAAACAACAAGTGGGCAGCACGACATACATACTATCAGTTCTACGTGCGAAACACGCAGTCATAATTACATTGTTATCGCGAAATACAAGTTTTGTAATAACGAGATATACGGTCGTTATTCTGACTTCTTATCCCATATGTATGGCTAACATGAAGTATCTGGTCGGCACTACTTAGTATATTTTTACATAAGACTTATTATCCAGTTGTTACAATCTACAACCACGTTTTGTTAGGCTTTTCTTCGTACGACTTATTTTGTTATACGACGTACCATTATGTACGAGTTAACAACTTTTTATTTTGAATAAATTATCATATCCTTTTTACAACCTGAGACTGAGATTTATAATGTCGTCTTTTGAATTATTATCTCCTTATATTAAATTGTTATGTCGTATGTACGATTTAAAATACGTCACAATTTCCACTTATTATTCTTTTAAATGCCACTTAAAACTTAATTTGCACTACACATACAAAACATTCAGTGATACCAGCAAGATGTTTTAATAATTTTTAAAAGTCATTTAATTCCTTTTTAATGAAATGGTTATTATTATTGAAAACTACTACATGTAATTAAAGTTAATGAAAGGAATACATTTAACATCTATTGTTCACTGATAATGCTGTCAGATCAGAATAACAAGCGGTGAACATCCAGCAACATATTGTTTAATCAATTTTCAAAAGCTATTATTATATATGTTTGTATTTCATTTATAATTAATTAAAAAATTAAAAACATGTTTTTTATGACGAGAGAAGATTGTTTATATGGAGCGATGATATGCATGTTACCTTACTTTTGGTTGATTATTAAAGGAAGAAAAAAATGCAAAACAAAAGAGAACAAAAAACAAAGCCAAAAAATTCTTACAAAAAACAAACTTATGTGGGAATACAAACCTGAATAAACAAAGTAGATACATTCATATTGAGTTCATCCATCCAGACTTTTTTGTGTCAAAATTCAAATGGTCTACGTAAGTTCTCTTACAAATGACATTCCGAAATATTAATTTTTCTGCCATCAATTCAAAGCAAAGAGCACATGATAGATACTAACTATGGATTTATCAATATACTCTTTTATAAGCCGCTTAGAAGGGCATCTCCTCCTTAAATGACAATACTTATTCTTAGTCATTAATATAAGTCTGTCTGTTCTTTAAGTGCACTTTTTAATGAACGTTTTATTGCATTGTGAAAAAATAGACTAAATAAATTTTCTTTAAAAATCTGTTAATGGCCCTTTTGTATAAAAAAAAAAGCATAGTGTCAAGCACTTTAGTGTTTTGTAAATAAATTATTCATTATACACTTTTGTCAGCAATACTTGACTAAAATAAAGATATGAAAAAAACAAACACCAGAATCAAATTAAAAAGGAAACATGAAATGATATTTGTTATGAAATACACCGAAGAGAGGAAGTGTGGAGAGGATAATTTTTTTTTAATGCAGATCTTTCCAAAATTTCTTTCTTACCAACAAAATCTATGAAATAATGCTGTATGCCTGATAAGATAAAGGGTCCTGTGAGGGCACTTAAAGCTTTGGGTGGTTTTTACCTTGGATTGATCTTTAGTGTGACCAGTTTTCACTTAACATAAGATGTCCAAGTTGCTTGGTGATTCAAATGACAGAAAAAAGGATTGGCTTTTGCTCCTTAGGGATTGAAGTAAAAAGATGACAAATAAGGAAATTATCATAACTAGATGAATCATATATCAAGATGTTTTTCTCGTAAAATGCTCGAAAATACAAATAGGAAGAAATCAACCTGTTTGAGATCAGAGCCTTGTCCTTCAAGTTAAGAAATTTGCATCTTGTATTAAAAAAAGAAAGAAATAATGGGACAATTAGTAAACAATCTGCTATCTGTGGTGACTTGAATGTAGATGACATGATATGCAGCTATTTCCACACAAAAAGGTATATTCCGCCTGATCTCTTATATTCATACTCTATTGGCTTTAACAATTAATGGACGTCAGTGCAGGTGGAATTGGACAACGGTACAAATCATTTCTTGACAAGAAATATTTATTGAAGGGCAATGAAATAAGCCCAATTACACTCTAGATCTTGTTTGTAACAATGTCATACAGAAATATCGAGAGAAAAAATACTGAAAAACATAATGTCCTTGGCCAAGCTGTTATAATTATTTACTAGCACAACAGTATACTGGTTGTCTGATTGAAAACCTCAACCATCAACCCGACCTAAGAACCTTGTATTGATAATATGTGTACTATTACTTCTTTTTGTATTAATATATAGTCCGTGCTCAGTCCGTGCTCATTTCATGCAATAGATGATAACATAACAGCCTACGTTACATAAATTGCTCTCTCTCTCTCTCTCTCTCTCTCTCTCTCTCTCATCGATGTTGTCAATGTTTTCACTGCGACAAAAACGCAATTTCTTTTAATCAAAATTTTGAATAGAAATAAAGATAAAATATAACTGATTTGTTTTTAATAAAAACGATATAAGAAGTGTTGTATTGACTTAATATTTATTTGTTTTGACCAAATATTGGGTACACATCATTTACAATGTATAGATCATATGATAGTATAAATAACGTAAATAAGCCAGAGATTTCAAAGATTGAAAAGTTCTACATATGTTCTAACCATTGCTAAGAAAGTGCATTGTTGCAATGTGAAATAATACTTCGAATAAGTCGCATATACGAAAAAAGTTGCAATAGAGAGTTTAATTATGATATATACAATACTTTTTTTTATTTCATTGATAAAAAAAATAAAACAAACATTGTTTTGGTACCCATAACCACACTGTATCACTAACTTTTACAAAAATAGTAAGATAGTTAGGTAAATAAACAAAGAAGGTCAATTATAGTTTTAAAAAATATGAAGAAAAGGTTTAGAAACCTCTTTTCTAGATATATAGCGTACTTCTAATTTTTGGACTCTGCACAGTGTGGATTTAATTTGTAATTTTCAAAGATCGACAGAAAAATGAAAACCCAATCGCTTAAATAATGTGGAGCCCATTCAAGTTTTCGCATAGAATGATTAAAACCAAGATTCATTATTTTTTCTTTTTACGGGAGATTTTTTTTCATTATGTTTTTAAAACGTCATAAATTTCGTATTAAGATACCTTTTAAGAACCCTTTAAAAATATTCATCAAACCCTGAGAAATCATAGGAAAAATAATATCTATCAGGTCTTGGTCAAAAAGCTCTGAGTCCGACTTGTTTACGCAAACGTTCGACTAGGTATCTCTTGTAGCACTGGAATTTTCGATTGACAGCAACATTCCTCATTACGATACCGTTTGGTAGTTTGACAAATTCAAAGCAAAGTTCGAACAAATAAACACTTTCAACGAAGAAACTATTTACATACATCACAACTGTTGCTGTTAAAGGGGCATGGTCGCGATTTTGACCAAATTTTATTTTTCCATTTTTATAGTTTACAATGCTTTAGTAATGCATTTCTAATGATCAAAATTTGATTGTTGATCGTAAAATTATAAGCAAGATACAAACTCAATTCCTTGCTATGTAAACAAGATCCGTGCCTTGTTTTTGTTTACATTGGTACATAAACTGGTTAAAGTTTTCTTTGAAGCTGATTTTTCTTTTGCTTATTCGTTTTAATAAATAAATAAACAATTGCATGTGTTCGGCACATTCATATGAGGTCAAAATATGGAATATTCAAAATGTAAACAAAAACATCACCAAAGCTTTGTTTACATATTAGGGAATTGTGAACTATGTATCTTGCTTACAACTCGACGACTGACCTCAAATTTTGGTTGTCTATTTAAAATGCTTAACTGAAGCATTGTAAACTTAAAAAACAAAAAAAAAATAGTTTTTGACCAAAATCGTGACTATGCCCCTTTAATTTATTAAGAATACTGTCTGTGCGATGTTAAATCAAATTGTTTTAACTGTTGCATCCTGAAATTGGATTACACATGTAGGTTCAGTAAAAAAACTTACCTCAATTATAAGTTAACAGATTCGTGATAGAGTTGGAATCATCAAATATCTTGCTTTGTTAGCAACTGAACCATATTTTATAAAACTGCCTTCATATTTGTCAAAAGATATCTCTTCTTCAGACTATAATAAGATTGGACGTACATGTATAGCAATCTTGTTATTGCTGTTGCAAAAGACTATTACAATTTAGGCTTATGATAATCTTATGAAACACTTAGTCCGCTGTGAAGACGAAATAAAAATAGAAAAATTTTAGTGTATTCAAATTAGGAAACAATATGCCTGGAAACAAAAATGTCAACAAGTATAGCGTTTCTCCCATACTGATCTTAAAGCTGCTTGGTCCGATATTTTGGTTATTACAGTATCAAATAATTTTCATACAAACCAATCATCTTAGAAAGTTACGGACTTTCTCCTATTTACACCATCAGAATCGGTCTCCTTTCAAAGTTAGAAATATTTAAACGAAATTAAAACAATTCCTTTTTTGGCAAACGTAAAAACAACCCAAAATGCATCAGGGAAATGTTTAGAAAAGGAAACCGTTTAGTTTCGTCCCCCGAATGATTGGGTTTATACACCCCGCATATAATGCATCGATTGTAAACAAAGCAAAATTCAGAAATATTAGCGAAAAAAGATATACACAAGTAATATTTAATTTTCCTGAACATTACGACCTTTATGTTTAGCGTTGTCAAAGTCGTAATACAACCATATACTGGTCTCGGCGTTTTGGAAAAATTTTAACATGAGGTGAAATAACGCGATACCCTTTTATGTCGTTTGTTAACAAAATTTGTACATAATTGTTTTCATTGAAATTTGGTTTAATTAAACGGGAAAACTACTGCAATGTCCATTATTATACAAATACTCAGCATAACCATCGTTGAAAAGCGTACACATAAAATCGGACCAAGCAGCTTTTATCATTAGATATCTTTGTGGAATTGGACAAATGATAAAGATTATACACTTTTGCAATAACATTGATATACAATAACACTTTTGTGTCAGCAGAAACAAAATTTGCTTTATTTACCCAAAATAAAACTTAGAATGTTGTTTTATATATAAATTTCAATACAAAGAAATGTAACTCTTCTGCTTAACAAGATATCTCCCGACTCGAAAAATCAATTATCATCCACGTTTTCTCTTTTCTAAGAAAGAAAGGCGTGAGTCTGTTATAACTTTAATAACAACATAACTTCACTTGAGATACATATACTTGGCAGTATTCAAAATATCACTTTTAAATGGCTTACGCTTTTAGTTGCAATCTATACTTATAAATTAAGGCATTTTGCCAATAAACTTCGAAATGCCTGCACCCGAGTAACTGCTCACACCTTTGGCATTTCAACACGTGTGAGTTGATGTCCGTAAGCTATAATTGAATTTTAGCTGATAAGTAATTATTGTAAGATAAATTAAAAACCTACTTTCATTTTCGATAAACCAGCCCGAAATAGCAAATATGTGAGTAAGGTGGTGGACACGCTTTGGCGGATCCAAGTCAGTGGGAGTTTGCATCAAAAAATATACTTACAATGAAATAATATTGAATGATTATGTAAAGAGTGAATATATATCCTGGGAACCTATTTCGGGTATACATAAGAATTGAGATTTGACAAATGTTGAATAAATAAAATGAGCCAATTCGTTTCTTGAATGTGCGATTTGGCTAATTAACGTCATGTTGGAGAATGTAGGATGAATCACCATGCTTTGTGGGCAGATCGGACATCTGGTTAATACAACAAAGTTAATAAATAAAATGGGCCAATAGATGCGATTTTATTTTTGATGGAAAGAACTTTACAGAACGGGATGCCAAAAAATGGGGTTGACTAATTAACACTATGGCGAAAAGTGCGTACACGTTTTTAAATAACATATACATGTTTTATACCACGGTAAACCTTATAAATTAATTTGTTGACAGTGTTTTATCTAAATTTCTTATTTTGGGCAATAATAAATGAAATTTGACATAAAGAACAAAGTTCTAAGAAGAGATACCACGCTCTATACACCCACACTCTGGTTTGAAATAAGATAATAGTCTATTTTTTTTCCAGTCAGCTGCAACAAAAAGAATTAAGGCCATGTACATGTTCATGTGTATATACTCCATTTCAGCTTAGATTTTCATCCCTGTCCTCTCCTCTAAATTTTCAGCCACGCAGTTGCTTTTTTATTTCAATTTTTTAGAATATTTTAAGAAAAGCGATTAAGAAATATTTCGGACACAATATTAATACATAGAAAAATGAACAAAAAAACCTGGTTCAACATATTAAGCATTGTATTATAATATGTGAGTATAATATTGCTTGCGCGGGATATCATCTAGTATATTTTTATTTTTAACATTTTTAAGTTACTTTGTCTATGATAACACTATGTACAAATAGATCTTGAAATGTATAGTCCAACTCATTTTATCAATGACTATTTTAAAGGGGCATGGTCAAGATTTTGGTCAAATTCTATTTTTTCTGTTTTTATTATTTACAATGCTTTAGGAATGCATTTCCAATGATGAAAAAATGACGATAACAAACCGTCAACAATCTCAAAAATCCATAAAACGAAATACAAATTCAAGGCAGAGCAACACGGACCTCCAAGATAGAGGTAGGATCAGGTGCCTAGGAAGAGTGAGCATCCTCTGCTGACCGGTCACACCCGCCGTGTGCTCTTTGTCGTAATCGGGAAAATAAAAACCGCAAAAGTCCGTAGATAATTAGGTAATTAATTATGGTCTAACAATTAGTATGAAAAACATCAGTCAGCATGCGACTCAGTGAAAGATTGTATTTGCTGACAAGGTCGTCGTATCGACAATAGAACTTACGAAAAGATGACTTTAAACGACACTGTTGATAGTCCTGTTTTATCAACTTGTTTGTCAGTAGCTTGCCTCGTCTTCGAAACTGTTCATACGAAGAGCATGCCCTTGCGTATTGAATTAACTGAGAGACAAAAACACCATATGCATGTGATGAATGATCAAATGAATTTTGAGAGTCAGTCGTAGAGTTAGCAAGATACAGGACTCACAATTCTTTGTCATGTAAACAATTGCAAGGCTCGTGTTATTTGTTTACATAAGTTCAATATACCAGTAAAAATTTGTTTCAAGCTGATTTATATATTTTCTTATTCAATTTAAGCATAAATAAACAGTTTCTAACGTTTAACACATTTATTTTAGGTCTAAAACTTGATTATTATCTTCAACATTAAAAATGTAAACGAAAGCTTTGTTTACATAGTTCTGTAACTCGGTTATAACTCAACGAAAGACACTCAAATTTTGGTTGCGTAATAAAAATGCCTTACTGAAGCGTTGTAAAAATTAAAATCGGAAAATTAATTTTTGACCAAAATCGTGTCCATGCCCCTTTAAATATACATGTAAATTTAAATCGTAACAAGGATGTAAATACTAACTGTTATTTATTTAAATAAAAAAATAAATCGAAATATGTCTCTGATCGTACAATTGCTGAAAATTAAATAAATATAAATAATAAAGATTAATTTTTTTAATATTTTGAGGTAATTAAAGACGATCAAAGCCGTCTGGTTTTCTTAGATACGGTCGTTGGTAATCAAATCTAATATCATAAAGTCCATCCGGCTTTATTAAATTTAATCACCCCGACAAAAATTTGATCATCTCATAATACTCAAAGAATGATTCCGTATTCCTTAAATTAATCATTCATGTGCTATTCGAGGTTTCTGACTGGATAAACATGCAAATAAGACAGAAAATGTGCCTTCCCTGGTGCCAACAAACATGTTGGACTACAAAACTTACCAAACTTCCGAAATTAATTATTATTTTATTTGTACGATTTCTCCCTCGTAAAAAAAGACGTCAATACTAGTGTATGGTAATCCCATAATAACACTGCTGATTGATATTTGTCGTAGACAATTAGACAAAACGAAAAGACAATAATTAAGGAATCAATTATAGCTACCGATTTTATACGAATTTAAATTGGGTATGGATGGATTTAAGTTTTAAATTGTTCCAGCACAGTTTATATTCGTATAAATCTAAAGTATATCAATTTTATTCAGCTTTATTACTAATAATTTAAATTTTTTAAACAAGAAGAAATTGTTTTTAGAGAAACCGCACTCCTTTTAACAAAAGATTGCTCAAAAACGTTATGAGGACAGTTTAAGTAAGTAATGTAAAGTCAAATCCAATCGATGATTTTGAAAATCGCAATATTTACCTTTTGTACTATTTTCAGATCAAATATAAAAATGAAAATGTGATTCAATTGTACCTATTCCCCATTTTTGAACAACAAAGATATTTTGAGTTCTTTATAAAATATATACAGGTAAAAAAGTACTGAGAAATATTTATTAGATAATATAGTTGCATGCCCTCTTTCTAACTGGAGTTTTCTTTTGAAATCCGTGATCTCTTTGAGAGAAATTTCGTTCACGTTTAAGACATTTCTTTGTTAATATGATATAACTCTCAAATTAAAAAAAACCCTCTTTATATCTTGAATTGAACATAAATGGAAAGCTATATCTTTTATTTGCCAATTTTCGTTTAGGACCCTAAAAAGAAGCAACAGGATCCTTAGTAGGTGTACGCACGAGAAAGGCCCACCACTGACTTCTTCAGTTGTCTATGGTGCTAAAAATATGAAGAATGATGATATTTCAAATCTTTCTCTTGAACTAGAAATATCTCGACAAAGAATCCAGTCCTTTAATCATTACCCTTGTATCTATTCTATTACTGTCCTGTTAAGTACCTAAAAGTATGAAACAACGTTGAAATCAGAACAAAAATACAAGTGTAATAATAATAAAATGGTTCTTTATTGGTTTAAACTTAAACCTGATTGAACAAAATAAACAGGTTTGAATATTTATAACGAATGGAACAGACATATACATAAATGACATAACATTTTTTCTTTGATGAAAACAATAAAAAACATCAAATTAAATCATGAAATTATGATGCTGTTACAATAAAACTAAATAAATAGCTGTCTTGTCGTAAAATTTACATTTACGAATATTGATTATGATTTAAGGTTTTCGTGTTTTATTTCAATCACCATTACCGATATGCAAATCGGAGAAAAAATGATTATAGGATGAGTCGCTACCACCATTGTGGTCCCGAAAAATCCTCTCTGTCTCGACTGCTCATAAGAAATCCTGCAAAAATCAAGGCAGAAAAAATTAGATCTTAAAAATACAATAATCCAGTTATATTTATATAAAGAAAATATTCATACATGTAACTTTGAACGGTATTGAAAGTAAATTGATGCCATGTACAGTGTAAACGTGTGTCTTCGAGAAATATTAGTAATAAAATACACATCTGTGACACTTCAATGTACATCTATTTAAAAAATGGCTGTAAGATGTCTGTAATTTTTTTTTATCTTTGTGTTGTTATAAAACAATTAAATAGTTGTCATATAATTGTTGGAAACTGCTGTCTGTTCTTTTATAAAAGTAAGTCTTAAAAAGCACAATCTATTGTAAATTTGTGTACATGTATTTGGTTACCTAATAAACAATAGATTCTGGCTACTGATTTTTGTAATCTTACACTAAGCGTTTCTAAGACAAAAAGTAATTACACATACCGTCCGATCGAGGTTCTTGGTCATTTGAAGAAAATTCACTATCCCTTTTTCCAAATCTGTTGACAAACCAGAGTTAATTTTGTAGTTTATCCCAAAATCGTAGATACAAAAATACTACTACTTAAAGGGACATGGTCACGATTTTGGTCAAAAATTATTTTTCCGATTTTAAAAATTTTTACAACACTTCAGCAAGGCATTTTTAATAGGCAATCAAAATCTGAGTGTCTTTCGTTGCGTTATAAGCAAGTTGCAGAGCTTACAATTTTTTGCTATGTAAACAACGCTTTTGTTTACATTTTTAATGTTGAAGTGAAAATTCCCGTTTTAGACCTAAAATGAATGTGTTAAACGTTAGGAAATGTTTATTTATGCTTAAAATGAATAAGAAGATAGACAAATCAGCTTGAACAAGATTTTTTACTGGTATATTGAGCCTATGTAAACAAAAACAGGACACGAGCCTTGTTTACATGACAAAGATTTGTGCGCCCTCTTCTTGCTTATAACCCAACAATTGACTCTCAAATTCTATTTGATCATTAGAAATGCATTCTTAAAGCATTGTAAATAATAAAAACAAAAATATAAAATTTGACCAAAATCGTGACCATGCCCCTTTAAAAGAAATACATTATCTTTAAAACAGTTATAACATCTATTTTATCGCAATAATTCTTCAAACCAACTTTAAACACTTATTTTAAATGATAATAATCAGATTAAAAAACTGAACAATGTTTTCGTTTTAAAATGTACCCCCCCCCCCCCAAAAAAAAATCTCATTTCTAAATTATTAGTAAACTACAGAAGAGAAAATCCTTACCTCGGCCGTCCAACGATGGCATAGTAGTCATTGAGAGCTTTCAGGTATTGCCGGAGTTGTCCCGGGCTCCTAAAGTGAGAGGGTCTGCTGGGGGGTAGGAGGGAGTCATTGCCCAACACGGTCCACACTGAAAGCAGGGTCACCAGTAACACTGACAAAAGGGAGGACGTTTGCATAATACCTGAAGAGAGAGGCGACATTGCTATCACTTTGTGACACTGTTTGCTTATTGGTAACTAGAGTTTACGAGTCCAACGAGATTGCACTCAAATTAGTCTGTAATTTCTCAGCAGGTTTGGAGTTTGTATTTATGGTTTATGTTAAGATCGAAGCCATTAATGATTCTTTATGAAAACACAACCTTGAGAAATCGGTCTGCTCTCAAAGAACGTAATTTGATTGTAAATTAAAATTGACAATTAAATCGATAACTAGTAAAAATATTTTTCTTTAAGCTGAGTATTGATGATTTTAAAACAGGGAGATGACATTAGTTTTGTAGTTCACACTAGTATCATCTCCCTTTATAGTGGTCATAATAAGCTCTGTAACTCGTGCATATTAATCGCCAATTTTGACTATCACAAAACTATGTAGTATTTGGTTAGTGGTCGTAGGTGATTATAAACGACGGTCAATAGTTTCAGGGGGAAATGAAAATTTTAAAAGATTCAAGCATTGAAAGAAATATTTTGCTTGTACTAAAATAGTGGGAGCGTCATTCGATCCTACACCCAAATTGTGGGTTTTTTTTTTTAATTTTGATCAAATTAATCTGGAAAGAAAATCTGATAGGAGAAATACGAGGGTTTTTCGATATGTAGTGTGTATTGTAAGATATCTCAAAACTATTTGACTCAAATATTAAAATGAATATTATATCTCTTCAAAGTATCCCCCACGGTTTGAATTACATTTATTTATTTTAATTCCTGAATCCATTTCTGAAATGCGTCGTGGTACGTTGAAGAAACCTATATGAGGCTGAGCTTGAGCCAAGTGCTTGTAGGGACTTGTTACGATGACCTCATAAGAACTTTTTAAGTTTTGGGGAAAGGAAAAAGTCGCATGGGGATAGAGAGTATGGTGGGTGTGGCAAGACGGTAACCTTCGCCGACTTCAAAAATTGCTGCACAAGTTCAGATGTATGTGATGGAGCATTATCATGAGGTAGTGGAACATGCCTAAATCCTGACAAAGGGCGTCGTTTATGATCATATTTCTTGAGCTTTCTAGTATAACATCTCGGTAATACCGACGCGTAACACTTTTGCCCTTCAACACCGAAATTTGTACGGCTATTCCATCACATGAGAATATGCAATAAAGAACCTTTATCGTTCTTTCGGCAACTACAGACCTTATACCGTGTTTAGATAGCCATATTTTGTTCCAATTTTTCTTACTGTTTAAAAATAGTGAACCCATGTTTCGTCAATAGTAACAATATTTCCAAATTTTCTTTGATTGAATCTGGAAAACATTTTTGAGATATTGCTGGGTGTTGTTATTTTTTAAGTGAATCAATATAATATATGTTTACCTTATTTTGTTAAAAAAGCATTCAACTTAAAAGATGATACTTTAAAAATGATTCTCGGAATCAAAGGTAAACCTGTGCAAATTAGCGTTTTGTTACATGTAGTTAACCTACAATATACTATAGATCACTGAGCTACCCATATACTGTGAAATCATTTAATTTCGTGAGGGGCCAATTTTCGTGGATTGTGGGTTTTTTGCTTTTTCGTGGGGATGTAATTTCCTGGATGAGTCAGTTTTCAGTTTCAGTAGGTAAACCAAACCTTTTATAATTAGTTTTCGTTGAAATTGTAAATTCGTGGGTGAGGGCTACCCATGAATACCATGAATATTGAGCCACCACGAATTATAATGATTCCACAGTAATCATAAAAATATAATTAAATATGGAAACGATACCACAATGAAATCTGTAAATTTAAATCATTCATTTTAATCGAAGATGTGTGTGTACCTTTGGTACTATGATTATTGATGCCTAATGCGTTATAACTACGTACAGTTGTCTCAAAAACAAATGCAGGTGAACAATGTTTCTTATATTTCAATTTGCTCTGAAATGTTCAAACGTTGATCCAAGTGCAATTTTACAGATGCCATAAAATCATTAAAAGTCCGTGTAAAGTGACATAATACCGCACATTGAAAAATGATAATAACTTCTGAAGATACTAGACGGAGGGAGAGGAAAGGATAGACGCCACATGCCTCCGGCAACATTATTTCTATATCTTGACGTTTTGTTTTTAAAGTAATCCGAGTATCGCACTACGCCATAATACGGATTTTACAATATTGGTTCGACGTTTTAGATACCGGTATTGATTTTGCTCTACATCGCTGTTGTAAACAATGGCAATAATTAAGCAATAATTAAGCAATCAATAACGGTAATATATGTATTCTATGAGAGATAGAAATGATTAATGTTGAGAAACTCGATTCTGTTAAAGTAAAATGAAAAACAAAGTTTCTGATCAATCAGGATCTCAGGTATGTTTATATCTTCTTTGTTTTGATGCCCCCCCCCCCGAATTTTTCTTTTTCTTTTACAAAAAGCCGCTTTAAATTTAGAGACAAAAGCTATTTCGAATGTTATCAATCGTCAATTAATCAATGTTTAAATGATATCTAACATTGTTGACAGATCTAAGAAGAAAACTGTAGCAAAATGTGATTTTTACGGGGTTTTTTTCGTCAGGGTCTACTTGGTTTTCGTATTCTATTTTGATACCTCATGTCCATAAAGCGTACTTACTTACAACAATTTGCGAAAAATTATTGATGAGATATGGCTTAAATAAATGTTTATACTCTAGTTTGTATGTCCAATTTTAATTTTCCCAAAATTGGTTAATTATTTTTAGGAAAAACGGACGTCTGGCAAATTTCATCATTGTCAATAATTTTTGCAAGGGTACACCCGTCTGACAGGTAATAACAAAGAAACTAGCACGTAAACATACATATTTTCTTTTGTATATGTATTGCTAAAATGTATATCTATCATTTAAAGCTAAGCTCTTTTTTTAATGATTGAGCCCATTTAGTACCTAGTATAGGACTACCTTAAATCTATAATTCAGCATTACAAAGAATTTTGCAGAGATACTTTATTCACACTTATTTTAGGAGGGTTTTTCTTTCATTGAATAAATCATATCTCTTTCCGTATATAATAGAATAATTTATTCTATCAGAATATCATAAAGTCTTTTAAATTTGCAAAAGATTTAAATGAGTTGCAAAAAAAATAACATAGATATTGTATTAATCAAAATAAAACGTAATTATTCTGAAATATGATTTTTTTTGGTTTTGATCTGACAAAAAAGCTTAAGCTATTAATACTTCTGTATCATGAATCGATCAATTTATTAAAAATGTAAGCAAATGAACAAACAAAGTAATAAAAACTTTATAATAAGCATCTTACGACATCTTATCTCGATTTCAACAAATATTTTTTTGTAACTTACAAGAATTTTTATCATGATAATGAAACCCGGTACCCAGTTTGATTTGTTCAATCATATTTCTACCAATGTTTTTCTAATTCCGAGAAAATTCATCTGGTAAGAATAAGGTTTTTTTTGTAATAACGAGATATTTTCTTCGTTATCAGAAGATCTCTTCTTTTATTTTTTTTAATTTATTTTTTTAAATTAGGAAACAATTCAAATAAACTTGTATTATGAGTAAGGTTTCGGGTTATGTCACCGCTAATGTATCAACCATAATAAAGCATCTGTCTTAATTATTCGTGTTTAATATCATAAGTTCCATTTAGGGACAATGACAATTAGAACTTTGATTTTTCAAATATTAAAATGTGTTTCATTTATTATATCATTAACAAGTGTATATTTTTAATTCTTTGTAAACATACACTGCGGATTTTGATATTTTATCGAAAACTACAAAACAATAATGCAATCTATAATGCTCGAGTTTTAAAATGAATCCATGAATAACAAAATATGTTTTTGGTTTTAAGTTTGAAAGTTGTTTTTCCCTTAAGATGAAAGTCCCAAATCATACTCATCATTAGATCTAAATAAAGAAATAAATAATAAAATAAAATATACAGAAAAGTAATTTCGTGCATATGATAGCTTAGAAAACAATTACAGAGAAGTAATTTCAGGCAAATGATAGCTTAGAAAACAATCTTTGTTATTATCAAAGTTTATGTTCGATAATAATTTTGCTTTATTTCAATGGAAACATGATTTTTTTTTTTTTTACAAATTGATACCTCTGAGACTTTTCAAGAACCATTTCAACAAGAAGATTTTCAAATTCCTAAAACAAGTGATCATTTTAAACAAATGATAAATTGTTCTCATGTAACAAATATAGAAAACCAATCTTAAATGATTAACTAATCTATAGTGGAGCATCATGTTTTTGCGTTCAAACTCATCATGAACTAAATCACGGAATATGCCAGTTAAAAGTTTATTTTTTGCGCAACAATTTGAATATAATAATTAACTTAATATAACAGACAAAAGAAAAGTTT
The DNA here is from genome assembly GCA_020458035.1 of Magallana ariakensis. Taxonomy (NCBI): domain Eukaryota; kingdom Metazoa; phylum Mollusca; class Bivalvia; order Ostreida; family Ostreidae; genus Magallana; species Magallana ariakensis. Next base: position 30,483,742 of record CM035818.1, read on the forward strand.
CGCTTTCATTAAGCTATTGGGTACAGATATTGATTGCATGAGTATAAAGTAATAGATAATAACGCAAGACATTTCGTTTAAACCAATTAAAATGTTGTCAAAATGCAATTTTATCTCCGACGGATGTTGTTGTTTAACAAATTTTTAAAAATATTTTTCAAAATTTTGAATTTAATCAAAATTTAATAGAGTACTTTTATTACTTTTTACTTTGATGTTTAGAATATTGCGTCCCTACTTTCCTTCTAAAAAGAGGAAAAAATGTCAAAAAACTCCAGAGAAAACCTTCTTTCGATATTTTCATTATGGTTGAATAAACACCAAGTACATTAAAGGCGAAATACTTCAAAACAATGGAAGTATCGTTAAATAGTAATTAGAAAACATTGGATTGATTACACTTGGTATCTTTAATGTAAAAATAAAATTTGCCGAGAATGAGCCGGAAATACATCTTCCTGACAATCATCAATAAAAAGATAATAACGATAACAAAAAGAACCGACGGTACAGCAGTGAAAGGTCAGACTAATTGATTAAAAAATTCTTGGTAATTAAGCCTTCAGAAATGCAAGGATAGATAAACAAGCCAGTAGCTACCGAGATGAGTGAAGATAAAGAATATTTAATGACGTCATCTTTAAAAACCCAATTCAAATAATGATAGATCGTAAGATTTTATGAATTTATATAAATCAAACAATATTTACAATATAAGTAAGTTTTTTTGGTAATTAGAAATATGAATATATTTTAAAATGTTTTATATTCCGGTATGTTTAGGGCGTCTTCAAAAATGTTTTAATTTTATATAACTATATCATATTTAAAAAATTTTTAAACAGATCAGAGAGAAACAAAACATACTTTCAATATGATTTTCTACCTCTTTTCAAAACAAGTGATAAAACTTTAAACATCGATCTTTGCTATTTATTTTCAGAGAGTATTATAATTGTTTTTAAATAACGGTTAATAATAAAATATGCTTTTTGGAAAGGTTATATTGTGAGTACAACGTTGAATGTAAACAACTAAAAAAAAGGTATCGACAAATGGCGTTGTATGCTATAGTGAAAAAAAAACAGGCTTACCTTTCATGAGCTCCGTTTTTCGAGAAATGTTAAAGTTCTTAGTGAACAAGTAGAAGACGGATCGGAATTATAAACCTAAGAAAATCATGACGTCATCATAATTATCCAAGATTTCCCGCCGTTCTCTACCCCTCGTATTTTCAGCTGCATGGGTGTTCGTTAATTAAATGTTGTTAATATTCATGAAAACTATTTGTAATATTTTTGCCTTCACCCAATCCCATATACCAATTACAGAGAGAATTTGACGTACATCTAAATTTGAGGGTATTTGCCGTAAACGTAGACACCCCGCTGCGTCGTCTTTCTCTGTATTAAGTGATTTGCAAAAACGTCGATGCGACTTGTCAAGTACAGACAGCTTGAAGCCTAAATGACGATTCAAATCCCCTGTTACAAGTTCCTGCAATTTACAACTGTTTGCCTGGAATGTAGTGTTGCTGACGGACGACCGTCCTACTAGTTTGCATTTCCTGATGAGACGTTTTGCTAATGGAATAAAAAGGAAGAAACAAAATTGTTATATTGTTTTTCTTATCATTTGTTGCATAGAATATATCTTCGTGTTTTTTCCTACTTTTGTATCTAAACAGAAAAAAGATATTCTGGTTAAAAATGTACTTTTTCCTTTTGAAAATTGATTATTATTTTATTATTAGAGTTTACTTTTTTCAACAATAGAAACAAAGATATTTCACGTTATTGCAGTGTGCTAAATTATAGATCTTTGGAATTTATTATGTGAATTAGGTAGAAATCAACATTGTTGTATAAATTACATGTCAGGTACCTGTTTCACAAAACAATCTCATGACTAAAATCTAAAACCATTATAATGCTCTTTTTCTCGTCAATTGGTCTTCCGGTGGGAAAGTACCATCTCCTGGCATCTATTCAGAGCAAGTTTTTCCTGCTCTTACTACATTACTACTCGGGCATATTCACTTGCCGACTTTAATATAGTTTACACACACACACACACACACACACATATATATATATATATAAACTGTTGCATTTCCTATATTACTAAATTTGTTCACACCACACGGACTTCTTAGCTCGTACCTGCTAAATGGTCACAACTGAACGCATTCGTACAATTCTAGTGTTTGTAGAGATGCAAATGAAGAGGTAAATCGAGTAATCATACTAGGATTGTGATATACATGTACTTCGTAAAAGTACCTTTTATTTCTTTAGTTGGATATTTATAATCTAACATATGTTTTATTTCCAAGTTTATATAACCAACTTATTATATTTTAGACAGTTTGATTTAGTAATAGCACCACCCCACCAGTAAGAGATGTTAAATTGGCGCAAAGGCATTATTATTTCAAAGCATAAAACTCATTTAAAATTAAAACATAAACTATCCAAACATTAGAATATATGCAAAAAAGAAAACAGCCTCCGAGCAGCTATAGTTTGTTTAGGGTTTTTTTTACAATTTGCAATTAAAAAAAATAAGCATACACAAGCATTAAGTGTATGTAACTTAAGAATTGTAAAGAACTGATTTTTAACTTTTAATATAGTTCTGTGAAATGGAGGTGATAGATCGTATGATTGGCATAAGTCAGATCTTATGACAATCTTAAGATACAGTATGTCTTATGATATACTGTGGAATCATTAGAATTCGTGGTGGCTCAATGTTCGTGGTATTCGTGGGTAGCCCTCGACCAGGAATTTACATCTTCAACGAAAACTAATTTTAAAAGGTTTGGTTTACCTACTGAAACTGAAAACTGACTCATCCACGAAATTACATCCCCACGAACAAGCAAAGAACCCACTATCCACGAAAATTGACCCCCACGAAATTAAATGATTTCACAGTATCGCACGATACTTTTGTGAAACCCAGCCCTAGATATATAGTACATGCGTAATCCTTTAAACAAAACGTATAGCCCCATCATGTATATTTTTTGTCCACGCATATAGTTATTGTTACATCTCCTTTTACGTTTTTCCATCATGATATGTTTACATTTACACTCGGGGCACGTTTTGTACCTTGGATTTTTGTCAATTGTTGAATATCTTTTAAAACTAATATCTTCTAGTCAAATATCTTTTTGTTGAAGCTGTTTGTTAGAAGAAGGATTGTCTCTTATCTATATGTTGATTGCATATATGCTGTTGTTAATTAGTCATTTATATATGTTGAATAAACGATCAATCATATTCTTAAAGTGGTGTTTATGTTATGTGTTTGTAGGTATTTAGACATAAAAGCATTTATTGATATGGAAATAACCAAAATAAATTGCTTGGTACAGGGTGTCCCAGAATATCTTATATCATTTGAAATTAATATAAACAAAGTAAATAATGTTTGGTCAAAACTTGTAAATTGTGACTCATATAAAAAGTAAAATAGTTTAATTTTTCCCACAAAAATGTTTATGAGAAAACGTGCTTTTCATTGAATTTCTTTGGTTGAATTGAATTTTATTCAAAATGAATCGGACAAGATAGTTGGCATCATTCGTTTTAAAATTGCATTTTCAAACACAGACTCCAGATATAGTTGTACAAACAATGAAATAAGAATACCCTGGGGTAAAACAACTCAACAAGCAACGACTCTTTAAATAGTGAGAGAAGATTTGAGTAAATGGGATCCGTACAGTGGTTGTTGTATGGAACTTTACTCATCCAATTGACGTTGTCATTGATACAAAAGGACGTCATTTTGACGCACTTTCTTTTTTGTTGTGTTTTAGTAAACAATGCTGAATTTATCAAAAACTTGTGAATGTGTGTGAAATTTGTTGAGTGAAAATTTACATCACATACAGTTATGAAAATGCCTTTGATTCTTTGTTAAATTAATTTAATCAAACGTTATTCAAATAGTAAAATGTTATCAGATATTCTGGGACACCCTGTACTTGTACTCAGAAAATAGAAGACTCGTTTGTTGTCATAACATGCACATATGCATTTCAATCGAATTCAGAATTATAACGTACGTAGAACTTACATGTAATTGGACAGGTGATGGTTTTATTTAACGTTCTGTCGAATTTCCTTTCATTGTAGGTGAGCAGGTAGAATACATACTGTAAACCAAATTTTATTCGCGTGCGGGAAATATTCGCGAGATTCGCGAGAGCCTCATTGTCGCGAATATATCTTGCCGCGGACCAGTATAAACCATATAGTTGTAACGAAAAAACTGGTGTGGATAAGGCTTGTTCGCGAAAATTAGTTGCCGCGAACCAGTTCATCTCAGATAAATCGCGAAATAAAATCGTCGCGAACAATAGTCGGTTTACAGTATTGTCCTATGTGTTTTAAAAAGTGAACAATTTCTCTTGTTTTTGAAATTATTTGTTATTAAAGTCAGGCATTAAATTATTTAGATCTGGGTTCATTTATTCTTGGTAGAATTAAGAATACCAAGCTACCTACTTTGTAGTTTAGGGTTAAACCCAAAGTTGTTCTTTGAAAGGGGGTAGTTCTCCTTTTGTTAATTTTATGTATAACTATAGATGCGGGGAATTTTAAGGAAATTGTATTTCCAATTGTAATTAATTTGCTACTAATTTCCGTAAATCATATAGATGAAGGAATCGTGTAGGATTTGCACTTGTTTGTATGATGATTGCTTTGGTATCGATTATAATTCATTTAAATGTATCCGAACTGTGCTCAGACAATTTAATAGTTTTGCACTGTTAATTGAATAATTTAATATAAGATAGATAAAATAAATTGTACATGTAAATAATAAGCATATGAATTGTTGATACTTTTAGTGATATTTCAAATGTTTTCCACAATTCAATAAAGGTCATTAATGGATCAATTACCATTGGAATTACTACAGTAATTTCACCGAAGATTGTATGTTTCCTGGTTGTATTATTCTAACAAAGAACATTGAAAACCCAAAGTCAAGGTTAAATAATTAATTGATTTTCGTATGACAAAAACCTTCAATCTTTAATACTAGGAAGAATTTTCTGGTAGTCAAAAGCTCAGTTTTTACTGTAAAAGTTTTTAATTATTCTAATTATACCGGTGTTATGTAGTGCCTTTTCCCCCTAGCCATCTTTCTCCCGGGAAAAATGGCTATATAGCAGTTAGCAGTGTTGTTTTCCCCGGACAAATGGCTATGTAGCAGTTTTTCCATCACGGAAAGCTGACTATATAGTGGGTTTTCCCCTCTTTTATAGCCAGATTACCCCCATGGAAAACCTACTATATAGTAGATTTTCCCCCTGTTTTACATTCCGGTCATGTTTATGGCGGATCATTCGTGACTATAATTTGCAATAGTTGAGATGATAGTGATTACTTATCATAATTAAGAGTAATAAATGCATTTATAAGTACATAGTATAAAATACATGTTGTTTTACCCCTGATATGAACAAAGGCACGCACCATCATTACACTTTATTTCACCCTTTGTTGCAATTTTTTTAAACACTTAAATAATTATTCAGATATTACTCAAATAATTATTCAGATTTCGGAATACTTCGGATTTTTTTTTATTTTTTGTTCGTTTGTTTTTTTTTTCTTTTAACATATCTGTTGTTTGTGATTTGACGTTATGACATGGACATTTGTTTTATATAGAAGACGGCACAATACATTTGAGCGTCAAAAATACGCGGGTTTGGATATTGAAAAACTAGAATAAAGCTGGATAATGTGATTCACATGAAAAATTAAACGAGATGTATCTATCAAAAATATGATCAAAACAACATTACAAGGCAAAATCTGTGTCACACTCAAATCAATTAACCCTCGACTAATATCAGCCCTATGGCTTTTGGGCTGATATTGGAGTCTCGGGTAGATTATGGGATGCATGCATGGTACAGATTTTGCCATATTTTCTATGAATTAAGCTCCTCGCAGGAAAATAACTGACCAATCTTGACCTAATTTTATAGAGGAAGGATTTATTACCCCCTTTGTCCCAAAAGGCTATAGATTTTAAGTTAAACCCTTTAGAATTGAAGATCTTAAAAATGTGATTATTTAAGGAATAGGAAATCATTCTTTGAGTATTATGAGGTGATAATTTCAGTCGGGGCATGGTCAAATCCAATAAAGCCCGAAAGGCTTTAAGATAGAATTGATTTAGATTTATTTATTTTGATTAATCGAGTATTTACAACTTGGTTCAATTCGATGTAAATTCATACGAAACAAAAATTAACAAAAATGATGAATCATTTGATTGCGAATTTCGCACATATGCGCATAATTACATTCGTAAGTCTGGAATATTAAATTAAAAATTCTTATCAAATCTTAGATATGAACAAAGAATATTTCTTGCGAAAATAACCTGTATAGATGGATATAGATATACGCAACCTGGGGGTTTAACATTGATTTTAATGCTTACTGCGTTTCCATTAATATTTTTATAAAATCTGAACCAAAAACGTGAGGGAGAAACCCTACTTTGGAGGAAAAACTATGTAGTAGCTTTTCCCCTGGGGAAAATGCTGCTATATGTAGCAAGTTTTCCGGGGGGGGGAGCTACTATGGGGGAAAACTGCTATACAACACCGGTTGTTGTGGTGTTAAATTTTGTTTTTTGTTTTTTATGTAAAGGTTGTGTGAAATTCGATCCACTTTCACTTGGCAAACGCTTAAATTAAAAAGAAAACTATAAAAATCGTATCCTGTGCATTAGTGTTAAAATAATAAAACCCTCTTGATTTATTTATATTTTTTTTATTTTCTTTAAAAGTATATATAGAAAAAGTCCTATATTGTACATACTGAAAATTTGAAAATCTAGGCATACTGATTTGTCTAGTTGTTTTTGTATTCCAGAACTTTATTGAACTCAGTTACGTAAATTAAAACAACGCAATATTGGAATAGTAGTTGTGGACATATTGTCCATTTGTCTGGGGTATCCCGTAGTGACCAGGATAAGTCCAATTACCCCCGCTGCTTATAATGAAGACTCCAATGGATGTTATTGTCCATAATTGATTTAGGTGTTTTGACCTTTATCAGGTCGAACTCATTTTCTCCACATAGGTCTGTCTGATAGAAAGAACGCAAAAGTCCATTGTGGGTTACAATGCTGCTTGTACTTCTTTCATAGCGTATCTCAACATTATCAACATCGTCAAGTACTTTTTTTTTGCTCCAGAAATGTTTTGAGTATTTCATAGATTTCATAGCATTGGATAAATTTGTAGATGGACATCAATTACCTTCATTTGTAGAAGTCACGCATTATTCCAAAGCTTGGGTTTAATAAGAAGAAAAGGTCAGGTACTTCATATGGCTGATTCCCTTGTTTACAAACTTTGGTACACTAAAATTCATTATTTGTTAAACGGCAACAAAAAAATGAACGGTCAAATATCGTCATTCTAGAAAATATAATATCGATATAGAGTATTAATGTTTTGATTCGAAAAAGGATTTGCTTGGCCGTTGCTAAATCAAATGAATTCAGATCGTCTGCTTTGTAAAATGTCATAAAACGCAAAATACAGCTGTAAAGATATGGAAGTGACAGGTATACATGTATGCCTTTTTTTATTATAGATAACTTTTAGATCAATTTTGATTATAGATCTAGAACTTGAACCAATTCTCATGCTTGCAACATGATCATTACTTTTGTTTCTCCGACAGTTTCAAATAACTTATCCTTTAGATATTTTCTTCAGAATCACATTGTTTTCATATATTAACCGTAACGAGAGAAAGGTTTGTCTTGCATGACAGATGTGTATGTAAAACTACGAGGTCAAAAAAGTACTGGCTTTTCCATCTATGTGACATGCTTATCGACGGAATGGCTTCGTTGTTGCATACGGACTATTAATAACGGTTGGGGTCATATGGGCTTTTTTCCTGTATTTAGATATGTTTAAAAAAGTGAGCATTGATGAATGCATGGAATTAAAGTATTTTTTTTTTTCTTATTTTCTTTTTGGGAAATTTTTATTTTAGAGCGGTTTTATGTTTGAAACGAATAGAAAGGCTTTTTTGAAAGAAGCAAAAGCCAATTGAAAACAAAATTGTACATTTCAATTTCACATAAAATGATATTAAATATATAAAAATTTAGAATTGTCAATATATACATGTATCTTTGGTTACATCGTAAAGCGACAAGATGGATCGAATTATTGACGTCATTGCAAATTTTTGAACATTAAATGACGGAAATGAATTTAACACCGACGAACTGCTGATGAAACAGCACCCACCGGCATCAATGTAAAGCGGCTACCCAAAGCCCACTGGCGTGTTCTGGCAATACAACAGCAGCATCCGTGCAAAATGTCATGAGCAGTTGTAAAACCTCACACAGTATAGACGGCAATTACACTAAACAGCAATGATTAAATTGCACTCACGTTGTAAATCAGTTTTCTGACCATTTTTTTTTTACAACAAGTCGCTTTAAAAAATGTTCGACATATGAAGAAAAATCACCTTACTCTAATAATTATAATTCATAGGTACGCCATATATTATCCTTATTCTTTTGTCATCCTACAAGTAAAATCCAGAACCGTCGCTTCAAGATGAGTATATGTTTACTGTCAGTTCAAGTGGAAAGTGTCAAATCCAGATCGTTTCTAAATATAGTTGATGACTCTCAGACCAGCCCTTGTGTAGTGGTACATGTATGTGAGCAAGAATCCCGACCAACCCTGTCAATTTATACTCAGGCGTGATGTACCAGTCATATATTTAGAAGCTCTCTCTCTCTCTCTCTCTCTCTCTCTCTCTCTCTCTCTCTCTCGTAAATCATGTAACTTCCTTAATTTTGATAACTTTAATGGGGTTTTTTTCATGACAATTCAGTGTGTAGCCAGGCTAAATGAACGTTTTAAAAAAACATAACAAGACTGCTAAATCAATTACAATCAAATATTTTTTTTAACAAATCGTCTGTCTGAAATTATCTGCATCTTGTTTTTAGGAAGGTTTTCAGACGCAAATAAGTGTAGTTACAATCGAGGTACACGTACTAAGCTCTAATATCTACATTTTTCAGTGTCTCTGCCAGTGATGACACTACGTATCGAATATTATGAGGTAATATTTACATTTTCAACTGTCTTTGTTTGTGATAACATTACGAATCAATTTTGAACCCTAAAACCCAATAACTTTATAAAACATGAGTGACACAAATGGGCGTGTCTTATAGCATAACCGAACAAGAGGCCCATGGGCAACATCGCTCACCTGAGTATGATAAAATCAGCTTAATGGAGTCATAATACAAAATATCTTGACAATGTGGTACATGTATAATACATATAGATCCTGTACATATAAAAATCTGTTTTTCTCCCTTGTATATTCTTATGTTTATAATCAAGTCCTTTTTCTAACAGGATGTTTATATAGTCATAACACATGTTGAGCATTGCAGTTCTAAAAAAGATCCTAAATAATTGTTTACATGTAAATATGGGATATAAACCTATATCAAACTCTGAACCTCTTGTGAGGTCCAAGAATTGTCCAGGGGCCAGAGTCTAAACAATTTTAAAGAATCAACAATATGTCAAAATGATTGCATATAAGTATAACCATATATGATAATATTTCAGTTTTATGAATTATTAAAATGTTTTCCTTTGTACAATTGGATCCCCAATGTGGCCCAACCCTACTCCTCAAGATTTTGATTTTAACGAATTTGAATCTACACTATCTGAAGTTGCTTTTACTAAAGTTACAGTTTTTCTATAGGCAAATGGTTTTCAGAAGAAGATATTTTAGGATTTTCTCTATATTTTCCTATGTAAAAATTTGTCCCCCCACCCCCTGATCTACCTCCGAGGATCATAATTTGAACAAACTTGAATTTACCTTACGTAAGGATGCCTCCACAAAAGTTTCAGTTTTTCTGGCCAATTGGGTTCTTAGAAGATTTTTAAAGACTTTTCTCTATATATTGCTATGTAAAAATTAGACCCCCAATTGTGGTCCCACCCTAACCCCGGTGGTAATGATTTTCACAAATTTGAATCTACACTACCTGAAGATGCTTCCACATAGGTTTCAGCTTTCCTGGTCAAATCTTTCATAAAGCCCTTCGGGCTTAATTGGATTTGACCTCGCCCCGACCGAAATTATCACCTCATGATACTAAAGAATGATTCCTTATTCCTTAAATATTTACATTCCCCCAGCGTCTTGCCTGTGATAACACTACGTATCGATTTTGTACTATATAACCCATAACTTCAAATGACGCCAAATTGAGGCGCCAGCGGGGTTTGCTTATTTATATTTAGATATTTAATCGTACGGTGGCTTAATCTATGTAAATATAAGTAATAAGGAGTCATTCTTTGAATATTATGAGTTGATAATTTCGGTCGGGGCGTGATCAAATCTATCATAAAGCCCGAAGGGCTTAATTGGATTTGATCACGCCCCGACCGAATTTATCACCTCATAATACTCAAAGAATGATTCCTTATTCCTTAATTAAATTTTTAGATGAAAGGTATTTACAGCCTCAAAATGGTTTGTTATGAATAACTTGATTGTCATTTATTTTCAATGCAGCTTCATTAATTTTCTCCAAAATGTTTCGGAGCGATTCTGCAATTTTTTGCTACATTACGAGTATATGAGAGGCATTTTAACTGTGGTGAAGGCCTGTCCCGAGACACAGTTAGATTATTCTAACTAAGCAGAGTGTGGTGAAATTAATAGCAATATTGTAGGCTTAACAGCTGCTTAAAGCTTGGTTATGTGAATGTCAACAATACGGTGTGTCGATGTATCTATTTCGTGAATGTCCGATATCATATGCAATATGTCAACCCGTGCACGCACGGGTCAAAGTCTAGTCAATAAAAACAACAATTGTTCACTTTGCTACATAAGATGAATCTTTTAATAATATACCAATGGTGAACAATAAATGTAATTCACAGGAGAACTGAGTAAAAAACAATCAACAACTTATAAAATAACAGAAAAAACAGATATGGAATTTCAGTATAATCCTTAACAAATCATTGTAAAAATGTTGTTATAAATCAACAAGGACAACAGCAACAACACAGACAACAATGTGATGTTTCTGCTTATTGCACAACATAACTGTCTCATTAAAGACCAATATACATCAACATTTGTGTAAGTAGATTATCCAAAGAAATTGACATATTCCATAATAAAAACACACTCTGGTGGTAGGAATTTCAGGTGGGTAAATCAAAAAAATCTTTTTTTTTAAATCAGATTGTTGTAAAAAGACTCTAGAAATAAGTTGAGGATAGAAGTTCTATGGATGTGTGTAATTAGTTGTTTTTCCCTTTTTTTCCAATTGTGATGTTCAAAGATTTTTTTTTTCCAATTTTACCAAGCCAAAAATAACTATAGAGACATGCATAAAAATACTGAGACTTCAGATTCAATAATTCTTTTTACTTTTAAATTAAAAAAAAATTGATAATTAGGCATTTTTGCTATTTGATATCCATTTTATCTCATAAAACTTTGGATTGTGTGCATGGATAATATCAACACAGTATAATGGAGTTTTTCACTTGCTCTACTTAATTAATTTTTAGACCATGGTTTTGTTTCATTTCAGACAGTTTAACATGGACATAAAATATAACAAGAATATTTTATGAAGTTGAAATGAATAATTTTAAAATACATGATTGTATAAAATATCTTATTTAATGAAAGGCAGTATAAAGTGGCCTTTAAAATTATGAATTGTAATACATGTATTTCTGTTCTGGTGGGAAACAAAACTGCTGCTGAGTAAAAATCTCACAAATATTGCCAGAAATGGTGTTTCATTTTTCATTTACAAAAGATGAAACAAGACTGACACATTCCTACATCACAATATCAAAAGAAATAATCTACAAGTACAAATACATTTCACCTACATTAATTAACAAAGATTTTTAGATTCTACTTTCTACAAATTGATCATATAAATTTATACTACAACTTTTTAGGATACATTATCATATCTACACAATGTCTCTACGTTGTAAATACACCTGTACACATTAGAAAAAAAAGCACCAAATAGTTACAGCCTAACTCCATATTAACATTGCCCATACTTTTACTCTAACTTGACACATGCTATTCTACAGCATATATTATAGTTATACAACTGTATCATGTTCAACAAAACAAATTAAAACTATTTCAACCAGTTATGATCATTGATAAAGGAAGAAATCTTAGAATATCTTGATGTCAATAATCTAAGTACGTATATAATCTATTTATTAAGTACTTTGATGCTTTGAAATTGAGCTTCTGTTGCATGTTAGGAATGACAATATGATTGGAATGTTATTTAAAGAAGATGCCCACAATGGGGGGTTGATGTACTTTTAAAAATTTGAATCTTAACCCTGACTAAATATGTAAAAAAAAAAATCATAAATAAATACATGTACTATAATATTTAGTATGTGTTTTTGTTTGTTTGTTCCATTCTCATCAGCTATTAAAATTTCACCCCCACCCCCCAATCTTTTGCTCCAGAACTGTTTCTTTGTGAAATTTTCCTATATCCACAAAATTATGAAAATTGGCCAAAATGTTCTTAAAACAAGAGGCCCATGGGCCACATCACTTACCTGAACAGCAAGAGCCATTATAATAAAATCAGCTTTATGGAGTCATATACAAAATATCTAAATAATGTAGTAGGATAGATCCTGTATAAAAAGATTTTCAACCCCCCCCCCCGATATTTCTATGTTTAACATTGAGCCTCTTTTGTAACAGGGTGATTTCATAGTCATGCCACATATGGAGCATTGTAGTTCTAAAGATCTTATACACTTGTTTATGTATATATAAATCTAAATCAAACTTTGAACCCCTTTTGGGGCCCAGGAATTGTTCAGGGGCCAGTCTATAATTCAGAATCAGCAATATGTCAAGATGCTTGCATATAAGTAATACCATATACATGTATTATAACATTTGAGTTTTTGAGAATAATTTAAAAAAAATTCCACTGTAAAATTTGACCCCTCCCCCTTTTGGGGAATCATGATATGATTTGAACTAACTTGAATCTACCCTATTCGAGAATGCTTCCACAAAAGTTACTGATTTTCTGGCCAAATGGTTTTTGAGAAGATTTTTCTCAATATATTTCTATGTTAAAAAAAAAAATCAACCCCAAACCTCCCATTGTGGCCATCCTACCTCTAAGAATCAAGTTACAGCTTTTCTGGCCAAATGGTTTTTGAGAGGAAAATTTTTTAAAGATTTTTCTCAATATATTGCTATGTAAAAAAAAAAATCAACACCCATTGTGGATGCACCCTACCCCCATGAATATGTTATATTTACATACAATGTATTATATTTCATACAAAAAAAACCATCAAAATAAATATAAATATAAGCATTGAATACTTATTTTCAGAAGTCGTTGGTCCTTTTAGCCTTTCTGGCCAATTAGTTTTCAAGAAAATAAATTTTAATTTGAAATTACCAACCAATTTTCATCAGTTCTTATATATCCCCATTGAAAGAGGGTGTGGCACTTCATTTTTTTTTTTTTTTTACAAACTTGAATCCCGCTTTAACCAAGAGTGCATTGTGCTAAGTTTGGTTGAAATAGGCCTACTGATTCTGGAGAAGAAGTTGAAAATTTAAAAAGTTTATGGACAAACGGACAAACCCCGGACAAAAAGTGATCAGAAAAGCTCACTTGAGCTTTCAGTTCAGGTGAGCTAAAAAAGGAATACACTCCTATCATATTTATTATTTACACGACACCTGTATACATGATAATGTATGGATTTCATGCATGATTCTAAGACAAATGTCTTGCAGTTACTGTCTAAATTTAACTACAGAGTAACATGACGATAAAGCACCTCATCATTTTATGAACACAAGTTATTGGGACTTGTTCTGAATTCGAAGCTTAGCATATTTAAATTTGTCTGTGCAAGTAAATTTTTATATAAAGCTACATACATGTATAAATGAAATATATGTTGAGGTCATGTACTTGATATTACATTGGATTATAGTGTTTTTAAAATGGTTGATAAACTGCCAAGAGGTCAAACTAAATAAATATTAGTGATTTTGGCACTACCAAATACAACTGCTTTCAATTTGTGATCAAAGTTGGGAAGCTAAAATTTCGAACCAAAACTCCTTTTTTCATACATGTCTAATATAAAAAACTTGTAATATTGGAATAATCTACAATCTAATTAAAAATTACAACTTCCATCCACTCCCCAGTTTTTCGATATGTCATGACATATCGAAAACCGGGGTGTGGATGGAAGTTCTCATTTTAATTACATTGGAATGATCTACTGCCATGGTGAAAAAAAATTGGGGCATAATATTGAGAAAAATCATAAGACATTGTATAATTTAGTAGGAGATGTTTGTATTTAACATTTGTGTTAAAGGTGGAATAACACATCATCACAAAATGGCTGACCTCTGATCGAAACGACATGTCGTTTTATTAAAAGGATTTTATCGACGGCAATATGTAACTTACTCCATAGCCGAGTGGATAAATAGTCGGCTTGTGATCCGTACATCCCAAGTTTGAATCCCTCAGGGGGTTTTGTTGTTACTTACTGAATTGAATTTTTTAGATATTCATTTTTTATCCCCAAACTGCAAATTTTTCGCTTATTTGACATATATACAGTTTATTTACCATTATATCCTTCATAATCAAATAATTTACCGTTAATTTCAGCGACTGTTTCCAGGTGTGTTATTCCACCATAAGACACAAAATAGAAATTATAGAACTGTCTGCTGCTCTCAAAGTTGTAAAAATGAAAAAGAAACATTTGATAAAAACATTTCACAGAAATTATTCAAACAGTCAAAAGTAACAAAAGAATAGAGAATGAATTCAACTGGTCATTGCTGGCAATTTTAAATGAATATTGAAACAGAACAGTAATTTTTTTCTTATTCATAGCAAATAAACTGGCATATTTCATTCTTTTGCCATATAATGCTTTTGGATATGTTAAACATAACGAAGAAAAGATACACTATTAAAAAATTCCATCAGTTGTCAAGTTTTAATTTAAATATACGAGGGTTGATCCAAAAGTAATGTCACAGATACGATAAAATCATGAAAAATCCACGTAAAGTGACAAAAATTCGTGCTTTGAGATACAGAGGACCCCGCTTAGTATAATACCTATTTAATATTAATTATAGTTCGGTTAATATAATAGTTTTTCAAAACACAAAACCATTTCTTAATAAATCATTGTATTTTACATCGGTTATTATAGTAGCTTAAATAGTGGACCCCGCTTAATATAATAGAAAGATCATGCCTGTCAATTGAGTTTCACACCTTTTTAAAAGCTTGTATAAACACTCTGACTTCCCAAATCACTTTGAAATTTACCGACTGTGCTGGCCAGACGGGATTAGTCACGCCTCACTGCACGTGGCTTGGGTACTTTACCTATGCACCTAACAAGTGACATCGCTGTATTATTGAGGGTTTTTACAGTTTGAATAAGTAAATGCCTCATGTTTTTGTAAATAAATTTATAACAAATGGGACATTTTACATTTAGCATATGGTACATGATGTTCCCTTTGACGATTTGTACTGCAGTGAAGTAGTGACAAAGTCTTTTTTAATATGCCTCTATTTTATAGGAAGAATGGGCTAAATAAATCAAAGAAAATAAGAAAATTCTGCATAACTTTGTAGTTTATTTGATTTTTAATGAAAGAAGTTATTAAAAACGAATTGTCTCATGAATGCCTTATTAGATTTAGTCAAAACCGGAAGTACAGTAAGAAAACAAAATGAAAGCATGTCAACTTATCGGAAGCATATTGGTGGATCTTGCAATTTTCCAAGCTTGTAATAGTAAACTTTATTCATGAAATTAACTTTTATGAAGCATTAAAAGTAAAGTTTTAGAAGAAATCATCAATTATTGTGGACATTACATTGTCTAGAAATAGATAGTAATTAATACATGACGTGTAGTCCGGTTAATATAATAATTTTTCCTGACAAAATAACTATTATATTAAGCGGGGTCCACTGTATCTACCTAATTCGATTCAGATCTGAAAATTTTAATGCATTATTATACATTTTTCTGAAGATAATATATTTTGTAGAGCTTGAGGTATGGATAGTCGTCGCACGCTAGAGACGTCATTTCTAGATCTTTGGCGTTCTGATAGAATTTCGTAATTTAGTACTGTATATAAATTGGCCACTATGCTCTATTTTACATTTTTTAAATCATTTTTGTCATAAAGTAACTATATATATAATTAATCTTTTTGTAATTGATGGGGTAGTATATTGGATATTGTTTAATGTGCGATCAGTTTGTCAAGGTCTCTTCAAGAAGTCATGAACGTAGCTTTATGATATGGCTCATGACGTACGAACCCAGTTTTAACTTTCTTTCAGAGCATATATCTTCTGTCTATCTAATTTATTTATTAACATGACATGAATATATCATGCTATAAACATCAATATCTTGTTTAGTGTTCAACGAATTTTAATGAAAATTTTCATTCGAATTTGAATTTTGATAAGGAAAATTGATGTATCATTTTATACAATACAGCGCCAATGAGAAGCGCGGTGCATAGTGTGACATTACTTTTGGATCAACCCTTGTATTTCACTATAACATACGCATGCAGGCATATTTACATAAGCAACATACCAGTAACTGAATCATATTCATCAATAAATTTGGTTACTACATGTATTTACTTGTGTATAACATAAATTAAAACTTAAGGTAGCTATAACGTACCATGAACTAATTAACAAAAATATTGCACTTATTTAGCACTTCATGACATATAGTTCAAATAAACATTTTGGCTGGAATGTGCTACACAGACAAAATTTAGCTACTTTTTATCCTATGTATTAGGCAGAACTTGATGTAAGAAAAAAAAGATCTTATGGACGCCTTATACTAAATATTGAATAAGTTGTCACCTGAGAAGTGGCCATTTTGTTTACAATTTACATGATTGTATTATACCAAATACTATTTGTATGTTTAAAAAATTACTTTATAAATATAGCATTTCCCATTGCACCTATCACATTTGGTCTGAAGACAACCAATAAATTATCCTCTGACTAGAATTCCTTCTGGACCAAACATTCTGAATATCTGTAGTGCCTTTCCTGAAGTTATCTCCATTTAGAGGGATCCATCACTGGCGTTGGAGAAAAAACACTGCCAGGTATTTGAGTATCAATTGGATAAATAAGAGATAGTAAACTAAAGAGAATATCTATCAGGATGTTAACACTGGATTCTGCTGCGCATCAATTAAATCTGTGAATTAAATAGGCATTCATCACATAAAAATGATATCTACAGCTTTTAAGATTGTTAAAAGTACTAGTACCCGGTACTTACCGGTAAGTAACATGAATCAGTTCACAATGTTTTTGTCTTAAAACACACACCATTTTGAATCAATACATAAATTTATATAGCAATCAATTAACATACAGACTTATAATTATAGTAATTTCATAAATCAGGACAAAAAGAATAAGCAATAATCTTAAATGCATTTATTTTTATCTTTAAGGAAACAGAACAAATGTATTTTTTTAAATCTACAGCAAAAGTTCAGTTTATACCTTTTTTTCAGTCTGAAATCCATTCCTACCAATGTTTATATTTGGAGAACCAAAAAATCTTAAAACCTTCATACTTTCCTTTTTTCATCACTTTTCATTTTCTCTATTCTTTATTATTTGCATGTATCAGTAATTTTATGAATCAGAAGTAAACCCAAACAATTTAAAAGATAGCAGTCTAAAAGATTATATTTAGATTGAACATCTGCTTTAGCAGTCTCACAGATCACTGGACTCTACCTGCTATGATCCAATGCCATGGGAGGGTAATGTATGTAAGATAGGAATTCAGTGCCACACTTGTGGCTCTCTTCTGCTCTTTGAAAAGCATCCAGGCCTGTCCAAAGGCTTTGCCCAGGAATCCGTTAGCATGTGTAGACTGCTCCAATTCTGCAGCAGCAAATGCATGTCATCAATTAAATGTAGCTTTCATTAAGATCTTGTTTAAAATAGGTTTATCTTGATAAATGAAAAATTGTCATAAAACCTCTCGAATTGATATTTAGTTGAATAAATTACATGGATATATATATCAGTAAAAATCAAATTGTCAACAACATAATTATCATGGCCAACCTGTTTATTATGAAGCTTAATAACCACATATATCACATCCCTCTTCTTTGAAAGGGGACAAAAACATAAACCGTGTGCATTAATTGAACATTACGTAAAACTTAATCTCTTGACTTACCACTCTGTAATGTTGTAGCCTCCACTTCCTGGCAGTTGACTATGCCGGCATTGACATCCTCTGTTTCGGATCGTGACTTTTTTATGCTGAGACGACGGATCCCTCCCCGAACCAATGAACCGAATGATTCACTTGGATCACTCATCCTGCGATGTGTGTACTGGTTTTGTTGATTGGGATCCTGAGCCATTGGAGAAACAGAGTATTTTTTAGAATACATTCTTCACATCACAAGGATATTTTGGATTTTAAATATTTTCAATCTTACACCATATTGAGAAAACAAGATATCTGTGAGCCAATGCTCAGTAGTGACTGGGTATGGAATGATACCTGGTTAGTAAATTTCATATCCGGCTCAGCTTCGCCTCGCCAGGTATAAAATTTTCTAACCAGGTATCATCCCATACCCGGTCACTGCATAACTATGTAACTAATAATATCCTCTTCTCCTTCGAAGCGGGGGTATAAATATAATCATATATTTTTCTATTCTGAAAATGAAAGTCTTGTTTTGTGAACTTTGAAAAAAGAATAATCAATGTCATCGAAAAACCATGTTTATGCTTAAAGCTGTTTGAATTAGTTAAATTCATATTATACTGTGGAATCATTAGAACTCGTGGTGGCTCAATTTTCGTGGTATTCGTGGGTAGCCCTCCCCCACGAATTTACATCCTCAACGAAAACACATTTTGAAAGAGTTGGTTTTCTTACTGAAACCGAAAACCAACACATCCCGAAATTACAACCCCATGATAAGCAGAAATCCCGCAATCCACGAAAATTGGCCCCCACAAATTCAAATGATTCCACAATATTACAATTACAAACAAAATGGGCCTATATTCATCGTTTAAAAGACCAAGTAATTTTTAAAAAGCATGGCTTTCATGAATACCTGTTCATTGTTGAAATCCTCTAGTTTGAAGTTTTCTTTGTTGGGTGTTTCTGGACCTGACCCTGGGACTCTACTGACAGCAATCTCCGCATGACCTTTGCTCTTTGGCCCCCGCATCCTGACAAACTCCACTCTCTTGTTCTGTTTTATCATTCCTAAAGACATGGTCTGCATCATCTTTGACGTCAGGCTCAACTGGGTTTTAAAAATCAATCGCATAATTAACCAACCAGTACAGTAAAAGTTAGCCATTTATTTAAAACTTGCTGATAAAATGTAGTCCTCTCTGACCTTTTTTTAAAATTACCTTCCAACACTATCCTAAATAACTGAGTGGGGGGCCTACATTATTGCAGCTTATTTTCAACATATATATCTTTTAAATTGTAAAGACTCATTAAGGATGAATATATATCTAATTTAGATTTCTTTGGCAGCTTACCCTGGCATCATACACTTTCTTCAGCACTTCGTAACGCACTGCTCCAAGAAAGATTACCCCCTGTGCCCTGCCATGCCTGTCTGATGCAGTTAGTTCTACAGACACTAACTCACCATCTCTTACCACTATGTCTCCAAAAGCCTGAAAATAATATCAAAGAATATAAAATATTGTTTTATTTATTACCAGTATGTAAAATATTATCAAATCAATTTTAAACACACACTGATCCTTGAGTGTAATTGTTACAATTTTTGCTACATTTTCTTTAAAAAAAAAAAGGGGTATAATTTAATATCTGGTAGGTGTATTTTTCATTTTTTTTTAAATATGTACTGAAATTACCTCTTCAAAATTATCAACAGTAAAATATATGTTAGGATAAGTGAGTTCTTCTTCTGTTCCTTTATCATCCATTCTTCTTTTACTTGGAGAAGGGTAAACTCTCTGTTAAGGTAAATTTAAAAAAAAAAAAAAAAGGTTTTGTAAATCAAGGACCACCTGATATTACAATGTGAAAGTTATTTTATGATACGAAAACTGTGAATACAATGTTTATACAAACCTGAGAGAATTTTCTAAGAATTTGAAGATGATGTTCGCTTGTTCTTGTACAAACTGCACATGTGGCTGTGTACACAAGCTGAAAAATGAATAAACATTCTAAACTAATCCATGACCATTTGCAGAGTTATATGATTTAAAAAAAATCTTTTCTTAACATGTATAATGGAAAAGCACTCAATCAATTACTTTCATATTTAGCTAACATCTTTTAATTAAAATACAGTCAGAAGTATCAAGGAGTGTACATCCTTGGTAGAAACTAATCAAACTATGTAATATGTGCAAGTGTTTATATATCGGTCTCCTTTTATTGATTTATCCTGTTGCCCCTTAAGGGTCCCTAATTGGTCAATGAATAAATAAAAATAGTTTAATAAATATCAGATATTTATGCAGGGAACTTTTTTTTTTACCTGGTGTGAGATAATGTTCATGTACACAGTCTCCTCCCAGTCTATTGTTTTATCCTCAAGGGCAGGGAGGGACTTAGAATCTCTTCTATATACTTCAATTTCAGGCTGCAAAAAACAATTTTAAAGTTGCTTGGTCCGATTTAATATCAAATTTTGTGACCGCTTTTAAACGATGGTTAAGCTAAGTATGTGTACAATAAAACAGATTGCAGTAGTTTTCCCGGTCAGTTAAGTCATATTTCAATGAAAAAAAATGATGTAGAAATTTTGTTTTAAAAACAAACGACACAAATGGGTACCGCATTATTTCGCCTCATATTAAAATTTGCCCCTTACGTCGAGGCGACTCTTGATTGTATTACGATCTTGATATCGCTAAAAATAAAGGTCATAATGTTTTTGCAAATGAAAAATAAACCTATGTACACTTTGTTCACTAATATTTCTGAAGTTTGCTTTGTTTACAATCAATGCATAGCATGCCGGTTGAATTAACCTAATCATTCGGGGTATGAAACTAAATGGTTCCCTTTTCTAAACATTCCCATGATGCAGTTTGGTTTGTTTTTTCGTTTGCCCAAAGAGAAATGATTTTATTTACTTTGAATATTTATAACTTTGAAAGGATGCCGATTCTGCTGGTGTAAATAGGCAAAAGTCTATAACTATAAATTTCTGATTTTTACGTCTGTATAGTAAATGTGAGATTAAACAGGTGAATTATTACTATAATACTTCCTTTTCATGTATTTATAAAGTAAATTTTTCCCTCTTGGAAATTCCACATTAACAGAAGCCTTTATCATAACTTCAATCTTTAATCTAATATTACAATGTAGATGTAACAAGAGGCCCATGGGGCCACATCGCTCACCTGAGCAATAATGGCTTTACATGTATATGGGTGTTCAAAGGATATTGTGCCATTTGGCTCCTTGGTAGAATAACAACAAATAATGCAGTAAAGTTTTCAAATTTTACACTTACATGTATTTTTGCATACACTTAATCTTTGACATTGTACCTTTATGAAATACCATTTTTACCGAAAACAAGATGCAAGATATAAAACTAAATGTTTGGTAGGGGTACATTGTTAACTTCCAAATTCCTTTATTTTAGTTCTGCTCCCCTCCCCCTCCTTATAAAGCGATCAAAATATGAGAGCATATAGGTAGATTTTCTTCTTCAACTTCTTACTAGTTATTGTATTTTATTAAAAAAAATCCTATATGTGAAAGAAGAAAATTGTACCTTAATGCGCTCAAATTAAAAAACATTCAAAAATTTAATTGGTCTTCCGTATTATAAACGAGTGTTGTTTACTTGGCGTGAACTCCTAGGATGTTTTATAACCTTACTCACTTGATCGATGAATACACTCGAATGAAAAATGGTGTCATGTGATATGTTAAAGAACTATTATAATCAATGCATAGGCGTAGGACTGGGGTGGGTGGGGGCTGAGTTTTGCAAAGTTAGACATAGCCATACTCAAAATCTTTTTTTTTTTTTGCTTGTCAAGATTTTTGATAAGGTCTAGCCCCCCCCCCCCCCCCCCCTCACCCATTTTCAATTTGCTTCCGAAACCACTGCAATGTATTGACAGGCATATATCACTCTATTTTACTAAGGCCCACCCATTATTTTCATCTTTATTAAAAAACAACAAATGGCTACAAAGCGATATGATTTTCCGCTGTAATTTTTTTCTTAAGAGCGATAATACATTTATCCCCGTAACAGTAATGTGTCATAACTATGGAAACTGTTTTAAAGGAATCGTTTATATTTGTGTCTGAAAACCGTAAAAGTTAGTGTTGATTTCATATAATTATTTGTATAAGGAGGGAGTCCAAGGAAGTAGTTACAGCATAACTTTTAATTTTTCTGTACAAGTATTTAACGTTTAGCGAGAAATTTCTAGTGATCAATCAAAATTTCAGCGTCAATCGTAAAATTATAAGCAAGATACAGAGTTTGCAATTCTGCTAGGTTTGAGTCAATTTATTTTGTTCACAAGAGTTTATATCATTCAACTTAAGATCTTTAACTTAGTATTTCCTATTCAGCATTTAAAATGTAAAAGAACAAAAGCATGGTTTCAGCTCTTTGTGCAAACAGAAAATTGTGAGCAAAGCTCTGTATCTTTCTTATAATTCGAAGGTAAGTAAACAGAAAATTGTAAATAATTTAATCAGAAGAAATGAGCACTGAAACAAAGAAAGATCACAATTTATTTTTCATCATATATATTCCTATATATTTCTAGCAGCGAAAACAATCTCCGCTTAGACTGAAAATGCTGAGCATCTTAACAAAACACGTTGCATTAATCAACCATTACGTAGAGACCGTACCGAATTACCAATAAAATGTATAGTATTTTATAATATATTGTAATTGCATCAGATTTTCCTCATTTTGCGCAGGTAAACACTCAGCTGTCTGATTTACCGAAGTCTATATTTGATTTAATACGTAAAAATTCCAAAATACAGGCGATAGTTCCCTTCAAGTGACGAAAATGAAACGAGAATCAAAACAAGCTAATACCAACGTCACAAGTTAAAATGTCAAAGCATTGATATTTTTAACCTCAATTTATTTCACAAAATCAGCACAAATCTATGTTGCGTGTTTCAAATATTCTCTTCGCATGTAAAGTGTTGAACAACCAGCAAATTCATCTTTGTCAGGTTAACCCACACATCATGGCTGCTTCGAACAAAGAACTTCCGTTTTCGAGGTATGTATTCGAAATACAGACACCTCGGCCCAACGACACCTCGGCCCTACGACACCTCGGCCCCAGGACACCTCGGCCAAGACGGGTCGGCCCAAAATTTGAGACACCTCGGCTCACGTAAAAGACATCTCGGCTTAAGCAAAATTGAAATAAAATTAAAATGATTTTCATGTTTTTATTTTATTTTGTTAAACACACACATATAATTTTTATATATAGTTTTGTAATTAAATATGTTGGAATTATTAAAATATTACATATCAAATACTTGTTTAAGAAATTGAATTATTAGCAGAAACGAGGCCATTAATTGCTAATTGTTAAGCAAACAAGAAATTAAAATTATGAAAATGACGACAATTAAGTGCTATAGTCTGTCCCAAGATATTTATGCAGCATATTTGATCGATTTTTAATAAAAATATACATACCTGTGAAAGAAGTGCAATTTAATTCGATGAAAGGGAAATTTTCCAAGATATTCTCATTGACACATTATTATTTTTCACTCGAAAACAATCACAGGATCGAAAATAGATTTCTTACGGAGATTTATAATGGGGAATGTTTACATCTTTTCTCCATTCGGAATCACTCGGAAATTCTCGCGCAATTTTTCAACGTCATCATCCGGGCTTACTGCAATACAAAATCTCCGTAGACATCACATTTTTTAGCCGTGTATTGAAACCTGATAAGCTAACGGGGGGCGTTTCAACTGAGAAATCTTGGAAATTTTTCATACTTTTGAATGAACATCGTTTAAACCCTGAGGTATTTATAAATATTGAGTAATTAAGCAAAATGTGAATCCAGGATATCTTGGGACAGAGTATAATAGTAAAACAAACAAGAGGATGCGGCAGTCTCCTTTGGAGTCTCAAACGCGTGTCAGGGGTGGTGTGGGATCGCCTAGGACTGGGGGAGGTGTCCGCACGGAAGGCCCTCAAGAAGATTTCACGGATGTTGGCAGACTTCTAGTGTGTTTTCGGTGCCGTGAAATCTGATGACATTATGCCGTCAAATGTAGTGTTGTGGTGGGTGACAGTAAATGTTCAATGGAACATAGACGATGTTTCTTTGTATATGTTTCTGTTTTCTATGCATACATTTTGTTTTCTATTTATTTTTCAATATTTATTATGATCAATAAAAAAAGTAATCCCATTTCTTTTCCTTTTTTTTTTTTTGCTGAATTAATACGGTCTTAATGATTACAAGAACATAGGTTTGACTGTCTATCAAATGATTTAAGAATCATTGTTGATATAAGGGACATATACCCTGGTGGATATTGAACAACCCAGTTTTCCAATATAATATTTGAAAAATATATCTTAATGAACTATATATTATTCTTATATTACTTTGATCAGAAATATTTAGCTAAATTGAATCAATTTAAGACACTAACCGTAGTTACGCACATGTGTTCAGCTCAGCACGTCAGCTACTGTGTAACGTTAACCGTAGATTTAGTACTTTTTAAGTAGCACGAAATTAAAGAATGTTAATACGAAATGAAAATTGATGGCGCTGCATTATTATAACCACATAAATGAATAGATACAGTAATTATCTGCCAATGGTTTTTTAAATTTATACATTTTTAACCGAAATTTTCATTGGGCCGAGGTGTCTTTTACATGGGCCGAGGTGTCAATAGATTTGGGCCGACCCGTCTGGGCCGAGGTGTCAACCGCCCTGGGCCGAGGTGTCGTTGGGCCGAGACGTCTGTACCCCGAATACCGAACCCGAAGATATAAACTGATTGACAGCTATTATTTCTTTATTATTAGTTACGTAAATTACTCAAAATTGAAACTGAATTAGCCCATGATTTTTGCAATTTATATTTTCCTTTCCATAAGGATTATGTGTGCTAAATTACGCTGAATTTGACTCAGTAGTTCTTTAGAAGAAGATTTTTTAAAATGCACCCCCCTTTTTTTACAGTTTCAAGCTTTTCTCCGCTTTGAATACAATCTGGTCTTTTATTTTTGCAATTTATATTCACCTTCTTATAAGGATGCTTTGTGCCAAATTTGGTTGAATTTGGTCAAGTGGTTTTAGAGAGGAAATTCAAAATGTAAAAGTTTACAGACGGACAGACGGACGGACAGACGGACGACGGACAACGGGTGATCAGAAAAGCTCACTTGAGCTTTCAGCTCAGGTGAGCTAAAAAGGGATTACCAAAATCACAATTATATAACTGCAAGAAATACAATGTCATCCTTAACTTGGACTCATTGCGTGAGGTGAATAACATATACATTTAACTAAAGCTGATTTTTACAATGATTAAAAGGTCAAGTTATACAACAGAAAAGTACCCAATCATGCATGTACATCACATACAAACAGACAATAAAAGAGAAATTGATAAATTATAATTAAATGCAAGAAATATATCCTGAATTTTGACCAACTGCTGCAAGTGGTGAAACACATACGTTTAACTAATGCTGATTTTACCAATTAGTTTTACAAATAAGTACTCAATCAGGCATGTACATCATATCATGCAAAACAGACAATTAAAGCAGAACTTACTCTAAATGTAAATGACTTGTTTTTTGGATTGTGAGTTTTTCTGACATAAAATAACATGTCATCTCTCTGATCATCAGGCAGTTTGGAGGGATCGATGAAGTACTTGGTGAAGATATCAGTCCAAAAAGAAGTGGAATCGTTCATCACCTCAAATCCTGCAATTAAAATTTATATGTGAAATTACAGAGAATTTTCTTTTCAGTCTGTGTCTGTGTTCATGTCGTCTAAAACCAAGGCAAAATACTGTTGATTATACAACTAAAGACCTTATTAGTCTGGGGGTCAAGGTTTTAACAATTTAGAATTTACTCTATCTTAGGGGTGCTTGCATACCGGTAGTAATTTCACAATTTGTAGCTTTGTTGTTCTTGAGAAAAAGATTTTTAAACATTTTCCCTATATATTTATGATATTTATTATTTATGTTAAACTTTGCTTAGAATCTACACTATCTTAAAATGCTTGCATAGTAATTTCACAATTTGTAGCATTGTAGTTCTTGAGAAGATTTTGAAACATTTTCCCTATATATTTCTATCTTAAACTTTGAACCCCTTCTAGGGCCCCAGTATTGATCCGGGTGTCATGGTTTTACAATTTAGAATTTTCATTACATGTACAAGCTTTGGCTCAAATTTTGGCCTTTCTGGTGCAGTGGTTCATGAGAAGATTTTTTAAGACACATCCCCTATTTTCACTGTTTTGCAATTATCTCCCTTTTAAAAAAGGGTTTGCTCTTTATTTTAACAATTTAGAATCCTCTTTCCATAAGAATGCTTTGTATCAAGTTTGGGTAAATTCTGGGTTTGGTCCAGTGGTTCTAGAGAAGAAGTAAAAAATGTGAAAAGTTTACAGATAGACGGACAGACAGATGGATGACTGACAACGAAGTGACAACAGATGATATCAGAAAAACTCACTTAAACCTTTGGTTCAGATGAGCTAAGAAGTATATTTATTATACAACTTTTGATTTAAAATATTTATTTTAAAATCAGTCTGTTTTGCATTGATGCAAGACTTGCCAAATATTTGCATTTCTCAACTGAGGTTATCTTAGTGAAAAGTAATTTCTTAATCAATGTTTTATATAACTGATCATTCTTCAAAATTTAATTATACTTATAGCCCGCCTCACAAAGCAAGGCTTAATGGTAACACGTATATATGTAAGAAAATCAGTAAAAAATGAAAAATGAATCGAGGGAAGTAAGTGACTTAAATGGCGGTCACCGTACTAAGGACTGAAAAATTTTCTTCCAGCCCTGCATGGGCGCCGCCATATTGGCCGCCGTTTTGTTTTAAAAAGTTAATTCGGTCATTAAATGACTGCATATGGCCCTTTTTGATTTTTATTGTCCATTAACTCTATTAAAAATCTTTCCAATTTTTCAATTGAAAGTAATTTAAACAAAAATAATTGCATGACTATGCAAACCAAAGAAGTTTCAACAGTACTTTAATCAGGACATAAGACTAGTTTCACGTGTGTCCTATCAAATAATAGAGGAAAATAAAAACATTAACATCAAGGAACTAATCTTTTAGATACTGAATAAAGTATTAATAGTAAATTTTATCAACTTATGAAGTTTATAATCACTGAAATAAGAAATAAAAATTCCTGGAATCACGTACTTTTCTTCAGCTATTTCTGAGGAGAAAACTGTTATGTTTTATGTATAAAACATGACGTCATAATGTAGACTGAGCATGCGACGTTTCGTTTAATTTTGGCTTATGATTTAAGTAGGCAGGCGGATCTACTGTCTTCGTTTCAAACCATAAAAGTCTGCACTTGGCCCAACGGTCACACCGTTTACATAATACACTTAATACACCAAAGCCATCCAATAAATAATTCATGGTTTTAGATGTTAATATATAGTTATACCTGTCAAATCATTTAGTGTAAAATTGGGATTAATCATGCACACAGAGAGAGAGAGAGAGAGAGAGAGAGAGAGAGAGAGAGAGAGAGAGAGAGAGTTTATGCTTGTGTCAATTCAAATCGCAAGTAATCTGATTACAAAAGAACATTTTCAAATAAACTTTTCTTTCTCCAACAACAACCTAATGCTTTAAATTTAGTACCGATAAATGCATGTCCTTGTATTTACTACTTATAATTTACATCCTAAATTTTACTTTTCCAACACTCACTGTATAATTAATTTAAGAGGAAATAAGTAATTACCGTCTGTGGAAATTATAGTAGATTCTTTAGTGCGTTCATTTTTAATTATCTGCATTAACTCCTGAAATGAATCACTGCTCTTAATCTCTGAATTTGATGATTTTTCTGAAGATGGGGAAGGTGTCCGACTTTCCTCCATTGTTTATCATTAATTGTTTGTCAAGTCGTACGTTGGATGATTACTTGTAGATAAGCGAATCATTGTTGATTCGGGTGTCTGAATGGTGTAAATATGATTTATAGTCAAAGTATTCTGCACTTAGTCCGAAATATGTGACGTTTTGGTGGCTTTTTTTTAACGAATTGATATTTTAAAATGTAAAATGTCAAAATAGTTTAAATAAAAAAAAACAAAACAGGAAGACATCACATATTTCGGACTATTCTACGCTATACAAAAAAAAGTCATTCTTACTTTTTAACCAATTAATTGCAATATATAGCCATGTGTCTGAATATTTCATATGTTTGTATCAGGACACACTCATTGGGTAAAATTTTTTAGCTCTAAATAATACTTTATGCATAATAAATAATGCATAAATATAATACAGAGGAGTACATGTATATGATTTCATTCGCTTTACTCCTGGCCTTCTGTGTTGAACAAAAATAGAGGATGTTGCCATGTTAAGGGAAAATATATGGATATTTTTCTTTACTTATTAATAGCTAAACAAATTATGTCTGAACTCTTAAGGTGGATCTGCTGGTTGATTTGTTGACTGGTCGCCTTAATTATTTTAAGATCTGTCATAATTTTGTCTTAAAATGTCTAAAAATCAAAACTTAAGGTAACTCCAGTGTCTTTCGGATCGGGTTCTTTTTTTACACGGCGTGCTAAATTTCCGGTTATAATTTTGGCACACAACAAGTGTTTTAAAATAATTATGGTTTGGTCAAAAAGTGGAAAATTTGTTAAAACATAGCATCTCCGTCGTTTAGAGGGATTGGAGAAAGCAAGGAAAGCAGCGCAATGTAAAAGGTGAATGAGTGTGTAATATAATTGTACGTATTGTATGCATTCTCCTCCACTGCAACAATTACACTGTGTTTATGTAGCTTGACGACCTCATGTGTCCTCCGGGACAAGGAGAGGATAAGTAAGTACTTGTGTAATTAAAACTACACAACACTGATTGGTGTTTAATCTACATATAAATATGTTAAAAAAAACTGGGATAGAAACTACTTGACAGAAAGGGGAAGGGGGTACTACTGCACTCAACTATGTGAGTTTTTTGGCAGTCTCCACCTTAATTTTATATGTATAATACAGTTTCATTGAGTATATCAATTTAAGTGACTGTTAGATTGTGTCTTTTTGGTACATTTCATTTTTTTCCAAAGTTTGCAAAAAACAACTTGTAAAATTTACATTTTCAATATGGGGGTACACATGTTCAAGAGACTATCAAGCAAAAATTTACATTTTCAATATGGGGATACACATGTTCAAGAGACTATCAAGCAAAAACTAGATGGTCAATTTTGATAAACTATGTTTTTTTGTTAACACAATATGTAACTCTTAATAAATATTCTTTAAAAAATGTATGTAAACTGAATAATTTTTTAGAATTTTTCAAAAATATGCAATTTTGTGATTTTTTTGGGAAGGTCGTGGCAAGAAAAAATGTAATATTTTTTATATTTTCTGTAGAAAATCAATAAAAAAAATTTATGATTTAATGATAATCAATTGATTTGCTTAAATTATAACCTAACATGATGTATTTTGGTGCATAATTTAATAAATTTATGAGATCATGCATCATGGTGTTAAATTTTGGCTGTTAAGTTTTTGGACCTTGTGAGCTGAAGCTCACTGTAGGAAAACAAACGTGCAAAGGTATAAATATGTTGGTCTCTATAGTAAGTTTATAAGTTGTTTTAACTATTAAAACTAAAAAAATGTTTGGTTTGACACGGATTTCTAAAACACTGGAGTTACCTTAAATTCGGAATTTTTATATAGATCTAGAGCTCTTTTTTTTTTTTTTTAAAGAAGATCAATGTGGATTAAAGTAAATTATAATTAATTAAAATGCTTTCACCGGTTTAGAATTGTCAAATTTTACAATAATAATGAATATTCAACCAGAAAATAGGTTTTAAAATTTGTTTGAAAGGTAAAAATTTTAAAATCCCCAGAGGGATTCGAACTCATTACTTACAGGTCCGTAGTGAACTCTCAAAACCACTGCGCTACACTGTAAGTTAACAATTTTGGGAGAGAAACTATTTATAAAATTATACTTGATTTTATTGTTTATTTTGATAGCAAGTTTATCTTTAAAAAAGATAGGTGAGCTAGCGCTGTATCCATCATAAAACACAGAACTACATTTCCAAACCATTAGTTTAATTTTCTGAATCGATTAATTACATGTATCAGTAGGAGGGCACAGTGGTGCACTGAAATCGTGTTGGGGGTGGGGTCTCAATTAAGAACTGGCTTGTTTCTGTTCAAATCTTACTAAAACTGTTGTCAAAAGATACAAAAGCAATAAATATGACGTTTAACATGTTGTTTTGTATGCAAATTACGCATACAAGTGCAGAACAATGCATTTTAAAATCATTTGAACTGCGCAGCTACAGACTTAAATTCAAGATTTAAAAATATGAAAAATATGAAAGGAGGTCAGTAGTGTCTACTCTACAACCATTTGTTGAGAATAAGGTCAAAGCTTTCTTATTTAAGGTGTAACTTTGTCTCAAAAGAGGGTACCACATTCTTAAAATGAGTCTCAAAAACCATCAATTTGCAATTGCACGAGATATTTTTGTCTGTGTCTATGGAGCTACATAAGAGTTATATTTTCATTGAAAAATATATGTATATTTTTTCTTTAAGGCAATTAATATTTTGGACCCCTATCCTACTTCTAAAAAGAATTTAATTTATACTCATATAACTAAAACAAAACAATTGGAACTGGTATAGAGATGTCTGTCACATTAAGTCCAGATTGCTTTGAATTGACATTTTTATCGATGAAAATATAAAGTCAATGTGCCTCCATAGACACGGGAGTTTTAAGTATAACCTGGAATTTTCTTGTTCTAAAAATAGATACCATGCCGACTGATAAAAATAGGGTACCCTATTTTGAGGCAAAGTTTCTACATTTATGTGCAAAATTCAACCTTTTTCTCGACAAATGGTTGTAGAGAGAACACCTATGAACACCCTTCATGTTTTTTTCAGATTTTTAAATCTTCAAAATAAGTCTGTAGCTGCGCAGTTCGACAGCTGTTTTAAGTTATTAAAAAGACATTGTCCTGTTCTTGTATGCATAATTTGCATACAAAACAACACGTAGAATCTCATATTTCTTGCTTTTATATCTTTTGGCAACAGTTTTGGTCAGTTTCGGGCAGAAACAAGCCAGTTCCAGAAACGTTTACATTCTTATGCTCAAATGTAAAAGATGGCCGCACATCCCCCTTAATATAATCTTTTCCAGTTTCACTTTACTAAATTATTGTAATCTGTATAAATTTGAAAATGTTTGCACATATATCGGATACTCAATGGGGCTGTCAGGAAAAATCATTATTAAAGAGGTGGGCTACATGTAGCTTAAATACTCACTGTATTTGTATTGATGTAAATAGTTAAAATCATTTGTTTGAAAATTTTGTATGTTGACGTAATGTAAGAGTTTACATTGGATAGACTAAGATTAATAGTTTCTTTATATACATTTTGCAACAGGATTCTTCACATAATTCTAATCTATGCCAGTATAAGATACTTTGAATCAATGAAAAATACAAAGGATATCATATTAACATATATGTACAGAATATATACGTCCCTGGTTAATATTTTAAGTACATGCACTATGATTGTGATAGGTCTATAGTAATAATGACAATAAAAATTTTAACGAATATGTACTTATGAAAAAGTCGTTACAAATAGATAAAAAGTCATTAAATAATAACGAGATAAAATTTCATACATGCAGAAGTCAATCGTTATTAAATCATGACTTTTAATAGTCAATATTACGACCGACCTTATGACAAATATGATTAAATAGCGACATAAAGAGGTATTTTTTCTTTTCCCTCACGTAATAAATTGTGATTAATTAATTTTTTTTTTCGCAGCAAACACTTTTCTGAAATTTAAGATATATAGAAAATTGAATTATGAAGGGGTTGCCACCGTAATAAGGTGCTTATAAAATGAGGATCCATTGACCATTCCTGGACATACAACAATGAAATTTTGGAAAACGTTGACTTCTTCAATTATTTAGGACTGTGTTTGAATTATAACGGCAAATTTAATACAACTCAAAAGAAACTAGCAGAAAGACACTTTTTGGATTAAATCGAAATCTTCAGAAATTCGTGTCGTCCTTTGAGTTTTACATATGTAAAAGTTTTAGATTTAACAGATTTAAATTTACTTTTTAAATTGAATATTATCACTAAATAAGTGGGACATGTTAATTTTTTTGACGTTGTACTTACAGTGTATGACGTCAAATACGAGAAAACATTTTTAGGTATATAGTAATCAGAAACATAAAATTTAAATAGCAAAGAATCTAGCGAGAAAACATATATATATATATTTTTTTTACATAAATAAAGTGTTAATCACTTTCATAGAAGCATACAAACATTTGACTCGTCAAAAGTGTTTAAAAGTTATTTGCAATTTCTCAAAATAACTGAATCTTTATTAAAATAAAGATAAAATGCTAATTTTCCTATACATTTGAACATTAGAAAAGCGTCAAAACAGCACCACAAACAACACTAAGTTTGAGGCGGTATTGCATTACAATAGCATAGGCAAAGTTGATAAAAAATTATATATATTATAATGAATTGTAAATCCTAAAAAAACGATTTGACATACTTTCAGGTTATATTTTCTCGTGAGTTTTTTTTATGAGGTGAACCCGCTAACCACTTTATATAAACCCAGGCTGAGAAAGAATAAATCAAAATTCTACACCAGCTAGAAACCATTTCTCTATCAAGAAGATAATTTCATGTATAACACCCCCTCCCTTTTTCGGGATTTTTTTGTATTATTATTTCAAAGATCTCTTTTTAAACTTAGCTGAGAAAAAAAAATCAATGAAAATTCTACACAAGAGACCATTTGTCCATCAGAACGATTATTAATACTTAACAGAATCATCACTTTTTTTAAATAGGGGAAAAGGAAAAATAATTGTCATCGCAGCTATCGGTGATTCGAACCGAGGACCACAGAATTTTTTATCCAGTGCTCATCCACGGGGCTATCTACTCTATTGGTCATCGTGTGCAATTTATGATAAAGGTATGTTAATCACAGTCCATGAACTTCATTGTCATTGACTCATTGATATTATATGATATGATACACAATTTTTAATATGATACAATATCATAATTATTATATCATATTATATTGTAAAAATTAAATGATACAATATGATATTGTATCACATCCTTTGTATATTATGATATGATATTGTATCATGATATTGTTATGTTTAGTATTGTATATTATAATACAATATTGTATAATATTATTTTGTATGATATATTATTTTATCACATGATATTGATTATTTTATCGCCCTCCCTCGTAGGTTTGGTATTTTTTAAGTGACGTTAAACGTAGAATAACGTTTGGACAGCCTTAAGAGAAGATAGCTATTTATTATAATTTTACAAATAACTTGGCATTATAAGACCTAAGCTACTATTACTTTTTGGCATTTATGTACAGGTTGAACAACAAAACATAAAATTTCATATAATAAGTAGATGATAAACCGAAATTGATATGGTACAGTTGATCTACAGAAGTTAATTCTCAGAATGCCCTACTTTGAAGTTGAGCATGCGTATTGTTTGTTTTATAACAGATTTTATTGATTAAACAAAGGACCAGAAACAAGTTCTAACAACTTACAAGTTTTTCTCCTTAAATATAACAATATTTGTCATTCATATAAATTTAGAACAAAAGAAAATATATTATAATATTGATATACACAAACAAAAATTATTTGAATCTCAAAGATTCGTCTATAAATCTTTGCACAGAAGCAGAAATGCTTTTGTTGATATGTAAAGGAATGCTAACATATGGTGGCATAGATCTGCCACCACTTGTCAGATAATTATGTCGACTTGTCAGATAATTATGTCGACTTGTCAGATAATTATGTCGACTTGTCAGGTATTTATTTCAACTTGTCAGATCTTTATGTTGACTTGTCAGAAAATAATCATATTGACTATAAACTCAATATTTTGCTGTCAAAGCGTGTTAGTGCCACTAACTGCCATTTGCTTGTCATCATAATATCTGACAAGACGACATATATAAAGATCTGAGAAGTCGACATAATTATCTGACAAGTCGACATAAAGCTCTGACAAGTTAACATAATTATCTGAAAGAAAAAACAAAATGGCCACCAGTTTGAAGAAAATTATCATTCATATTATAAGTCGACTTGTCAGATCCTGATGTTGACTTGTCAGATGTTATGTTGTCTTATCAATAAGTATGCCGACTTGTCAGATAATTCTGTCAACTTGTCAGATAAAGATGTCGACATAAAAGATGATCATGTCGACTTGTCAGATCCTTATGTCGACTTTTCAGAAAATATTATGTAAACTAAATGGCACAAATTGGGCGTCGAAACGTTTTAGTGTTAAGTTTTTTAACACATGAATAAGTGATAAGTCGACATAAATATCTGACAAGTCAACATAATTATCTGACAAGTCGACATCAAGATCTGACAAGTCGACATAATTATCTGACAAGTGGTGGCAGAACTATGCCACCATACTAACAGGAACGGACAAAATATTTAAGGCTCATCATCATCATACATGCGCGGATCTAGAGGGGGTCCGGGGGTGGGGGTCCGGACCCCCCCCCTCCCCCCTCCTGGAAAATGAGAAGTTATTAAATTTACAAAGTGAAATTATCGCAAATATGAATCGGAACCCCCCCCCCCTGGAAAACACATATATGTTTTGGAAAGGCGTTGGAAGCGGAAATATTAAGAGTGATATTGAAAAAAATTGCAGTTATAGGCATCTTCAGCCCCCCCCCCCCCCTCCCGGATTATGAATTTTTTTTTTCTTTGCTTGTCAACATTTCTGATGAATAGTGTAGCCCCCTACTTTCAATTCGGACCCCCTGGAAAAAATTTTTGGATCCGCGCATGTCATAATAACAGAAATACTACATCTAATAATGAATATACTATATGTAATGTGAGAAGTACATAATATAATGTTGCGTTTACCGCATATAATATATACTAGCGGAAAAAAGAAACTGTGCATTATAACATTTAGTATAATTTTTCTATATCTATTGTTTGTATTTATAAAATTTAAACAATCGATAATGGTATTGTTTTTGACAATATCGGATGGTAACCGTCCGGGTGCACGGACTTTTTCATGGTTAGTGAGCACCTGTTGTTTATTGAAGAATTTGTACGCACGAGTTTTACGGGCCAATACTGTTTGGAATAAGAACTGTAAAGGATTTGTTTAAACTTTTTTTGTTAAGGAAATCACTTTAGTTTCAACAAAATTTACCCCTATGTCATGCCACGACTCAACGAAAACCAACGTAATCGTGCTGTTGGGATGCTGCAAGCTGGAATGGCACAAAATACTGTAGCAAGACACTTTGGAGTTCATCGGAACACCATCCAGTCATTATGGAGACGTTTTCAACAATCTGGCAACACCCAGGATCGACCGCGCTCTGGGCGACCTCGTGTGACGTCACGTCAACAGGACAACCACATTAGACTTGTACATCTGAGAAATCGTTTCCAGAAAACAAGTTTGACTGCCCGTAACATTCCAAGGCTTCGACCAATTAGTCCAAGAACTGTTCGTAATCGTCTGCGCGAGCAAAACATCAGACCAAGACGTCCAGCGGTGCGCCCAGTACTGCTTCAATGTCATCGTATCGCCAGACTAGCGTGGTGCACACGACATTTGCGATTCAGAATACAGGACTGGGCCAATATTCTGTTCACTGATGAATCCAGATTTCATTTGGATAGCAGTGACGGCCGTTGTAGGGTGTATCGTCGCGTTGGGGAGCGTTACCAGGACGCTTGTGTTGTGTAACGTCGACAATTTGGTGGAGGTAGCGTTATGGTGTGGGGTGGAATATCAGCGCGTGGAAGGACCCCATCTACAAATTGTCAATGGAAATCTCACCGGCGTACGCTATCGAGATGAACTTATTCAGCGTCATGTGATACCCTTCATACATAGACATCAAAATCACATCACTCTGCAGCAAGACAACGCAAGGTCACACGTTGCACGTGTAGTTAGGGACTTGTTTGTTCAACAGAATGTCCATGTCTTGCCTTGGCCAGCTGTTTCCCCCGATTTGTCGCCGATCGAGCACGTCTGGGGTGAAATGGAAAGACGTTTACGCCGTTTACCAAATCAACCAGTGACATTGGCTGATTTAGGCCAGGGTTTAACCAACATCTGGAACAACATCCCTCAAGCATTTCTGAACACTTTAGTGGCATCAATGAGGCGTCGCTGTCAAGCATGCGTGAACGCAAATGGTGGTCACACGCATTATTAATTTTGTTTTAATTCAATTTCAAATAACAGTGACTTTCGAGTGTGCTAAAATTGACGTTTTTTGACGTTGACATTAATGTGTTATGAGATGTTGTTACAAATACATGTGTTAACAGTATTACAAAAAATAAAATTTGTTCATTGTAATTTTTAAATGTTTTTTTCATATATTAAATAATGCACAGTTTCTAGTATATGTTAGAACGAATACATATAATGTTAGAAGCACCTCATATAATGTTAAGAGCACCTCATATAATAAGAAATGTACATAATATAAAAAAGAAGTACAGTATATAATGGAAAATGCACACGATATAATGTAACAAAAGTTTTATGTAATGAATATAATACCAAATATAACTAGAGCAAAGCTCGTTGCAAAGCAACGAGTGGGTCTTCCGTTAATGTCGAAAGTAAAGTTCGAAGTTCCTATAAGTAGTCGAGTTTTAAAACTAATAACAAAAGTAACTTAAACAAAAAGATGAAAACAAACCGAAATTTTTTGGTACGACTTAACAAATCCGAATGATTTTGAGTACGAATTAACAAAAACCTTAACGATTTCAAGAACGACTTTAAAAAAAATCCGAATGTGTTCAAGTACGACTTAACAATTTTCGAATTACAGAATTACATCAAATTCTGTAACTTTAAATTTTCCATTTTCTCTGCAATTCCTTTAGGGAAAATTTACAAAGGAACTGTAACACCTTCGAATTTTACAAACGAGACGCTACATCCCTATGAAAACAAATTTAACATTGAGACTTTGCCTGAATATTTATTCGATATTATTCCTAACAATCGGGAAAATATATCACAATACAGCATACGAAGCAAGGATCATGATCAGATCCATGATTTGATTGGTTAATTTAGATATTGAATCTCGAATTTCGAATCTTGAATCTCGTTTTTCGAATCTCTTATTTTGAATCTCGAATCTCGAATGAGCCTGCTGGGTTTTCGTAATATTATAATCTTTTATATGCATGACAATTATTGTTATAATTAAGGAGAAAAACTAGTAAGTTGTAAGAACTTGTTTCTGATCCTTTTGTTTAATCAATAAAATATGTTCAAACAAAACAAAAATGTTTAGCTAGAAATTCCATTTTATATTAATTTTTAAAAATATCGTTTTAATTTAATTAGGTATATTATGAAGGTTTATTTATAAGAAGAATCATCATAAAAGCACGTTTGGCAGCAAAATAAAATTCTAAATAATACAGCTCATATTATTTTTAAGTTATTATTGTAGCGACTTTTTATCAAAAACTATACGAGCATAGTCAATGAAAATGGACTGCAATTACGTGAAAATCATCAAATGGAATTTTTTTAAAACACTATACCAACATATCATGACCGTATTTACTTAATACTAAGTTCATTGTGGCTCATTGTGATGTCATTGAGGGTTTCATTGTGGTTCATTGCGGTTCATTGTGTTTAAAAGACGCGCCGAAAATGTATCACATAGAAATATGATTTTTTTAACTTAAAACCCACAATAATTTTATTGATTTATGTCTGATATTGCTTCAGATTGAGAATGGCATTGCTTTTATTAATTAACGATTTCTTAATTGACATTTTATCGTTTATTTAAATTTAAGAAGAACAAACTTTTATGTGTACTCAAAATTAAAACAATTCTTTTGTTTGCGGCTAAATAAACTCATATATGAGAAACGCAACTCTTGTGTATTAGACAAGTAAGACAATAACCGCCGACCGCTAGGTAGTCCAGCCGCGACGTCCCATGGCGACCGATTTTCTCGGCAGCGGGCGAGGGATAGCTTACGTAATGGTACACACAAACACAGCTCTGGTTACAGATAGATTTTAAATTCATGAAGTATGATAGCTAAAATGTATTATATATAATTTTTTTTAATCTGCAATTTCTGTTTTAATAGAATGTTTAAATGCTTTATGTTTCTCGTTTTTAAGGATTGTGCACTATAAGAACTTCACAAAAATGACATAAACTACTCACATAAAAGCATGTATATTTAAAAAAAAATGTTTTTCTTATTAATTAAAGCCTCCTATACAAACCGGCATACTTTCAGTGGTAACTTAATGTCAGCTGTACGCACAAATATTTTCGTTAACTTTCCAAATGAAAACAGGAACATGTTAACATGGTTAACATGGAAAGCCTTTTTACACTCATATTACACAAAACACTAACAAAATATCATTGTAACGACATTTATAAGATCCCAACAAACAACTTTTCCAGCGACAGCCATATTGAAATCATAACCGGTTTTTAGCTCACCTGAGCCGAAGGCTCAAGTGAGCTTTTCTGATCACAATTTGTCCCTTGTCTGTCGTCGTTGGCGTTGTCGTTGTCGTTGTTGTAAATTTTTCACATTTTCATCTTCTTCTCCAGAACCACTGGGCCAATTTCAACCAAACTTGGCACAAAGTATCATTGGGTGAAGGGGATTCAAGTTTGTT
Source organism: Magallana ariakensis (assembly GCA_020458035.1). NCBI lineage: Eukaryota > Metazoa > Mollusca > Bivalvia > Ostreida > Ostreidae > Magallana > Magallana ariakensis. The sequence goes on from CM035818.1 coordinate 30,523,121, forward strand.
CAAATGAAGGGTCAAGCCCTCTTTAAAGGGGAGATAATTTAGAATAATTGAAAATTTGTTTGTATTTTTCAAAAATCTTCTTCTCAAACACTGATTGGCAAGAAAAGCTGAAACTTGTGGGGAAGCATCCTCAGGTAAGATAGATTTAATTTGTTCAAACCATGATCCTCAGGGGGTAGGGTTGGGCCACAATGGGGGGGGGGTCAAATTTTTACATAAGAATACCTAGAGTAAATCTTTAAAAATCTTCTTCTCAGAAACTGATAAGCCAGGAAAGCTGAAACTTGTGTGGAAGCATCTTCAGGTAAGGTAGATTCAAGTTTCTTCAAATCATGATCCCCGGGGTTAGGGTGGGGCCACAATGGTGGGTCAAATTTTTACATAGTAATATATAGAGTAAAATCGTTAAAAATCTTCTTCTCAGAAACCAATCAGCGAGAAAAGCTGAAACTTATGTGGAAGCTTCCTCAGGTAGGGTAGGAGTTTGTTGAAACCATGATCCCCGGGGGTAGGGTGGGGGCACAATGGGGGGAGGGGTGAAATTTTACATAGTAATATATAGAGAAAAGCATTTAAAAATCTTCTTTTCAAAAACTAATCAGTCAGGAAAGCTTGTGTGGAAGCATCCTCAGATTGGGTGGATTCAAGTTTGTTCAAATCATGATCCCCTGGGGTAAGGTGGGTCCACGATAAGGAGGGGGGTCAAATATTTACATAGGAATATAAAGAGAAAAATATTTAAAAATCTTCTCAAAAACCGATCGGCCAGAAAATCTGAAACTTGTGTGGAAGCATCCTCAGGTAAGGTAGATTTAATTTTGTTCAAACCATGATCCTCGGAGGTAGGGTGGGGCCACAATTGGGGGGGGGGTGAATTTTTACATAGGAATATATAGATAAAAATCTTCTCAGAAACCAATTGGCCAGAAAAGCTGAAACTTGTGTGGAAGCTTCCTCAGGTAAGGTAGATTCAAGTTTGTTCAAATCATGATCCCCGGGGTAAGGGTAGGGTCACAACCGGGGGGGGGATATATAGAGAAAAATATTTAAAAATCTTCCCCTAAAAACCATTTGCCTAGAAAAGCTGTAACTTTAGTGAAAGCAACTTCAGATAGTGCAGATTCAAATTCGTTAAAATCAAAATCTTGAGTAGGGTGGGGCCACATTGGGGATCCAATTTTACAAAGGAAAACATTCTAATTATTCACAAAAACTGAAATGTTATAATATATGGTTTAACTTATATGCAAACATTTTGACATATTGCTGATTTTTTAGAATTTTTAGAATTTGGCCCTTGGACGATTTATCAACCTCACAAGGGGTTCAGAGTTTGGTGTAGGTTTATATCCCATATATAAATAATTGTTTAAAATCTTTTTGAGAACTGCAATGCTCAACATGTGATATGACTTTAAAATCATCCTGTTAGAAACGGGACTTAATTATAAACATAAGAATATCCAGGGGGAAAGAATGGATTTTTATTTATACAGGGTCTATATGTATTATACTACATTGTCTAGATATTTTGTATAATGACTCCATTAAACTGATTTTATCATGTCTATTGTTGCTCAGGTGAGCGATGAGGCCCATGGGCCTCTTGGTTTTTTTTTTAAAGTTATTAAGCAAAAACTTCAAGGGTTATTTACCCTTAATTTAAGGGACCAGTCCTTTTTATTGAAGTCAAATGAAAGCCGTTAATATTCTGCACAACTTTTATTATACATGTCTTAACAAAATATTTTTCGTTTAAAAGATATGAAGGAAAATATATCTAAATTTTCGCACATTTTAGAATCCTGTTTTTTTTACCCCTACCTTTTCCTAAATAAATAAAATGTAACGTAATCTAAAAACAAAACCCGATTTGCACAACTTCAATATCTCTGTTATTCAAATTCGTTGAATTCATATTCCCTACTATCATAAGGGGGATAAGTAGTTAACGGAAGAGGAATTTTAAAGTTTATAAAATGTTTTAGATAGTATTTTGTAAAGAAAATGTGAGCAAAAACCGTTCAGAAGCAAGATATGAAGCCTCAAAGTTCTAGTCTAGAATGAAAAAAAATAAGAATAACCGTTGGAAACGGCCTTATTAAAGGGAAAAAAAGGGTTTCAAAAATAATTAAAGAAAACCATCACTACAAGTGTTTAAAAATCGATAGGCTAACGTTAAGAGGTATAAATTGTTATTTACTTTATCATGAAAGTTTAAAAGTATGAATAGTTAATTAAACACTGCATGCTAAAATAGATTTTCGAATTACTTATTGATTATGCCAACGAAAAAACAACTACATGTATTTGTTCTGAAATTAGTTCATCAAAAATAAAGGTAGATTTCACGAGGAGAGTGATGGCGATTTTGTCAAGTACATCCATTTTACGTATTTTTATAGTTGGTCTTTTATCCCTGAAAAGTAAGTAAAAGTAACTTTTTTAAGTTTAATTAACTTTGACTATAAAAAATGATTTCATGAAGATAAGGATACTAATATGTCTGGGAGAGGGCGGTCTAAGTTATGGAACTTGTGCCTAATCCCAATTGTATTTTTTGTAAAATAAAAATATGTTCAAATCACTAATATGTTTTAAGGTGAAACCGTTTGGAGGGCGAAGCCAATATAAATGCGGCTAGATCAGTAGATTACCTTTTCATCTCTGGCCTGTCATCTCATCTATATTGTTTGTTTTGTTTGGACTCTAATCTCATTGTTGGGCCAAGAGCATTGGCCACGGTCCTTGTTAAATTTGTTCAAGCCCTGATATACTAGACTATAGTCTGTCTCAGGATACTGTTTCCATCACATTTTGACGAAAAACAGATTTCCTATGAAGATTTATCTTTTTTTTCCATTCTCTTTAAAACACCTCGCACAATTTTCAAATGCTATCATCGATACCTTATTTTATATCATTTGCAATACGAATCTCCATTTAGTACCAGTATCTAACTATCTAACTTGCAGATCTTCGGATTATTTCTCAGCATGAAGTATTTTAACTATTTACTCCCTTATTTTAAATGTATGCATTGTTTTTAAGGAATACGTTTACTCAGGGGCGAAAAAATTCCACTAATAGAAACGAAAAACTACTTATTGTACATTGTAGGCCTACTATTGTGGTGCTATTTTTCACTTTCAAGTACTTTTTGTAACTAGGTCATTGACCTACTTTTTACGCTAGTGACCTCTGAATGTTCATTGAAAAAGTTGTCAAATTAGTCACCCTTAACAAGGTTTCCTTTATTTTAAAATTATTGGAAATAATAAAACAATTTGTTGGTTAGTAAATGAGATAATAAGAATAGCTTTATTAATTTCATATTTCAATGAATTGTTTTAATCTCATATAATGAATATAATTTAGCCCGAATTTCTTCTTTTAATTTTTAAAATTCTACCCATTTTTGATCGAGTATTACAAAAAAACTAATAGGAGTCCCAAACCATTGATTGCCTACAACTATATGTATTGTCTGTATTCTGTTGACATCAACATTATATAAGGTTAATAATCAAATTTTCGAGATATTCTATCTAGAATTAAATTTATGTATTTTTAAGATTTTTCGCATCGCGTGCCAGCCAGTGATAAACAATAACACACGAGATAATACAACCATGAAATATGTAAAATGATATAAAAAAATAATACAAACTTAACTTTTGCAATTACATGCTACATAAACTATTTTAGAGAAAGAAAGAAAATGAAATTAGTCCGAATTTCCTGTTTCAATAATAATCTCCCTTTGTCGTAGCATATCTTCATCAAATAAACAAAACATGGATATTAATATCGATATTTGTTTATAACATTCTTATTTTGTCTTTTGACTATAGGCATTGAACTTTGTACTTTTTATATATATATTATATATAATAAGCACAAAACATTGCAATAACTCTCAAATTGACATATACCTGCCCATAGTGAATGATATAGATATATATAAAGCACAAGGAAATTCACTTTGTTGGAGCTCCACCTCCGCCCCGGCCGAGGCTTGAGCTCACGACCTCCGGAACCCATTCTCCTAGCAGTGAGCGGCCACCGCGCTAACCACTCGGCCATCTAGGCAAGACAAAAATCTTGCTTTCGATGACGAATGTTTGTGCTTATCATATATGTATATCTATGCACTGTGTATCGTTTCGATCCTCTCAAATTGTCGTTTAACTGTATTCCACCTGTATCTCAAGCGACCGTGTTGTGCGCGGCCAGCGCGCTAGGTTCCGTTCGTGATCGAAAGCAAGATTTTTGTCTTGCCTAGATGGCCGAGTGGTTAGCGCGGTGGCCGCTCACTGCAAGGAGAATGGGTTCCGGAGGTCGCGAGTTCAAGCCTCGGCCGGGGCGGAGGTGGAGCTCCAACAAAGTGAATTTCCTTGTGCTTTATATATATATATATATATATATATATATATTTATATATATATATTTATATATCAACCCCGTACCGCAGTTACTGCAGTACTGAAATAGCTAGTACACGCATTACAGATGTTTGATCCACCTATCAATTTATCGCGGGAAATATTAAACCGCGAGGTCACTATGACGTCATATGTTAAAATTAATAATAATTTGCAATTGTTTACGTGTCTCAAATCAATACAAAGGAATGGAAGCATGTAAAAAATCTCTTGAGTCTAGCCAAAGCTTGTGTGGTACTCAAAACGTGTCTTTTAACCTCAAGGCACCGTAAATTACGAGTTAAATGTCTGCCATTTTTTGGCATAGCACTACGGGAAAAAATATAATTAAGCATTGAATCATTATTTTTTGAAAGATATAGTCTCATAACTGCAGCGGTGTGTGCATACAAATTGAGTAACGCGCGTTAATATTTTTCTGGATGAAATCTGATATGTTTTGACATTTCCTTTTTCCTGCGCGCACTGGCTGTTGGAGCTCGCCTCGCTCGCTATAACTAACTACGTTTATAACGAAGCAAAACCCCTTTCTCTGACCCTTCTTTATAAGCGTGATTTACTGTACGATAAAAACATTCCGTATATATAGTAAACATAAACAAATATGTTCTCTAGAATTTTTTAAGCATTGAATCATTATTTTTAGAAAGATACAGTCTCATAACTGCAGCGGTGTGTGCATACAATATGAGAAACGCGCGTTATGAACATTTGTATGCACACATCGCTGCAGTTATTTAAGCATTGAATCATTATTTTTGAAAGATATAGTCTCATAACTGCAGCGGTGTGTGCATACAAATTTTCAAAACGCGCGTTAGCGCGTTATGAAAATTTGTATGCACACACCGCTGCAGTTATGAGACTATATCTTTCAAAAAATAATGATTTAATGCTTATATTTACATTATTTTAACTTCTTGCCTTGTCTGCAAAAGTGATTTATACCTCAAAAATCCTATTCTATCCTAAGGGTAAGTTCATATAAATGGAAGAGCCGCTGTAACAGCCACAAGCGTGAACCTTGATTTTTGCTTGTGACGTTTCATTTAACAGCGTTCAACGTTTGTGACGTCATAATAAAACTCGTCATTTTAACCTTTCAGTACCCTGTGTGTGTAAATTACGAGTTAAATGTCTGCCATTTTTTGGCATAGCACTACGGGAAAAAATATTATTAAGCATTGAATCATTATTTTGATATAGTCTCATAACTGCTAGCGCGCATCATGGAATATGCCAGCACTAAATAACTAAATCACTAAATAACGTTGTTTATTTCTTAAATAACTGCAGTAGCTTTCCACGCAAAAAATATGTGAAATGTAAATATTATACTATATCTTTCAAAAAATAATGATTTAATGCTTATATTTACATTTTTTTAACTTCTTGCCTTGTCTGCAAAATTAATGTGATTTATACGTCAAAATTTCTGTTTTATCCTAAGGGTAAGTTAAAATTAATGGAAGAGCCACTGTAATAGCCACAGGCGTGAACTTTGATTCTCGCTTGTTACGTTGCATTTTATAGCGTTCAACGTTTGTGACGTCATAAAACTCGTCATTTTAACCTTTCAGTACCCTGTGTGTGTTACGGTCTTAAACACAATGTAACTGCAGTATCTTTCCACACACTTTTCATGCAAATAATATTTGGATTGTAAATATAAGTATTTTAATCACAAATGTGTAATTTTCTATGAAATAGAAACGTAAAATTAGATGTTCCATGTGTAGTACATGTATATGACACGACGATGTTACAAGTGTATAATGATTTGAACATTTAGATCATTTTAATAACTGAATTTAAAATAAAATTATAATTGTGTTACGCGTGTCCCATGTAGGTATAGAATTTCTTTTTCTTGAATATGATGTGAAATTTAAAACACAACATGATGTGTCCATCATTAATTTTAATTTCCACCAAACCTTAAGAAAAATAGTTCAACCTTTGAGAGATATAATTCACTACACTATCAATAACAGATCACGTGCACTGTATCCGAGCACCATGGGTGAGTACCTGGCAAACCTTCACACAAAATCAACCCAGCCCGACTGTCATCCCCCACCCCCTCAACGAGTACCCCGCCAAAGTAGACGTGCAGATCCGTGTGACCGAAGGCTCACAGCATCAGATATTTTCTGGGATTGGGTCGTGTCAGCGTGACGACGATGATCCTAATCCTTACGGGGGAATTGTTTACATCTATAACCATCTAGAAGTGAAGCTCTACACCCCCATCATCTCCAGTACTCAATCCAGTAACCAGGACGGCGTGTTTGCTTATACTGGTAAGTCTAGAACATTTTACAAGAGTAAAAAATTTAACCATACACTCAGATACATGTATATATTGTTTAATTGGATAAATTTTGGACTTTTGCAACAAGAAAAGTGTATTATACATATTTAAAATACTCATCAGAAAGTTTAGAAAATGAATTAACTTTGCTAGGACTTTGGCTTTATGTCATAGAGATCATCCAGGGGCTTCGCAAAACTATTTTTTTTTTCCAAAATAGTTCATGTCATTTAAAGGGGCATGGTCACGATTTTGGTCCAAAATTATTTTTCCGATTTTAATGCTTACAATGCTTCAGTAAGACATCTTTAATAGACAACCAAAATTTGAGTGTCATTTGTTGAGTTATATAAAAAAAATTCATTGTAATTTTACATAGAAAATATTCACAGAGGTATAATATAAATATATTCACTCTTTATATTTTGTGTACGCTTTTAAACGATGGCTATGCTAAATATGTGTGAAATAATAGACATTGCAGGCGTTTTCCCGGTCAATTAACCTGAATTTCAATGAAAAAAATTATGTACAAAATTTGTTAACAAAACAAACGAAATAAAATTTCACCGCATGTAAAATTCGCCCCTGACGTCGAGACCGGTATGGTTGTAATAAGACTTTGACATCGCTATAAATAAAGGTCATAATGTTCAGGCAAATTAAAAATAAACCTGTGTACATTTTGTTCTCTAACATTTCAGAAGTTTATTTGTTTACAATCAATGCATAACATGCGGTTTCATATGGGCAGCGGAAAGGGCAAAAAATACATTTTTACAAAATCAATGGTAATTTTAATTCAACAAAGCAAAATAATATCATCAATGACCATAAATGCAAAACCAACAGTCTTCTTTGCAATATAAATATACATAAAATCAACCAAAGGTGTCTTTATACAAATCAAACAAACAAAAAGTAAAACCAACATACATAAATGCAAAACGAACAGACATCAACATAAAACAAGCGGACGCACAAAAATAAACGCCAGGTGGCGTGTTGGGGAATCAACACGCGCGGTGTCCAGTGAAGTCTTATACAGACCATCTCGTACACAGGTCATCTCGTAAACAAAAAAAATCAACTCTTAAACAAGACAGAGAAGAAAGTGTTAATCTTTGACAACATTTTTTGTATATTAAATCATGTTTCACACACAGGTGCTTGAGGACAGGACCGACCACCCCCTTCTATCCGTCCACCCCCAAGTATCTAGACCCCCAGAACTTTACTCAATTTTTTTTCATTTAATTATCCTTTTATGACATATTTACAATCTAATGTATACATTCATTGCAAAAAATGACATAAAACAAATATTTGGAAAAAAATCATACCCCCCTCTATACATATTTACATCAAGGTTGCTAACTTCGTCTGCCAGTTGAGAGGTACTGCCGATAAATATTTTGTTGAAATGCACTATCAAGCTACATCTACCGGTAAAAAACGTCGTAGCCCGATAATTCCCTTCACTAAATATTTGCATGTCATGCCCATATAAATACATTTATTGGGTAAATTGGGTCAATTTTCTTCAAAAAGTTTCAAGTTTCTGAACCAAACACTAATATAGCTAAGAAGGGGAAAATGGTTTCTTTAAGTGCACGCATTTATAAGCTTTTGAATCGCGGGTAAGGAACTTGGAACTAAAATGTGTGGTTTTTATTTTTTAAAACAAATAGTGAAGTATACATTCAAAACTTGAAATCAATCTCTGCATACCGCATTCTTTTTCTAAAATAGTTTTTACAGTGGCGTAGTCCCACCTATGGAAAGCGTTCCAATTAACTAATCACAATATACATGACACTGTATATGGATTATATTGGTAATATCTTTATTGTATTGACTAATTTAATTCAAAATATTGTGTATTAGGACAATACATGTGTAGGGACAATAAACATTCAGTGTTCTTTCTTCCTCAATGGAACGAAAATCTTAACAGTTTTGCTAATGACAAAGAGTTTTGGTATCTCAAAACGATAATTACACGATGTTTGAATAAAAAGCTGATTGGAATGTATAATTTCCGAAACTTAGTAATTCTAAATGATATACCTTAATTTGTTTTTTTATTCCACAATCTTTAGATAAAAGACAAAACTATGAAAGTGAATATCTGAATTACTGCTTGCTCAGAACTTGCTTTTACGATGTTTAACCACAATTAACTAAACTGATATTTTTGTGATAAATTCCTATATCTTTGAAATCTTCATTAAAATTCACATTTTTTTCTCTTTTAAAATATCAATTATTTAATACAACTGTAAATCACTATAAAGTAATTAATTTTAATTATCTTAAAGTATATTTTCCGTTTTGCATACGAACTTTGAATTCCACAATACATAAAACATTTTAAAGCCTTGTGTACGAGTAAAATTTTTGTAGAGGACTTGAATCTTGGTTTTGTATATGAGTTGACTTTTTGTATACATGAACTATGTACGAGATGGTATGTGGACGACTTGACTTGACACCGCGTTTCTCCAACACACCAGCTGGCGTTTTGTTTTTGTGCGTCCGCTTGTTTTATGTTGATGTCTGTTCGTTTTGCATTTATGTATGTTGGTTTTACTTTTTGTTTGTTTGATTTGTATAAAGACACATTTGATTGATTTTATGTATATTTATATTGCAAAGAAGACTGTTGGTTTTGCATTTATTATCATTGATGATATTATTTTGCATTCTTGAATTTAAATTACCATTGATTTTGTAGAAATGTATTTTTTGCCCTATCCGCTGCCCATAGTTTCAATAAACCCAATCATCCGGGGGACGAAACCAAACGGTTCCCTTTTCTAAACATTCCCATGATGCTTTTTGATTTGTTATTTCGTTTGCCCAAAAAGAAATTATTTTTATTTACTTTGAATATTTCTAACTTTGAAAGAAGACCGATTCTGTTGGTGTAAATAATAGAAAAACCATAACTTTCTAAGATAATTGGTTTGTGATACCGTAATAACCAAAAATAATCGGACCAAGCAGCTTTAAATATATTATATATGCTTCCAATTTCGAAAAATTACGCAAAGAGTGAATATATTTACCGAAATTCTATTTATTGTATTAATAGGAAATTTATTTTACATAATTTGACAAATGTTGAAAAAATAAAATGCACTAATTGGGTTTTTTTAAATGCGCGATTAAAGTTATATAACGGAAAGAACTTTCCAGATGATTCTCAGAATGATGTATCACGCGAGCTGACTAATCATCATAATGGCGGAAAACGTAGTAGGATGGTTGTCATCGCGCATCGATCAGATACCTGGGGTTTTGGTGTAAAATATAGAGATAAATATTCATTCATATTAATTCATTCACGTTTTTAGATTAGGCTGTTTAAAGTTAAGGTTTCTCCACCCTCGATGTTTTTATGGTTTAATCCGTGTAATTTTTGTTTAAATTTGAAGATTAAAGAGATTAATCACAATCCTTTATTTTATGTATTTTAACATTTTAAGGCCATTTAAACTTGCCAGTATAAAAGCTATCACATTTACAGTGCATTTTAATACAATTTTCCAACCATGAATAAGTACAGTTTAGCAACATAAACAGTCTATAACTTTTGAAATAATGGTTCAAACTCACTGAAAATTGGTACATTTGTAATTCATTATATATCCTATCGAAATCTGCAAAGAAATGTTTACCTTGCCAGGTAAAAAAAATATGAATTGTAGTCTCTGTCAAGTTTGCCTATGTAAGGTTTTATCAGTTTTTCATTGAATTCAGCGATTTCAACTCATACTACTCTCTATAAATTGTTAAAGATCAGTGTCATATCACTTTACATAGCTTAAAATGTGTTAAACACTAGTATAAATCAAGAAATATTGGCAAAACCATGCATCACATAACACTAATATTATAACCGATAACGGTAAAATATTCCGGAATGCTCACAATGACGTCACGCGACAATCGAAAGACCTTAAACATACATGTATATTTAACGTAACCCGCGCGAATAGGTTTAGGAGAAATAGAATTTTAGAAAAAACAAACAACCTCTTATTTTAATATGATCTTTTCCAGTTTGATTTTACTAAATTATTGCAATCTCTATGAAATTGAATGTTTGCACACTATGCACTATATATATCGGATACTCAATGGGACTGTCAGGTAAAATCATTATTAAAGAGATAGGCTACATGTAGCTTAAATACTCACTGTATTTGTATTAATGTAAATGGTTAAAATCATTTCTGTGAAAATTTTGTTTGTTTTTTTCTTATCGCCTTCCATCGTAGGTTTGATATTTTGAATTGACGTTAACGTAGAATTAAGATTGGACAGCCTTACATGTATTCTTTAAGGTAACTCCAGTGTCTTTCGGATCCGGTTCTTTTTTACACGGCATGCTAAATTTCCGGTTATAATTTTGGCACACAACAAGTGTTTTAAAATAATTATGGTTTGGTCAAAAAGTGGAAAATTTGTTAAAATATAGCATCTCCGTCGCTTAGAGGGGTCGGAGAAAGCAAGGAAAGCAGCGTATTGTAAAAAGGTAAATGAGTGTGTAATATAATTGTACGTATTGTATAAATTCTCCTCCAACAGCATGTAGCTTGACGACCTCATGTGTCCTCCGGGACAAGGAGAGGATAAGTAAGTACTTGTGTAATTAAAACTACATAACACTGATTGGTGTTTAATCTACAGATAAATATGTTTAAAAACTGGGATAGAAAGTATTTGACAGAAAGGGTAAGGGGGTACTACTGCACTCAAATGTATGAGTTTTTTGGCAGTCTCGACCTTAATTTTATATGTATAATACAGTTTCATTGAGTATTTTAATTTAAGTGACTGTTAGATTGTGTCTTTTTGGTACATTTCATTTTTTTCCAAAGTTTGCAAAAAAAAATAACTTGTAAAATTTACATTTTCAAAAAGGGGGTACACATGTGCAAGAGACTATCCAGCAAAAACTAGATGGTCAATTTTGTTAAACTATGTTTTTTTGTTAACACAATATGTAACTCTTCATAAATATTCTTTAAAAAATGTATGAAAACTGAATAATTTTTTAGAATTTTTCAAAAATATGCAATTTTGTGATTTTTTTGGGAAGGTCGTAGCAAGAACAAATGTAATATTTTTTATATTTTCTGTAGAAAATCAATAAAATTTTTATGATTTAATGATAATCAATTGATTTGCTTAAATTATAACCTAACATGATGTATTTTGGTGCATAATTTAATAAATTATGAGATCATGCATCATGGTGTTAAATTTTGGCTGTTAAAGTTTTGGACCTTGTGAGCTGAAGCTCACTGTAGGAAAACAAACGTGCAAAGGTATAAATATTTTGGTCTCTATAGTAAGTTTATAACTTGTTTTAATTATTAAAATTTAAAAAATGTTTGGTTTGACACGGATTTCTAAAACACTGGAGTTACCTTAAGTCACTGACAGGTAGAAGACATTATAATGACTTTGTGAGCAATGACTGTGTTGACAACTCTACTGACGGTATATATGAAATCTTTCTCAATAAATGATGTAACCATGAAACAGGAACGTTGCATCGTTCAAAACACGCTTTTTACTGAAATTACATTATATAAATAGTGCCTGCTAGGGAGGGTACCAGTTGAAATTGACACCCCTCGAAAACCATTGTCAACCGACGCGAAATTGACACCCCGAGAAAACCATTGTCAACCGACGCGAAGCGGAGGTTTACAATGGTTTTCGAGGGGTGTCAATTTCAACTGGTTCCCTCCCAAACAGGCTCTATTTATTTTATTATACTGAATGTCTTAATTTTATAGCATATTTTACTGCTTTTATATAGAAAAGACGTGAGTTCTACGGCGAACCGTACGCGCATAATTTACGCGCATGTGACAATTCGTTCTATTGGCCCGCTGCCAAGTGTGTTGCTAACGCTGAGGATATGAGAACGGATTGTCAACTGCGTCTAAACCAATCAGATTTCAGTATTGAACATGAAAGTAAAATAAAGATAACTTATTTGGGGCAGTGTTAAGAATTATAGTGAAATTTGACATATAGAACAAAATTCAGTAAAGAGATACGATGCATGACAACACTCCCACCGTTTTTAAAGCCCTTATATGTACAATAAATGATGCAAAAAAGATCACATATATAAATCAATTTCAGTTCAGACTTTCATTACTGTCCGCTCTTCGAAATATCCTGCCAGTTTGCTTTTTTTAAAATTCAGTTTTAAATAAGATGGTTCAAATGTTTTTCTTCAAAAATTCTGATACAGTATATACAAATATTAATATGTTTTTTAAAAAATTGTTTCAGCATACAAAGTCAATTGATATGTAATTTAATTCCCGCACTTGTACGGGCTATCATCTAGTTTTTTAATAAGCAACAATACATGCTGCAGTAGTGATAATATATTCTTTAAGTTGTTGTCTGGCATAAAACAGTTTACTTTTTAAGTCGACCTTTTAAACCTTAGAAAATCTATTTAGGGGTTCGGACCTCTATTAGGTCTGAATCTCTTTGATCAACACAAGAGGTGAACAAAAAGGCAGTCTTCATGAAAATACGCCTAGCTTCGATTCCAGTTGGTTGCATTTCGGTTTATAATGGTCAAAACCTAGTACTTTTCTACTACTTTTCGATTTATTCACGACAAATTACATGATCTATACAGTTGGGTGTAGAAAATTATAATTTTGTAAATAATGAAAAATCAATTTACATTTCATTGTGATTAAGCGTGTTTACAGAACGCCAATATCGAGTTGCAATATTCGGCAAACCATATGTAACAGTATAATACTTTTGCTATATAGCTGACCAAATAACGTACTAGTATTCCAAAAGAATTCATTCATTAAGATCAGGCGCGGAACAACAGCTCTAGATCTATCTATATTTATCTTTTCAAAATTAAACCTTCAAACCTATAGACTTATCTACTTTTTTGCTTGGTCCCTTAATATGAAAATAATACATGTAGAATGATGCGCATACGAACCTATGGAAGGGAATTACCGCCAAAATTCTATGTATCTTGCTTTAATTCTTATTATGCTTACTTCTTTATTCTTCATTACATTTACACTTGCATGTCACTTTACATGTTTTCATATTCATGCTTATCTAATTTCACTTTGATTCTCTTTGATTCTTTATTGTTTGCTTATTTCTATGTTGCAATATTCTCTTCTTATTCGTGTAGTTTTTTCTTCTATCTCTGTCACAAACTTGAATTCAAACACGCAAACCATAAGGCACTTTCAATAAAGACGAATACAAGTTGCATGAATTTAATGCTGCATTATGACGCCAGGCGGCAGTGTGTGCGCTACAATTGCTGCTCCCGAAGATTTATTAAAACGAAACTAACAAATGGCATAAGTTTAATAAATTCGTAAAAACATCTCAAATTTAGGGCTTAGTATAGGAATATGAAATACATGTAAATATAGTCAACTTTTAACAAGCCATGATATACGCAGACTAAAAAAGATACGGGTTCTTTTTGTATACATGTAAAATGCATCCGCGCGGTTCTAAAAAAATCATAGGGGGGGGGGGGTCTGAGAGATAATTTTGTATTAATTATTTTATTGGTTAATTAAATAAGTGTGAATTTTCCATTGGGGGGTGGATCTGATCTCATTCTAGATCCGCAATGCAATGTACCGTATATATTTGCAGTAACAAATTATTTGCAAATTATTTGCATGAACGGTTAATTTTTAGAAGAGGAACATGTCATAAGTACTTGTCGACATGACTTTACTTTCATTTGAGGTGAAAAGAGGTGGGGTGATGCACGGTTCTGTCCAGAGGTACCCGTGGAACATGTAGATGAAATATAGATAAATTTAAACCAAATTTAAAGATGTTTTTGAAACACAATAAAAGGACTGGGGTACGAAATGCTTAGAAGTAGCTTTTCCTGTACTCTAGTACGTGTGAAAATTATCACTTGCATGCATCACTATGTACCTCTCGTTAGGCTACAGTACTGTGTATCCCTGATTAAATGCGATGAATTAATATTCGCGTGAAATTCCGGGTTAAAAACTTAAAACTGCAGGTTTTAAAATCTCACTTATTTTTCTAAAAGTTTTGAACTTGTGATATGAAAACAAAGTTTGGTGCACGCGATTTTATATTTTTGCGATTCGGCACAGAACGGTGGAATCGCTATACGCGGTAAAATTAACGAATCTAAAGTACAATGTATCAGTGACTTAATTACACAATGAGTAAACGAAAACAAACCAGGCAAAGAGATTAAAATACGGTATGTGATATGACTGTTTATACATGTACGTTTTGGTTTGAAATCTAAATCAAATCTTAATAAAAATTCTTATATAAAGTTCTAAATAAAATATTTTTTTTTCTTCCAAAATACAAAACATAAATAATGTATGCTTCTTATTTACACAAATTTTCGAAATGATAAAAATGTGTATGTATCATTCACAGCCATGCTTATTGTAGGTTTGTTTATTTTAATATAAATAATGTACATGTAACTGAATGTCCATGTTTAGATTTGAAGGTGTTTAAGCTATGATACATGTAACTTAGAGACATGAACCTCATACATGTCTACCTGTCAACTGGTCTAGATTAAATGAAGAGTTGAATTGACCGACTTCCATATCAAGCTTGCGATAATGATTATGATACGGGTGCTAATTATGAGAACTGTAAGATTTTATCGTCTCATATATATAACTGATGCGCAGACTTAGAATTTTATTTTAATTTAGGGGGGGGGGGTCCAGTCACCCCACCACCCTTGAAAATTGAAACTTTTTTAAATTCACATAGTAAACCTACTGAAAATAGAACTCGACCCCCCCCCCCCTCCCCGGCAAACAAAATTATAAATTATCTCTTAGTACATAAACCTCCCCTCCATTTCTTGATCTGAACATATAAACATTGGAGCGAATTGTCATGGTGCGAAACATCTCACATTTAGCTATCTACGTTTTTTTTTTCGGGGAGCAGCAGTTGTAGCGCACACACCGCCGCCTGGCGTCATAATGCAGCATTAAATTCATGCAACTTGTATTCGTCTTTATTGAAAGTGCTTTATGGTTTGCGTGTTTGAATTCACGTTTGTAACAGAGATAGAAGAAAGAATTTACACGAATAAGAAGAGAATGTTGCAACATAGAATTAAGCAAACAATGAAGGATCAAAGAGAATTAAAGTGAAATTGGATAAGCATGAATACGAATACAATAAAGTGACATGCAAGTGTAAATGTAATGAAGAATAAAGAAGTAAGCATAGTAAGAATAAAAGCAAGATACATAGAATTTTGGCGGTAATTCCCTTCCATACGAACCAGCCGATATTTGTAGCTATGAACCGAGGCCAAATTTAACTACTTCTTCCTATAGTTAGTGTACTTGCTTATTTTTATTAAGGTGGAGCCGCGTTCAACGGACCATTTCAGGGTAACTACCCAACAGCTGACATCAGAGTGAGGGTATGGAGAATGTGCGATTTCCCGCCAGCAAACTTTACGTCTGCAAACGTGTACACTGTGTCTACTTCAGGTGAAAGATTTGTGAATCTGAAATCGATATTAACAATTCGCTTAAACAATACAGAACAGTGGGAATATCAATTAATATATCTATTTGCGTCTACACCTTTCATTGGGATAACTATTGGCTCTGCTGTGTGTTTTTATTTATTTCCCCTCCCGTTTTAGCGAATATTTTCTCATTTACCTTGTTTCCCAACAAATATAACTTTTTTTCAACAAAACATAACTACTGACTTGGTATTTCATTTTGGCGAAAGGCATATATGATCGTATTGCCACATACATTGGGCAAAAAAAAAAACCAACCAGTACTGCTTATTCTATTGTTAACTGTACATATTTATTATATAAAAAAGATATTGCTATAATCTTTACTCAGATTTACTCCATTAATCAATAATTTAATTAATACTGTGTTTCATCCTTTTTTTGTGGATGTAAATTCTTTGTAAATACGTTGGGGTAACCACGAAATCTAGAAACATGGAATTAACACGTAAATACTGGTTCCACATCGCCTTATCTTTCGTACGAAACAATGCAATGCAACTTTATTCGTGTAATGAAAAACGAGTTCAAGGATTTTTTTCATCGCTTGTATTTTATAGGTTCTTCTTATACTGATATACCACACAACATTGGATATTATCCAGATCTCGTTGTTGTACAGTTAAAACTGCCAGATGGCTTTGTTTCTGAAGCACAAGGTACCCCCCTCTCTCTCTCTCTCTCTCTCTCTCTCTCTCTCTCTCTCTCTCTCTCTCTCTCTCTGATTTCACTAAAGGATTTTTTTATATAATAAAAGGTGCAGTTTTTAAGGAACAAGCCGTAAATTCCTATAACATTGTATGTGGAGTAATAATGGCATATGATCACAGCAACATTCGTCTTTGGCCAGCGACTAATGGTATTGGGTCAGGGCAATGTGAGTTAATTTAATTGAATTTTAATTTAAACATATTTTATTGCATGAACAATCAAATGGATTGGGCAACAGGCAAAGCCTATGCAAACCCTCTCCAAAAATGTGAGTTTTTTTATCCATTGGATTGCGTTTTTGAATGGCGAATACTTAAGGTGGTATGGGGCACCTCCATAATGTGACGTACTTCCTAACGAAATAAACAATAAAATGAAGTATAGTTTTATAAATATTTTTCTTCTTCACAAAATTGTTACCTAACAGCGTAGCGCAATGGACGAGAGCGCACACAACAAATCTGTATGTTATCTCCTACTGCATGGGGCTTTTATAATTTTAATCTTTCCGAAATATTTTAAAACATATTTTTGGGTCAAATATTGTAAAACTTGAAAATTCTAAATCGGTGAAAGTATTTTGATTATAATGTACTTTTATCCACATTAATATCGTCAGGCGTCCCATACCAACTTAAATCGCTGCGAAAAGTGTTTACAATATTTTGCCTCAAGATTGTTAATTGATTTTAATTTTTTGAAAAATCTTTCATCAAATCTAAAAAAAAAAAAAAGCCAGCAAAATTTGAAACCTCCTTCCATTTTCAAATCAAAGGGTGTGGTAGATAGTAAGTGCGATGTTACTTAAACACTATACACATGTAATGGGGATCAAAGGGGATATAAATGTAGTGACATTGCATAAAAAATACATAACCAGTGTTATGTAATTTTTTTCCGCAATGATCATGAATCATCAAAGAAAGCATCTATTGTTTATATTTACATCTTTCGTTGAATTGATTATAAAAAGTTAGGAAAAATTAATAAATGGTTGTTAATGTACATCAGTACGTTAGATTTAAAAAAAAATAGCCAAGTCGTCTTGCATGTATATTGGAATTTGAGTCTGACATCTTCATGACTCTTTCGTGCAGTCCCTTCTTTTGTGTATAAGGACGTACAATTCCCAAAATTTGTTTTTCACAGCCATATTTATGGAACGCCTCAACTGCCTTATGTGAATAAACTTCATTATATGATTATACTTTAACATTACGTGATGGTACTTTAACATTATGTGATGGTACTTTAACATTACGTGATGGTACTTCAACATTACGTGATGATACTTTAACATTATGTGATGATACTTCGACATTACGTGATGGTACTTTAACATTATGTGATGGTACTTTAACATTACGTGATGGTACTTTAACATTACGTGATGGTACTTTAACATTCTTCATTATATGATGCTACTTAACTATGCGATGGTTCTAAAAATAGGGAAGCGTCGCCTCGGGATCGAAATACATGTACGCTAAAACTCTAGACACCTGGATGCCTATAAAGTTTTTTTAACACTGGGCTGATTCTCTGTTTCAGAGATTGATCAGATAGGACTAAGGTCCACTGAGACTAGTTTAGATCAACAAATACTACTGTTTGATTGAGTGTTGCCTTACACTTTTAAAAGGGTCATTTTAAATTTTAAAGAATGGCTGCTTGGTGAGACCATTTGGGCTCCCCATCAGCGCATGAAAATCAGGGGGTACGAAAAGTCCCCCAGGGGATTTTTGGTTAAAAAATGTGCATTCAGAACCCAATTATTTGGTCAGAGTGGACTGCTAAAAATTTAAATAGCACCTAAAGAATTCTGTCATTTATGTTAGATTGGACTTATGGGGATTGACGGGCTCTCCATGTGTAGGAGTGGGCAATGTAACAGGCACATAGCATCTGCCCCCCCCCCCCCCCCCCATTGCTGTTGAATCTGATTTTAACAGTAACTGTACTGTTGAATAAATCAGTGCTTACACAGGCACGTAGCATCGTTTTTGAAAGAAAGGGGAGGGCAGACTCATCCTAAAAATCTTGACAAGCAAAAAAAAAGAAAAAAAAAAAAAAAGACAACTTCCCAAAATCATGAAAATCCTAAGGATCCTAAGGGGGAGGCTGATCCCCTGATTTTCATGCGCTGATGGGGAGCCCAAATGGTCTCACCAAGCAGCCATTCTTTAAAATTTAAAATGACCCTTTTAAAAGTGTAAGGCAACACTCAATCAAACAGTAGTATTTGTTGATCTAGACTAGTCTCAGTGGACCTTAGTCCTATCTGATCAATTTCTGAAACAGAGAATCAGCCCAGTGTTAAAATTTTTTTTTACAGGCATCCACGTGTTTAGAGATTTGGCGTACATGTATTTCGATCCCGATGCGACGCTTCCCTATTTTTAGAACCACCGCATAGTAAAGTAGCATCATATAATGAAGAATGTTAAAGTACCATCACATAATGTTAAAGTACCATCACGTAATGTCGAAGTATCATCACGTAATGTTAAAGTACCATCACGTAATGTTAAAGTACCATCACATAATGTTCAAGTACCATCACGTAATGTTAAAGTACCATCACGTAATGTCGAAGTATCATCACGTAATGTTAAAGTACCATTATATAAATAGTGCCTGTTTGGGAGGGTACCAGTTGAAATTGACACCCCGAGAAAACCATTGTCAACCGACGCGAAGCGGAGGTTGACAATTGTTTTCGAGGGGTGTCAATTTCAACTGGTACCCTCCCAAACAGGCACTATTTATTTTATTATACTGAATGTCTTAATTTTTATAGCAAATTTTACTGCTTTTATATAGAAAAGACGTGAATTCTACGGCGAACCGTACGCGCATAATTAACGCGCATGTAACAATTCGTTCTATCGGCCCGTTGCTAAGCGTGCGAGGGAGAGAGAACGGATTGTCAACTGCGTCTAAACCAATCAGATTGCAGTATTTAACATGAAAGTATAATAATATATAAATAGTGCCTGTTTGGGAGGGTACCAGTTGAAATTGACACCCCGAGAAAACCATTGTCAACCGACGCGAAGCGGAGGTTGACAATGGTTTTCGAGGGGTGTCAATTTCAACTGGTACCCTCCCAAACAGGCACTATCTATTTTATTATACTGAATGTCTTAATTTTATAGCAAATTTTACTGCTTTTATATAGAAAATACGCGAGTTCTACGACGAACCGTACGCGCATAATTTACGCGCATGTAACAATTCGTTCTATCGGCCCGTTGCCAAGTGTGTTGCTAACGCTGAGGGTAATAGAACGGATTGTCAACTGCGTCTAAACCAATCAGATTTCAGTATTTAACATGAAAGTATAATAACACACAATGTTAAAGTACCATCACATAATGTTAAAGTACCATCACGTAATGTTAAAGTACCATCACATAATGAAGTTTATTCACATAAGGCAGTTGAGGCGTTCCATACATATTTGTTTTGACACACATCCATCCCATCCTAATCGAATCGAATCGTTTGAGGCAAACTACATGTATTAAACCTAACCGACAGTTATCGTTGTCAAAATTGTCAAAATACTGTTACATCTTGACAACAGATTTTTCATTGACAATGGAAAGTCTCAGAGTTAATCTGATTTCCAAGATTTGGTTCAAAGTCATTAGAAATACTATATAGAATTCTTGATTCAGATGGAGTATTTTGTGTCTCGGATGGATGGAGTACTAGTGATCCATATACGTATGAATCCGCCGATGTCTATGTGCAAGCATGGAAATTCAGCATTTCGGACATTCTGTTCACTCGGACCGACACAAGAGGTTCAGGAATTATATCTGTTTCTTCTACCATCACTCTGCCACAGCCATTTAATATAGATAACCACATATATCTTGTGCAGGTAAAGTAAAAAAGCGCATCTCATCATTGCAATTAAAGTAATAGCAATTTATCGATCGCTTGACCCACCCAAAAAAAATATATTTAAAAATGGACCATTGTTTCATTCAAGTCACAAGCTGTGGACGGAAGCTATACTAACTACATGTTTGAGGGGGCAGGGTCAGCGCTTAGTGATGGCTCGACTTTCTTCGCGAGAATAGGTGCTGTGGTGTACTCGTACAATCAAAACGAAATCAATTTGTGGCACCCGGGTGCTGGAGACTATCTTATATTCATTGGTGGTACTTGGGGTCTTGGAGCCCCTACACAGCAATCGACTACAGCCAGTGTGTCTGTGAAAGTTATTAAAGCGGATTCAACATTGCCGGGTAAGTTACGATAAATAAATCAGGAGTTTCCTATCAAAATTAAAAAACAATGTGCCTGATAATTATGTCCTTAGACTATCTAATTTCCTAAAAATTGACAAATACCATAAAACAGTCCTTTGCACAGAGAATATAGAAATAGTTTAACCTCCTTTGTATTAAAATATTGTCTCTCACATTAATATATACCTTTATAAATTTATTTCTAAAAATATATGGTTCCAAAAGAAGGTTGGATGGTCAACAAATTATATATCGGATTTGCCTTAAAATTTCAAATATGATATTTTGGGCCATAAACTATGATTATTAAGTAAAAAAAATTTTTTTTTTATCTGATCAGTTTTAAAAATATTTTTCTACATCTAAACACAAAACTTTTTGTCACAATAAGTAGTCTAATCAATTTTTTGATAAGGCATAATAGAAAATCCTGTAACTTTATATACCTCATATGATTAAATTTTCTTATGCTGTGTATAAAATTAACTATTTACATCTGAAAAGTATTATCTTTTTGATTTCTTTAAACAAAAATCAGTCGTTGGTTTATTTCAATAACAGTTTCAGTTTGGGCAAACACGCAGTTTATAACGCCCGCAGGGCTTTATAACCCTATGCCTGCTTGTTATTCACTACTCCAATGAATAAATCTGGTTGAAAGCGGATGATATTTTATGACATTTTATGATATTTCACGAGTTACATATGATAAAGTAAACAAAGATTTATTTTCTTTATGTAAAACAATGGCATGTTTTCTTTCTTAATTCATACATTGCAAGAAAAGAAAACTACAGACATGACATATTGACATGAATAATTATTGTTTTCTTTTAATTTTCAATTCCGTATAAACCAACAACGAATAAGGCACTCATGTTGTTTAATGATCGAGTATAGCTATTCATGAAATTATCACCTAATTTGTTAAATCTTTCATTTGTTTTTAACGATGATAGGATGTGGATGTTCTATTTGTTCGTCCGACTGGAACACACTAACCACCACATGTAAGTACTAGGAACACACTAATCACCACATGTCAGTACTTGGAACACACTAATCACCACATGTCAGTACTAGGAACACAACAGCCACCACATGTAAGTACTTGGAACACACTAATTACCACATGTCAGTACTAGGAACACACTAACCACCACATGTAAGTACTAGGAACACAAGTGCCACCACATGTAAGTACTTGGAACACACTAATTACCACATGTCAGTACTAGGAACACACTAACCACCACATGTATGTACTAAGAACACACTAACCACCACATGTAAGTACTAGGAACACAAGTGCCACCACATGTAAGTACTTGGAACACACTAATTACCACATGTCAGTACTAGGAACACACTAACCATATCATGTATGTAACAGGAACACACTAACCATCACATGTCAGTACTAGAACAACACTAACCATCACATGTCAGTACTAGAACAACACTAACCATCATATGTCAGTACTAGGACAACACCAACCATCAGATGTCAGTACTAGAACAACACTAACCATCACATGTAAGTACTAGGACAACACTAACCATCACAGGTAAGTACTAGGACAACACTAACCATCACATGTAAGTACTAGGACAACACTAACCATCACATGTCAGTACTAAAACAACACTAACCATCACATGTCAGTACTAGAACAACACTAACCATCATATGTCAGTACTAGGACAACACCAACCATCAAATGTCAGTACTAGAACAACACTAACCATCACATGTAAGTACTAGGACAACACTAACCATCACAGGTAAGTACTAGGACAACACTAACCATCACATGTAAGTACTAGGACAACACTAACCATCACATGTAGGTACTAGGAACACACTAACCACCACATTTATGTAACAGGAACACACTAACCATCACATGTATGTACTAAGAACACACTAACCACCACATGTAAGTGACAGGGACACAACAACCATCACATGTAAGTGACAGGAACACACTAACCATCACATGTATGTACTAGGAACACACTAACCACCACATGTAAGTGACAGGAACACACTAACCACCACATGTAAGTGACAGGAACACAACAACCACCACATGTAAGTGACAGGAACACACTCCACATGTAAGTACCAGGAACATAACAACCATATGTAAGTACTTGAAACACACTAACAACCACATGTTAGTACCTGTACTAGGAACACACTAACTTCCACATTTAAATACTAAAATGGCAAATGTTCGTAATTTCCATCTAATCAAACTTTCTTGCATAGTGACATTCATATGCATATGTCACTATAATTATTTTGCATGTTGAAGGAAAATCTTATGCGTCGACAAGATTTAAATAAAATTTAATAAAGAAGAAAAAGCTATTGGTTAACTGAACTACAAAAACAAACTTCCGAATTGTGTCAAAGCTTTTAGATATTAAACGTTTAACCAATATTAATACAGTATATATGATGTTTTTTTAAGGTGTAACAAGTCCTCCAGATGATATCACGAACGCCTACAAATTTGTTTCTGACACCACCACTGTATATACTTGCATGCCTGGCTACCAATCAAATGGGGGGAAAAGTGTCATTGCCTACACAGGGACTCAATGGGAGCAGACGGACTTCAACTGTACAGGTAAGCATTGCTTCGTATTCGTACAGGCACAATTGTACATATTTGTACATATGCATAAACCCATCCAAAAGTACAAGTTATTGTGTTTAAGACAACATATATGTACCTCCAAATCTATACCAGTAAACATTTCTGTGTACGGTACCCGGTATGTTGTTAACCGGTTAACGGTTAATTGCTAGGCATAGTAACCGGTTAGTCGTTAAAAAATCGACTAATTCTTACTTTAACCTCATTGTATTGATTTCGAAGCTTTGTCTAATTATTAACATTTATTCATAATGAAATCAAATAGGATCAAATTCAAGCCCTCGTGATAAGTTCGGGGAAATGAATTGATCATAATCAGCATTATTCCCCCTATCTCTGACTACCCGCCAGCCATATTAGTTTTCAATTTATACGCTTACGCTTATACATTTTCTATACATGTATAAGACTGAGAACACTATTGTTTCTTTTGTGCATTTATTCGATTCATTCACACAAACATGTTACAATGGATGAAAAGACTTGAAGAAACGTTTGAGAAAATATGACAACTCCTTATCTAAAATGCTGGTTAAACAAAAAAGATCGAAATCCAAATATATATTTTTAAAACTCCTCGATTTCCTTGTGTCGCACTGTTTAATCATCGCACATGCACAAACATACACTCCTGGGGCACGTTTCACAATATTTATTTTATGACAAGTTCTATCTTAATACCAAAATTTGTCATAAGATCTCACCATAGCTGTTTCACAAAACTGTCATATCTAATGATTATCATAAGATCTGCCATAATCTTATGACAACCAAATACATGTCTTAAGTCCAACTTTAACATGGCGAGAGCCTATATTTTGGTTCACAACCAAAGGCCGAGTATAATTCGTGCGCGCGCGACTTCCTACAGTCTTTTATTTTCATGCTGCCGTTGGTGTAAACGTTAAAAATTTTTCTTTAGTATTGTGTTTTAATCGAACTTAAAATTATCCGTAACATTTATGTGTTAAAAATAATTTATTTTTTGACATTAATCGGGTAAAATGCTAAAGTGGTAATAGCGTTTAGAGAAAGCATTTATTAATGAACGTCAATGTATACTGCACTACTCCAAATTAAGAGTGATAGGGCGCTGAAAAAAATTAACTTTGGTATAATCAAAGTTTTAGCCAGATGATCGACATTTTTAAAAATTTTCCATTGTGGGCTTTTTCCAAAAGTTTTCATAAACGTGAAAGAATAAAACAGAACCACCCTTGGACAGAAATACAAAAACTAATAATTCATTTGTAAATAATAGTAATGGTTTTTCGACCGTGTTCGAGTTTAAGACTTCAGTGTGCCTCTCCTCTTTCAATTCTTGATGCTTTCTTTATCATGTCTTCTCTCGTCTTCTACAGAGCATTTGCAACAGAGACATTTTGTATTGAAACTAGATTTCCGCTGCGTCTGTTAAATTGGACAACACACATCGTAGACATTTTCACATGATCCGTACCCGCTTTACAGCCACAACTGCGTGCATTCAAACAACATCTATTGTTTGTACAGGCCCAAATGCAGCGGTGAATTAAATAAAATATTTCAAGGACTGCAACATACTTTATAAAAATAAAACTTTAATTCGGTA
Source organism: Magallana ariakensis (assembly GCA_020458035.1). Taxonomy (NCBI): domain Eukaryota; kingdom Metazoa; phylum Mollusca; class Bivalvia; order Ostreida; family Ostreidae; genus Magallana; species Magallana ariakensis. Next base: position 30,548,729 of record CM035818.1, read on the forward strand.
AGTTATATGTACAATTTTATTAATAAATAGTTTTATATCAATGTTTCAGTAACCAAATTTTATCATACTTTAGACAGCTCACTTTAGCAATACCCCCCAACCCTTCCCCTGTAAAAGATATTCAGGTAATGCATGTTTCAGAGCATAAAAAAGCTAAAATGTAAAACGTAAAATGAAAACAGACTCCGCACAGATACAGTATTTTTGGTATAAATAATATTTGTTTAGTATATTCCAGAATGAAGTTTGCCTTAAGAACTGTCTTAAGATTTCAAACACGTAAGATGGTTTTATGGAACGGAACTGATGTATTTTATGATTGTTATAAGTCAGATCTTATGAAAATCTTAAGGTATGTCTCATGATAAATCTTACGATAGTTTTGTGAAACCGAGCCCAGTAGATCGTGTATATACATGTATGTAGAGACTGAAGACAATGATATGTTACACGTTGTGTCGGGGACTACTATATAATGCAGACTGTATGCACTATATGAACGACACACGTGTTCGATGTGCACACAACGTGCAAGATAATTCGAATACATCAATTTTGGCAATTCTTTCAAGAAATACCCTCCTTTGTGTTTTATTGATTGTAGTTTCTTTTAATTAATTTTTCAAATTTATTACGAAAAATATAGTACACAGGCGAACGGAAGGATGACGGACAGCAGGTGATTAGAAAAGCTCATTTGAACATTCGGTTCAGGTGAGCTAAACATGGAAATCTTGCACATGCTCTTATTTTTCAAAGATTGGCAAAGTGTGCATTATTGATAGGTGATATCCAAATAATTAGCACTACATTAATACAGTCATGTAATTTATATTTTTTCTTATGTTTATTCATAGATACAAACTATTGACCTTGTACGTATTATATATGTGATCTCTATCATATCACACAAATTCATGCTACAAAAAGTATTTTGTTATAGTTATTGAAACGCCCTAAGTACGCCTCTTAACACTGAATAGTCATGCATCTCTCTTCACAATAGTAGTTGGTAAATGTATGTTTGTTTGGCATGTTTACGGTATGTCAAATGTTGCATAAGGTAAAGTTAACTTGTATAATATTCAAAAAATGAATTCATTGTATTTTGGTTCCGCATTTTTTCAACTTAAAATGTATTTTGTGTTTTCTTTTTATTTATCATTAGTATCAACTGCCTGTGTGTTTACCACCAGCACAATAATATATAACATCACAACTTTACAAGAAAGAGTGGACGACCTGAAAAAGAATCTCACGATTGATAGCAGAAACACGAGTGCGTACCGCCGATCCTTGACATGCGCATCGGACCCCCGACCAAGCGCCGCGCATGTTGGTTATCTAGGGGTCTGTATCCTCAGTGTTACTGGCGGCTTACTCCTTTGTGCTGATCTGTCACGGTTGGCGAAATCAGACGAAAAGGAGCACTATTACGGATATTGAACTATTTTGTATCATAAGAAGACTGGATGGTCATGGCCCCTTTTTAATGATATTAATCGCCTTGGGGTGAAGAGCTCAGTACTATAAATGGTTGTATTAGAAAAGTCACTAATTGCATTATTTGTCTAATTTTTAGTACGAAAACCACGTTTAACCAAAATTAATTCAATGTAAATGTTTAGTACGAAACCTGTAGAACATAATTTTAATCGGGTTTCTTAAGTTTAAAGTGGTTAAAATAGTCAAATACCAACTTCTTATTGCATACTAACTATTTTCCTAAATATCCCAAACAAAAACGTAAGATTTTAATGAAGTAGTGCAAGACAATTAAGACTCTTGTGGCTTTAAACATGGTAATTGTGTGATTTGCGGTTCTTTGAAAAACATTTTTAATAAATATCGTATAATATTGTAAATGCCTGATGTTTGAAAAAGCGCTTTATTGTAAGCGAAATAATGGGAAAATGCGCTATCAATACCTCTTAATTCAAATTTAAAGGTAGATCTAACATTTGTAATGTGTCGGTCACCCAGCAACCTTGAATTATTCATATCTTCGATTGAAATATGATTTTTCTTTTTAACCGTGTTGATGCGTACCTATATCATGAATTTGAAAGCTTATACACTTCAGAAATCAATGAAGTAATGAAGCAGCATAAGCCAAACATATTACAAGATCTACAATAACATGTAAAAGTGTTTCAAATACACATGACGTTTTAGCAAGATGTCAAAATTAACGAAAATGGGAATGGTATTCTTTTTAGTTTATAATTTGCAATCTATTTGTGTTAACTAGACTAATTATTCGTTACCTCTTTTTTTTCTCCAGTAGATGTACATGCGTTTTTAAATAAGATTTACTTACATGTATATTTGTTACCGGACTATCAATACTCCGATATTCCCAAAAATTGACTGACATTGTCTGACATCCACTGTACATTGACTGTACCTCACTGTACATTTCACTGACTTCCACTGTACATTTCTACTGAACAGCACTGTACCCCACAGTACACCACGGTACAGTTCTATTAACTTCCACTGTACCCCACTGTACAGTGCACTGACCAGCATTGTACCCCACTGTACAGGGCACTGACCAGCACTGTACGCCACTGTACCATTAATTTGAAAAAAAAATTCTTAAAATCTTCAGTATATTATTTTCTTCGATATTCATTATGCTGTATATATATGTTGACAGATAACTTGACGGAAGAATGCAACAGATCCTTAAATTCATTTAATATGTTTTATTTATTAACGCCTATTGTTATTGAATTGTTACGATCACAAAATAATGATATGTTCTTCAAGATAATTTCCCTAGCTATAAGATAAAAGTTTTGAATTTTACATGTTGAATCTGATCATTAAAAAAGTGCATGTCATGTTTATTCTGCCAGTCATTGGAAAATACCCCCCCCCCCACCCCACCCCCCGGGCCCAAACCAGCAAGGTCACATAATCATTTCTTATTCATCATATGACAAGGGCTGTTAATTCTGTATCTCGTGAGCTGTGTTTTACACACTGAAAAAAAACTCAGTCATTTAACACAGAATCCACAAAATATATTCATGCTTGTTCTTTGTGTACACATGTCCAAGTATGACTGCCCGCTTGACTACACAGGTACATTTTGAAGATAGCGAGCTAGTTTCTAGCTTATTTGTTGATTTCTTTTGATTAAGATATTTAAAAATACATTGCAAATGTCGGGTGTTAATTTTACAAAATAACACCTACTGCAGAATACATTATAATGGCTTATATTCAACACCAAGCCTGTCAGGTGCATCAGTATTATAAGCCACACCATTCATGCAAGTTTGGTGAAGTAAGAACCAGTAGTAACTTAGAAAGTTTGGGCACCTGCACCAAAATCTTTAACCAGCTCTAAAAACATTACTCTCATCCAGCATCTAAAACCTATGGCTCAGATTCAGCATTTAAGCCTACCAGGTGCATCAGTTTCATAAGACACATCATTTAAGCAAGTTTGAAGAAGTCTGGGCCAGAAATAATCAAGATATCATCATCAGAGGGCACCTGCTCCAAAAACTTAAACCATGCCTGTCTGGTGCATCAGTATCATAAGATGCACCATCCATGCAAGTTTGGTGAAGTTAGGACCAGTACAGTAACTTAAAAATTGCTATCAAAGGGCACCTGCACCAAAAACTTTAACCTGCTCCAAAATCCTTAACCTCCTCCAGCATCTGCAATTCATGGCCCAGATTCACCATCCAAGTCTTTCAAGTCCATAAGTAGGTTCAGATGCATCATCCATGCAAGTTTGGTGAAGATATGACAAGTAATAACTTAGATACAGGACCTGCAATAAAATCTTTAACCAGGTCCGGATGCCGACGCCGACGCCGGGGTATACCATAAGCTCCTCCTGACTTCGTCTCGGTGAGCTAAAAATGTAGGAAGGTAATGGCAACGTCTACAATTGGCAATCACACATTTGTTTAGATGAAAAGTTAATACATTTAGTATTTTTACAATAAAATTGTAGCAAATACATCATTGGGTATGCATATTTTTATCACAAAAGCACCGACATTTTCATTATGAATCGTAATTTTAATGGATAGAGAACCAAAGGACTTCATTTTTCATGATTTCATTTTATTACGCAATGTATTAAGATATATCCCAGTGAACTTGAAATAAAAGATACCACCGAGTCTGCGTTATCTGTTTCATATTTGGATATTTTACTGGAAATGGACATTGATGGTAACCTAACAACAAAACTTTAAGATAAACGCGATGACTTCAATTTTTCTAGTCAACTTTCCTTATTTATGTAGCATTATACCTTCATCACCTGCATATGGTGTTTTTGTCTCTCAGTTAATTCGATACGCAAGGGCATGTTCTTCGTATGAACAGTTTCTAAGGCGAGGCAAGCTACTGACAAACAAGTTGATAAAACAGGATTTCGTTTTATGGATTTTTGAGATGGTTGGCGGTTTGTTAGTCATTTTTTCATATTCCCTTGTCGATATTTTTTCTTTCACAGTATTGATCCAGTAAATGATTTAATTGTTGTCATTAAAAATGTCCTTTCAACTCAAAAGTCAGTTAAACGCTTGCTTCATTAAACAGTACAATCGCTATTAGTTTAAAATAGAGATTTGTCATTCTTGTTCAAAAAGAGGCATATATCAAACTAGTCCAGCATTAAGTACTCTCAATTCTTTGATTCAACATAGGGTAGCGCTTTCGCAAAGCTTCCGGGTTTTAGTGATGACATAAAGCGTTTAGCAAACGCTAACCGCTTAAAAATATGTCTTGTATAGTAGAAAAAAAAAATCAGTGCATTGAATTTTGAATACACAAATAATAAGAAAATCATAACAAACTCTTGGCTAAATTTATTTGCAAACACAAAAACAATAGATTTGACAAAACATGGCTCTCTGTGAAATTATTTGGTAAAGCAGAAGCTTCTACTTTGTCGCTGTTTGGTTTTTTGTTTACTTTTGCAATTGTGCTATTTTAAAAAAAACACTTGCAAATTGCAGTGTGCATCGATTTACCCGAAAGGAACCCAAAAGGACTCATGAGATACCTAAAAGGAGCATTAAATGACATTATAAATTACAATTAGTGTATGTTTTTTTAATTTGATGGGTTAAATACATAATTGGTATAACTTATAAGATACTTTATTTCACATATTTCAAGTTTGTAGACTATAACTTACAGGTCTTTATCTATCCTAACAATGTGAGATGTTTTGATTTCGTACATTTCAATATCTATATCATACAGTTTTAACTACACCAACTATTAAGAAAAAAATGGATCAGCAAACTAAGGATGATTCTTTGCGATGTTTACAATACTGCCACCTATTTTATAATAGGCTATGAGGATGAAGTACATCTTAACACAAATAATGCAATTTACATGTTATTTGAAATAAACGTTCAAGTTTTATCAATATATTTTTTTTGTTTGCAGGTGAAAAAAATTACTTCTACAAACATTTGAAAGTGAAATTAAGCTATTAATAGTAAGTAAAACACAAAACTTTCAAGTCTTTCAGATCCCTTTTGGGGTTCTTTTGGGTCCTTTTGGGTAAATAGATGTACCGCAAATTGTGTGCCTATAGCCAGGACTTTGCTTTCAGCAAAGCTGTGATAAAAATTTGTTTTCTATTGAAGTTGCAATGCTTTGAAGACACTCTATGATTTATCAAATACAAAATAATCTTAATTGTATAAAGAAACAAGAGGTCCATGGGCCACATTGCTCACCTGAGCAAAAATATACATAATAAAATCAGCTTTATGGAGTCATATACAAAATATCTGAACAATTTGTAGTATAAAGATCCTGTATTAATAAAAATACCCCTGATATTCTTATGTTTAACATTGAGCCCCTTGCTAACAGGATGATTTTACAGTCACATCACATACTGATCTTTGCAGTTCTCTCAAGATCTTAAACAACTGTATATATATATATATATATATATATATATATATATATATATATATATATATATATATATGGATTATAAACCTACATAAAACTTTAAATCCCTTGCGAGGCCCAAAAAATGTCCAGGGGCTAAACAATTTTAAAGAATCAACAATATGTCGAAATGCTTGCATATAAGTAAAACCATATATATATATATAATAATATTTGAGTTTTTGTGAATAATTTAAATGTTTTCCTTTGTAAAATTGGAACCCCCCCCCCTTTCCCATATGTGGCCCAACCCTACTCCTGAAGATTATTAATTTGACAAATTTTAATCTACACTATCTGACCTGACTAAAGTTACAGCTTTTCTAGGCAAATTGTTTTTAGTAGATATATACTTTTTAAAGGTTTTTTCCTATATATTCCTACATGTATGTAAAAATTTGAAAACCCCCTCCCCTCATTGTGGCCCAACCCTACCCCCAGGGATCATGACTATCTTGAATCTTCCCTACCTGAGAATGCTTCCACACAAGTTACAGCTTTTCTGCCCAATTGGTTTCTGAGAAGAAGATTTTTAATGATTTTTCTCTATATATTCCAACATGAAAATTCGACCCCCAACTGTGGCCCCATCTTACTCCTGGGGATCATGATTTAAACAAACTTGAATCTACCCTACCTAAGGATGCTTCCACACGAGTAACAGCTTTTCTGGCCGATTGATTTCTAAGAAAACTTTTAAAGATTTTTCCTTATATACATGTATTCCTACTTAAAAGTTTGATCCCCCATTGTGACCCCATCCTCCAATAATAATTGATTTGCACCTCCTGTGGTTAAATGCATTAAAGTTGTAATAAAACAAGATATAAATGCCCTGTACTCTCAGTAAACAACATCATTATGATGCCTATTTCAACCATTCATTATTGCTCTGTACTGTCTCTGGTCTTCCACCATTTTTCGGAACACTTGATATTTTTTATCATGGAACCTGAAATTACACAATTGAAAAATGTTTGCTCAATTAATTCAGTAAAAGATTTGAAGTGCACTTTAACTTTTTTTCCAGCCAGTTAACATATCACCTATCTAATTCTTCAAATAAAAGGTTCACATTTATTTGTTTATTAACTACAGAGGACATTTTAAGTTTTATAGATAAAAGTGAATGTTTAGAGTATAAGTGCATTTTCTAGATAAGCAATTAGTTGAATATATTTGCTTACTTTACAAAATGATAATGTTCTAAACTACTCGTTTCCTACTTCACCTGGTGAAATATTTGCAATATGGAGGTCATATGAATGTCTAAATAATTTCATGTTTACAATTATAAGGGTTCTTGATGCAAAGAGGACACACTTGAAGTATGTTATTAGCTATGAACAAAGTTTATAAATATTTCTCATACTCAGCCTCTGACTTGGATGGTTCTATAACTGTTCCTTCTCCACACATACTCAGCATGGCATCCTATTAAAAATTGTAAGAAAAAAATAAAAGTATAAAGATGCCAATCAGTATAATTAGCATTAAATGATATTGATTGATTTTTTATGATTGACCTAAATTAATACATGTGATTTCATGTATAGATATCACTGTTTGGGGTTGGGCAACTACGTATTCAAAGATTTGTTTCAAGAAATAAAATTCTATCCCTTAGTACTACTATTAGTATTTAATTCTAATCATTACAAAACTGTTGGTATTGTCAATACCTGTATGGCACTGAAGTCCTTGGAGGCACTGGCTCCCAGTACCGCTGACCCTACAAGCACCGACTCCTCTTCCATTGGCAGAACCACAGGTAAACCTTCAAGGAAAAAATACAAAGAGTCATTTTAAGCAAATATCAGGGCTGTACATGAAGGAATAATGGACTTGATGATTCCTACCATAGAGTTATAAAGACACTTACTCAGTATGCAAAAGTTCCAGGGACAAATTGTTTCAATTCTTTCTCAAATCATATCAGATAAAAACAAAACACTAGATATAATAAACATATGTCAAGTGATGTTATCAGAAGAAAAATAAACTGTAGCAATTTTTTTCATTAAAGATTTGCTTGACATCAATAAAGATAATGCTTAACAACTGTTACCTAAAACATTGGCATGGGTTTCCACATACAGGGGATTTTTGCTAAGACCTCCACACATGTAGATAATTTCTACTGAATGTCCAGCCTTTTTCATTTCATCAATGATGTGCCTAGTCCCATACTACAAATATAAAATCAAACTAGACTTTTGTTGCTAATATGGCAACAAAGAGGTATTCCGTTCTTATACACATGTATCAATCTGTAAGAAACTGCTTTTTATGTAGTAAAAAAAAAATATCCAAATGTTTACTGTGAAGAAAATTTCCAGAAACCCTTTCATTACTTATATTATAGTATTACATGTACTTACATTATAGTATTTTGTAAAAATAACTCAAAGTCAGTTCAAACTTTCTTGTATAAAAATCATGTAATCGAACGAGAAACATCATATATCTAGGAATTGTGTTTAGCTCTTCAGGTACATTTACAAATTGCCAACTTGATCTCTACAAAAGAGCTTTAAAAGCCTGTTTCAAACTTCTCAAATACTCAACAAGTGTGTATGAAAATAAGAAACACGAAAATAAGAAACAGATATTCCATAATTGATGTAATGCAAGTTTTATTTTAAATAAGAAAAGTTAAAAATATTATTTCTTTGATCACTTCCTGTGACGACTGGAAGTGACAGTTGTTGTTCTTTAACCAAGTTTTACTGTATAACCAATTATTTAAAGGTATATATATGCCGTTTTTAACGGCATTTTTGCGATGTTGAAAACCAGACCCAAACTTTGTCAGCATGACTAAATATATGAAAAAGAAGTTTATAGAAAATTTTGCAATGTGCGCGGGAATAGTTGTTCAGAAAAGCAGCATGCAGAACAAGGTAGTACGACAGGTTTGTTTACAGTTGTTTGAATTTAAACAGGTTTGTGTTTTGTTAACAGAAAAAATATCAGATAATCTCATCTGCATTTCATTAGGATGCATGGTTGCGTATCGGTGTCAATGACAATTAAATAACCAATGAGAGCTCTTTCGCAATTGACCATTATTTTCATACATTGACGACATGTATTATAAAATAGAACGTCAAAATCATCCCTTCTGGGCCTCTCGACTCAAAATATACAATTTATAGATTTAAAGTATTCGAATGATAGATATACAATTTAAGTTTTATCATAATGATGTTCAGACAATGAATATTGTACCATACACATACACATATGCTTCTTTTCCTTTATGAGTAAATATCTTATTAAATAAAAAAAAACACAAAGCTGTGTGACCCATCTGTCTATAGCAAGAAGCCGGCAAGCCCATAATTAAACATGAAGTTTCTAACATGTGTCCATGTAACCGCTCAATGTGGTCTCCAATATACATGTATATTCTCATTTTACAACGTTTTCTGTCAGACTTTTTCTTTCATTCTTTTCTCTTTGAACGTGTTATTCGATCACTGCCAATGAATCGACCACATTTTCGCGTCGACATCTTGTGTACGTTCTAAAATTAGCTTGTCACATCACATGCTTAAGAATGTTTCAACGTTGGGTGTTTGCTGACCGAACCGGTCAGTAAATCAATTAATTAGAATTTATATCTAATACTTTTAAATGTGTTTGATTTAAACTGTATAATTTGAAGAAAGTGTATAACTTTTGTAGCTTAATGAAAAAACGCAAACATTTCTTTCTTTTAAAATTTTCAATTCAAACGGCATATATACCTTTACAGGTGGGTGACAGGTCACATTTGAACCAAAGGAAAGCATAACTAAATGAGTTTTCTATGTACACTACACCATTGAACCTATTTTTGAACCTCAGTCTAATGTAGAGAAATCCGACGAGTTTCCAGGAAACAGGTTAAAAGCATTTCAGAGGATTTTACTTTAATTGTTCTTGACCTATGAATTAGAAATTTTCCAGTTGGCATAGGTTTTTATTTCAAACTCATTTAATCCCCTTACCAACAGGGGTTTTGGGGTTTAATCTGAGCAAGACTGATCACTATAGCCTGTCACTCGCAAAGTGGGACCCTACTAAAAGCACAAAAATAATGAAGTCCTGGAATGTATATATGGTTCACTTACTGCTAGTGCCTGTATGGAAGCCAAGTATTGTATGGCAAGATCCTTCATGTTTACAGAGAAGGTCAATCCACATTTCTGCAATCAAATCAATACATTTATTCAAATATCATTTTGCGCTCATTGAATAATTTTTCTCGTAATTTCACCTTCATTATAATCAATAATTGATTAAAATTTTTTACAAATTGTATTTTCAAAACAAATTGTATTAAATAAAATATGAGGGAGTATTCACCCACAAACACCAAACCACCAAGGGTGAATAACATGTAGTTTTCGCTAACTTTGCCAAACCTTCTCTTGAATATATTTACTGTTAATGATATTTACCATTCCTTTAAGAGTAGGGTCAGCTAATGGTGACCTATTTCCATAGAAATCTGGATACAGGTGAAAATCTTTGGTCAAGTAACTAACAAATGGCAAGTTGTCTCTAGTTTTGTAGGTGTTCAGCCAATCATTCAAAAAATCATGGATATGAACTGGTTTGCCTCTAAATGAAAATATTAGATAATATAGATTCATTACCTAAACTTGATATGGCTAATAAGCTATACTGATGATTGTTTTGTGAAATTTCATTTCGTTAATTTAATATTAAACATATACATGTAAAACTTGGTTCAAGATTTGAGATGTTATGCCCACAATAGATCTTAATTTTGAATGCATAATACACCGTGTAATATCGCACATAATGGGGCCTTGATCGGTTTAGTTCGGGGTCGCCACATTGGGTTTCTGATTAAATATCCCTCAATTCATACATGTGGAATGGTTTTCTCTTATCAATATAGATTTTCTATTCACAGGGAATGATTTTGGACGAAAAAACGTGGATGGTTTTCTCTTATCAATTGAATATAGATTTTCTATTCACGGGGAATGATTCTGGACGAAAAAAGGGGAAGTTCTGCAGTAGGAATCTAAATTTTTAATTAAATACCCTGAAAATAATATGTGGCACCTATCCCACCTGCATATTGTCGAAGTGTTTGAGCTTTTCCAAAGAAATCTCAAGTCCCATGTTACTAGAGGTCGTTTCTCAATAATCTGTCTTCTGTGCAATACTTTTGGTTATCAAAATTGATTTTAATTACACATAATAAATCTTTTAATACTCGATGACCTAGCTACTTTGACCGCTTCAAAATCATGGCCCCCACACTACACTGATCACGGCCCCCTTATTTGCGATTCTACACTGTGTAATAGACATGTACTACTTAATTTCTTGAACCTTACTGGTAACTTGGTTCAAAATTCAAACAAAATTAACTTTAATCACTTACTTCTACTTAACTTTAGGAACATCATTGAAGCCAAACAAATTCTATGTGATATTTTTATATACATGTGTATTAAAAAAAAAACAAGGGCACCGCTAAGCGGAGCATCCCCTCGCGACATGACTTATTGTACGGGGGAATACGTTATTTAGGAAAATACATGTACATGTAAATTTATCAGATCAAAATAAATAAAGTATTTCTTTAAACCACTTGAATACATACATGTAATATCTATTTAATCCCAATCCCCAAGCTTTGTGGTGTATAAATTGGGGGAGGGGGTTTACATAACAGTTTTCCTATTCCTAGCAGAAACTCAACACATATACTTTAAAGTTTAATAATTTAGATTCATTTAGTGACATTCATTTTTATATAAGCATACATAAACGATCCGTATACATTATGAAACGTCTCTGAAAATCAAGCGCTCTGGAGTCTGCTCTGATGGAAATTCTAGTTGCTAGTTGTCGTATTAAAATTAACCCATAGTATAGTAGATATATATGCAGTTATTATTAATATAAAACAATTTTTGCGTGATAAATGTGCAATATCTGTCAAAGTCTCTACTGAATTTTGGACTAGTTCTATTGTAAGTAATACGGGAAAATTTGTCCGAAAGTCGACTGCTTGTTTCGATGTAAATCGGCAGACTTAAATCTCTTGCCCGCTTCAACTTTTAACTATGGGCACTAGTCTAACACTCAAATGCTACAAAACGTTTTTTTTTTACCTTTACTAGATTTAAATCCCAAAAAATGTCAAGTTGTTGATTTGAACTGTATACGGTAGCGATTAACTTCAAGTCGTACATAAAATTACCGGAAATGTCGATTGTCAAGTCGTACATAAAATTCATGTTTTTAACTTCATTTTTTACGATAATTCAAAAAAATACTTAATGAATTGATTTTGAAATCAACAGGGTTTGTCCTTTTACCATGCCAAAGAAGTGTACAAAGTTTGATGGATATTCATGAGAGGGTTTTCTTGGAATTTAGAAAATTGAAATGGAGTACACACACACACATACATACATACATACATACGAACACACACACGCACAGTAGCGATGCTATATCCCCTTCGCAACAAGTTGCGCGAGGGGATAATTAGGTGTTACCAGAGTCTTGTTCAACACAGTGGGTGCTCACGAGCACTTGCCAAAATTCCCTATACCAGCAACACAAATTTTGTCGAGCACTTGTAAGCCCTCTCTCTGCTAAACAGGCCTCAGGTGTGATGCCGTGTAGCTATTATATGAATGATGATTATACAGGGTTCAAGTCCCTCTTGAAACTTGATTTTCCAAAATTCTTTCACCTTTGTTTGCTGAGTGCCTCTGCATCTTTCATAGCCTCGATGTAAGCTGGGTGAGACTCAAGTATTTCATCTATCTGAAATCAGCGAAAAAAAATCAGCTTATATGCAGTATACCCCTTGCAAAAATAATTCTTTATACATGTAGTATGGTCCTTGATGACACAATAAGACATTTTCAAAGAAGTTTTTTTTTGTTATTTATGGCTTTATCAATGAAAATAAGGACCACTTACAATTCTATACTGTAAAACGAGAAAATTTGGCACATACCTATTTTAATGCAAACACAAGTGTGAATACAATGGTGCAGTTAAATTTTAGTGCATGCACCTTTTATCTTAAACAAGAGGCCCAGGGGCCACATCGCTCACCTGAGCTACATTAGCCATAATTCTGATCAAATCGGCATTACAGTATCAAAATTAAAATATCTTCACAATTTAAAATTCCCCCTTTGTGGCCCCACTTTTTTCTAGGGAACAATGGTTTGATTAAACTTTGATCTGCACAAACTGTGCCTTCACACAAGTCTCAGCATTTTTGGCTGAATGCTTTTCCAGAAGATTTTTAAAGATTTTACTGTATATCTTCTTATGTAAAATTAAACTCCCCCCATTGTGGCCCCACTATACCGCAGGGATTTTGATTTTAACAACTTGAATCTAATCTAACTAAGGATGCTTCCACACAAGTTTTAGCTTTTCTGGCCGATCAATTTCTGTGAAAAAGATTTTCCTCTATATATTCCTATGTGAAAATAAGTCCCCCCACTGTGGCCCTACCCTACCCCTGGGGGTCATGATTTGAACAAACTTAAATCTACCCTATCTGAGGATGCTTAAACACCAGTTTATATTTTTACGCCAATTGGTTTCTGAGAAGATTTTTAAAGATTTATTTTGCATATTCCTATGTAAAAATTTCAACCCCTAATTGTGACCCCACCGTACCCTCTGGGATCATGATTTGAACAAACTTTAATCTACCCTACTTGAGAATGATTCCACACAAGTTTCAGCATTTCTGGTCAAATAGATTTTGAGAAGAAGATTTAAAAAAAAATTCTCTATATATTCCTATGAAAAAATTTGACCCCCACCCCCCAATCATGGCCCCATCTCATTGCTCAATGTTATACTAGCATTCAAAATTGGGTCAGGATGTATAGCAATCAGGATAAAAACTGTTCTTAATAAAATTATTAGTAATGATCAAATAGGTTTCATCTCTGGAGGATATGTAGGAGAAAATAATATGGTGATCTTTGATCTGATGAATTTTACAGAAATTAATTATATTCCAGGGGTATTAGTTATGATAAATTTTGAGAAAGCCTTTGGTTCTGTATGGCCCATTTATCTGTAACTGGATTAAAACTTTTCAAAGTGATGCTGTGTCCTGTGTGTCACAGGCAGGCATTTTATCAAACTTTTTAAAACTTAGACGAGGCTGTAGACAAGGTGATCCAATATCGCCATATATTTTTTTATAATGTGCGGAAAAATTGTCAATTAAAATAAAAAATAATGAACGTCAGCCATTTTGCAAACTCATTTATGGCCAACAACTGTACCTTTTACTATTACCTCAGACTCTAAATTTCAATGGTTGCAGTACAGAATAAACCATTATATATTAACTACAAACAGTTTCATGTATAAAATTGGTAACATTAATACTAATCTAGGTACCTTTTGTGAAAATGTTGAGGAAACAATATATCACTTATCATGGAAATGTCCTAAGGTACAACATTTACTAGCAGAATTTGTTTGAGTTTGCAACTCTAAAGGAACTAGAATAGACTTAATAAAACTTTTATTTTTGGTGATTTAGATGGCCTGAAATCAAAAGTGTTCAATAATGTACTGATTATGATTAAGAAATACACTTACGGAAGTAGATGCCAGAAAATCCAATTAACAGTAAATGCCCTTATAAATGAATTAAAACAGTTGTATAAAGTATTGCAATGCTGTGCAAAGGAAAGAAGTGAGATGGATAGGTTAAACAATTTGATTTTCTCTCAGTAAATGTTCATTATGTAAGCAATGTTGATGCAATTGTTTCATTGCACTGTTTAGCCTACTTTGTATCCTTGAAAATTTGTGATGTATGCAGAAGCAATTTGCTCATTAATATGTTTGTATCATAAAATTTGAATAAACATTACATGAATAAAAATATATCATTACATAATTCCAAACTGATGATTCTGTTCAATGATAATCCAACATCAATTATTACTACACTCACCTGAAATGAATATACACAAAGCCATTCGAAATGAAAATTTCCTAAACACCCACAACACTATAACCATACAATCTACAGATTAACTGACATTTCACTGACTCCTACATGTACATATAACTGTAAACCAACTTTTATTCGCGAGCGATGAAATTTCACGAGGTTTGCGAGATCCTCGTCGTCGCGAAAATTTATTGCTACGAACCAGCTTTTTTCGTATGGTTGTTACAACAACATGAAATTTACACGCGAAAGTTAGTCGTTGCGAACCAGTTTATTGCAAGTATATCGCGAAATAATGTCGTCGCAAATAAAAGTTGGTTTACGGTATATCATATAAAGGGTAACAACTACTACCTATACACCAAGTAACTGACCAGTTTACCCCCAGCACTCTGCCCTCCCTCTGCATTGTAGAGACCTGGAAGAATGGCAGAATAGTATGGACCCCAAACACCAGGCACAAAATGGGGATTCCTGCTTATCTGTAGAAATAGGAATGACTAATTTCACCAACACTATAGTCACATCTGCAAAGTGAACATGTGGTATTTTTTAAAAAGCTGTTTCATTCTTGAAAAAAAACATGTACTATCTTGTATATTTCACATCAAGAATAGAGTCATACTTTCTTGACTTACAATCATGTGACAATTAGATGTTCCACAGATAAGAACCAATCTGGATGTTATATCTGGTAAAGAAAATGGTTTGTCCTCTGTGGTGGCCTTTGGAACACATCCTACAGACCCTATCAAACACAAAATAGTTGTAATCTAAATCAGTCCATCTAGATACCAGACAACTTTTAAATCAGCCGTTGATGCCTCAGTATGAGAAAAGGAATTAATTAGGAATTCCAGTCTCTAGAAGATGATGGTAGAATGGCTAACCTATAACACCAGCATGTGCATCAACAATGGATGTTCCCACTGGAGTCCCTGCATTAAGCCCCATTGCCATGGCTACAGAGTCACACAGGCCACTCCCACATGGGGCCCCTGGAAACTGGATGTTCTTTCCTAAGAATATGAATGTGAAGGTTTAAAATATATCAATGTAGCAGTTGGAAATAAGCTTTGAGAGAATACAAATTTCACAACCTTACAGTTAGCTGACCCCAACCAATACCCGAGTCTGTGATCTGTGTCTGCTCAGGGTCTGCTTTGGGTCAGCTAAAGCTGACCCAAAGCTGACCCCGAGCAAACCCCAGGCTGACCAAGAGCAGACACAGAGAAGCTGAGCAGACTCTGAAACAGGGTTCGACATTAACTATTGTCCGCTTGTCTGGTACTAGTTAAAAAAAATACGGACAAGTGAATACTGCTGGCCACTTGTCCGACTGGACAAGTGCATTTTTATGTAAAGAAGTCTCAAGAATTAAACAAGAGGCCAATGGGCCACATCGCTCACCTGAACAACAGTTCCTTGTAACATTCTATTTCGTAGCATATGCTTTTTCTATTTTAAACTTTGAACCCCTTTCTGGGGCCCCAGTATTGGTCCAAGGTTTATGGTTGGCTTTAACAATTTAAAATTTACACTATTTGAGGATCCTTGCATAGTAATCTCACAAACTGTAGCATTATAGTTCTCGAGAAAAACTTTTTAACAAAACATTTTCCATATATATTTCTATGTTAAACTTTGAACCCCTCTTGGGGCCCCAGTATTAGTCCAGTGGTCACAGCTTTATTAATTTAGAATCTACATTATTTAAGGATGCTTGCATAGTAATCTCACATATTGAAGCATTGTAGTTCTCTAGAAGAAGATTTTAAAACATCTTCCCTCTATATTTCTATGTTAAACTTTGAACCCCTCTTGGGGCCCAAGTATTAGATCGAGGGGTCACTATTTTGAAACTATCGAATCAACACTATCCAAGGTTGTTTGCATAGTTATCTCATAAATTGCAGTATTGTAGTTCTCGAGAAGAAGATTTTTTAACATGTTACCTATATATTTTTATATTAAACTTTGAACCCCTCTTGGCGCCCCAGTATTAGTCATGGGGGGTCATGATTTTACCAATTAAAAATCTACATAAGCCATGGATGCATGCATAGTAATACCACAAACTGTAACTTTGTAGTTCCCAAGAAGAACATTTTTAAACGTTTCCTATATATTTTTTAAAATGTTAAATTTTGAACCCCTCTTGGTGCCCCAGTATTAGTCTTGTAGTCACGATTTTTACAAATTAGAATCTACATTATTTAAGGATGTATGCATAGTAATATGATATAATTTATATTTAAATAAAACCAGAGTTGTATTTTAATTGAACCTGTTATTTTCCATGTGATATTTGATTTTGGGCCGAAATGTTCTCGGCAATCGGCAAGGGTGTGTGGTAATAAAAACAATGTTAACAAATCGTACGCGGAATGTATATCGGCGTAAAGATTATTTTATTTAAGTTATATGTTATATAATTCGTTTTTAATGCATCATTTTTTTATACAGAAAGAAATGTACTTATGATAGATTTTATATTTACTTTAAACAGGAGTTTGATTTTTATGATTGAACCCGCTATTTTCTGTGTGATTTGATCTCGGGCTGCAATATTCGCGGCGATCGGTTAGGGTGTTCAGTAATAAAAGCAATGTTAACAATATAGAAAATTTATTGATCATTTAAGCTCATAATTTTTGATAAAAAAAATTAACTCTGTCTGGTCATTTTTATACATTCTATAAATGATGCAGCGATAATTTACAACTCGGCAATTGTTACTAAAAAGAAATTCCATGTAAATCTTTATTCGTATGTGTTCTTTCCTAAATTATGCCATTATCAGGTTATTCATGAAGATTGTTTTCAGCGATTATACGTTTGTCATGAACATCGTTTATCCTTTCCTGTCGTGTATCAATCCTATGTATCATGCGTGTGCATGTATACTGTTCTATCGTGCATTAATGCTATCGTATCATGCGTGTATACTGTTCTATGGTGCGTTAATCCTATCCTATCGTGCGTGAATCCTATCCTATCGTTTATCTTTTAAAATAATAGCATTGCAGGTACTGTAAGCATTATCAAAACTTAATGATTAAAAAAATCACTCCTCTATAAGGAAAGATATCTATATTTTTGAAAAATTGTTGTCTAAAAAAAGACTGTTTAAAATGCAGGCGTTGTGAAATGTTTAGATAAAATGAGAAAAATTACACAACATACATTACGAAATCGCTGCCTTTTAAATACTCAGAATCTGATTGAAATTGTGTGACCCTCTTATTGATTAGAATTATTGGCGGATGTTCAGTGAAGGCGGACATATTGGGGAATTTGGTTTAAGATAGATGGATTTTTCATAACATCGAACTTTAAATGGTGATTAAAATTAACAATGATGAAATTTATAATATGGCAGACATAACATGACGATTTTTTCTAAAAAGTGGCGGACATTTTGTGATGGTGAACATAACGTGACAATTTTTTCGAAAAAGTGGCGGACATATCGTGATGGCGGCTCCGACATAACGTGACAGCAGACATAACATGACTCAACATATAAATTTTTTTATCGACAAAAATTTGTGCAAGTCAAGGAAGAAAATAAAACAAAATTACTTTTTTAAAAACCCACCAATTTTTGTAGCACTGTTACTCAGCAAATCCTCAAGTCCTATGGTCTTGTAGAAATCCTGGTTCCACTCTCTAGTTCCCCCATTGTCTGCTTGATAAGACCATTTACAAACCAAAGAGCACAAGGATCTGTGGCACATAATTATATATCAACTGTTGCATTATGATTACTGATATCATATTAATTTCCATTTAATCATTTACGACCTTTTTTATACGATAACCAACATTCATATTATTAATACTTAAGCTTTGAAAGTGCAGCACGATTGATATATTTTAGAGAGAGAGAGACACACAAAGTTAATTTTTTTGGTTTTGATTTCTATTCTTTACAAGACCAATTAAAATGTATACATTTTTGAAAATTTTTTATTCAAACATACCTTGATGTGTCTCCTGTTGCTTTCCAAGTCAGAAAGTCTGGCAAATCAAAGAAATGGCCTGCCTTATTCCAGGTGTCAGGCAAATTCTAGAAAGAATTTACTAGGTTAAACCATATGATTTTCCATTTCAAGTCTTAGTGTTCTCGCCAATATGCTAAATTAAAATCTTATCATAATTGTTTTTTCATACAGTACCCGCAACATTATTGTTTACAACTCTATCTTATCTTGTCATGTGTCAATCCTGTAATATCATGCTTGTATACTGTTCTATCATACGTTATTAATCCTATCAAATCATGCATTAATCATATCGGATTTATTGTTCAATTTTAACAGTTTTTCCTTCTATACTAGGCCTATCATGTCAATCATTTAGTGCCTTTTTATAAGCAAGTGATTTTATTTTGAAGTTACAGGTTGTTCGGAGCGATGTATACGAAAATTTATCAAACACGTTTTTTTTGTCCAGAAGATTTCTCAGAGATGGCTTGATAGATTTTCTTGAAATTTTTAGGAATGATAGAAAATGATAATATCTCTAGTTATTTTTTTTCTTTTTATTCAAAATTCATTTCCGGTCGTCTGTTTCCTGTCCCACAACAAAAAACTTGTGACATCGAGATCTTGAAATGATAAGGACTTGAGCATTCAGACTTTGTAGGATTATAGACCTATAGTTGTAAATGTCTTCAAACTATTTTGTTTTCTTCGTCCTAACTTCCGGTCGTCACCAGAAGCACTTCAATAAATCATTTTTTATGCACTTAATTTATTTCACATAGAATGGAAATATAAGTATAAATCCTTACATATGCCATCTATCCGATGTTAAATAAACAAAGAAATTCTACTTCCGGTGAGATATCTCAAATATCTCAGATAGCCTTTTTAAAACAAATGTTTTACCCGCGAGATCTCAGGAAGAGCAAGTGATCAAGACACAAAACGTACATGGATGGTAGACATTTGATAGAAAATGTGTTTAACCGCTTTCATTTTGTCAACTATCACTTCCGGTCCTCACTAGAAGGATTCAAACAAATCAAATTGTTTGAAACTTTAACTGTTTTTCTTTTACAATTTTAGTAAAAATGATAAACAATAAAGTACAGTTGTCTAATGTTTAAGAAATACTAACTTTTATTTACACTGAGCACTTACGTTTGTCCAATTCCTGTCCCGAGTCCAACTTTATGGGATGATAGCCCTATGTATGTATCTATGTTAACTTTACATTATTTTGTTTGATTCGTCGTAACTTCCGGTCGTCACCGGAAGCACTTCAAAATTTTTTTCCTAATTTTATTTATTTTACATGGAATGAATATATCGGTATAAAATCTTATATATGTTATCTATACAATGTTAAATAAGCAAACATATTCTACTTCAGGTGAGATATATCAAATTTCTTAGGTAGCTTTCTTTTTTACAAATTTGATACCCGTGATATTTTAGTCACTGTAAGTGATTGAGACACGAAACTTTTATGAATTATAGACATTTGATTGGAGATGTGTTCAATGGGTTTTATTTTGTCAACCGTCACTTCTGGTTCTCACCAGAAGGGTTAAAAAAAATTCATGTATTTAACAAGTTTAACAGACTTTCTTGGGTATTTCATCTAGCCTGATAAACAGTGATATATACTAGGCAAAAGTACAAGAAATACCAGCTTTTATTTTCATTAATCACTTCTGTTCGTCCATTTCCGGTCCCGAGACAAAAAACCTAGTTTCAACAGGATGTCAGATTTGGCAAAGAGTATCGATATTTCATCGTATCATATAAAACAAAACGGAAGAAAGACCTACTCGTTACTCGTAATGAGATTGTTTCTTTTTCGTAAAATAAATCGTTATTTTATGCAATTTTTTTTACAGAAACGAAATTATTTCTGATAGATTTGATATTTTTATAGAACATAAGTCCTATTTTAATTAAACCTGCTAATTTCTGTGTGATAAGATGTTCGCAGCGATCGGCATGGGTGTTAGGTAATGAAAACATTTTTTTAAAAACAGAAAAATTATTGTTTCAGCTCATATTTTTAGTTAATAAATTTTAACTTATCATTTTTGTATATTTTATAAATGACACAGCTAGGATTAACAACTTGGCTGTGTAAATAAAAAGAAATTCTGCATTTATCTTGATTTGTACGTGTTCTTGATCAAATTCTGCCATTATCAGGTTA
Source organism: Magallana ariakensis (assembly GCA_020458035.1). Classification (NCBI taxonomy): domain Eukaryota; kingdom Metazoa; phylum Mollusca; class Bivalvia; order Ostreida; family Ostreidae; genus Magallana; species Magallana ariakensis. Next base: position 30,569,865 of record CM035818.1, read on the forward strand.
ATCGTGAAGATTGTTCAATGCAATGATATGTTTATCATGAACATCGTTTCCTTTCTAATCGTGTATCAATTCAATCGTATCATGCATGTATACTCTTGTGTCATGCATTACATGTAATCCTATCCTAATGTTGCGGGTACTGTATATCCCGCTTTTCTTCGTTTTCATTATAACTACAGTCATTTCAAAGTTAGCAGTACCTTCTTCAGCCACAAAAGTTTTGGAGGCTGCATCTCCAGCGACATTTGACCCCCCATGCATTTCAGGGCTTCATGGTTGGTCGAGTTTATAAATATGGCTTCCTCTGACGCTCTGTGGTCCATCCACATCACAATGTTACATTCCTCATAGGAAGAACCTTAAATTAGTACAAATAAATGCCTGTACATATCAACAGTAACCGAATCTAAATTCCAATACATGTAAACGTATAAAAAGAAGTACATGAAAGAACATACTGTAAACATATTACATTTGGCTGTGTATTCTATTTCGCGCTTTTGGCAGAATGCAGCTTCCGCTAAATCAAGTACATCGCTAAATGTCATGCATATATGTATAAAAATAGTCACATTCAGGAACACGCTAATTCAAATCCATGCCAACTTGTTCAAAAACTATTTTCCGCCAAATATCGTACACGCCAAATAAAATACGTTTACAGTAATCATGAAGTCAGTTTTCCTTACAGAAGGATGAAAGTAGAGAATATTTTTAAACATTATATGCATTAACACTTTAAAGCCATATTACCCCCCCTCCCCCACGGCCTGAACCCCTGACCCAGGGGCCATGAATTTCACAATTTAGGTAGAGGAGTTAGTGGACATCATAACCATGCATTTAGTTTTTAACAAATTTATATTGGAGTAGAGAAGATTTCTTAAGATTTAATACACTTTTACTATATGGCCATATTGGCCACACCCTAGAGCCTGAACCCGACCCAGGGGCCATGAATTTCACAATTTTGGTAGAGGGCTTCATGGACATCATAACCATGCATTCAGTTTTTTCCTCACATGTGTGGTAGTAGTAGAGAGGATTTTTGAAAATTTGGCTTTTTTTGCATATTTGGCCCCACCTGTGATGCCACGGGGGTTGTAGAGCCATGAATTTCACAGTTTCCTCTTACCACAGAGAGGCTTCAGTCAAAAAATGGTAACAATTAATTGGCCTTGTAGTTTTCAAGAAGAAGTTAAAATTGTAAAATTGTTAAAGCATGACGACGGACAAAGACCAATTGCAATAGGGCACCTGAGTGACTCAGGTGACTTAAAAGTCTCATACTGCTGTCTCACACTGGATAAACCAATCTCACGCTGGTGATAATGCGAGATATAACCATCAAAGTTTTGTTTGAGAGAATACTCACCATGAAAAACTGATAATGGCTTTCCCTCTGCATCAAGGACAACTAAGGAGCATGTTGCATCAAAGCCAATTCCATGGATAAAGTCCTTTTCAACACCTGACTTTACCATCACTGCCTATTCATAAAAAAATATATATATAAGGTAATTAACACTTATTAATCAATATTTACATCTACCGAGTATGATTCCCTCTATTTCTACCGGAAACTTTAGACAATTCATAGCTCTATAGAAACTAACAGGACTGATATCGACACGCCCCGTTTATTGATTATCGATATCCCGCATGAATCACCAAAGAAAGCATTTTATTGTTTACAATAAGTCACTTTGAGTCCTGGAACCCAAAAACTAATTTTCACTTTAACAGGATGAGAATAAACATGATGGACCTGACTGGAATTCTGACCAGGGCCCCCTGAATCTTGAGTCAGGTGATCTACTAACTGAGCTACCTAGAGCTGACAATAGAACTAATATGACCATCACCCTCACTCATTATTGTTCTTTGAGCACAAAGACCAGATCCCAGATTCTTAAACTCATCTTTAGTCAAAAAAATTTGACTTCCCAAATCTCAGGTAGCTTTTTTAAGGTAAGGTTTGCGGCTTGCATTTTTTAGGAATTGTACCAAAGTTACATACTATTTTGTTCCCTATACTAAAGCCTTTTTTCTCATGATATTCAAATGATTTTGCCGGACCCGTTTTATAACTACAAAAGGTCAAAGTTCATGATTTCAACTTTTCATGTTGATGAAATGTAAGTAATTTCGTGAAAATATATACATTTTATATGTGACTATTATGGGGGTTATTTATGCTTAATATATTCGAAAATAATGTCACTATTTATATCATGGTTTATTTTGTAAAATTTCTGATGAACTATTAAAAAAATGCATAAAATGCAACAAAAGTTTTAATTTTGGACTACTATTTTATACACGAAAACATCTTATTTGAAACCTTTCTAAGTCCACCGATTTCAGGAAAAACGTATCTTAGTATATGTACAATCTGGTGTTTCTAAAACACTATTCAAAACTATATGATGCGGAATTCGTTTTTGTGGAAATTGATAAAATGCTTGTGTTCTGTTACTTTTTCAATGAAACCACAAAACCCCGGGAAATAACAAAAACCTTACACCAATTATGACGTCATATAAATTTTGACGTCGTAGCTGAAATAAAGGGTAGTTGGTGTTACGTCACAATGAAAATCTGTGAGTTATCTCCCTGTAACCGCAAACCTTACCTTAAAACACATTTTGTACCTGCGAGATCTCAGAAACTGTAACTGATCAAGACACGAAACTTTCATGAATGAAAGACATTTGATTGAAGATGTGTTTAACCAGTTTCATTTTTTTCAACCATCACTTCCGATCCACACCGAAAAAGTTCAAACAAATCAAGCTCTTTATCAGTTTAACTGTTTTCCTTTGATAATTTGAGTTACCTCGATAAAAAATAATGTACGATAGGCAAGTATACAAGAAGTATCAAATTAAGTTTTTATTGAGCACTTCCGTTTGTCCGTTTCTTGTCCCGAGACAAAAAAACCTTACTTCAATGAGATCTCAAAAACGATATTGACTTGAACAACCAAACTTTGTGGGATGATAGACCTTTGTCTGTACACGTGTTTATACACTTTTTTGTTTTACCCAGCGTACCTTCCATTCGTCAAAGGAAGTACACCAAAATTTGATTTTTTAAAAATATTTGGTTTATTTAGCATGGAATTACATTTTAGCAATAGAAATACAAAAAAACAAACTTTGTGGGATGATAGACCAATGTCTGTACAAATGTTTACACTTTTTTGATTTACCCAGCGTACCTTCCGGTCATTACAGGAAGTACACCAAAATTTGATTTTTTAAAAATATTTTGGTTATTTAGCAAGGAATTACATTTTAGAAATAGAAATACAAAAGGTCATTTACACATGGTTAAATAAACAAAAAATTGTACTATAAAAATTTTGTATCCGCGAGACCTCAGAAACTGTAAGATATCAAGATGCAAAACTTATATGGATGATGGACATTTGATCGAACATGTGTTTAATGGGTTTCATTTGGTCGTCCGTCACTTCCAGTTCTCACCAGAATCGTTCAAGCAAACAAATTTTTTTTTTTAAGTTTAGATTTTTTTAAACATTTTACTCAGTGTGATGAACAATAACGTACCGTAGGTATATGTACTAAAAATATCTACTTTTAATTTTATTAATCACTTCCGTCTGTCTGTTCAAATTTTTTAAATCTTCAAAATAAACCTGTAGCTGCGCAGTTCGACAGCTGTTTTAAGTAATTAAAAATGCATTGTCCTGTTCTTGTATGCATAATTTACATACAAAACAACATGTATAATCTCATATTTATTAAGGTCTTCCGTTTCCAACGGAAGACCTTATAGTGATTGTAGTGTTTTTTGTTTCTTTGTTTCTTTCTTTCTTTCTTTCTTATTATTTTTTTTTTCTCCTTTTTTGTCGGCAGAATTTCTCAGAGATGGCTGGATAGATTTTCCTGAAATTTTCAGAGATGATAGAGAATGATAATATCTCGAGGCATGTTTTTCATTTTTTCAAAAATCATTTCCGGTCGTCCGTTTCCTGTCCCGCGTCAAAAAACCTTGTTCCCTCGAGATCTCAGAATCGGCTAACAATTGAACGTCCAGACTTTGTGGGATAATAGACCTATATTTGTAGATGTGTTTAAACTATTTTGTTTTGTTCGTCGTAACTTCCGGTCGTCACCGGAAGTACTTAAAAATTATTATATTTATGTATTTAACTTATTTTACATAGAATGAATCTGATAGTATAAGTCCCTACTTGTGTCATCTATGCGATGTTAATTAAACAAGAATATTCTACTTCCGGTGAGATATCTCAATTATCTCAGGTAACTTTTTTACAACAAATTTTGTTCCCATGAGATCTCTAAAACTATAAGTGATAAAGATACGAAACTTTTATGCATGATAGACATTTGAATGAAGATGTGTTTAACCGGTTTTATTTTGTCAACCGTCACTTCCGGTCCTAACCGGAAGGGTTCAAACAAATCAAGTTGTTTATAAGTTTAACTGTTTTTCTTTGACAGTTTAAGTTAATTTGATGAACAATAATGTGCGACAGGAAAATATTTAAAAAAATAACTGACATTTTTTCATTGAGCACTTCCGTTTGTCCGTTTCCTGTCCCGAAATAGAAAACCTTGTTTTAATTAGATCACAAAAACGAACAGGACTTGAACAACCAAACTTTGTTGAATGATAGACGTATGTATGTACATGTTTTACAACTATTTTGTTTTATCCGGCGTAACTTCCGGTCGTCACAGGAAGTACTCCAAAATTTGATTTTTTAAAACTTTCTTATTGTTAGCATAGAAATTACTTCTCATTAATAGATACAATTGGTCATCTACACATGGTTAAATAAATATAAAAATTCAACTTCCGGTGAGATATCTCAATTATCTCAGGTAGCTTTCTTTTATACAAATTTTGTACCCGTGAGATCTCAGAAACTGTAAGAGATCAAGATACAAAACTAACAATGATGATAGACATTTGATTGAAGATGTGTTTAAAGGGTTTAATTATCTCTTCCGTCACTTCCGGTTCTCTCCGGAAGCGTACAAGCAAATGAAGTTTTTAATAACTTTATACTTTTTTCTTTGATAATTTTATTCACTCAATAAACTGTTATGTATTGTAAGTAAATGAACTAAAAATAATTAATTTTAATTTCTTTAATCACTTCTGTTTGTCCGTTTTCGGTCCCGTGACAAAAAATCTTTTCTCAACGAGATCTCATTACTGACAAAAACATGAACATCCAAACTTTAAGGAAAGACAGACAATGTATGAAGATATGTTTACCATGTTCTGTTTGTTCCAGCGTAACTTCCGGTCGTCAGAGCAAGTACTCAAAAATGACTATTTATCTTTTTTGTTTTGTTTTACATAGAAATAATTACTGGAAAATTCCATCACAGTATCTTTTATATCCTTTTTCTTTTTATTAATGAAATGCATTTCTTTTACAGACTAATACACGAGGAACGGAAGACCTTTTTGTTGCTATAGCAACAAGAGTCTAGTTGCTTTTATATCTTTTGGCAACAGTTTTGGCCAGTTTCGGGCAGAAACAATTTAAGCCAGTTCAAGAAATGTTTACATTCTTATCCTCAAATGTACAAGATATGGCCGCACATCCCCCTTAACGAAAAACAAGTAATATTGTGAAGATAAATCGAATTGACAAGATAATTTAGCGCAATCGTCGAACCCAGTAATGGCTGCACCCGTAGTTTTGTAGATGAATTTAGTTATCCTTTGAATATTGAAATAACGAAATGTAAAAAGGTTAACCAGCTTACGTTTAAACAGCAAGCTATGATTGATTTTATGATACATGTACATGTCTTAGATTTCAAAATTATTGCTCATTTAATTTGTAAAGAAGACCCTTAGATTAAGATTGTCAAAATATGGGCACACAAGGATACATGAATGCACACTATATACCTTAACAGCATGAATCACTGCTTCCCATATGTTCTCTGATGACTGGAGATAAAAATCTTCAACGGGGTTCCAAATGTGAATATCTTTAGTTGCCTTAGCAACAACCTTTCCATTTCGATTAACGACTGCAGCTCTAACACTTTTAGTTCCGACATCAACGCCGATATAATAAGCCAGATCATGCAGACAACAAGCTGTCATCCTTTTTCCCGCGAGCAGTTTATCGGAATACCTCGGTCAGTCCTCTACTTTCACTTTGAATCAGTTGTGAATTCATTGTAAATTTAACTATGTTAACGTCATTTATGAATGAAAGCCTTATTTTTTACATTTTACTGTTTAAATATTTAAAACTTTGGAAAACGAATTGGTTAATGAGAATAAAAAAAAACATCATTTTCCGGAACTCAATCACAGATTGAGTCGTAAAGTATATGTGTCAATTTTTTACCCATAATTCCTCATGCTTGCTTGGTTACAGTGACACAAAACGGCAAGGTAAAAAAGAGGGAAAGGATACCTTTTGTTTTGGCAATGTAGGTTATGTTTTACACCTCTCCTCGGTAGAATATATATTGTTTCTACTATATTGCCAAATACGACACCTATATTTTGAGAAAAAAAAATGAGTTTCCTAGAGACCAAAAATGAGCCAAGGCAAGATTGGCAGCAAACATCCACAGGAGTTGGTCACCATCACAGACCAGGATATTATTTCCCGAATTCTGATTTTAAGGTATTTACACCATCAAGTATAATGCTATTTGGCCTCATTGTCATTCGCAACAATACACCAGATGTTGGAATTATACTCTGTCCCGGGTTTTTGCTTCCATCACTTTTCGCTTGATATTTCGATAATCATAAATACCTTTGTGCTCAAACTACGTTCATCCACTAATATGAAAAATGTCCAGATTATCTGTTTTGAAACGCCCCTTCTACCGCTTCAGGTTTCAATACACATCCCAAAATAGAAAGTCTACGAGGATTTTGCATTGCATCAGCCATTAATAAGCCCGGATGACAATGTTGAAAAATTGCGCGAGGTGTCCCGAGAACTTCCGAATGGAGAAAAGATGTAAACATTTCCCATTATAAATCTCCGTAAGAAATTTGTTTTCGTTCCTGTAAACTTTTATGAGTGGAAAAGGATAATTTGTCAATGAAGATATCTTGGATATTTTACATTTCATCGTTTTCAACCGTACTTCTTTCACAGGTATGTGTATTTTTATTAAAAATCATCAAAAAGTGATGGAAGCAATAACTTGGGACAGACTATAATTGCGGATGATTGAAAGAAGATAGTTATAAGTACTATGTGTGACCATTTTGAGGGCGAATTAAGCCAATAAACACATCGCATTTTCACTATTAATTTGCAATAGAGATTAATCGAAAACATGCACAGTTGGATCTGCCTGTTTACTCGCTATGTATTTATGATGCTAAATGTTGCACGCTCATGCAGTCTACATCACTCAGATGACATCATATTTATAATTGGTAGAGGCACTGGGCATCATTCGACAATTTCCATCAAAGATCCGAACATACTGTTTATTGAAATTAAGTAGGTAAATAGACCAGTTGCAGAAGAATAACATATTTTATTATTCTTTTAAACAAGTATATTTCATTTTAAGTGTATTTATCATGCACTCATTTTACATATCACAAACAATATCCCTAAACGTGAAGTTTTTACGAAATTCAACATGGATGCCATGCAGTGATGTCATGTACTGCACTTGAAGTGATGTTTTTTCCTCTACATTTGGAAAAGCTTTTCAACTTTATAAGTATAGAGTATAATTCCTATAGTTTTGGACTCTATAATATATGGTACATCATTGTTTGTTGTCTAAAGGGGACGTATCTTCATGTACCAAGTAAACTTTACCATTCTATATCAATTATGGGAAAGTGTCAACCCGAACATGCTATGGAAAATGTCAACTGTCAGTAAATTGACCTGCCCCTCAGTCAACAGTTAAGAATATGTTAAGGAAAGTGTCAACTGTCAACATCAACCTGTCTACTAGTACTAGTCGACAATAGATTATGTTATGGAAAGTGTCAATCATCAAACTGTCCCCCAGTCCACATTAAAACATAAATGTGGAAACATCATTGATTATTAACCATAGATATCTGTATGTGATGTAGGAATATCTCCATACAATATTTTTAAAAGTGCTACTTTGTCCTTATATTGGAGTCTCTGCATCCGATCAGAACTGTAGCAATCAATAAATAGTTAAAAGGCAATTTTTTGCAAATGCATATACCGGTAATAATTTTGAAACACAATTTAAACATACTTTATGAAAATAAGTGCATTATCCATTATAGTTAATATGGATATATACCGTTATATATGTTCAAGCTGATCAAATCATAGGTGTGTTAATATTATTAATGATCGATACATATGTGTCAATATTTATGGCATGCCAAAGTCACAAAAATAAGCTTAACATAGTTTTACAGCCGATAAACTAGATTACTAGATAAACTAGTCTAAGATTAAACTGTAGTTCACAGATAGTAAGCTATAGTTAATGACGTTAATCTATAATACATCTGTGAACCATTAACTTAACATGATCATCTGTGTTTCAGAAGTGTAAGCTATAATTAACACTAAAACCAAACAAATGATCGAATCATTTTCAATTGCAAAACATAAGTTTATAATTAACACTAAAACAAATCTGACAGTTGCGATTGCAAAACATAGTTTAACTATATCTATAGTTTCAAATTTGTGACACTATGATTAAATATTAACTTTTAACTATAATTAATGAATGTAAATTATAGTTTACATTTCTGTGAATTTGGTGTGCAATATTTTTGCTTATATACATGTATATACCATGTGTATTTCTTAGGCATTGATCTATGATCCTGTCCCTCCACCATTGGCTAGGCAGGATGAAATCACGAGAGACCAGCACTTCAAAACAACATACGGTGATTTCCACGACACCAAATATGGTAAAGGTGTCTATGGAAACCCTATCCACCAGAAGGCACCTGGACACTGGAAAGTGAACTATGTCAAGGATCTTGCAGAAAAAGTAGGAACACTTTAAAAGAGCATCGAATTACTAATGCATATTGTAACATTTATAAAAATAAAAAAATAAAATTTGACCTAAATCGTGACCATTCATGCATGTCTTTTTAACTTTGATGATGTCTCAAACTTATCTATCTCATGTACTAATTTGATTTGTCAAATGAGTTAATTGGATTTCTCAACCAATTGTACATATTCTTTTTAACTTAAATAATCATGTCACCAACTTTGTGTCTACCAAAATTGTTCCAAGTACATGTATCAATTATTATCAAGTTCACGATAGATAGTATGAGATTTTATTATATACAATGTTATAGTCATTTAAAGGCATTTTTTTTTTTTTTTGAGATTTAATTTTTGGTATAATATCATTTGTGCACGGTTTAATACTTAATACACCATTCTCATAAAACTTTTTCCTACCTCATTAAGCTTGATAAAGGAGGATGGAGAAAACCCCTCACAATGGGAAACCAGTTAACAGAGACCAAAGAGGAATTCTCCAACAAGGCAGGTGTGAGACAGAGGTATCACTTTGAGGACACTGCTGGTCTGAACTTACCTCAACCATACAACCTGAATGATCATCACAAGGAGGGTCCATCTAAAGTAAGCACCACATTCTGTGGATAATTATGTAATTTACTGAAACATACTTACGAAAGTATATAATCTTTTTGCTGTGTCAGTCAGTTTTTGCAATTTAAAAAATTAACCCAATGACAAAGCGGAATATAATTTAATCTGTGTACCGGGTATGTATTTTATTTTTGGCTATATATATATATATAAATCTGATTTTGAAAATGGAGAAAATTAAATCAGGAAAAAAGTGGATATATGCAAATAATATTAATTCATATATACATTTTAAACTGTTTGCATTTTTTTCTTGTGTTTGTCTCTTTAGTATGGACAAGGAACAACTCAGAATCCAAAACTTCAAGGTCAACCTTTCTATGTTAGAGACAAAGGGGTATTAAACTTACTAGACCCTTACTTGTCCACAACTCATAAAGACCACAGGTCCTTTAAACCCAATGAACTTAAAAAATACCCCAAAAAGGATGTGGCCACATACTGGGAATGTGAGGAGTATCCCAAAGCATGGGGCCATGGGCTCAAACACAAGTAAGGATCAGGTTCATTTTAATTTTGGTCAGCAGTATTTTACCCGATCGACAGATGCATTTTATTTCAATTAAGTCAAATTAATCATCAAAGGATTAGAAAATGTGATGATTGTGGCTTTCATGAAATATTTTCTAAGCACCCTAAAAAATTTAAAACACATCAAAGTTAACTACTTATCACAAATCCCACAATAACAATACGAGGAAAACTCTATATCAGGTTATCTGTTATAAATTAATTCATGTTTATGATACAGAAATGAAAGAGGAAAAGACAATTAATAGGATCAACAGTTTAACTGTCCACAGTTCTCTGCATTTTAATAAAATCTTTTAATGTATTTCATTTTTCAATTAAAGTCCTGTTCCTAAAGACAATGTGCCACGGGAAAAACTACCTATGGTGGACCCCACATGGTTCAAAACCCGAACCACCATACCCAGGCAGCCCAAACCCCTGCTGCCAGTTCCCCATGGGGGCCTCAAGTCCCTGTACGCTGAATCATTCCAGCAACCCACAGATGTCAAGGCCAAGGAGAATTACTACTGTGCTGTGGATACACCTTTCGTCCTTCCTGGTAAGTTTTCTTTTATGTGAATCCTCAAACATTAAATTACGGTTTATATACAGTAAAACACGGTTATAGTGAACACGCTTATAAAGAATTGACGCTTACAGCGAAGTGATTTTCATTCCCAGTGACTTTATTACATGTTGTAAACTTGACGGATATAACGAATTACGCTTATAACGTAGTAAAATTGCCCGTCCCTGGGACTTCGTTATAAGCGTGTTTTACTGTATGCTAAAGTCTCCATGACGGGAGTTTATTTTATCGATTATTATTTATTTTAAAATCAACGATATGTTTTTTGCACGGCAAGTATAGTTTCCTATATGAATTTGAATTACGGACATTTTTTATAATATGAACTCTCCGACAGGAATTTTGTGAAGACCCCATATGAATCATGTTGTGTAATATTCAAAGAATTAATTCCATCAAACTATGTATCAGTAATCAAAATAGTTCTGAGAAATTGTATGGATCCAAGCAATATTGGACTTCAGTCTCGATCAACCAGACACTCAACTGTCTCCATTAATCTCCGACAAACAAGAGAGACTTGTCGAAGATTTACGGGGACAGCCAGGCATCTGGTTGAACGATACTACATTGAACTCTGGCATAGGAATACATACAATGTACGACTACAAAAAATATCTTAATTATTCATACCATTTAAAATCTGCATGACTTTTTACAAGGTATCTATAAATAAGTTTCCTTGAAAAACATTAATGCTTTAGAATACATTACATTAAATTTATCGATTATTTTCAAGAACTAAATGTTGTCAGCGGTGATGATTTGTGCTTAGGTCCAACACTGTTTCACTTCCGGTTTGCCTGAGTAACTGCATAGGAGAGTTGATTAAAATCAACTCCCAAAAATGTTCAGACTTAATTGCATACAAGTCTTTATTATATAAAACTGAATTGTTAATCTGTAGCAATTGGCACTAATTTTACACAGGTTTTCTATCTAATATACTGTGTTACTTTAGAACTTAATATCAGTATGAAATCCATGGTTTATCTTGCATCTCTCATGCATGCACCTAATTTATCGAAACAATTGCGCAAGACATTGGTTTCTTTAACTATACTTGGATATCAAATGATGCATGCATGAATAACAAGAATTCGTGAAAGATCAGGAGGTGAATTCATAACAAATTTTTCATATGTGAAGTCTATAATCAATTTGTATACTGTAAACGTATAATATTTGGCGTGTATGATATTTGGCAGAAATTAGTTTTTGAACAAGTTGGCATAGATACAAATTAGCGTATTCCTGAATGTGACTATTCTTATACATATATGCATGGCATTTAGCGATGTACTTGATTTAGCGGAAGCCGCGTTCCGCCAAAAGCGCTAAATAGAATACACAGCCAAATGTAGTAAGTCTACAATATGTATAATATGGTGTCTTGATCTGGCCTTTAATGAGCTATAAGAAACTTTTCTTTTCTGCTATAGAACCTGGATCCAAGTCTGTGATGACAGCCCCAAAGATGTACAACACTGAATATCAACACGTGGGAAGCAATAAGCCAGTCATGGTTTGAAGAGAGACAAATAAAACAACACACAGCTAAATAAAAACCTTATAATGTTTCTGCCATCCAATGCACGCTACATAAACTGATTTTACATCTCAATGTATCTCATTCATTGGAATATACCAACTTTTACAAAGTTTCTTTTGAATCTGAATTATACAAAACATACAGTATATTTATAAAAGAAACCATGTTTCTTTGACTAATTAGTACCGGTATGTTATAAATATTAAGAAGAATACGGATATGGGTGCATGGGGTTCATTTTGTTATATGTACTTTTGTTGATCTTCATCTCAAATTTTATTGCTGTTTTATAATGCATGTTACTCATGTCTTTAAAGAATTTTTCCTTTTGATGTTCTTTATGTTAATTTTAACAACTGTGATATTTTATTATAAGAATAAGATTTTTACTATGCGTAAGAACGTGTGTATATTCATGCAGTTTATATGCCGACAACCCAGATAAATTTATGAATTTTTATAAATGATAAATATTGCACTTTGTTCTTAATGGAATAGAGGAAGAAATTGTGATTTAATGTGTCCAAAAATAAATGGATATATTCTATATTTGGTGTTTGTTTTTATACAGTTTAATAAGGTGTAGTCCAATCTAATTAAAATTAGATCTTTGATCCGATCAAAGATCTAATTTTAATTAGATTTGGTGCAGCCAGAACAATATCAACCTTAACAAAGCCTTTATTTCCAGATACTTTTTATTATTATGTCATAGTTATAAGGCAACCGCAGGCACTTAGCATTGTATTTTAAAGTGTAGGGGTGCAGACTTATCCGAAAAAAATCTTGACAGGCAATATTGCAAGAAATAGGACTGTTTAAGGGATTGATCAATCATGGCTTGCATGCATGGTCATTAGCTAGGGTTTTTTTCGTCCTGTACATGTTAGAATATACCTAACGTACGGTCTTGTGGAATTCTTCAATAACAGTTCATCTAAATATAATTAAGGTCAAGATATAGTAAATAAAAGGTGCCTACAGGTTTATTAAGTTTCAGGATATAAATTCTATCTATCGAAAAATTCAAATATGCCATATGATAGACCATTGCTTAAAGAGTTTACAACCACCTTTTTTTTATCATTATATCTCACCTGTCAGGTGAGATATTTACCTTTCAAAAATAAATTCCAACAGGAAAATAATTTTTCCCATAGGAAAAACAATATTCCTTCAGGAAACTTGAAATTTCCTATCGGAATACAAGAACTTCCTATAGGAATTTCAATTCCGGATTTAATAAAAACCGATAGGAGATCTTAATTTCCTATAGGAAAACTACCTGTCTGAATCAAATTCCTACAGGAAATACCATTCTCCTATAGGAAATGTAATTCCTATAGGATTTTTAGAAAATCCTATAGGCTTGTCAATACATTGTATTTCTTTTAGGAGAATCATTTCTCCTATGAGAATTATCAGTCTCCTATGGGATATTAATTCTTAAAGGTAAATATCTCACCTGTCAGGTGAAACACACTAAAACAAAAGTGGTTATATACTTTCTAGACAATGGTCTATTATTTGGTAGATATGGATTTTTTTCGAAACTGCATCTTAAGCGAGTGCAAAAATGCCACCTTGGCACTGGCATAATTATCCGGCACAGTGTTTAGAGCACCATACGAGTGTCAATCAAAAAATATGAAGACAATTAAATGTGGTTGTTTATCATATATTTTTCATTAAAGTCATAACTAACAGATTATTTTATGCAACAATACTTATTTTATTGACACACGAAGTTTCATTCCATTTGTTGAAAAAGTATTTTTGTTAACTGATTTTAAAATCAACATGTTTTGTCATCACAGCGCAGGGTAACCTTAAAAACATGACGTCAAGATGACGCAAGCACAGTTAATAGAAATATTTAATCTTTATATCACCCTGAGTCTTTTGTGATTTTTATCATACTATTTAAGGATCCTCCACACACCCGGGGAAAGTTTTGCATACAAGCACATTCTTCTAAAATACTTGAAGATATGGATTTTTAGTATGTGTTCGACTTGAAAATGAACACAAAAACTTTCAATTTTGGGGGAAAATCAACTTTTTAGATTTTACCGATCTTCATAAAAAATAAAAATCCCTGCAGTATTCGAACTCGGGACCTTATAACCTTCGGGTTGGTACACCGAAGCTACACCCATTACGCCACAGAGATAGCCAACAAGCTTTGGCGATATTGCGTTGAAATCGCCATTTTGTGACGTAATGTCATAAAAAGAAGAAGTCACGGGGTGTCGAGGATCCTTAAATTGGCACTATATATACCACTTGACATGTAATTTGTTAACAATTGTTCAAAAATCATAAGTTAGTTCCTCGAAGTTTTCTTATTTTTTACTGCAGCCACATAAGTTTCAGCTTTTCTGGCTAATTGGTTTCTGAGAAGAAGATTTTTAAAGATTTACACTATATATTCCTATGTAAAAGTTCAACCCCTATTGTGGCCCTACCATACACCCCGGAGTCATGATTTTCACAACTTTGAATCTACATTACCTGAGGATGCTTTTACATACGTTTCAGCTTTCCTGGCTGATTAGTTTCTGAGAAGATTTTAAAAGATTTACTCAATATATTCCTATGTAAAAGTTCGACCCCCCATTGTGGCCAAACCCTACCCCCGGGGTTTATGATTTTCACAACTTTGAATCTACACTTTCTGAGGATGAGGATATAAGTTTCAGTTTCCTGGCTGATTAGTTTCTGAGAAGAAATTTTTTAAAGATTAAATTACTCTATATATTCCTATGTAAAAGCCAACCCCCCCCCCCCCCTTGTGGCCCCACCGTACCCTGGGGGGAGGGGGTCATGATTTTGAATCTTTAAATCTACACTATCTGAGGATACTTCCACACAAGTTTTAGCTTTCCTGTCCAAATGGTTCTTGAGAAGAAGATTTTTGAAAATTTCTCAAAAAATTTCAATAATCCCTAATTATCTCCCCTTGAAAAGGGTGTGGTCATTAATTTTCACAACTTTAAACCCCCTTTACCTAAGAGTGCTTTGTGTCAAGTTTGGTTGAAATTGGTCCAGTAGTTCTGTAGAAGATGTTGAAAATGTGTAAAGTTTACAGACAGATGGATGGACAGATGAACGACAGACAAAAATGTGATCAGAAAAGCTAACTTGAGCTTTTAACTCAGGTGAGCTAAAAAGCTGCAGATACCTACAAAATCCCAACAGCAATGAATATGAAGGGGGACAATGTGTAGTGAGTGAGGAGAAAATGATTGATATGATGATCAGCACAGCCTATCTTAAATTCATCTTATTACTTCAAGCACCTGCCCCATGCCAAATTTTACTGTACTTAAGGCAACAAAATTAGGCATCTCTTGGAAGTACAAGATAAAATGTGTAAATTGTTCATTTTCTCTCCGACATTCAACCTGTATCTTGAGATTCATCAGGACGGACTAGGCCGTTATCCATCAGCAACCAATATCACTCTCGCAATATATGCCATTCAAGACACTGCCATTGGGGACAAGAAGCTGATTGAACTCTTCACCTGTTTGGACATACCTGTTCTACTTAAATCATTTATGCAGACACCCCTGTGCAAAACAAGCAGAAAAATGGCAGAGCTAAACAAATTGGACATAAATGACAAGATACAAAAAGTCAAAGAAGTTAACATTACAAGAGGACACCCTGAAAATGTCATCAACATTTCAATGGATACAAGTCAGCAGCATCATGTTTTGTCAGAAGATCCCAGGTCAGAATGCCAGTCAAGCCTCAGGGCTCTTCTCTGGCAGTAGAAACTAATACAGATAGAAAGTACACACTTGCCTGTGCTGCGCTGAACAAACTTTGTTGGACTGGTGCATGGCAAAGGAAATGAAGTGGATTGTCCTGGCGGTCATGCAGAATTTACTACAAACCTGGCTCCAGATGCTCCGTTCTCGGAACATGAGATGGTGAAGGATATCAGCACCAAGCTAAAATTGGCCTCCAAGATGTTCTAGTCCAGTATATGTTACCATGAATGCCACAAAAGTGGATGATGCCGTGCTGGCTCTTCATCCCTTGTGGAAGGTAATTTAAGGGACTAGCAGACCCTGTCCATCTTGGGCAATCATATTTCCGTGCCAGCAACCAAGCAGAGAACAGTGATGAAACGTTCCATTCTATAAAAAAAAAAAAAAACATAGGTATAATCACAGATTACAAAGCTCATTGAGACAAGGCATCACCTTTATGAGGCATCACCTGTATGAGACCACCTTTATCATATTATATGGAAATCATAGTTAATTATCTTGGATATTCACAGAAACCGGTTTGACACAATATCGTATATCATATCTTAAAAAATTGTATGATAATAATATATGTTCATGAATGTCATACGGTATTATAATTAAGATACAATGTTTATCAATACAATATAATACAAAATATGATATTGCATCCTTTGATACTTACAATATATATCATATAATACAATATAATACTGTAATAATGATGCAATATGATATTGTAACATATATGATATGGCATTGTATCATGTTATACATTATTGTATTTAATCACATAATACAATATCAAAATATATATTTATAATTATGAAACAATATAGAATGTTGTGTTACAATATCATATCACATAATACATCACAATATTGTAACATATGATATAATATTATATTGTATAGTATAGTATAATATTGTATTGTATGATATTGTATCATATTTGATACATATGATATTGTATCATATGAATAACATAATTTGATATAGTATTGTATCATATCATATGATATAAAATCATGTGATATATAGAGGATATCTATATTGTGTGATTTTATATTTGCTTTATCCAACGAGTTGAAATGGCGTATATATTCGTGAGGCTTGCCGAGCGAATTTAACCATTTCAACGAGTTGGATAAAGCAAATATAAAATCACACAATTATAGATGTTCTATTTATCTCATACAATTCGATTTGTATTATGAAGCTTTTGAGACAATGCCTAAATGATGATGCAACGTTGTGTTATGCGGTTAATTATTGTGACCTTGAGCAATACAATTTAGTTTGTCATTTCGGAGATAAATCTAGCTGTTTTAGTGTAAAGTTTCACTGAAATAAACCTTGTAGGAATTTTTTAGCTCTAAATAATTTTTCTTAGAGCTTAATCTTTTGATCATATGGAAATACTGATCAGACTTGAATATTCAAGTTTGTTGACATACACAAAGTTGCGAATGCTCGTTAGTTTGAATTGACTCGAACGAGGAACAGTTGTTGATGTTTTATAAAACAACACTAGTCTAATGATTCGAAATTAAAAATAGTAAATAAGGATGCTTACTGATGGTGGAATAAAAGTCTTAAGAAACATTATTTCGGTAAGTTCTTGCATATAAACACAACCAAAGCGTTCTGTTTTCATCGCGTCATCAGGATGAACTCCTTGATAGCTAAGTAAACGTGATTTGCAGTTTTATAAACTACACAGTGGCGTCAGAAGCAAATTGAAAGTGGGGGGGGGGGGGGGCTACACTTATCAAAAATCTTGACAAGCAATAAAAAGGTCTTTGGTTACAGTTATGTATAACTGCCAAAAAAGTAGGGGGGAGGAGGGGGATAAAATAATATTTAATACAATATCATATTATACAATATTGTATCATTAGATAGTATACAATACTATACATAACAATATCATGATACAATATCATACCATAATGTAAAAAAATTTATACAATATCATATTATATCATATAACCTTTTTCAATATAATATATAATATAATATTCTATCATATAAAACAATACTGTATCATATCATACAATACTAAATCATAGGAATCATTTTATATCATTTAACAACAAACACATATATGAAGCAGGTTTGAGTGCCAGGTAGGAATTTTTTTAGCATCCTTGATAATGGAGATCAGGCTCTGCATCTGAAGCTACGTCTATGATTCATTTATAAACTATGCAAGTTTTAAATAGTACTATTATCTATAAAATGTGTGACCTGTTCCAAAAAACTAAATCTCATCCAGCATCCGAAACCTAGGGCTCAGATTCAGCATTCAAGCCTGTCAGGTGCATCACTATCATAAGACACATCATCCATGCAAGTTTAGTGAAGTTAGGACCAGTAATAACTAAGATATATTTTTTAGCAGCCATGATAATGGAGATTAGGCTCTGCATCTGAAGGTACCTCTGCAATTCATGTATATTATAGTTAAATCAACTATGCAAGTTTGAAATAGTACTATTATCTATTAAACATGTGACCTGTTCCAAAACACTAAACCTCATCCAGCATCCGAAACCTATGGCTCAGATTCAGCATTCAAGCCCGTCAGGTGCATCAGTAACATAAGATGCACCACCATCCATGCAAGTTTGGTGAAGTTAGGACCAGTAATAACTAAGATTTAATCATCAGAGGGCACCTGCACCAAAAACTTTAACCACCTCCAAAAACCTTAACCTCATCCAGCATCCGAAACCTAGGGCTCAGATTCAGCATTCAAGCCTGTCAGGTGCATCAGTATCATAAAACGCACCATCCATGCAAGTTTGGTGAAGTTAGGACCAGTAATAACTAAGATATAATCATCAGAGGGCACCTGCTCCAAAAACTTTAACCAGCTCTAAAAACCTTAACCTCATCCAGCATCCGAAACTTTTGGCTCAGATTCAGCATTCAAGCCTGTCTGGTGCATCAGTATCATAAGACGCACCATCCATACAAGTTTAGTGAAGTTAGGACCAGTAGTAACTTAGAAATTGCTATCAAAGGGCACCTGCTCTAAAAACCGTAACCTCACTCAGCATCTGAAATTCATGACCCAGATTCAGCATCCAAGTCTTATAAGTTCATAAGTAGGTCTAGATGCACCATGATCAATGCAAGTTTGGTGAAAGTAGGACAAGTATAATGACTTAGATACAAGACCTGTTCCAAAAACTTTAACCAGGTCCAGATGCCGATGCTGAGGGTATAGCATAATTAAGCCCCCCCCCCCCCCCCCCCCCCCCCCGACTTTGTCTCAGTGAGATAAAAAATATTCCACTAGGATATCTATGTAAATAAGTATCCACTTAGTGGCAGGATATTTGGAAGAAAATTACACATGCAAATTTGCACTGATGGATAGCAATTATTTAATTATAATTTAAATCACCAAGAAACTTTAATTAAGGTATTTCATGTATAATGAAGGGATATTGAACAACATTGAAACATTTTAAACTGTAGTTAAAAATGTATTGCTAGATAACGATAAAAGTGAAAGGAACAAATTAATGTACGGTAACTGCACAACATATAAGAATTAATGCTCAGCCATTTTTTGCACTTAAGGTGGCTCACTACACCTTGAAATATTTTCCTAAATCAGCAGAAAGTTACTTGATTATAATATATATCATAATAAATAAGAAGTATTTAAGTAAAACCGGCGAAAAAATGTGCAATTTTGGGTGAAAAATTACATTTTCAAATATTTAGTTCAGTAAACATTAACAAAAGCTCCAGGCGGATTAGCTACTCAAGATCTGCGGTTCAGAAGCCCATGCAATACTTTAACCCCTGATCAAGCTATGACAATATACAACCCAATTGAACAATATATATAGATTATTACATGGCAATTTTTATATCGCATCCTATATTAGCCCGAGGTCGCTGTATATCAGCCGGAGAGCCGTCAGGCTCGAGGGCCGAAATACAGCATCCGAGGGCTAATATTGGATGCGATATAAAAATTGCCATGTAATGATTTTTATATCATATACTTATAGAAAATATTAAAGAAAAAAACCCAAACATCACGTGTTAAATGATTATTGTTAACAAAACACTCCTTGTCTATATATTCCATCTCTAGTAAACTTCCCGGAATTTTTGCACCAGCTTTTTGTATGCCAAGTTGATGTCGACGTAACTATTTGACGTCATACTCAAAGATCGGAGTTGAACGACGCATACTGAATTCTACGTCATAATAGCCGATGATTAACGGAAAGGGGTGTGATATAACATCCGAAGATTGCCGGAGAGGGGTGTGATATAAATCTTATATCACACCCCTAGGGTTTATATCACACGGGTAGGCAAATTTTCTGTTTATATCACACAGGGCGGAAAAGGGTATATTTTCTATAAGTATACGATATAAACAGTTTACTAAAACATTTATATCGCCATCTTGTGACGTAGTATCTTAAAAAGTATAAGTCTAGCTGTAGTGAGGTACCTATCTACTGATGCAGCTTTCATGCATGCAAGTTTTGTGAATTAATATATTAGGACCTAAGTAATACATGTACCTTAAAGACTTAAACCCAGCAGAAATCGTTTTTTTAAATGATGGTTTTTCTACACCTTATGATGACGATGGTTATATATTTTGCACTCATTTTCAGTTTCAAGTACTAAGATTAAATAGGTTACTCACCCTGGCCAACTCATGTAGTCTCATTAGAAGAAATAACAACCTCCACAAGAATTTGAATGCAAAAAGAATATGTAAAAACAATTTGTCAAACCAATGCTTGTGGGGGCAACCTACAACCAAAACAAAGCATGGCAAAAATTTTAAAATTAATTTAATTAAATTTTAAACTTACAATTACTTTGATACCATATATCTGATAATTTCACAATATAACTTTCACATTTTTTTTAAGAACCACAGAATGAAATACCGTGTATGCAGAAATCAATTGCTATTAGAATCTTTTTAAATCATAAAGAAATTACTTGTAGAACAATTCTTTTTCCTCCCAGATATATGGTACCTTCAATTCATTTTATTAATTGTAAACAATGAAATACATGTACACTCAAAATCAAGTAATGTTTACACATCCAGTTGTCACACAAATCTTTTAATGTTTTATATCCCCACTGCAAGTTAACTTTCATATTGGATGCTCTCAAACTCTTGAGTTACATCATTTGGATGCAGTAGTCCATCGTTGGCCCCCCTTTTAGGTGTCCTCCACCAACTGTTCTTGCTAACATCATCAGTGAGTATCTCCTTACTTAAGACAGAAATGACTTTCAATGAAATCCTTATTATGTTTTATTCTTCTTTGTTGTTAATAAATCCATATTTTTGGAAACGTTAATGATGAGTGCCATTGACAATTCACCACTGCATTCTTGGCATTAATGCTGTCGTCATCTAAATCAGATGCCTGAATCACTGCCATTGGGAACACTCTCAAAAAGAAGCTGAAATCAGGCTGATGATGATGATGATGATGATGATCACCAACCATTTCACATTCAAATTTCACAAATTTCAATTCAATCGCAATGTCCACCGACACAGGACAGCATTGAATATTTACCGGAAAGTAGAAATTGAAAACAAATATTAAAAAAAACATGAAATTAAACATCTCAAGACAAGAATCAGGGAGTGGCAGGGTCCATGGGGGTTAATACCAGTACTACTATACCTAACCTAAATTTAACTTAACTACTACATCATCTCCAAAATGCACAGAGTATCACAAATAGAATTCCCTAACCAAGATGGGAAAGGGGGTGGGGAGGCAGCATCAAATAATTACCGGAAAAGTAGAGATAAAGAATAGGTTAGAACATGAAATTTAAACCAACTCCACAGGGGGTTATTACAACTAGCCCTAACCTAAATTCTATTTCACTAACCAGAGGCCTGTGAATAGAATTCCCTAACCAAAATGGGAGGAGGTTGGGGGGGGGGGGAAGAAATAATATAAAGAAAAACATACTGACCAAAAAAAGCTGGAATCCAACGTAGATTAACATTGACTTCGACCCATGGCTGCTGCTCTTCTTAGCTCTTCTTAGACTGCATCCTGTCGGCTAAATATTCAAATGCTACACAACCGGGGTAGCATCGAATATTCAACGCAAGTAGAAATTGAGAATAGGTTAGAACATGAAATTTAAATCAAGTCCACAGAGGGTTAATACTACTAAGCCCTAACCTAAATTCTATTTCACTAACCTGAGGCCAGTGAATAGAATTCCCTAACCAAGATGGGAGGAGGGTGGGGTGGGGGGGGAGGGGGAGGGGAAAAGGAAATAATATAAAGAAAATCATACTGACCAAAAATAGCTGGAATCCAACATAGATTGGCACTGACTTCTACCCATGGCTGCTGCTCTTCTTAGCTCTTCTTAGACTTCATCCTGTCGGCTAAATATTCAAATGCTACACAACCGGGGTAGCATTGAATATTCAACGCAAGTAGAAATTGAGAATAGGTTAGAACATGAAATTTAAACCAAGTCCACAGGGGGTTATTACTACTAAGCCCTAACCTAAATTCTATTTCACTAACCTGAGGCCCGTGAATAGAATACCCTTACCAAGATGGGAGGAGGGGGGTGGGGGTGGGGGGAGGGGGGGGAAGGAAATAATATAAAGAAAAACATACTGACCAAAAAAAGCTGGAATCCAACGTAGATTGGCATTGACTTCAACCCATGGCTGCTGCTCTTCTTAGCTCTTCTTAGACTGCATCCTGTCGGCTAAATATTCAAATGCTACACAACCGGGGTAGCATCGAATATTCAACGCAAGTAGAAATTGAGAATAGGTTAGAACATGAAATTTAAATCAAGTCCACAGGGGGTTAATACTACTAAGCCCTAACCTAAATTCTATTTCACTAACCTGAGGCCAGTGAATAGAATTCCCTAACCAAGATGGGAGGAGGATGGGGTGGGGGCGGGGGGGGGGGGAGGGGAAAAGGAAATAATATAAAGAAAAACATACTGACCAAAAATAGCTGGAATCCAACATAGATTGGCACTGACTTCTACCCATGGCTGCTGCTCTTCTTAGCTCTTCTTAGACTTCATCCTGTCGGCTAAATATTCAAATGCTACACAACCGGGGTAGCATTGAATATTCAACGCAAGTAGAAATTGAGAATAGGTTAGAACATGAAATTTAAACCAAGTCCACAGGGGGTTATTACTACTAAGCCCTAACCTAAATTCTATTTCACTAACCTGAGGCCCGTGAATAGAATACCCTTACCAAGATGGGAGGAGGGGGGTGGGGGTGGGGGGAGGGGGGGGAAGGAAATAATATAAAGAAAAACATACTGACCAAAAAAAGCTGGAATCCAACGTAGATTGGCATTGACTTCAACCCATGGCTGCTGCTCTTCTTAGCTCTTCTTAGACTTCATCCTGTCGGCTAAATATTCAAATGCTACACAACCGGGGTAGCATCGAATATTCAACGCAAGTAGAAATTGAGAATAGGTTAGAACATGAAATTTAAATCAAGTCCACAGGGGGTTAATACTACTAAGCCCTAACCTAAATTCTATTTCACTAACCTGAGGCCAGTGAATAGAATTCCCTAACCAAGATGGGAGGAGGATGGGGTGGGGGCGGGGGGGGGGAGGGGAAAAGGAAATAATATAAAGAAAAACATACTGACCAAAAACAGCTGGAATCCAACGTAGATTGGCATTGACTTCAACCCATGGCTGCTGCTCTTCTTAGCTCTTCTTAGACTTCATCCTGTCGGCTAAATATTCAAATGCTACACAACCGGGATAGCATCAAATATTCAACGCAAGTAGAAATTGAGAATAGGTTAGAACATGAAATTTAAACCAAGTCCACAGGGGGTTATTACTACTAGCCCTAACCTAAAATCTATTTCACTAACCTGAGGCCCATGAATAGAATTCACTAACCAAGATGGGAGGAGGGTGGGGTGGGGGCGGGGGAGGGGGAGGGGAAAAGGAAATAATATAAAGAAAAACATACTGACCAAAAACAGCTGGAATCCAACGTAGATTGGCATTGACTTCAACCCATGTCTGCTGCTCTTCTTAGCTCTTCTTAGACTTCATCCTGTCGGCTAAATATTCAAATGCTACACAACCGGGGTAGCATTGAATATTCAACGCAAGTAGAAATTGAGAATAGGTTAGAACATGAAATTTAAACCAAGTCCACAGGGGGTTATTACTACTAGCCCTAACCTAAAATCTATTTCACTAACCTGAGGCCCATGAATAGAATACCCTAACCAATATGGGAGGAGGGTGGGGTGGGGGCGGGGGGTGGAGGGGGAGGGGAAAAGGAAATAATATAAAGAAAAACATACTGACCAAAAAAAGCTGGAATCCAACGTAGATTGACATTGACTTCAACCCATGGCTGCTGCTCTTCTTAGCTCTTCTTAGACTGCATCCTGTCGGCTAAATATTCAAATGCTACACAACCGGGGTAGCATCGAATATTCAACGCAAGTAGAAATTGAGAATATAGGTTAGAACATGAAATTTAAACCAAGTCCACAGGGGTTAATACTACTAAGCCCTAACCTAAATTATATTTCACTAACCTGAGGCCAGTGAATAGATCCCTAACCAAGATGGGAGGTGGGTGGGGTGGGGGCGGGGGGGGGGGGGGAGGGGGAGGGGAAAAGGAAATAGTATAAAGAAAAACATACTGACCAAAAAAAGCTGGAATCCAACGTAGATTGGCATTGACTTCAACCCATGGCTGCTGCTCTTCTTAGCTCTTCTTAGACTTCATCCTGTCGGCTAGATATTCAAATGCTACACAACCGGGATAGCGTCAAATATTCAACGCAAGTAGAAATTGAGAATAGGTTAGAACATGAAATTTAAACCAAGTCCACAGGGGGTTATTACTACTAGCCCTAACCTAAATTCTATTTCACTAACCAGAGGCTTGTGAATAGAATTCCCTAACCAAAATGGGAGGAGGGTGGGGTGGGGGTGGGGGGGGGACGGGAAAAGGAAATAACAAAAAGAAAAAAATATTGACCAAAAATAGCTGGAATCCAACGTTGATTGGCGTCGACTTCAACCCATGGCTGCTGCTCTTCTTAGACTTCATCCTTTCACTAATTTTTCTCCAATAATTAAGCATGGGGAAAACCTGTAACTGTTAAAGCAAGTTTTATTTATATTTGGACTATTATTGATGTGTGATCAAAGGGAAAAATCCAAGGGTGCCGATCTATAGTGAAATCACCCTAGTAGTATAGATACTGTTTATTATCTTAATTTCAATTAAAATCTTGTTAACCCCCCCCCCTCCTTCGGCGGACCTTATCGAATTCGCCTCCCCAATATGAAATACTCTCCGACGCCCCTGAATACGGGAATACTATTCCATCTTTCGATACTAATATCAGACGAAGCCGATATAAAGCCGATATTTTAAGGGGGAGGGTTACCATTGTTAAACATATAGATAAGATATGTGCTTCTCATTAATTAAAAACAAATTTAAAACTAACATATGCATATATCAATAATATTAAAGAAATTATTAGTTTACGTTAATGCATACCTGATTCGATGTACAAAGTTTCAAGACAATGAAGACTTTCTTTGGCGGGAACTTCTGCGACTTTGCAATTGTCACCTCCACCCTCTGTGATCAACGATTTATAACTAAAATTAAATGCTCAGAAGAAAACGCGCTTCAAAATACTGGTCACGTGGTCGGTGAAATTGACTGTGAAGTGAGTTAATATCAGTGAGTCAATGACAGAGAAGTTCATGAACTGTGATTAACATACCTTTATTATAAATTGCACACTATGACCAATAACGTCATCCCTGTGGATGAGCACTGGATAAAAAATTCTGTGGTCCTCGGTTCGAATCACCGATAGCTGACAATTATTTTTCTTTTTCCCCTATTTAAAAAAAGTGATGATTCTGTTAAGTATTAATAATCGTTTCGATGGACAAAGGGTCTCTGGTGTAGAATTTTCATTATTTTTTTCTCAGCTTAAGTTTAAAAAAAGATCTTTGAAATAATATTTTTCCTTTTCCCCTATTTAAAAAAAGTGATGATTCTGTTAAGTATTAATAATCGTTTTGATGGACAAAGGGTCTCTGGTGTAAAATTTTCATTATTTTTTTTCTCAGCTTAAGTTTAAAAAAAGATCTTTGAAATAATAATACAAAAAAAAAATCCCGAACAAGGGAGGGGGTGTTATAATTATCTTCTTGATGGAGAAATGGTTTCTGGTGTAGAATTTTAATTTCTTCTTTCTCAGCCTGGGTTTATTTAAAGTGGTTAGCGGGTTCACCTCATAAAAATCTCACAAGAAAATATAGCCTAAAAATATGTCAAATCGTTTTTTTATGATTTACAATTCATTATAATGTATATAATTTTTATCAACTTTGCCTATGCTATTGTAATGCAATACCGCCTCAAACTTAGTATTGTTTGTGGTGCTGTTTTGAAGCTTTTCTAATGTTCAATTGTATAGGAAAATTAGCATTTCAATCTTTATTTTAATAAAGATTCAGTTATTTTGAGATATTGCAAATAACTTTTAAACAATTTAGACGAGTCAAATGTTTCTATGCGTAAAGAGAAAGTGATTTACACGTTATTTATGTAAAAAAAAGTAAATGTGTTCTCGCTAGATTTTTTGCTATTTAATTTTATGTTTCTGATTACTTTACCGAAAAATGTTTTCTCGTATTTGACGTCATAAGTACAACGTCAAAAAAATTTAACATGTCCCACTTACATATTTAGTGATAATATTCAACTTAAAAAATAAATTTAAAACTGTTAAATCTAAAACTTTTACGTATGTAAGATTCAAAGGACGACACGAATTTCTCCTCTTTTTTTTTTTACAAATATATATAGCCCACTAAACTACATAAATGAGAAAGTGAGACAATATATATTTATTTATTTCGTAGGTAATCGTAAGACGATTTTAAAATATAATTTTCAGTTTTAAGTAGTTTACACCAGTATTTCATAATTTTTCATTTTCCTTGTAAACTAAGCGGACGTCGACCTAACTCACTTTAAATCATATAATTACATACATTACGTCTAGCTAACACCAAGAACATGATTTACGAAAACTCAAGGTTAATTCACTTCCATATGAAATTACACGTCCAAAATATATATCGAAAAGTTGACACCGGGTTTCTGCGTTAAAATCAAATTTCTGAAGATTTCGGTTTAATCCAAAAAGTGTCTTTCTGCTAGTTTCTTTTCAGCTGTAATTATAATTCAAACATAATCCTAAATAATTGAAGGAGTCAACGTTTTCCAAAATTTCATTGTTGTATGTCCAGGAATGGTCAATGGATCCTCCTTTTATAAGCACCTTATTACGGTGGCAACCCCTTCATAATTCGAATTTCTATATCTTAAATTTCAGAAAAGTGTTTGCTGCGAAAAAAAATGGAAGCCCCCCCCCCTCCCCGCTACTTACATGAGAACTCTTCAATGGTATTAATAAGAAAATTAATCAACCACGATTTATTATGTGAGGGAAAAGAAAAAATACCTCTATATGTCGCTATTTAATCATATTTGTCATAAGGTCGGTTGTAATATTGACTATTAAAAGTCATGATTTAATAACGATTGACTTCTGCATGTACGAAATTTTAACTCGTTATTATTTAACGACTTTTTATCTATTAGTAACGACTTTTTCATAAGTACATATTCGTTAAACTTTTTATTGTCTCGTTAATATGGGCCTATCATAGTGCATGTACTTAAAATATTAACCAGGGACGTATGTATACTGTTCATATATGTTAATATGATATCCTTTTTATTTTTCATTGATTCAAAGCATCTTATTATACTGGCATGTGAAGAATCTTCCCTGTTGCACAATGCATATAAAGAAAATATTAATCTTAGTCTATCCAATGTAAACTCTTGGTACAAAAGCGTAGTCTATATTTTAGTAAGAAAATTAACATTTCACTATCTGTATGTAAAAAGTAAAAAAACCACGTGTTTTAAACAACAAGTTAAGAAACATTTAAGAAAACACTTCTTAAATTACTGGACAGTAAAACGTGAAGAGGGACTGAACTCTTGAAAACTTGATACTTATTTTTTGTATAAAGAAAATTTTACAATGGAAACATATATGTTTATTCAATCTCATGAAATAAGAAAAACGCTTTGTAGATTCAGAATAAGTGCACACGACTTACGAGTAGAAAGAGGTAGATACGAATTTGTAAAAAAAAAAAAAATAATAATAATGGTCAAAGAATTCCTTTAGAAAGAAACAAAAGGACGTGTTTATTATGTAACCAAATACTGAATGTCCTTTATATAAAGAAGAAAGAAATTAATTTTTCCATTATGTCTCAATACTTACCAAAAATGTTATACTTTTAACAAAGAAAGACAAAATCTGGTTAATGTCCAATGAAGACAAAACAAAAAATGAAGACAAGACAAAACTTACAAAGTTAAGTGAATTTTTAATAAATGCTTTCAAAAAAAGACAGAATACTTTGAGATCTAAATGAACTAGTGTAATACTTATACTGATCATGATACCATCTTTGTATCTGTATTAGCTACTTTTATGACTACATATTATATGTATATTATTAATATGTTATGACACACTGATGTACATTTGCCCGGCTGTTACATGTTCATGTATGTGTATGGACTATCATGTGTATATAGAATCTCTCTTTTAGACATTTCTCTCTAATACATGTAACTGTAATCGTGTATGCCCTCTGGACCCACAATTGGAAATAAAACTATTATCATTATTATTATTTATAACAAAAACGATTGATGAATAAAAATTATAAATTATATATAGTCGGGATCGGAGTTTAATATCAGACAGTAGACACATGGGTCTGTGGCGGGAAAAATAGGGGTGACGTTACAATCATAACAATGACTGAATATGAACATCTCAGAAAAAAGAATTTGGATGACAACAGACGAGTTCTTGCCGAACTCGGCCTATCAAATCTAGTAAGGATATCGCTGTTTGCTGTGTCGTTATTGGAGAATTATGAAATACGGATGCAAATAACTTTTTATGGAAAAACGACAGTCTTAGTATATAGGTCTTCTTTACAAATGAAATGAGCAATAATTTTAAAATTTTAGATGTATATCGTGAATATCAATCATAGCTTGATTTTTAAACATAAGCCGATTATCTCCTGATTTAGCTATATAGCTTGAAAAAGCTACATAGCTTGATAAAGCTATTCAGAATAGTTTGATAAAGCGGTATTTATATGCATTTTTTCACCAAAATGTTAATTTATCAGAAATATACAAAAAATCACAAGTTAATTACTGCTCATATTTATACCATGGATCATTAAAAAGCAACCCTAATTAAATTTAGTTTTAACACTGCTGCTTTTGAACACTTTTATGCAAAAAATATATTTCCATTGTTTGGGTAACTGTCCACCACCTTGTATGCACTAAAGCGTGGATAATTATGATTTCTTTACATGTTATATTTCATTCAAGAAGTAGTTGTGAGGTCATGAATCAATTACCCCAAAACTTTTAGAACTTTGAATGCAAAGTCTCTAAAAGAGACACAAATTGATGAGTAATCTTTACATGCATTGTTTACAGAACAGTTCAAAGTTGAAAACTATCACTGCACTAAAGTGCGATTTTATTTACATGCTGAAAAAAATACACATTTATGAAAATTGTATGAAATCAAGCTATTCTGAATAGCTTTATTAAGCTAAAAAGCTTTTTCAAGCTATATAGCTAAATCAGGAGATTATGCTGGACCTGTTAATGAATCTTCAGTCTTTGCAGATGATACATCACAGAGTTCGTCATAGCATTTTTATTTTGTAGTACGATAATTTAAATTCAGAGTAAAGGTGGATTAACAAATTTCGCTCTTTTTTGTAAGGAAAACTTCAAAAAATAATTTCTTACTTAATTGTTTGAAGTGCATTTTAATAAATAATTAGCCAGTTGATTGTTAGTCTACCATAGTATCCACAGGCACCTGACGTTATAAATTTTTCTCATAATAAAAATAAATACCCTATATCTAATAATACACAAGGTACCCATCCCCGCCATCTTGGATTTATTTCAAACTGTCACATCAGCTGGAAGTTTTGCTTGAAACTCATCGGTAAAATTACAACCAATTCAACCAAAACGGTGCATTACAACTGTCATTAATAAAAATCACCCCTCGATCTGCATCTACTGCCTAAAATATGCTACAAAAGGCTAAAGGGTGGACGGAAGTTGACATAAATTGCATCATACTTTGGGTAATCCCTTCCAAATATAGCACTGATACGAATATTCAAAAGGCGTCTATTTTGAATTCGATCAACATACAAGTTAAAACTAAGAAAAGGGATCCTATTAGCAGTCAATTATAACTTTTGTTACACAAAGTTTATATAAACATGTTTATAAATG
The DNA here is from genome assembly GCA_020458035.1 of Magallana ariakensis. Classification (NCBI taxonomy): domain Eukaryota; kingdom Metazoa; phylum Mollusca; class Bivalvia; order Ostreida; family Ostreidae; genus Magallana; species Magallana ariakensis. Next base: position 30,600,437 of record CM035818.1, read on the forward strand.
CATATCTTTTGAAATATTGAAACAAACACACGGTGCAGGGAAATCTCATTTACATATAGGTGACAACTTCCGTCCACCCTTTAGTCTTTTGTAGCATATTTTAGGCAGTAGATGCAGATCATGGGGTGATTTTTATTAATGACAGTTGTAATGCACCGTTTTGGTTGAATTGGTTGTAAGCTTAGATGTTGAATGACCGATCGGGAGACGGAGAGGATCGCAAAATAATTTTACCGATGAGTTTCAAGCAAAACTTCCAGCTGATGTGACAGTTTGAAATAAATCCAAGATGGCGGGGATGGGTACCTTGTGTATTATTAGATATAGGGTATTTATTTTTATTATGAGAAAAATTTATAACGTCAGGTGCCTGTGATAGTATCATATGAATAAAAAAGTGTTCATGTTTCTGCAAGAATGAATGAGATGCATACAAAAAACAAACACCGTCGAAATTTGGACCATTGACCATATATACTTTTACTATAGATTTACTTTAATCTGACTTTTCATAGTGCATGCTTCTTGAAATGAGAGATTTAAATGTTTGCTGAGTTTATCTACCTATGCTGCTAGCTAATTAAATTAATTGCATTATCTATTTGTTGATGAATTTGTGAAGTAAAATGAGAAATTTTCAAAATCCTACCCTTAAATATTTTTAATTTGATTTTAAACACATCTTTATCTGTTAGCATATAACTGTACATAAGACATTACTTAGAGATCAGCCTCCAGTTTTAATAAAAATTTAAGAGAATTTTTTCCCCAAAAATATTTGTTCAAATAATTATTGTTCATTTCATTCTGGTTAATAGCATCTCATTGATAAGCCTTGCTAATGAATTTCATGTAGCTATTGGTGTTATCTTCATGAAAGATAAATGTTTTTGTCTTGTGTAATTCTATTAAAATTTGCTTGCTTTTTTAAAGAGTAAATTCTTTTATTTTGATAGCTAGATTTATGATCCAGAAAATTTTTCTTTGGGTGGTCTGAAGGATAATTGTATTTGCCAGGGAGTAGGGGATAGTCAATGGCCTATTTTCGATAATTTTACTATACAAATTTAATAATTATATCGACACTCCAAAGGAGAGGGGGAGGTCACTGGTGATACTGTTAAACCCTCTTGTGTCTGTCCGTTTGTAAAAATATTTCTGTTGCATTTTTCTCAGGAATGCATAATTCTCTCGCAGATGTTTTGAAATTTTAAAACAATCTTTGTTTTCGTACCAATAGGACATCAACTTCCTGTTAAATGATGACTTTAGTTTTTTTACCCAAAATTTTCAAACAAATTTTCAACAAAGATTTCTCAGCAGCTACTGTAAACGTATTATATTTAGCGGATACGTTATTTGGCGGAAAATGATTTTTCAACAAGTTAGCGTGGATTTGATTTAGCGCATTTCTAAATGTACCTATTTATCTGCTTAAGTGAGCTTTTCTTATCAAAATTTGTCCGTTGTCTGTCGGCGTTGGTGTTGTTGGCGTTGTCGTTGTTGCAAACTTTTCACATTTTCATCTTCTTCTCCAAAACCACTGGGCAGCTAGATTTCAATTAAACTTGGCACAAAGCATCACTGGGTGAAAGGGATTCAAGTTTGTTCAAATGAAGGGCCACACCCTCTTTAAAGGGGAGAAAATTTAGAATTATTGAAAATTTGTTGATATTTTTCAAAAATCTTCTTCTCAAAAACTATTAAGCCAGAAAAGCTGTAACTTGTATGGAAGCATCCTCAGGTAGTGAAGATTAAAGTTTATTCAAATCATGGTTCTGGGGGGTAGGGTGGGGCAAAAATTGGGGGGGGGGATGAATTTTTAACTATTTTACCTTCGATATCTCGAATACTCAGATATCTCGAAGTTTTAAGCTCAAGGTTCAAGTGAGCTTTTCTGATCACCTGTTGTCTGGCGTCCGTCCATCTGTCTGTCCGTTTGTAAACTTTTCACATTTTTGACTTCTTTAAAACAACTGGGCCAAATTTAACCAAAGTTGGTACAAAGCATCCTTAAGGGAAGGGGATTCTAAATTATAAATATCATAACCCAGGCGGGATTCAAAGTTTAACAGAGAAATAAATTTAAAAAATGTTAAAAAAATTCATCTTCTCAAGAACCATTGCACCAGAAATGCCAATATTTACATTAAAGCTTGGGTATATAGTGAACATTCTAAATTGTAAAAATCATGACCCTGGACCAAAACTGGGACCCCAGGAAGGGTTTAAAGTTGAACATAGAAATAAATAGGAAAATGTTTAAAAATCTTCTTCTCAAGAATCACTGCACCAGAAATGCCAATATTTACATAAAAGCTTGTATATAAAGTGAAAATTCTAAATTGTAAAAATCATAACCCCTGGACCAAAACTGGGGCCCCAGGAGGGGTTCAAAGTTTAACAGAAATAAATAGGAAAATGTTTAAAAATCTTCTTCTCAAGAACCACTGCACCAGTAATGCCAATATTTACATAAAAGCTTGCATGGGTATATAATGAAAATTCTAAATTGTAAAAATCATGACCCCCGGACCAAAACTGGGGCCCCAGGAGGGGTTCAAAGTTTAACAGAAATAAATAGGAAAATGTTTAAAAATCTTCTTCTCAAGAACCACTGCACCACAAATGCCAATATATACACAAAAGCTTGTATATTCAATGAAGATTTTAAATTGTAGAAATCATGACCTCTTGACCAAAACTTGGGCACCAGGCTGGGTTCAAAGGTTATCATGTATAGCAAAATGTTTAAAAATCTTCTCAAGAACTTCAATGCAACAGTTTGGAATATTAATATGCATACATTCTTGGCTAATGTAGATTATAAATTGTTAAAATCGTGTCCACCGAACTATTACTGGGGCACCAAGAGGGGTTCATAGTTTAACATGGAAATATATAGGAAACATGTATAAAAATCGTCTTCTCGAGAACTACAATGTTACTGTGAGATTACTATGCAAGGATCCTTAAATACTGTAGAGTATTGTGTATAATACGCACTCGTGTATATAAATAGCACAAAGATGGCCAAAAACAGCAGGTCCTATGTGGCTATGCATAATAAGCACCCAAAAATTGTCAAAATCAACAGCCGCCATTTCCCCCAAAACTATAAATGTTTCAGGATAATTTTATAATCCAAGCGCAATTTCTGTAATTTTGTGATCAGAACATAGCTCAGAAGATGAAAATCAATGACCGCCATTTTCCCAAATAACTGTTGATGTTTAATGATAATTTTATGACCCAAGAGCAATTACTGTAATTTCGTGATCAGAATTTGGCTCAAGCGATAGTCATATTAAATTTAGAGTCAAAGTCTCACCATAAAAACACACAAGACGTTTTTATCGTAATGAAATCCAAGTGCTATTAATTATTTGATCAATGTTATAATTATGTAAAGCGTACAATGTGAAAGAGAAAATTAAATGGGTGGAGTTAAAAAAATCAATTGTTTTTCGTGTGTGTTATACATGCAAATTTACGGTAGTGAAAATTCTAAATTGTAAAAGCTGTGACCCCCGGACCAACACTGTGGCCTTAGAAGGGGTTCAAAATTGAACATAGAAGTATATAGGGAAAGTGTTTAAAAATCTTCTTCTCAAGAACTACAATACTACAGTACTACTGTATATGGGATTACTTCTACGTAAGCATCCTGAAATAATGAAGATTCTTAATTATAAAAGCCATGGCCCTCAATCCAATACTGGGGCCCCAGAAGGGGTTCAAAGTTTAACATAGAAATATATATGGAAAATGTTTTTTTTTAAAATTATCGAGAACTACAATGCTACAGTTTGTGAGGTTACTTTATATGCAAAGTTTAAAATAGAAATAGCATATGCTACCAAATAGAATGTTGTAAGGAACTGTTGTTCAGGTGAGCGATGTGGCCAATGGGCCTCTTGTTAAACAGTCCAATCTAGTTTGAGATAACAAAGTTTGACTGCATACAGAAAATCTTTAAAAAAACCAGGGAAGCTCAAATTTGAGTGGAAGCATCCTCAGACAGTGAAGATTTAAGTTTGTTTAAATCATGGTCCCAGGGGTTGGGTGGGGCCAGAATGGAGGGGATGAACTTTTACATAGGAATATATAGAGAAAATCTTTAAAAATCTTCTTCTCAAAAATTATTAGGCAAGAAATTCTCAAATTAGAGTGGAAGCATCCCCAGATAGTGTAGATTGAAGTTTGTTTAAATCATGGTCCCCAGGGGTTGGGTAGGGCCACAATGGGGGGATGAATTTTTACATAAGAATATATAGAGAAAATCTTTAAAAAGCTTCTTCTTAAAAACTAGGCTAGCATTTTTTTTATTTTTAGGTTTACAAAACCGCCACTCGGTTTTCTAAGTTTTTAAAAAAAAAAAAAATTACAAAAGTTTTTAGCTCACCTGAACCGAAGGTTCAAGTGAGCTTTTCTGATCACCCGTCGTCCGTCCGTCCGTCTGTCCGTCTGTAAACTTTTCACATTTTCGACTTCTTCTCTAAAACCACTGGGCCAAATTTAACCAAATTTGGTACAAAGCATCCTAATGGAAAGGGGATTATAAATTGTTAAAATAAAGGACACAGCCCTTTTTAAAAGGGAGATAATTGCGAAACAGTGAGTATAGGGTGTGTGTCTTTAAAAATCTTCTTCTCAAGAACCACTTCACCAGAAATGCCAATATTTACACAAAAGCTAGTGTATATAGTGAAGATTCTAAATTGTAAAAATCGTGACCCTCGGACCAAAACTGGGGCCCTAGGCGGGGTTCAAAGTTTAGCATAGAAATATACATAGAAACATGTTTACAAGATTTACAAGATTTTTGTTTCATTTATTCAACTAAATTGTGCACCAAAAAACCCAACTGTGTCTCCCTGATTATTGACAACTCATGGCAAAAGTAGATAAGTTTGTTTAATCAAGAAATGACGGATGAATACGATAAGGTGTAAAAATTCACTAAACATTACATTATTTTATTGCTTACAGTTTATTTGGAGACCGTGCCCGATAAAAATAAAAATAAATATGTAAATTTATTTGTTGTCGGGCACGGTCTCCAAAATGAATGTAAGCGATAAATGTATCTTGTGATTTTGTTGTATATTGGTTTAGCATTATAGATACGGCATAGACTGGTTCGCCAGCTTATAGGAAATAGCAGTGACGAGAAAAATTTATTTTTAGGCCCACAAGTTATCTTCACTCGCTTGCGATGGAATGCCGAAAAAATCTTTCGGAGAGTCAATAGATTTATTTTAAAAGTAAAACGGCTTTAATAGTTATAAACAAAGAAAGAGAAACATCTTTCGATTAAGTAAAACCGCTACAAAGTGTTAGTCTGAAAAAATCCCCGGAAGCCAGGCAACTGTATATTTATTTTACCTACTGGTTATGGAAAGTCCTTAGCTTTACAAAAAAAACAATTTCTACACTGACACGATCCCACTCTCTAAGTTAATAACTCCATATTTTATAAACACATAAGATAATATGTACAGACCATGTGCTAATTGTGTGTAGCCTGTGTGCATTCAATTTATATGTTATCGGACCTTTACGAGAAAACGGAGCTAAATCAGATCGTTACCATCCTCAGCAGCCCCATAAATCAAGTTATAATGGGCATGGATTGGAATGCTACGAGTAGTCTAGTGCCAATTATAACTTACTCAACAATGAAAATATTTAACGTTATACATTTTCGATGTAAATTAATATTTACAATACCCACATAAACAATGTATTGTCAACGGTGTCAATTAATTTGTTCTTGTTAATTTGATATTTATTGTCAAATTCATGTTTAGTTCTTCTTAAACCTTCTTTCTTTGATCCGCCTCAATCTTCTTTCCGATTTATTTTAAGTGTGCGCATTTGCTGTGCGCGAAGCTGCAGTGAGTTTTCCCACTGTTTACCTGTCCTTGAATTTCCTAGCGGCAGCGTTTGGGATCAAGGGCAGGCTATCCAGTCTAAGATACGGCAGATCTACGCACGTGGTGTAGATTTACTACCATAGGTAATCTTGTTTCACACGGAAATTGAAATAAATAAAAGTATGTTTTATTATTATTAGGGAAACACTGTTAATGTGTTACACTCGTATACCAATGATGAACCCGTGAAATTTGTTCAAAGACTGTTTAAAGCAGAAAGAAGTTAATTTATTTTTAAACTTTGAAATTTCTTCGATTTTTGTAACCATGATGAGTTATGATTCATTGTATTACAAATGCATCACTGCGTATTTTATAAGGAAATATACTGAGTATACAATCACATGGTGATGTTAAAATTGCAAATAAAAATATAGTTGCATATGTGCGAATTTAGTTACACAAACCATTTTTATATACTGATAATATTTGATATACGACTATTGGTACAGAAAATTAAATTAATGATATCTATATTAAAGAAAATGTCAGCTCTACGCCTTTGTGGCAGTTCCGGCCGTTGATATGTATAGGGAAGATTCTAAATTGTAAAAATCGTCACCCTCGGACCAAAACTGGGGCCCCAGGCGGGGTTCAAAGTTTAACATAGAAATACATAGAAAAAATGTATAAAAATCTTCTTCTCAAGAACCATTGCACCAGAAATGCCAATATTTACAAAAAGCTTGTATATATAATGAAGATTCTAAATTGTAAAAATTGTGAGCCCCGGACAAAAAGTGGGGCCCTAGGCGGGGTTCAAATTTTAACATACATGTATATAGGAAAATGTTTAAAAATCTTCTTCTCAAGACCTATAATGCAACAGTTTGGAATATTACTATGCATACATCCTTAAATAATGTAGATTCTAATTTGTAAAAATCGTGACTTCCGGACTAATACTGGGGCACCAAGAGGGGTTCAAAATTTAACATTTTAAAAAATATATAGAAAATTTTAAAAATGTTCTTCTTGAGAACTACAATGTTACAGTTTGTGGAATTCCTATACATGCATCCCTGGCTTATGTAGATTCTTAATTGGTAAAATCGTTAGCCCCGGACTAATACTGGGGCCCCAATAGGGGTCAAAGTTTAATATAGAAATATATAGGTAACATGTTAAAAAATCTTCTTCTTGAGAACTACAATGCTACAAGTTGTGAGATTACTATGCATGCAACCTTGGATAATGTAGATTCGATAGTTTTAAATTAGTGACCCCTGAACTAATACTGGGGACCCAAGATGGGTTCAAAATTTAATGTAGAAGTATATATGGAAAATGTTTAAAAACCTTTTTCACGAGAACTACAATGCTTCAATTTGTCAGATTACTACGTAAGCATCCTTAAATAGTGTAGAAGCTGTGACCCTCAATCTAATACTGGGGCCCCAAGAGGGGTTCAAAGTTTAACATAGAAATATAGAGGGAAAATGTTTAAAAATCTTTTTCTAGAGAACTACAATGCTTACTTGTGAGATTACTATGCAAGGATCCTCAAATAGTGTAAATTCTAAATTGTTAAAGCCAACCATAAACCTCGGACCAATACTGGGGCCCCAGAAGGGGGGTTCAAAGTTAGAAATAGCATATGCTACGAAATAGAATGTTACAAGAAACTGTTGTTCAGGTGAGCGATGTGGCCCATGGGCCTCTTGTTTGGCTCAGGATCGAGATTTTACCTCAATATTGTTAAGCAACTACTTCCTGTCTAATATGGCATAAGAAAACGTTCACATTGAAGTTCATTGAACTTACCGGTAGTTTTGTTGTGATGTATTAATCATTGCCTTAAATTTCTACCTAATTCTGAAGAGGAAAAAATCAAAGGAGTTCCGAGAGGGGTGCGATACGGATTCGTATCGGCCCTGCAGATTGATATCAGCCATGCAGAATCTGTATCAGCCCCTGAGACTGATACAGGATTAATAAAGTTAGCTGTATTGCATATGCAAATACCCTGTATTTATTACTATAAAAGTATGTCATAAACATATATATATATAATCTCACAAAAAGGGGCTTTATATATACCATAGAAATATGTGGAAAAATATCAGAAGATTTGTTAAACTTTTTGTACTGTACTAAATTGTCAAGATTTTGAATTTGATACTGTAATGCTGATTTAATTGGCTTTTGTTACTCAGGTGAGCGATTTGGCCCCTGGGCCTCTTGTTCATATTTTCATATCAGAGCAGGGTATCACTAGTGACACAGATATCTTGTTTGGAACATCATGTTAAAGACAAAAATGTTTCATTATTTTATTTAGTGTCCAAAAGCATCAAAAGTAACATTTAAGAAAAGAAAGCTTCCTACTCCAGCAACCACTCCAAAACTGCCAATTGACTGCCAGAAGAGAAAATTAGAGATTGAAGAAGAAGAGCTAGGATCAATCAGAAAAAGGAAAAGACGATCAGCAAGGATTCAGGGCACAGTAAGAATACTATGTAATATATATATAAAGCAATATTTACATTTCGCTTGTCTAAGGCCACTGGCCAGCATTAATAATTTTTGTTTTCCCTCAGACTGAAATGTCACACATTCATTGGTTTAAACATATCACGTGACTGCCTCATATATCTCTATGTTTGTTCGGTGAGAATATTTGGCAATATGGCCGTCATTGACCGACGCTTCGCCTACTCACTTCGACATTTCATATTATTTAATACAGAAACCGCATACAGTAAGTTCTAAAAATATTTGGAGTAGTTGCCCTTTGAAATTCTTTAAAGCTAGAGTAGTTGCCCTTTGAGTATTGACATCACATTGGGTGCGTTCATAGTTCTACCAGTGGTACCAACTTTCAAATAACCATTGTTGCAGTTAGATGACAATGGCACCAATTGTACCAATAAAACCTGAACAGTTTTGTCATACAAATGTTACTGATTTTAACAATGCTACAAATGGGGTCCAATGGAAATGTTGGTAAAATAGATTACAGTTTTGTAAACATGTCAAACAACAAACATCTTTTTACAGCCCAAATTATACAAAAACAACATTTTCATCATATATTGCACCCCAATCATCATAGAGAGAAAATCGATTCCCAAAATCGGGAACTAATGTCTTGATTTTCGCCGCCATGTCTATAATGAGTTGTGACGTCATTTACCAATACTTCCCACACTCTAGATCGTCTGCAGAAAAAATATACCATTGGCAAATAACATTGGCACCAATGGCATGCCAATGGTAGTTAATTTTATCAACAGCAACCAACGACAGAACTATGAATGCACCCATTGTTGTGTCTGGAGCAGAACAAAATGGCAGCATCAAGATTTGGTCAAATCTCTGCCGAGGAAAGGGACAAAACGTTTAAAATTGAATAGCATCAAAACATTGTAAGAAAACATTTGTGAAGCGAAGATTTTCAAAGAGTATTTAAAAGGGGAGATTAATATTTTGAAGAGTTTAAATAAGTTAAATTGAACGAGATGTTAGGCAACTTGTATACATGGGTTTGTGTAGATTATCGCTTTTTGTAAATAAATGTGTCACTTGATAGTCCTCGGGGAAAACAAAACACTTACTAGGTTTGTTACTGACTGACTACAGAAATGTATGGGGTTGTTCAATCTCATAGACAGCTCGGCTTCGCCTTGCTATCTATGAGATTGATCAACTCCATTATATTTCTGTAGTCAGTCAGTAACAAACCTAATAAGTAATAATACGGTATGTTCGATGTGCACTGAACCAAATTTTTCGTGGTGGGTAGGTTGGTTGCTTTTTTTTTTTTTTTGCACATTATCTGATAAACTATTTTTTTTCTATGCTGAAAGCTAAACAAATTTAACATTTTTTGATACAAAAACATAATCTAAGTGTATTTTAATAAGACATGGGACAATCAATTGGGCGTTTTTGATGGGTAGGTCGGAGTACGTCAAACAAATCAATTTTTAATTTTGGCCCCATAAAAATTTAATTCCTTGGTTCTCTGTCTTGCCCGCATCTAATTTAACATTGCTCATTGCTCATTTTTATCTGAAAGTGATCTTTAGAACAGTATCTAATTGTATATCTTCGAACACAAGAAAGCAGATGCTGCTGTATTGGCGGATGAAGACTCAGGAGAAGAGGATGAGGAAACTAAACCAAACAGAACAGTCTTCAGACCAAATACCTACGGAGCAATTGAAGGTGAAATATCTTTTTGTATAAAGCGAACCTGTTCGGTTGTGATAGGATCCACAGCTTATTAATAATAATTAAGTAAAAATTTATGTAATTGTGAATTATACAGGTGTCTGTATCTTTCTGCAAAGTATAACATCGCAAAGCATATTATCATTATAGGAGCACTGCATACTTCATGATCAAGTTATACTATATGTATCTTTTTTGCGTATTCCTTAGGTGTAGATGTTGGGACTACCTGGATGATGCGTTTAGATTGCTCTCGAGATGGCATTCACAGGTACAGTTTCATTAAGTTAGCTATATTTTTGGAGAGAAGTTGTAAGAGGTTTTCAAATAGATGTAACATGGTTCTTTTATTGATGCAGACCCACAGTTGCTGGCATCCATGGAGGTCCCGAGGGAGCCTACTCCATTGCTCTGTCCGGAGGTTATGACGACAACATAGACCTTGGGGAAGGATTCACTTACACAGGAGAAGGTTTAAATCAGATGTCAATAAATTCCTTAATTTACGTCAGTTTTTATCCCCTTGCGCAACTTGTGAACGGGATATAGCATCGCTGCTGTGAGCGTGTCAGTATATTTGTATGTGTGTATGTATGTGTGTTCTCTTCAGCTATAGGCAAGATTTTTTTTAAAAATCATTGCACGAATGCTTATCAAATGTTGTACACTTCTTTGGCATGGTAAAAGAACAAACCCTATTAATTTTCAAGTCAATCGGTTAAATATTTATTTATTATCATCATTAAACTAATGACATATAAATCAGGAATTTTATGTACGACTAGACAATGCTAACTTCGGGTTCTCTACTGTGAAACTAAAGTGAAAGTAAACAGTTAAAATCAACAACTTGATATTCTAGCTTTTGCATTTTAGACCTTTTAAAAGTAAGAAACAAACATTTTTTAGCAATGGAGAGTTAGAATAATGTCCAAAGTTAAAAGTTGAAGAGGGCAGGTGATTATTTCATCCTATTTTCATCGAAACAAGAAGCTAAATATTTCGAGCAAAATTTCCCAATTACTAAGATTGGAACTAGTCCAAGATATAGAAGAGACTTTGACATATATCGTTAACATTTATCATTGGAAAATCATTTTATATAAATAGCTGCAGATCGGTTACTTTGGGTTGACATAAGACATGCCAACTTGAATTTTCCTTGAGAGCAGACTACAGATCGCTAGACTTTAACGTTTCATTTATATGAAATATAAATTTGCTTACAAGACTCGTTTATGCATAATGTACATGTATATCACTTAATGAAGCTAAATTCCTAAACTTCTAATGTATGCATAAAGAGCTTGGGAATAGGGTTATAAAGAGATATTGTGTATTAAGAATTCAAAGTGGTTTTAAGAAGATAAACACTTGTGTCATATTTACACTGATCTGATCCAAGTTATATGTATATGTGCATCAAATACATGATATAGGCCCTGATTTTCAACAAAACAATTTGGTCTCCTCAATTACATGTACATACTTGCCAACCTTCAACATGTAAAAATCTGGTCATGAACAGATTTGGAAAGTAAAAAATCTGGTCATAGCGCATAATGACATTCACAACATATTTACTATGCATTTCAAAGACAAATACAACAGAAATGTGTGTTAAATATGTGTGTAATATTTTATTGCAAAGAAGTATTGTAACTAACAGTTGCTGATTTTGAATTGTTTAAATTAATACTTTCAATGTTGGTATGTACTCAAAGCAATCAACAGACTGGTTAAATTTACAAGACAGTAGGGCATTTAATTTTCATTATTAAGTTCCGAGCGAAAAGTGTGATTTTTTAACAATGCTAAAAGCTCTTTCTGAATCACTTTTACTGTTTGGCAGCACAAGAAAGAGTCTTTACTAAGGCTAGTATGTCAAATTTTGGCTTCTGAGTGCAAGTTTTTTTTTATCATTTATTATTGTCTCTAAAAGTACATGAGTTTCTAAGATCACACTTCTTCTAAATGTTATTTTTCAAAATACTTCGGATTTTTTTGTGTATGGAATAAAAGTTTTGATTCTGCTGGCCCCTTCCTTTTTGAAGCCATCGCACCCTCAGTTTGTCAAAACAACTCACGGTAATAATTAAGCCTAACAATTACTTAGCTGTAATAGCCATCGGCATTGTTTACGTAAATCCAAGCTCAGCTTGAGTTCATAACTGGATGTCCAATGCGCAACATAATTTATGAACCAAATCCGGAAATCGAGAGTTTTTCGGGTTGTTCAACTTCTATTTTATTGTTTGTTATTTATTTGCAGGAGGACGAGATCTGAAGGGAACAAAGGCTAATCCAAAGGTAAAAATTTCATCTACCGGTAATTTAAATACACTTTTAATTATTAAGTACAATGTACTTTAAATAAGCACTGGTTCATCCATGTTTATAAAATAGGACAAGTTTTTCTAAAACATATATGACATAACTTGTATCAAATTTAATTTTTTTTATCATTCCTTCTTGACCAGAATTTGAGAACTGCTCCCCAGTCTAAAGATCAGACTCTGACTAGGGGTAATTTGGCACTGAGCAGAAGTGTTGAATCTAAGCAACCAGTTAGAGTGATTCGAGGATACAAGCTGGACAGCCCATTCGCACCTGAGGATGGATACAGATATGACGGTAAGCCAAGTAGGGGACTTAAAAAAAAAGAAGAATAATGAATACCTCATTGCTGGTTATGTTGGAGGGGATATAATTATGGCCTATTTTGGCGGTTTTTGAAAATTCACCAAAATTAAAATCACCAAATTGAAGTACTTCTATGTAGATTTTGTTGATTATTTTTTCATAATTTTTTTCAAAGTAAAAAAAAACCCAGTTGTTACATGCACACAGTGTTACGGATACAGATGCACATGTACTTATAATGAATGCAAAGATAGATTAATGTAATAAAATAAAAATTAAACATTTCTATAAATTATAATTGTTTACTAAACACCTTATCACTTTTCCCTGTTTACAGTATTTTAGGGAATTTAGGTCGATCCTGTTTATAGGGCGAAGGAACCCGTTTTTAGCAAAAAATTTTAAAAAGTATAAATAGGTCGACTTCGATGAATTGGTCAAAAATTACCACTAGATTAAATGAATAAATGGTTTAAACCAATATCGTTATCATAGTAGCCTTTTATCTTATTTTACAGTTTAAACAAAAGGGAAATAAAATGCATTCCATAAATTTACACATCGTAAGAAAATGTCCGAAATTGCAACAAAATTTTTTTAAATCAATTTATTCAGTATGGCCGGATTAATGGTTAAGATAGTTTGTTTAAATGTGTACAAACTACATGGTGTTAACCGGGGGATAGTAACCTAGCCTGGGGGCATTAATATGGTAGCACATGCAACCTTGTGTTTTTGTTGTTGGTTGAGTTTATCACCGGAGATTCATTTCACCCGTTAATGTTACCGCTATAAATGTTACTGTTCATCTATCGTCATTGTAATTATTCCTCAAGATTTTTTTATATATCCTACCGTATGGCTTAAACAATGTGTACATAATCATGATAATTGTTCACACCTCTGTGTGACTTTTTACTGTGTATACAACACATGGTCAAACTCTGATCTTATCGAAGCCTGCGGGCATAAGTAGCACGTGCCGAGAGTTCAACTGTGTATAAACAAAGTAGGCCCTACCCAGACTGGTTTCAGAGACACCTGGTTTAGATTTCATCGAGATCTTTTGTGTCTTTTATTTAATAGGTCATTAGCTGAAAACACGTTTCCAAACAATTGGAAACTTGCGCATGTTATTCCGTTGTTTAAGAAAGATGATCCTTCTGTAGCCTCTAATTACAGACCTGTGTCATTATTAAGCTGTGTTAGTAAATTATTAATTATCGTAAAAAATGAAGTTAAAAACATGAATTTTATGTACGACTTGACAATCGACATTTCCGGTAATTTTATGTACGACTTGAAGTTAATCGCTACCGTATACAGTTCAAATCAACAACTTGACATTTTTTGGGATTTAAATCTAGTAAAGGTAAAAAAAAAAACGTTTTGTAGCATTTGAGTGTTAGACTAGTGCCCATAGTTAAAAGTTGAAGCGGGCAAGAGATTTAAGTCTGCCGATTTACATCGAAACAAGCAGTCGACTTTCGGACAAATTTTCCCGTATTACTTACAATAGAACTAGTCCAAAATTCAGTAGAGACTTTGACAGATATTGCACATTTATCACGCAAAAATTGTTTTATATTAATAATAACTGCATATATATCTACTATACTATGGGTTAATTTTAATACGACAACTAGCAACTAGAATTTCCATCAGAGCAGACTCCAGAGCGCTTGATTTTCAGAGACGTTTCATAATGTATACGGATCGTTTATGTATGCTTATATAAAAATGAATGTCACTAAATAAATCTAAATTATTAAACTTTAAAGTATATGTGTTGAGTTTCTGCTAGGAATAGGAAAACTGTTATGTAAACCCCCTCCCCCAATTTATACACCACAAAGCTTGGGGATTGGGATTAAATAGATATTACATGTACGGTATGTATTCAAAGTGGTTTAAAGAAATACTTTATTTATTTTGATCTGATAAATTTACATGTATTTTCCTAAATAACGTATTCCCCCGTACAATAAGTCATGTCGCGAGGGGATGCTCCGCTTAGCGGTGCCCTTGTTTTATAAATACCAAGCCGGTTTTCTTCCCGGCCACTCAACTGTGTACCAGTTAATTGAAACATATCACAATATTGTGAAAAGTATTGATGACGGGAAATCATGTTGTATAGTTTTTTGTGACTTATCAAAAGCTTTTGATAGAGTTTGGCACAAAGGTCTCCTTTTTAAATTAGAAACATGCGGAATAACCGGCAACATTTTACAATGGTTTAAAAGTTATTTATGTAATAGAAGTCAAAAAGTAAAGTACAAAGATGTTTTATCATCTAATACTTGTATAAAATCTGGTGTACCGCAAGGTTCAGTGTTAGGACCCTTGCTCTTTTTGATATATGTTAATGATGTCTTAAACAATATGTTATCATTTTGTCGACTTTTCGCAGATGACAATTGTATTCAATATGCATCGCATGATTTTTCTAGCATTGAACACAATATCAATCATGATTTGTACATTTTGGAACAGTGGTCTAGTCGATGGTTACTTACATTTAATCCAAACAAAACTAAGGCTTTTTTACCACAAAATCAAGCTACGAATTACCCGAAATATTTTTTCAGCATTGTAAGTTAGAATATATCTCAACACACAAACACTTAGGTTTACATCTAGCAAGCGATCTAAAATGGTCAGAGCACATAAATATTATAGTAAACAAAGCACTAAAAAAATTAGGTCTCTTGAAAAAACTTAAATTTAGTCTTGGAAAAAACAGCCTTTCCAAAATGTACATTACATTTGTAAGGCCAATTCTCGAATATGCCTCAGTTGTTTGGGATGGCTGTAGCCAACATGACATTGACAAATTAGAAAAAGTTCAGTTATACGCTGCCCGCATTGTTACAGGGTTACCAATTATTGCTTCAAAAACATCCTTATATTTTGAAACGGGCTGGGAAACTCTTTCAGCTAAAAGAATGACGTCTAAACTTACCACTATGTACAAGATCCACAATAAGTGTGTCCCCGAATATTTGTCTCAGATTATTCCCAATACTAGGAGTAACGATTCTGCATATAGAACTAGGAACATTGAAAATTATAGTTTACCTAGGTGTAGAACAGAATTATTTAAGAAATCATTTATACCTGACACTATTCAATTGTGGAATACATTAAGCATAGGAGTAAGAAATGAAACTTCCGTACAAAGATTTAAGAATTCATTATATAAAACTAAAAACATAGCTAAAGCTCCCTCCTTCTTTACACATGGTAAGCGCAAGCTAAACATAATACATACCAAGCTAAGACACCATTGCATACTCAATTATGATTTACACAGAATAAATATTATTGAAAGCGGTAATTGTAGGTGTGGTTCACCCGAAGATGCTTACCATTTTTTCTTCAAATGCAAAAATTATACTATCGCTAGAAATAAATTTTTTCTTAATCTGCTACAACTAGACCATTTTCGTATAATTAATACTCATCTTTTTTTATGGGGAGATGAGTCATTATCCATTGAAATTAACAAGCAATTATTCTCATTAGTTCAATTGTATATCAACGAAACTGGTAGATTTGTTTAATATAGTTTATGTGCTTGTTTCTTATTCTCGTATATATCACTTATTTTTAATTGTAATAGCAATTTAATATCATGTTATAACAGTTGTAAGTTTTGTATAATTTTCTATTTATGGTAAAGACCTAGTAAGTTGTCAGAACTTGTGTCCGAACCATTTGTATATATATCCTTATATATACAATAAAATAATTATGTTCAATTTCATCGAGAGTTTTATTTTGAATCTACAGAAAAATAAACTTGTACATGTATTTTATTATAAAAACAAATCGTTTTTTTTATTTCAACCCTTATGATATTTTTCTTCCGTAATTACCCTTTGTACAGTTCTCATTTTACTTTTACCGCGCGAAATCCATTTCCTGTTTATCGTAACCACACGATCAAAATGCATGACAGCATGTAATAAAGATCGAAAGATGATTCAGTCTGAAAGATAGAAGTAAGAAATGTAAGAAGAAATAAATTTATTCACATTTAATTTGTTTTGATAAGTTACTACAGAATATTGATAAAAATTCATATGATTTTTAAACAGAATCCAAGCGGTATTATAGTGAACTCTCATGATTTTATTCGAGGTTTTAATGAATTTTTGCAAAATTTCACATCAAATTAAAAAAAAAAACATAAATAGGGCGAAGCGATGAATAGGGCGAGGTCCACGTCCCAGAGAAAAAAAGTATCAATCTAAATTCAAAAAAATACGGAAATTGTGTATCGGTAATTAACCATACAGACAGGGATGTTAGCTTGTGTTGTTTTAGCAGACACATGACCCATTATCGTATGGAAGGGAATTACCGCCAAAATTCTATGTATCTTGCTTTAATTCTTATTATGCTTACTTCTTTATTCTTCAGTACATTTACACTTGCATGTCACTTTATTGTTTTCATATTCATGCTTATCTAATTTCACTTTGATTCTCTTTAATTCTTTATTGTTTGCTTATTTCTATGTTGCAATATTCTCTTCTTATTCGTGTAAATTCTTTCTTCTATCTCTGTTACAAACGTGAATTCAAACACGCAAACCATAAGGCACTTTCAATAAAGACGAATACAAGTTGCATGAATTAATGCTGCATTATGACGCCAGGCGGCAGTGTGTGCGCTACAATTGCTGCTCCCGAAGATTTATTTAAACGAAAGTAACAATTGGCATAAAAATAAATTCGTGAAAACTTAGTATAGGAATATGAAATACATGTTAATATAGTCAACTTTTAACAAGAGTACGATATACGCAGACTCAAAAAGATACGTTTTTTTTTTTGTATACATGTAAAATGCCTCCGCGCGGTTCTAAAAAAATCATTGAGGGGGGGGGGGGGTCTGAGAGATAATTTTGTATTAATTTTTTTATTGGTTGATTAAATAAGAGTGAATTTTCCATTGGGGGGGGGGGGTGGATCTGATCTCATTCTAGATCCGCAATGCAATGTACCGTATATATATGCAGTAACAAATTATTTGCAAATTATTTGCACTGGAACGGTCAATTTTTAGAAGAGGAACATGTCATAAGTACTTGTCGACAGGACTTTATTTTCATTTGAGGTGAAAAGAGGTGGGGTGATGCACGGTTCTGTCCAGAGGTACCCGTGGAACATGTAGATGAAATAGAAATGGAAATAAATTTAAACCAAATTTAAAGATGTTTTTGAAAAACAATAGAAGGACTGGGGTACGAAATGCTTAAAACTGAGTAGCTTTTCCTGTACTCTAGTACGTGTGAAAATTATCACTTGCATGAATCACTATGTACCTCTTGTTAGGCTACAGTACTGTGTATTTCTGATTAAATGCGATGAATTAATATCCGCGTGAAATTCCGGGTTAAAAAACTTAAAACTGCAGGTTTTAAAATCTCACTTATTTTTCTAAAAGTTTTGAACTTATGATATGAAAACAAAGTTTGGTGCACGTGATTTTATATTCTTGCGATTCGGCACAGAGCGGTGGAGTCGCAGAAGTAAATATACGTATACGCGGTAAAATTAACGAATCTAAATTATCAGTGACTTAATTACACAATGAGTAAACGAAAACAAACCAGGCAAAGAGATTAAAATACGGTATGTGATATGACTGTTTATACGTTTTGGTTTAAAATCTAAATCAAAATCTTAATAAAAATTCTTATATAAAGTTCTAAATAAAATATTTCTTTTCTTCCAAAATACAAAACATAAATAATGTATGCTTCTTATTTACACAAATTTTCTAAGTGATAAAAATGTGTATGTATCATTCACAGCAATGCTTATTGTAGGTTTGTTTATTTTAATATAAATCATGTACATGTAACTGAATGTCCATGTTTAGATTTGAAAGTGTTTAAGCTATGATACATGTAACTTGGAGACATGAACCTCATACATGTCTACCTGTCAACTGGTCTTCATTAAATGAAGAGTTGAATTGACCGACTCCCATATCAAGCTTGCGATGATGATAATTATGATACGGGTGCTAATTATGAGAACTGTAAGATTATATCGTCTCATATAAACAACTGATGCGCAGACTTAGAATTTTATTTTATTTTAGGAGGGGGGTCCAGTCACCCCACCAACCTTGAAAATTCAAACTTCTTTAAATTCACATAGTAAACCTTCTGAAAATAGAACTCGACCTACCCCCCCCCCCCCCCCCCCCCCACCCGGCAAACAAAATTATAAATTATCCCTTAGTACATAAACCTCCCCTCCATTTCTTGATCTGAACATATAAACATTGGAGCGAAATATCATGGTGCGAAACTTCCCACATTTAGCTAGCTACGTTGTTTTGGGGGTTTTTTTCGGGGAGCAGCAATTGTAGCGCGCACACTGCCGCCTGGCGTCATAATGCAACATTAAATTCATGCAACTTGTATTCGTCTTTATTGAAAGTGCTTTATGGTTTGCGTGTTTGAATTCACGTTTGTAACAGAGATAGAAGAAAGAATTTACACGAATAAGAAGACAATGTTGCAACATAGAATTAAGCAAACAATGAAGGATCAAAAAGAATCAAAGTGAAATTGAATAAGCATGAATATGAAAACAATAAAGTGACATGCAAGTGTAAATGTACTGAAGAATAAAGAAGTAAGCATAATAAGAATAAAAGCAAGATACATAGAATTTTGGCGGTAATACCCTTCCATATTATCGACTCAGGTGAAGATAATTGTCTGATTTATTAATTGTTTCTTTACTAAGAATGAAATTAGAATTTATTATCAATAAGGTATACTTATTTATATAACGGTATTTAGTAATTTTTGTCAGAAAAATTGAAGTGTGTGATGCCAAGATTTACTATCTTGTACGTGTAATGGTGACTTAAGGTTTTTGCTTTTCATTTTATTTAACTTCTTAGCTTTTAAAACTAGATGCTGTCATTAGACAGTAATACCCGCACCAAGTGTTTGCTACTAAATACCACTGTTTTGTACCAGTTTTAGTAAAAATGAAAGCCACATGAAATTTCTGGTAATTTTTAAAAATTATAATTTTCATAAAAGATGAGATTTCATCCCATAATACACATGAGCAGCCATTTATGTACAATTTGGAGTTGAACTGTTTGCATGTGAAATTTAAGTTAATTAATAACCTTAACATTTCATGTCATAGAAAGTATGGTCTATATAATTATCACAAACAAAATGAAATTATACCCCCTTCCCTCAGCGGTTGCCGGCTTTAGATTTGCTTTTGTGCACTTATTTAGAGAAGGGGAAGGAGTGAGGGGTCCAAAATAAGTGTAAAATTTGGATACTTTACAGTACCAGTATTAATTTTTTGTTATTAGCTCACCTGAGCTGAAAGCTCAAGTGAGCTTTTCTGATAAAATTTGTCCGTTGACTGTCGTCGTTGGCGTTGGCGTCGGCGTTGGCGTTGTTGTCGTTGTAAACTTTTCACATTTTCATCTTCTTCTCCAGAACCACTGGGCAGATTTCAACCAAACTTGGCACAAAGCATCACTGGGTAAAGGGGATTCAAGTTTGTTCAAATGAAGGGCCACACCCTCTTTAAAGGGGAGATAATTTAGAATTATTTAAAATTTGTAGGTATTTTTCAAAAATCTTCTTCTCAAAAACTATTAGGCCAGAAATTCTGTAACTTGTATGGAAGCATCCTCAGGTAGTGTAGATTCAAGTTTGTTCAAATCATGGTCCCCGGGGGTAGGGTGGGGCCACAATGGGGGGATGAATTTTTACAAAGGAATATATAGAGAAAATCTTTAAAAATCTTCTTCTCAAAAACTATTAGGCCAGAAAAGCTCAAATTGGAGAGGAAGCATCCTCGGATAGTGTAGATTCAAGTTTGATTAAATTATGGTCCCCGGGGGTAGGGTGGGGCCACAATGGAGGATGAATTTTTACATAGGAATATATAGAAAAAATCTTTAAAAATCTTCTTCTCAAAATCTATTAGGCCGGAAAAGCTCCAATTTGAGCGGAAGCATCCTCAGATAGTGTAGATTCAAGTTTGTTTAAATCATGGTCCCCGGGGGTAGGGTGGGGCCACAATGGGGGGATGAATTTTTACATAATATATATAGAAAAAAATCTTTTAAAATCTTCTTCTCAAAAACTATTGGGCCAGAAAAGCTCAAATTGGAGTGGAAGCATCCTCAGATAGTGTAGATTCAATTTTGTTCAAATCATGGTCCCCGGGGGTAGGGTGGGGCCACAATTGGGGATGAATTTTTACATAGGAATATATAGAGAAAATCTTCTTCTCAAAAACTATTAGGCCAGAAATGCTCCAATTTGAGCACAGGCATCCTCAGATAGTGTAGATTCAAGTTTGTTTAAATCATGGTCCCCGGGGGTAGGGTGGGGCCACAATTAGGGGGATGAATTTTTACAAAGGAATATATAGAGAAAATCTTTTAAAATCTTCTTCCCAAAAACTATTAGACCTGAAAAGCTCAAATTGGAGAGGAAGCATCCTCGGATAGTGTAGATTCAAGTTTGATTAAATTATGGTCCCCGGGGGTAGGGTGGGGCCACAATGGAGGATGAATTTTTACATAGGAATATATAGAAAAAATCTTTAAAAATCTTCTTCTCAAAATCTATTAGGCCGGAAAAGCTCCAATTTGAGCGGAAGCATCCTCAGACAGTGTAGATTCAAGTTTGTTTAAATAATGGTCCCCGGTTGTTAGGATGGGGCCACCATGGGGGGATGAATTTTTACAAAGGAATATATAGAGAAAATCTTTAAAAATCTTCTCCTTAAAAACTATTAGGCCAGAAAAGCTCAAACTTTTGTGGAGGCATCCTCAGATAGTGTAGATTCAAGTTTGTTTACATCATGGTCCCCGGGGGTTAGGATGGGGCCACCATGGGGGGATGAATTTTTACAAAGGAATATATAGAGAAAATCTTTAAAAATCTTCTCCTTAAAAACTATTTGGCCAGAAAAGCTCAAACTTTTGTGGAGGCATCCTCAGATAGTGTAGATTCAAGTTTGTTTACATCATGGTCCCCTGGGGTAGGGCGGGGCCACAATGGGGGGATGAATTTTTACATAGGAATATTTAGAGAAAATCTTTAAAAATATTCTCTGAAAGTTTTCGGTCCAAAAAGTAGTAACTGGTGTGAAAGCACGGGTTGTGCAGATTAAAGTTTGATCAAACCATGATTCCCTAGAGAAAAGTGGGGCCACAAAGTGGGGGGGGGGGGGTTATATAGGAATAGAGAAAAATCTTCTTACAGGTACAACAACAAAAGGGGTTATGTATTTACCATAAAAATATGTGGATAAAAATCGGCAGATGTTTTAAATTTTTTGAGCAAGATCTACTGTACTTAGTTGTCAAGATATTTTGATTTTGATACTGTAATGCTAATTTGATCAGATATAAGGCTTTTGTTGCTCAGGTGAGCGATGTGGCCCCTGGGTCTCTTGTTCTACCGAGGGGCCATATGGCACAATATCCTTTAAACGCCCTTATAAAGCCATTGTTGCTCAGGTGAGCGATGTGGCCCCATGGGCCTCTTGTTGACTTCATGACAGTCTTTGTTGGTCTTACCACAGTTTAAGGGCAGGGATGGGAGTCCATGAGGATAGTTTACATGCTGACTCTAAACCAAAAGTTTGAATGATCACGGTAAACATAGAATAAACTTAAGTGGAAGATGTTTTTCCGGAGCACATACACAATTTATCTTGCTTGTTGTCTCTGTAGCAGTATCTTATTTGTTGTCTCTGTAGCAGTATCTTGCTTGTTGTCTCTGGCATGTCTGTACCAGTATCTTGTTGTCTCTCTAGAAGTATTTTCTTTGTTGTCTCTGTAGCAGTATTTTCTTTGTTGTCTCTGTAGCAGTATTTTCTTTGTTGTCTTTGTAGCCGTGTTTTGATTGTTGTCTCTGTAGCAGTGTTTTGATTGTTGTCTCTGTAGAAGTATTTTGTTTGTTGTCTCTGTAGCAGTATTTTCTTTGTTGTCTCTGTAGCAGTATTTTGTTTGTTGTCCCTGTAGCAGTGTTTTTGATTGTTGTCTCTGTAGCAGTATCTTGTTGTCTCTGTAGAAGTATTTTGTTTGTTGTCTCTGTAGCAGTATTTTGTTTGTTGTCTCTGTAGCAGTATTTTGTTGTCTCTGTAGCAGTTTTTTCTTTGTTGTCTTTGTAGTAGTGTTTTGATTGTTGTCTCTGTAGCAGTGTTTTGATTGTTGTCTTTGTAGGGTTGTATAGTGTTGAGAAATGTTGGTTCACCACTGGCTTATCTGGATTTGGTGTGTGGAAATTTGCTTTGAAGCGCTGTCCAAACCAGGCACCTCCACCATGGACTTTAAACGAGGTAATTTAATGTATCGGTAATACCATTGTTCTGTCGATATTTGAATCTCTTAAACTACCATGCAGCATTGATTGGATAATATTATTAATACAAGGTTTTTCTTGCAGTCATCCTCTGGTGATGAATCAACAGAAAATGAAATGGAGGACAAAGAGAACGTGGAATGTTGAATGTTGATTATATAACATATTTTTATCTTGATTAAAAAATTAATTGCTATTATTTTGTGTTTAAAATTTGTATATTTTATGCCTAAGTTCTGGTGCATGAAAAACTGCCATCTCTGGCAAGGGAAGAGGTCCCTGATGGAACATAATGTAACAGACACTTTTTGCCTCTGCTGGGGTTTGAACCTGGGTCATCTGGCACTCTAGCGATCGAGCTAAAGGGTTAACCCACCAGCCAGAGCTAGTAGGAATGCCATATACCTGACTCTACCACAATAGCAGTGTACAAATTTTACGGATAAGAAAAACAAGAGATCATTTATGGGTAGAAGGAAACGTCCACATACCATGTGGCTATATTAAAAAAAGTCTCAACATTTTAGGTTGAGTGACCTATTGCTATATGTTTTCGTTCGTCATGCCTCAACAATTTATTTTACATTTTAAACTTCTTAAAATCTACAAGGCCAATTGTTACCATTTTCTACCTCTATGGTAAAAGGAATCTAAATTGTGAAATTTATGGCTTTACCATCCCCAGGCGCCACATCCAAAAAAAAAGCAGCCGAATTTTCAAAATTCTTCTCTACTCCAACACATGTGAGGAAAAGTTGTGATGTCCATGAAGCCCTCTACCAAATTTGTGAAATTCATGGCCCCTAGGTCAGGGGTTCAGGCTCTAGGATGGGACCAAAGTGGCCTTATAGTAAAAATGTACTAAAAATCTTCGAAAATCTTCTCTGCTCCCATATATATTCGTTAAAAACTAACAGCATGGTTATGATGTCCATGAAGCCCTCTACCAAAACTGTAAAATTCATGATTATTGGGTCAGGGATTCAGGCTCTAGGGTGTGACCATATAGTAAAAATGTATTAAATTTTGGAAAATCTTGTTCTCGACTCCCATACATATTAGTTAAAAACTAAATACATGGTTATGATGTCCATGAAGTCTTCTACCTAAATTGTGAAATTCATGGCCCATAGGTCAGGGGGTGGAGCCAATATAGCCATATAGTGAAAATGTATTAAATCTTAGAAAATCTTCTTTACTCCCACACATGGGCAAAAAACTGAATGCATTGTTATAATTTCCACTAACTCTTCTACCTAAATTGTGAAATTCATGGCCGATCAGGACTTAGGGGGAGGGGGGCAATATGGCCATACAATGTGTAATGTTAATGCATATAATGTTAAAAAATCTTCTTCTCTACTCTCACACAGTTGACTTCATAATTATGTTAACCAGGAAGTCCTCTACTAAAATTTTAAATTTTATGTCCCCTGGAGTATTGGTTTTGACTCTAGGGCAGGGCCAAAATGAATGTTTAGTGTTAATGCATATAATGTTTAAAAATTATCTTCTCTACTCCCACACATCTGTAAGGAAAACTGAATTCACAATTTTGTAGACCAGGAAACCCTCTACCAAAATTTTAAATTTCATGTCCCCCGAGGTAGGGGTTCTGACTCTAGGGCGGGACCAAATTAGTCATATAGTGTTAATGCATTTAATGTATAAAAAAATTGTCTTCTTTATTTCAGTAGCTGCAGGTCTGTAACTCCCGGTCTGAAATAAATTGCATGGTCCATCTGATTTTTTTAGACAGGGAGCTACAGACCTGCAGCTATTACTTCAGCTGATACTGAATAAAAACTGACTGCATATAAAGAAAGAAAATAAAGCTGTCTATCAAAATTTTAAATTTCATGTTTCCCAATGTAGGGATTTGAATCTAGGGTGGGGCCCAAACACTCATATAGTGTACAGGGTAGGGGTTTTTAATGCAGGGTTTGGCTAAAATGGTAATTTAGTGTTAATATATATAATGTTTAAAAAACGTCTACTGACACAAAATAAAAACTGGCTGCATATTTAGAAAGTAAAACCATTGAGCTGTCATCTTTAGTAACATTTCATGTCACCTGCATGTAAGGCAAGGGTTATTAGAGCTGGGAGGGGGGTATATACCGGTATTTGTCTTATTTATGATTTTATTCTGCTCAGGAATTTCAATGAAAGAAATTAGTAAATTCACAAATATAAAAAAGAGAAAGAATGGAGCTGTCAATCAAAGTTAAGAGATTGTGAAAGCATTTGGAAAGAGTTCAGGCAGTTAATGGAGTTATCTTCCCTTGCTTCTTCATGATGGAGTAATCTTCCTTTGCTTGTTCATATAAATTTAGTAATTTACATCATTGAATATAATGTAATTAAGAAGTTGTATGGTCAGAAGAGTTATACTAGTTTTTTATCATTTGAAACCAATAAAGTTTTTGAACTTTCTAAATAAATGAATAGACTTGTTAATTGTTAAGTAATAATTGGCTAATCTAAATCGCTGATAAGCAGTATATTTAAAATGATTTTCGTATATATACCAGATGGTGAATATAATCATTAGTAGGTTGAATATTTAGAAGCTGGAAGATGAGATATGAGAGATTTATGAAGTTGGGTTTTGTTTAAAAGTCTCTGTCTGCCCATGGGGATGAGAGGTTGTTTTGAATTAAACATGTATACATTTTAGCCAGCTTGTTTTAGTTTATCTATGAAACATATACACATAAAACTTATCTTCAAAGTTAACAAATATGGGAAAATTATTTTCTATCAGTCTTGCACCTTTTAATATCCGGTCATGCACTCAATTAATATAAGTTTTTCGCTAAAATTATAGGTTTTGTAGTCCTTTTGGAAAGATTTCAGGCAGGGAGGTGGTCATCATTACAATATTATAATTTGTCTTCTACAGAATGAAACTTAATAAAATGCATACATGAGACTTCTCGACGAGTTTGTGTATGGGCTATGGTACTCGAGTGACCGTTAAGGCCTATTGGCCTCTTGTTTATGTCTATCGTTGCTCGGGTGAGCGATTCGGCCCATGAGCCTCTTGTTCTGTTACGATATGACACGCCCATTTTGTGTTGCTCATCTTTTATGAAATTATTGGGCTATAGGCTTCAAAATTGATTCGTAATGTTATCACAGACTGGGAGATGGTCCTATATTCCTTTAAACCAAAGAGTGTGTAAACTGTGTAATACTGGTCAAATTGCTGACGAATTCCATTATATTCTTGAATGTAAAGAGTTGTTGACGTTTAGACATAAATATCTTGAGGATAAATACTGTTCAGCACCAAATACTTTAAAGTTCTGTGAGCTTATGTCTTGTAATAATGTTACAAAACTGAAAAATATATGTTATTTCATTATCAAAATTTACAGTCTAATACAATAGTCTGTCCTCCACAATTCTTCCTATTTTCATTGTATATATTATATATTTATGCTTATTTACTATTTATTTACTACCTATCTATTCACTTATAAAATGTACCTCTGACTTTTGAAATGTATAAATTATACTGATTGACCTCATGTACCATTTCATGGTTTGAGTGAATAAACTGAATTGAATTGAATCAAAGAAAGTTGAAAATGTAAATATTAAGTTAAAATCTCACGCGAAAAATGCATAATTGCAACACCGTGAAAATGCCCCGCCCCCCTCCCCGGAAAAATTTCATCTGTCAGTTGGCTGTCATGTGGAATATAGCATTGAATGATTTATTTTTGACGTCGTCCTGTCAATAACAAATTGAGCATACAAATTGAATATCATATACCTAGTAGTATATATAACACGCGTTAATGGGAAAACACAGGACGTCAGGAGAATGTAAATATTTTTTAACGTCATGTACAGGAGTTAGTGTTCTTTAAACAATAGTGGCGCATGGTGTTATGAAAATATCTGTTTCCGGTATCATGGTATGTATTCTGAGAATAATTACTGGCCTCCCGGATGAAACACTAAAGAGCACCCACTTTTGAAATTTTCTAAAAATATGACGTGTCAAAATCAGAAAACATGACTAAACACTACTTTGAAAATCGAGATAAAAACGAATTCGAAAAGCTCGCATCATTTTGTAAAATAAAGGATATTAGACTGTTTCAATAAAATAACGGGAAATTGGGCAAATCAAGTATTGTAGATTTATCAAAATTAACTGAAAATAGAAATATTCAATCTGATTCCTTTAAATAAAAAAATCGTAATTATATTTTTGAAATGGATTCTTAGAATAGGAAAGCTTGCGATAGTGCAGTGACTTTGAAGGCAAATACTGTTATTTTTTTAATAACTTTTACATATAAAGATATTAAGGAAAGAAATCAGCTTAATTTTATATTGATGCTTTATCTTAAAGTTATGATATTTGCAAACTACTAGTATTTGAAGTAAAGAAAATGAAATAGGTATGATCAAATTATGTAAAATTTAGAGCATTTCATGAAAAAAAAACTAAGTCATAAATGATACGATCTTCGGAAGAGTTATCAGAAAAATAGATCTATATGAATAACAAAAATATAAAACAAAACAAAAAATACATGAAAAATAATGCCAACATATTTTTCAAGTGCAATAAAACGACCAGTGCCCTAGGATTTCCCAAGCCATGAGCATATGGGACCGAGATAAGTTAATTACCGTTTGTCCATTAAACTTAAGATACCGTAAAATATTGCTGTGTTCGGTATATTTCTGGCTCTCATCAATACATATAACATTTGTTTACTGTTTAAGTCCAATAAAATGTCTAGAAAGAAGTCAAACGAAAATCATTATGATTTTAATATATCATTTTTTTGGGGGGGGGGGGTAGTTTTTTATTATTGTGGGAGGGGGATTGGGTAGTGGAGGATGTTCTCTCTGGACATGTGGTACATAAAAAACTGCTTTAGATAACACTGATTTGCAGAAAGGATACCGAACTTTCATTTTTATCTAGGTAACTTGATTTCCATGACCATTCTTTTCCCCCCAGTAAGCTTAGCTACGCTGAAAGGTCGAACAAACTCTCTGATTTTATCAAATTGTCTGTTAACTGTCTAAAGGTACTTCTGATCGATTTATTTTATTTCTTTATGTATTCTTTGCTCAAGACGTCTCTTTTTAAAGATAACAAAATTAAAATTTCAATGTGTCATGTTATTAAAACAATTATTGAACTTTAAGGTCATTCGTAGTTTTACAGGAAAAATGTACGCGGTGGTTCTAAATAAAATAAATAATTCTATGAAACATTATAAGATTGAACATTTTGCAAGATTTTTAAATGATATGATGAAACAATAGGAATTTTTCGGGGGGGGGGGGGGTGTTCATGCACATTTTAAGCCATTTTTCATTATCAATCAAATCTTCAGTAAGATGTTTAATATTTCTTTTACAGGATGACAAAACTTCTTATTAATTAAAGTCTGATTCATGTACATAGCAACATTTGTCACGTGCATTCAGATCCGCATTCTTGGCACGACCCAGCTGCAGGTCTGTAGGTCCCGGTCTGAAAAAATTCGGATGGACGACCTGGGAGTAGCTTCCAAGTCGTCCATCCGAATTTTTTCAGACCGAGACCTACAGACCTGCAGCTAGGCACGACCGTTCCATCCTGAAATAATTGAAAACGTTTTATAGTTGAGTTTGATAAAAAAAAATCAAGCCAGCTTTAGTTACAGTAGTTATTTGATTATTTTAGATTGACCCTTTTGCTACTGTTTGTGTGCTCTAAAATTGAAGTCTTAATTAGTCTGGACTATCATGAAGTTTTTATTTTCTATGGGAGATATCCATTAGGTTTACTTGGTTGACTGGTCTATTTTTCCAAAAAGCATCCAATCTCTTTGCTTTTACACAAACAAGATATTATAAATGGGGGATAGAGCATTGTTGATTTGTTGAATCAAGAAAAATGATAGGCATGTCCAGACTTCTAACCCTTTTAAAACTCTCGGAGACGAGATATTCTTTGAACTCTTTTCCCGTGCCCACCAATAATTTAAAAATGTCAAGACATTTAGTATAATCTCTCTCTCTCTCTCTCTCTCTCTCTCTCTCTCTCTCTCTCTGTGCAACGTTTGACGAAAAGTTGCAGCATTTTCGAGTTTCAACTTAAGTTCAACATTTTACCTTATATACATTTTTCCTAAATACAAATACTAACAAGTATATGCAGCAATGGTATTTGAGTGTCCCTAGTAGATATAGGTTAAAGCCAATAATATCAATCAACTGATTTAGATTTCATAACCTGAGTTGAATATTTACTGACGTAATGATGGGTGACAATCCAATTTCTAACACGTCATTTTGATGCACTGATTGTGATTCATTAGAAAGATGGATTATGAAATGAATTATGAAACCTTATTCATATGTCTGAAGCTATATATTTAATTAATGTGACACATTCAAAGTCTGCTCGAGATAGTTTCTGTTAATACCGAAAAGTCGCATTTATCGAAATTCAGTTAGTTATATTTGGTAAGGATTTGGAAAAAAAATATTTTCAATATCGTCTTTTCTATGGAAAAAAGATACTGCGTGGCTTTTTTTTCAAAAAGAGTAAAACATCTATACTTATAAATTAAGGCATTTTGCCAATAAACTTCGAAATGCCTGCACCCGAGTAACTGCTCACACCTTTGGCATTTCAAAATGTGTGAGTTGATGTCCGTAAGCTATAATTGAATTAATTATTATAAGATAAATTAAAAACCTACCTTCATTTTCGATAAACCAGCCCGAAATAGCAAATATGTGAGTAAGGTGGTGGACACACTTTGGCGGATCCAAGTCAGTGGGAGTTTGCATAAAAAAATATACTTACAATGAAACACTATTGAATGATTATGTAAAGAGTGAATATATATCCTGGGAACCTATTTCGGGTATACATGAGAATTGAGATTTGACAAATGTTGAATAAATAAAATGAGCCAATTCGTTTCTTGAATGTGCGATTTTTGTTTTGATGAATAGAACTTTCCAGAACGGGGTAACCAAGAACGCGGTTTGACTAATTAACGTCATGTTGGAGAATGTAGGATGAGTCACCATGCTTTGTGGGCAGATCGGACATATGGTTAATACAAAAAAGTTAATAAATAAAATGGGCCAATAGACGCGATTTTATTTTTGATGGAAAGAACTTTACTGAACGGGATGCCAAAAATGGTGTTGAATAATTAACACTATGGCGAAAAGTGCGTACACGTTTTTAAATAACATATACATTTTTTATATCACGACAGATTGGTAGTAAACCTTATAAATTAATTTGTTGACAGTGTTTTATCTAAATTTCTTATTTTGGGCAATAATAAGTGAAATTTGACATAAAGAACAAAGTTCTAAAAAGAGATACCACGCACTATACACCCACACTCTGGTTTGAAATAAGATAATAGTCTATTTTTTTTCCAGTCAGCTGCAACAAAAAGAATTAAGGCCATGTACATGTTCATGTGTATATACTCCATTTCAGCTTAGATTTCATCACTGTCCTCTCCTCTAAATTTTCAGCCACGCAGTTGCTTTTTTATTTCAATTTTATAGAATATTTTAGGAAAAGCAATTAAGAAAAATTTCGAACACAATACATAAAAAAATGAACAAAAAAACCCTGGTTCAACATATTAAGCATTGTATTATAATATAATGTGTAAATATAATATAATATGTGAATTATTGTGAATCCCCGCGCTTGCGCGGGATATCATCTAGTTAGCTAGAAAATGTATCAAAACAGTTAATAAAGAGCACCTCCCCCACTTAATTTAGTGAATGCAAGAGTTTAATATATCTTCGTAAATTGCATTTGGTCTTATTTGAATCACATTTGCTTTGCTTAAAATATGATGATTTTTCTATTAAATGGTCATGTATTCAGTGGCAATTTATGGGAATACAAAACATGTTTATAGATACAGCATATACTTTTATTACATTTTTTCATCGTCTTTTACTGTATAATGTATATATCACAAAAGTTTCTTATAAATAAATGACACTATTTCTAGGCTAAACGAATAAAATGGTGTTTTCATTCGTTTGGATTCAACATGTACCAGCTTAAAAAAAATTCAGAAGACTTGCGGTGAGTGAGCAATAAAATGTCTGGGCTGCTGAAGATTCCGCAAGGGCAGGGGAAAAGGTTAAAATTCTGAATGCTGAAATATGTAAAAACACAAATATTTCTGACTTAATGCACAAGATTTTTTTCTTTTGAACTTTTGACTTCTTTGGTTCAAATATTTCCATGAACATAAGTTTAGATACCATGTCTTATCAAGACAGGGAGTTAATGTTCCTTGTATATGAACAGAGCTGGAACTCGTTCATTCAAAAATAAAACTTTTTCAGCAAACCTAGTGGATTTTCGATAAAGCCTTCTCCGCAGTCATACATGTAAAATTAATCACTTTAATTAACTGATCTTCACAGTAGATAATTATATAGATTGTCGATATACTAGTCTTAATTCATTTAAAATACATTTCAATATTTTAGTGCGTAAAATTGCATGCAAAAGGGTTCTTTGCAAAACTCGAAATGGCCAGGTTAAGGTCAGTATTAAACGAATGAAAGTTCTTCAACATGAGGTACCACGATGCGTAGAATTTGGCGGTGATAATTTGTACCGCCCGCAGACGATGTTAGATTATATAACATTCAGCAAAAGTACAATGATGAGGCTTAATTGACAAGATCATTCTGTTATTCTGATTTCACCTAAGGGTTCGTGGGAACCAGAGATTTCCTGCGGATCCTCAGTTAGCTAGAGTTTCGGAGTCTAGCAGTAATTGCTCGTTCATGCACTCGCGAGTTAAACAAAACCTTGTTGCTTTTTTATATTTTGATGAAACTCAAGCGCTGTTTTATAGGAAAAGCATATCTGAAGCCGTATTTCAGCAGAAATTTAGCTGCACGCCATTAAGATCTGCTCATTATTGCACGCGGTCAGTAACCTAGCTATGGGGGTAATGGTAACATCTCAGTCGATTTTTTTCAGCCAATCGTTGAATAGTATGGGTAGCTCTTTATTTGGCTCTATGACTATCGATTTGACTCCTCTTTTTATTTCTTTTAGTTCAATTATCCTTTGTCTCTACAGCTCTCGCTTTCTCTCCTATTTTCTTTAACATGCAATCTATAAGCACCAAGGTAAAAATTGACCTGGCCTTTTGAGTCTCAATTATTGGTGAAACAAAACAGCTGTAAATTTTCCTTCCACTACAATAAACATTTACATGAATTAAAATTCAAATCAAATGTTTAATCCAAATATTAAAATCACATGCAATTCTTCGAATTTGAAGCATTTAAGGAACTTCAATTCGAATGTTATTTCAAAATGTTTTCAGTGACTTTGTCATTTTATATTTTTAATTGTGGGATTTCTATAAATCTATTTTTTCAGCTTAAGAAGGTAAGAAAATAAACCTTTGTCTGTGTCCCTATTTTGACCCAGTCTCATATCGACCTATATGTATAGAAACCTTTGAACATAACAGGACGTCATTTTGTTATCAGCTGTCTGTATATGATCATTTCATATATATACCTTCCTTCTTCTAGCCACTCCACTGTACACCATTGACAATTATAATCAATGACGCGACGAACTCACGATTTTTAAAAAAAAATTCCAAGAGTATTTTTAAAAAATTTTAAAACTTTAATACTCTGAATGGGTATTGCATGGGGAAATTTAAAAGTCTGTGATGACGTAGTAGAAGTGTACGCTAGGGAATCATGAATGAGTGACAGTTGATTCTAGTTCGGGCCTCTCGTCAAATCAAATGAAGCGATCAGTTGGGCTAGACGCTCGTGTGTGAACGGGTGATCCATTCACAGACCAAGGAGTTTTAATACCTCTAAATCCTTGGATATG
Organism: Magallana ariakensis; assembly: GCA_020458035.1. Taxonomy (NCBI): domain Eukaryota; kingdom Metazoa; phylum Mollusca; class Bivalvia; order Ostreida; family Ostreidae; genus Magallana; species Magallana ariakensis. The sequence goes on from CM035818.1 coordinate 30,633,489, forward strand.
TTCTACTCTAATATCCATTATTTACACTGACTGCTTTATTTATTTTTTCCTCATTCTCGAGTATTTTGTTTCTAATTGACTGGGAATTTGATATACATTGAAGACCTCCAACATTTTACCATGAAGGTGTCATGTATAGCTTTGATGTTCATTTGTGTCGCACAGGTAAGATTTTCTTTTTCTATTTTATATCAGTTTTAGTTTATATGTAAATCAATCAAAGCTTAAGAACTTAAAAATATGTTCAATTTAGTACTAAGTAGAGTTTAAAGGTATTTTTCAATTTATTCTTTTTTTTTTATTCAAGTTGCTTTTGTTAAAGATTAAAACTAATTTTACAAGTATGGCTATTTAATTTCTCCTCATATTTTAATAAAAAAAATTGATAGGGTTTTTTTTTGGGGGGGGGGGGGGAGAGGGAGGTTTCAACGAGTAGACTAGTTCAGTCCTGACAATGACATAGAGACTGTGCTTTGTGCCGTTTCATACACATGCTTCCTTATTACTCCGGAACTCCATTTGGCGTGGTCCTTAGGTTCCACTACCTAAGTTGACTAGTGATCTGAAAATTTCCTTATTGGTTGGTATTGTAATGGGATTTTTAACAGAAAATGACAAACGTTTTTCAAATTTGCCTATTGTGTAACATTTTTCCGGGTTCCTCGAGTAAACACGAAAGGAATCATTCAGATAGTGGTTAAGTAGTAAATCGTCTATAAAAATTCTAACTAAGGACACTTTGGGAGCTAATTTATTCCTAATTTATGATAACGAACGCAGTCGTAACACTTTTTTCCTAAGATATAAATATCACCACCGTTTAGCTGTCAGAAATCTTGAGTTGTGTCTTTGTTGTACGCTAATTCGGCGACAATCGTAACATGAATTGGTCAAAAAGAGCACAGTCATCAAATGATGCAACTCCTCCCCTTCTCTCTCTCTCTCTCTCTCTCTTAATTATTAAACTCAAGATATTTGCAACCTATGTTTAACATGTTATAACATGGGTCTCATCAATAAATAATATACACAGTCAGACCCCCCTTATAACATGGAGATCGATTGTCTTGAATATCGTCGTGCATGTCCTTGGTCTATTTACATTTTTGTACTTGTAAGCTGGTGTAATCTTGTCTCCTTTTAAGTTATCTACTGGGTGCACCATTTTAATGCAATACTGTGATAAAAAACGAACCCGTCTTTTAATTGTAACATTCAACAGACTTTAATTTCCAATAGGTCTTATATTCTTTTTACGTTTAACCTTTATATACGGTTCTTGGTGCGTTTACCAATTAGCATTTCTTTAGAACGCATTGATGTTTCAAATTCATTTTATTAACAATTCAATGACCAACTTTACACAGCATAAAAATCGTTTAAGGTAAAGCAAATATGTCTTTATATTGTGTTACTGTGTTTATTTTAAACAATTTGAGCGATCTTTGTATATCCAGACGGAAATTGATGGAAGGTCCGCAGACGATTTTTGCATGCGGTATCGTCTGATATACATTATGACGTTCCGCTGCCTTCTGTTCAAACGTTAAGCACTAAAGTGACCTTCCATAATCCTGCCACATCGAGGACACACGGTTCGATAATAGCATAGAAGCTGTTGGTGATGAAAGCAGATTTTTCACGTAATGTTATAAAAAAAAATAATAAAATGAACAGAAGGGTTTAACTAAGATTTTTTGTTGTAATGAACCCTGTCGCTTCCGTCCTGGATTTCATTTCCTGTTTCCTGGGCTTCTCAGACTCAGAATCAGTAGGGACCGCTTGTAGCTGTCTTACTCAATCAGTAAATTTAATTGTTCTACTAGTGACAAAGAAGATAATATAAGGATTTTCACAAAACGGCAGGAGATTTATTTTCAACCTGGGTTTTGATTTAAAAAAAAAATAAAAACAGAACTAATATGGCGCTTAAATAGATTTTCACAACATTTAGTTGCCTTACAGCTAATGACAAATTTATACCGTCTCTTTGGCTGTTAGCTATTTATACAAAACAAACTACGCAGTATAGTTACTAGTATTGGTTTCTCTGACCGCTGTCGTGCAACCTGGAAAAATAATTGCCTGCAGAAATTATGAAGGACATAAGATATTCTGAGGTTAGAGATAACATAAATAATTCGTGAAACATGTGCCTTCTCGAATTCACAGATTTCGATCTGTATGGATTTGAACTGGATCGAATGGTTTTGTCTGCTTATAAATCTTGTCAACGGGCTGGTCTGCACTGAAATTGTGACTCACTTCGTTTGATAAATATACCTTTCCCCGTTTAGTTGCAATAAATTGACGACAACTTTAGTTGTATCCTGGCAGTTATGCAATTTCCATTTTACCTGGCCACTGTTCTGCAAAACAGACGACGGGACAAATTCATACGTCATGACTGCAGGATATTCCTGCATGGTTAACACCTTTGCAATATATAGTTTTTCTGTTGTTCCTTTGCAATCGTCATTAATTTGTTCCTACCTGACTTTTGTCTACAAGCAACAACCCATGGCCCTTACCCCAATCCTTGTGCAAAGAACGACCGACTTATGGGATGCATATACTGTATATTGTCTCGTCTATATTTAGAATAAACCAGTCTCTCAAAATAGACGTCATCCAAAAATTAAACTAGGGGAGGTAATTACATTAATGATAAGAAATGTTCATGGTTGTCAAACAAGAATGGCTGACTTTGTGATATTTATTGGCCGACAATTTAATGGGACACTACTTTATTGATAGATGTTTTTAAATAATAGAGAGGAGAAAAACTTTTTAAACACGAGATAGAGAAGCTATTTGATGATTAAGCTCTATCAGCTGATAAAGCTCGGTTACCAAACATGCACGAATTTCGTCCGTGTTGACATCTAACGAACTTCAGATCACAGCAAGGGTGAGAACAACGACGAGGAGTAGTTGTTAAGATGTGGGGGTCATCGTCTGAGCATTGTATGACCCCAAGGTCACTTATTGGGCACAACTACACTCTCACTGGTTGCGGCGTAGGTTATTTGGTCTGCTGTACATATATTGCGTAAATCCCGAAAAGCAGTTAAACTTGCTGAACTTACATAATGTAGTGTAGGCAAACGTTCTGAACTACTATATTTGGTGTTGGTTGGAAGTATTTGAGACCAACAAACCCGGAAATGGTGTCTTTCTGAATCACAGTCAGTAAGTCAGGCTAAGGACAGGACCTTGCAGATGAAAGCCTCTATCTTCGAGTAGACATCCAGCCCGTGTACAAGACACTGTCATCGGTCCCAGGTTACGTCTATAGTTGACAGATTGATTTATGAACTGTAATGTCACCTGTCTTGACAGACTTCATGTGGTTAATGATAATCAAGATTTGATAAAGCGTCCGTGATCAAAGTCGAGAAATGTCGTGAGGAGTTTGGATGAGGGCATCAGATCAAGGTCGTTTTGTCTTAGGATGCGGACACTGTTCTCAAGAGAAATAAGATATGGAATATACGTAAATGGCGTTTTTTATTGGTTGAATAAACTATACATGCCACATGGAGAATTCAATAAACAGAAAGCATGACGGATCCACACAAGACTGGTTTTGACCGGTCAAATCGAGACTCCAAAATTACCGCGCCCCCCCCCCCACTTTTTTTTTTTTACAACTTTCTTACGTAACTCTACGAAGTATTCATTTACCCTGCGATGATCCATATCACATGACGTAGTTTGTACTTTAAATTGATAAAGGGTACACGTATTTTTTGTAAACATTAAAGTTTTTATCTTTAAGAGAAAAGATTCCCAATATGGCCTAGATTCTGGGGTTTGATTTTCTAGATATTTGTTCTTGAGTGAATCATAAACGCCAATTAATTCATTTAAAATCTCAACTATAAGGTGATGTCTGTCGTTTTCTGACCTAGATCCCGTCAATGGGTTTAATTCTTTGATCTGTGTGATGACAACCAGTCAACAAGAACTAATATTGTTTGATGACAACAGATAAATCTCGTGTTCATGTGCACACATAAAAACACCCGGCCATTCACAAAAAGCATTTCACCGATTGGGTCTGTTTAAATACATGCTATACAAGATTGGGTTTTCTTCTCTGAAAATCAAGAAACAACTGCCTTTTGCATCGTTTTGATTGTATCTAGTTTTGAAGGTAGATGGTTGTTGGGTGTTGGGAGACTCCAAAAGTTTTATTTATTAATTTGACCTAACAGTCTTGACGAATATCAGGGTTTTTTCTGTTGTAGTGACCTGCAAATTTTACAATAGTCTTTAGGATAGTCGACAAATACTTGGTCCCGTTTGCAAACGTTAGAATTTTCATATAATCTTATTGAAATAGCCGTCTTTTAGGATGGTCTACAAGAACACACTAAAGACTGCTAACTGTTTGTTTTTGCAAAGAAACGCATTGTGCTTGTTTAGAGGCCGATTAGAGGATTGGTCCTCCTAATGCTCTCAAAATCTGATCAAATTTTAAACTTTTTGCACACAAGCGTTCAAATATTGTCCAACTGAATTGTTTGTGGAACAATACAACAGTTTATTTATTCAAATATCAAGAAATTATTTTCAAGTTTTATCTGAGAACGAAAAGAGACAAAATGTTTGTGACACCATGCTACTGACAGTTATTGAAGTTAAGCGTCTTTTGCAAGGTCAATGGCGCAATTGTGTGTACTGAATAGAGGCTTGAATGCCCACCATACCAGACGTAGGGTCGTTCCGCCAGGGTGTTCCACCCATTTGGTTTTCTACCCTATCGACATTCTGATCACAAACTTACAATCAGACCCACTCGAGCGATTGAAAAATATTTTGACGAGTTGTATAGAATTTATAGTACACCCTTTATACAAATCCTTGTTTTATTTATTAGCGGCCTAACTATATAATGCCTGATTATGGTGGATTTACCTCCTAATCATACATATATACAGATCCAATGACGCAATGTTTTCAAACAATGTTTTCAACCGGTGTGAATGGCTCTCGACACAGTGACACAAAAAAGGGACAAAAGATTATGACCTAAATTGATCCGCGACCTGGTCTAAAGCAAGACTAGAGATTACAATCGACGTCCGTTTCAACGGCTTTAAAAGGCTTTTTTAGAAAGCGAATAATAGAACGCAAACTCTTTGAAATGAGTAGTAAAGTCGAAGTACTGGGTTGATTAAAATACAAGTATTGAACTTTTCATCAAATATGACATTTTGAAATTTTATCTCGGTACAAAGATATTGTCATGTTGTCTTTTATTGAATTAACAAAATTTCATTTGCAGAATATCACTGAAAATAAACACATACTCGACAACTATCAAGGATCTAGAGTTTTACATTGATAAAAATATTTACCGATATTTTTCAGATAATTAAGGTGGGATAAATGAATTGTCCCTGTTACAATACAGAAAGTTCTTTTTACTCTAAAATAGGTTGTGGTTTATTTGATTTGTGGCATTCTTCTTGTTTGACAAAAACCATTTTACGGCATCGCCTTTAAAGTCGTGGAGACAAGCAGTTTATTCTCGTTGAAACACCAAACTTACGATTAACTTGACGTCTATAAAACCGCAAAACCGGGGTCACATTGTCACCCACTTCCTTCATTAGGTGACCGCCATGACAGCCACGTGACTCAATGTTCCATTAAGAGAGAACGTTACAATAAGAGATTATTTAATGGTCAGTTAATGATATTTTTCAAATTGATTCTTTTTATTCAAAACCGGTGAAGATTCTTTGTGAAGTCATTTGTGAGGGCGTATAATGTCCGGAATTTGGAACAAACAATGGTTTTCGGACTTAATATGTGAATGTTGAAGGGAGGGGGGGGGTCTTAGTCATTTACCAATATATAACAGGGTAATTTTTTTTCATGACTATTCTTTAGTATGAACATGTAATTCCAGTTGCCGGTTGGTTGGTTAGTAAATGATATTTTTTACGCTAAGCCAATTTTCCTAGCCATATCACGCAATTAACTGAGTAGCAGGAACTGTCCCGTACGACAAATGCTGATCAGACAACGCTCATCTCCGCTCGCGACATTTTGCACTTTTTGCTAGGTCAAGCAGTAAACATTTTAACATAGTATTAATTTTCTAAACGGAAATGAGATTCCTTTGATTAGCACGTTGTTCGCTGAATTAAATGGGGTTAACACGACACATTCTTTTTTTTTTTTAATTGCAAAATCCCTTGTAACAGTCCCTTGTAACAGTCACAGATTCCAACAGAATACTAGTACTGGGGGGAAAGGGTTTTTATCTTTTTGAATCTGTTGTTTATTAATTATATCTGAATATCGTTATTTCAATAAGATTTTTTAATGCACATGGTAGTAACTTGTCATTCAGACATATCTTAACTAAATACATGTACCTCCTATACAAAACAGACTATTTGGGTAATTAGTTGATGCTAGTACATGTACCACACGCAGTGATGCAATCATCTAGCGAAATCGGGGCTTTTCGTATTTTCTCATACAATGTGAACAAAATTTCAATACATGGATTTTTGTGTTTGTTTTTGCTTAACTGTCATAGGATAATTATATAATTAGGTAATTTCAATTAACAATGAGAGTTTTGCCACAAAAAATGCTGAATTTGTAAAGGGCATGTCAATTTGCCTTAACCCCAATTACTGAAGGCTAATGGTGCAGTGAAAAACGGAAACTGTTTGACGATAGCAAATAAAGAATAGTTTGGTTCTTTTCAGAGAGAAATCTTTTAATCAGAATTAATTAACATGCCTGCAATTATGGTCATGGCGTCGGTATGTCCTAAAGAGTAGTATTTTGGCCGCCGAGGAGGCAAAAACGATTCAAAAGTAGAAATAATTTTCACATACAAAGTTATACAGATTTTCCCGTGGACCATAGACGGTCGGAAATCGGAGAGATGCGATTTAAACAAAATGGGGCAATTATTATACAAGGTATACTGCCTACATAGGCTCCCGTTGTACTGCACAGATAATGCCCTTTGATTGAATTAACACATTTCAAGTAGTTGTATAGTTTATCAAATAACAGATTGCCACACGGTTCAAATGCATTGAATGTGTACAACGACGAAATTGGCATTAGAAATGGTAACAAGCATCACATATGTTTGGCTTCCAACCGTATGCTTATGCTTTACACTCATTGTGAAGAGTTAAGTTGGTACGTAATTGTAAGATCTTTTTTTTTTCTTTTCTTTGGTTCAGAGAATTTTACCCTAGCCCCTCAAACCTATGACGTAGATGTGTATACATGTAATTCAATTATATTACAGCCCAATTCACTAACGATAATATAAGTGATAAGCTGACCAGGGGCACTTAAGTAGTGAACTGTCAATGAATTGTTTGATGAAATAAAACATGGTTTCATCAGCTAAATTGGTATCCAGTACAATAGCCTGAAGCAAGTTTGAGTTTTCTAACTAATTTCACAACATCAGCATCGACAATAACAACAACTAAGTGCATCGTCTCCTGGATGTATTATTGAGTGGCAAAATTACTGTGATATATGCTTTAAGATTAAACAAAAATAAATAAAACCAAATGTTTACAAAAACAATCCATCATTAAATATTTAACATAGGCGTTGTTTTAAATAATTGCAATGCTTGAAGTGATTCCTGTGGCGAAACTCAGCTTGTATTTTACTTGGGGACGTTAAAATTTTTGGTTTTCTTTGTTTCCGCAATTTTCTCTCCTTTTTACTACGCTTAAACTAGGTGGTACTGGTTTGCTACTTTACACTTGTCGTAATGAATATTTAATGTGAAGAGTAAATCGGAGGAAATTTTCGTCTCGTCAGAGAATGAATTATTCAGATAGGTTAATTTAATGGCATCTAAGACATTTCATGCGCTGTTACATAATCCACAAGAAGCAAGTTGATTACTTCAGCGGAACAAATCAATTTTCTTAAATTAAGCGATTAACAAATTCTTACAAACTTAGTGAAGTAGTCTGGGGTTCTTCTATTTAGTTTGTGTCGTAAATAACGTTTTTGCTGAAAGTGTGTAGGTGAAAAGTTTGCATGGCAGTGATGAGATGGCAGTGAAAATGTTGTGTCACCGTAGAAACGATTGACAAATCAATTGTAGAATCGAGACCCCGCTATGTTGACACACTGTCTTACCGACACCCCTGTCTAAACCATGAAATAAATGTCGTCCATTTGTCGTCGAGGTTTTCATTAGTTGTTTTCTAATGCACGGACAATTTTGCGCGTTGAGCATGAACCAAACGAATAAAGCTGCATCGTGACCATGCAGTTTAACCCGTGTCACTGTTCTCTGGGACATTCAGAAAGGCATGAGGCGTCTGAAATGGTACAGATCGATGTCCTCTTTAAAGCGTTGATTGATTTAGATTTCTTTTGTCTACTGTTCGAACATCATGACCGGCATCTGGGTTTTTGCGCGATGTACTTACGCCACACACGAACCCCGACCCCCTTTATCCGAGTCACCTGGTGTGAACTTGTTAAAGGTGAAATTATCAACAGCTATCTATCTCAACACGGTTGCAGATGTTACTTTCTGTGTTGATTAAGCAAATTAATTGTCCTTAAAAAGGGGAGATAAAACATTTGAAAAATGATTGATTATTTAATATCACAACATTAACAGGGGCCTTGGTGTCGAAGAGATAAGGGAAGAATATTCATAATTAACTAGTTTTGCTAGATTTAAGTTTGCACCAAAATTATCAGCTCTGTTGCAGCAAACATATGTTTCATTTATCGCATTCAGTTTTAGATAGATAGGAGACATTCCCCTGGATGTTATTGTTTTCATGGAGATTATTGATATGCATTTGATTTGAGTAATATCTGCCTTTTCGTCAGCAACATTGTTAAATCGCACCTTTTATGATAAAAAGGGATATCAGAAAAATTAGGTTTTGTGAAGCGATTAACATTTTCCCCCGAATGTATTAAGTCATGGACTCAATTACTTTTAATCTCATGAAATGTCTGTATGCTGTCTGTATTATGAATCTTTAGACTAATTTAACGAAATGCCACTTTTAATAAAAATTTCTGGGGATCCGATGGATATACACACCAGTTAGATGCCGATGGAAATATTTACTCATCGGCAAATTTTGAGCAGTCATGTTGGACAAAAATGTCTAAATTGTTTATGATATTGTAGTAATAGAGTATATAAACAAACTCAGAAAACGATTCGAACACACCCTTGCCATTACTCCGCCGCGGTGATCTCGGGATAATTGGCTGTGGCCAGTCGATGGTTTATAAAAGTATAATCTAGACAGAGACGAACCAGACAATCGTTGGCAGTTTTGAGATCTTTTGCATTCCTTTTTGCACTTTCTGAACTATTTTTAAAACATTCCCAGCTGGTCAGACTTTGCTTGTGATTGCAGGGTGAACTTAAGCAATATCCACCAGGGTCGACCTGGTATAACACTTTTATTAAGACGCCAAGGTAAACAAAGAGGAAAAGATTGTTTATCAATATTGAATCTTATACAGAGCAGCTGAACAGTGGAGAAAATTTAGCAGATATTGCAAATCGTCCAGCCATGTGCAACGGCAATAAAACGAGGTCATAAAATCAACACTTAGAAAGAGAGTCAATTACTTTTATTAACTCCCAAAACCGTTTTTATGAAAACGTTTTTAATTAGTGAATTCTGCTTTCTTGAACAAAGGGCAATTTTTTTCTACACGTGCCAATATTGAAATATTGATATTTTTTACACACTCCATCACTATTAGATATAAATGATGTCAATTCTATTGACATTTTTTAAATATCGGTAAAAACAACCTCTCTCTCTCTCTCTCTCTCTCTCATTTTTTTCATCAAACTTTTGGCGATATTGTTGAATTATGTAGGATAAAGGTCTTTTAATATGAGCTTATACTATCATCACGCGAGAAAATATGGTCGAAAATAGAAAACAGAAGATATTCAGTATCAAAGACATCAATTTCACAAATATACCTTCTCAAATTTAGAGTTTCGTAGAGTATTATTCGTTCTTATCTAAGAACATGTATTTGCGGAGCAGTTTAATTGCCAATGTCTACAATGTTGCAATGAACAGCTTCGCTTAATTTATTGTAATTTGGCTGTGTGCATGCTGCGCATGTTAAACGAGGTTATACCTTTTACCTTATCTGAAATATTCTTACGCAATCCTTAAACGTTTTGAGGTAGGTAACTACAGCCACTAATCTCTCGCATCGTGTCGGACCGGTTTGTAGATTGTAAACTATGTACATGTAGCTCCCTTTTTTAATGGAGTGTTATTTGAATTTGAGCAATGACGTGGGTTTTTTTTTTCGTTAAGGTAGCTAAGGTGCACACTTTGCATGTGTGTGTGTTTGTTAAATTGATCGTAATCTTTGATGAGTTTCTTATTTTACTGAAGACCAGACAAGTTCTAGATAAATACAGGTAGACCAGTAATATAAACTATGTCAGCTGTTATCACCTGATCTGTCAAACCAGAGCTGGGTAGAAGAGAAGTTTTTTTTTTTTCAATCACTGAAATAATTTTTTCTACGTTGTTCATGGTACACGTCTCTAATACCGGAATTATAAATGGCATAATGACATTTACACTACGATAAATAATAAATCTCCGAGGCAGACATGCTATGTTCTCTTTCACACAAAGAGCAGTTAATTCATCTTGAATACAATTTTTTTTTTTAATTTTTGAAGAAAAAAAAATTCACATTGATAAGTTATGAAAATACTTCTTTGTGATTAAATTATCTATTCTATCTTCTGTGTTTCAGGTACTGGGTGCCCGAACGGATTGCCGTCAGTGTAAAGCTGGGCATTATGCTAAAAGACATTGTAACGAATTTCATGACACGATATGTGCCCAGTGTCCAGAGGGCACATATACCCCCAAATCTAACACACGGGAACTGTGTTTCTCCTGCTCAACTTGTAGAAAGGGATTCTTTGAGATCAAATCGTGTACATTTAGACAAGATACTCTGTGTGGATCTTGTAGTCAAAAAGAGTACAGTGATATAAGTAGTTATAGGATAGACTGTGTTCATGATAGAAAGGAGATTCAAAATGATCAACCGCGGGAAAGCACCACTGAAGAGTCCATTGACTTAGGATCAGGGGACGGGGAACTTATAATAAACCGTGACGGAGTCAAACCAACAGTCATTGATGACGTCTTCATAGAAAAGGAGTCGCAGCACGTGACTAGTTTACCTCACGCTCAGAACGAGACTCTGGATACGGAAGGAAGCGGGGAAGGTTTCCCGATTAGTGTGTCTCCTGAAGAAGAATATGAACCAACTGATCAAAATGTTACATTCACCACATCTACGGAATCAATGACAACATCAGAACAACCACTTATTGTAACGCAATCTCCTACCTCTCTGCCTGAAACTCTAAACACTACAGCTTATATAACGACATCCTCAACTGATTCTACTTCGAGTGATACTGAGTATGCAATTACGTTAGAGCAAAGTTCAGTAGCATCATCAACATCAGAACAAATTTCAACATCTACATCAACATCAACGTTTGAACCAACTTCATTTTCCACAACGGTGAAAGCAACAGAACCAATGGAAAAGACCGAAACGCCAACACCTGAACCAACGTCTGAACCAAGTACACCAACACCTCAAACAACAACATCTACAACAACAACAACAACAATGTCGACATCATCTACAACAGAACCCGAGATAACCACAACAATTGTCCAAACAACGCCGGAACCGACAACTCCTACTACAAAGACAAAACCTCTCCGCTACAGCACGGACAAAGACGGAATGGTCATCATTGACTTGAGGGGTTCTACAATTATTGATCTGAGGACTACGCCCACACTGAGACCCAAGTACAAGGTCACCACCGTGAAAACGATAGATTTGGACTCAGGGGACAACGGCATAGTCATTGATCTAGGAAAGCAAGAGGAGGACTTCATAGACTTGCCAGGTGAGAATGGAAAAATCCAGCTGCAGAAATGTAGCTTGTAGCTCTACGTTTTGCTTAGTCAACTCGATTTTTCCCATAGAGACACAGTGCTGCAGCTAGGGAAAATCAAGAAGCTTGATCTAGATTAAGGGCATATACTGAGTACGACACGAATACATGAGAATTAATTTGTTTCAGTCTGTCGAGTTATGTTTAGATTATGTAATACTAGTACGTATAAAAAGATTCAGTAAACTAGGTACATGTTTAAGTTAAAATACATGACATATGATTAGAGTATCTTATTACTGAGAAGATAAATTCGACATATTATTAGAAAATAAATGAAAAAAAAAATAGAGATTTAAATTTACCGCCTGTGTATAGTATTACACGTCACGTGATAGATGCTGCTGCAAGGCGGCCCCCTACAGCCAACATATTCCAAAGAGACCATTAAAAGAGATAAGCGACTTAGTTTAGGAACGTTATCAAAATGTATTTCCTGAGTGATATTGGCAGAGCATGTTTGTTTTCAATAGTTCAATCAGGAATTCAAAAGATGCAAAACCAAATCTG